>CM066033.1:951581171-952781171 GCA_033557465.1 Ichthyophis bannanicus | reverse complement strand
TAGGAAGAGAACCCACGTTGATACTTCAGTTAATTTGATCACAGCTTATTCTCCCTTGAGTGGAGAATTACAGAAGATCCTGTCTAAGCGGGGCAGTATTATTAACACCATTCCGGGGCTAGAGGATAGTAAATTTCGCTGCGTGTGGCAAAGGGCGTTAAACTTAAAGGATCTGTTAAGTCCCGCTTCAGTTTCGAGAGGTCCTTTAGTAACCTCGGATTTAGGTTCAGGGGGCCATTCACCATGTGGGAAGTGTGACATTTGTTCGGTCACTTTAAGCGTAGAAACATTTGAGCTACATGGGATTTCCTTCCCTTTAAAGAACACTACTACTTGTGAATCTAAAGGGGTAGTATATGCTATTATCTGCCCTTGCGGCCTATGCTATATAGGACAGACTATTCGTATGTTCCGCACTAGGATGCGTGAACACCGTAGCCGTCTTCATTGTAATTATTTAAGTGCCCCTATAGTCGAGCACTGTAAACAGAAGACTCATGAGTTCAACCAATTACGATGTTTATGTTTAGTTCAGGTTCAGAAAGCTGCCCGGGGTAGGTCGTTAGCACAGACACTTCATTTGACCGAACAGCGGCTTATTTTTAAGTTTAATACCCTGACACCAGGGGGACTCAATAGTCAGATAGAGTGGCTCGCTTGTACATCTAATTAAAGGGCCAGAAGGAAAAGTGACGGAACTTTTTTCGGTGACTCTCTATGGATGATTGGCTCCGGCCGGTTTTAAAAGGAGGTGGTTTTGTAAGGGACGCATGCGCGGCGTTTTTCTACTAGCGCCGGAGTTCCGGCAGCTGATAACTGAAGGAGAGAACGCGGGCAGCATCACCGGTAAAGTGGAGAGAGATGTTTCTGTTTTACTAGATTTTAAGAGTGTAACTAGTTTCTAATAAATAGGGAGGGGTTTGGAGATATTTAATTTATAATGGTGTGTTTTTGTAGTTGTATTTAGGTCCCCTGACGAAAAACTAGAAACGTCAGCTGGTACTGGGATTGAACGTTGGGACAAGGATAGAAGATCGTGAAAAGTTCCTGCACAGAAGCTGAGTATTTTTCAGTATGAAATTAAATGACCAGTTCTATAACAAAGTTGATTCAGAGCTTCTAAAGGGATTAAAAATCGATAAAACTGGCAATGGGTCATTGATGTGATCAAACGCGGATGCCAAATACAGGGTGAAAACCCAGGTAGGGCAGCGTTAATTTTCAACTGAGACCCTATTTGCTTGTTTTTTCCCTCACGGAGAAAATTTGAACGATAACTTTTTTTGTATTGTATTATTATCGTTCAGTGGCCACAACACATTTCGTATGGTTTTAGACATTGGAGATTTGGGTGGTTTCGGCAAATGGTGCTGAGTTTCTATTGGTTTCCGGGTAGTGTAGGAGGAAGAGGTAGTGTTTCACGGCCTTCCTGAATTGGCATAGGTCCGGGATTGATCGGATGTTGTGAGGGAGGTTATTCCAGATCATTGGTGCATAAAGTTTGAAGGTCCTGCTGGATGTTGACTTGGTGCATTGAGTTATTGATCTTGGGACTATCAAGGTGTTTTGAGCTACTGACCTTCTGTCCCTATTGTGGGGTGTCATCTGGATTAGCTCTGTTAGTGATGTTGACGAGAGACCTTTGGTGGCTTTGAAGGTGAGCAGCAAGGTCTTGAATGTAATTCTACCTTGAATCGGGAGCCAGTGGAGTTGTTTCATTATGGGTGTGACATGGTCTTTCCTGGATGCTCCGTGTAGTACTCTTGCTGCGGTGTTCATTGCCATTTGCAGTGGGTTTAGGGTGGTTTGGGGGAGTCCTTGCAGTATTGCATTTGCATAATCGAAATGTGGGATAATTAGTGCCTGATAGATAGTCCTGAAATCATCTGGCTCCAGCAGAGATCGCAGGTACCTAAGGGATCTAATTTTATGATATACTGCCCTTACAGTGTTACTTATATGAGCCTGCATATTTAGGTTCTGGTCTAGTGTGACGCCGAGGTATCTGATTGCGGATTTGGTCTGGAGGTCTGCGTTCTTCACTTTTAGTACTGCCGGCGCAGTGAAGTTACGGTTCCTTGTAATGAACATCACCTCCGTCTTCTTGTGTTGAATCCGGAGGTTTTGGGATTGTAGCCAATTGGATATTTCATTTATGCAGCATGTTATTGGTGAGAGGTCTGGGTTTTCTGTTGCAAAAGGCGTGTATAATAGCACATCATCTGCGTATATCATGCAGTTAACGCTGAAAGACCGGATCAGGTTGCAGAGAGGTTGCATGTATATATTGAACAGCAAGGTGGAGAGGGAGGATCCTTGTGGGACACCTTGGCTTTGGTGGAATGGTTCTGATGATGTGTCTCTGGATCGTACCTGCTGCCATCTGTCCGAGAGGTAGGACCTGCACCACTCGAGTGCTTTACCGAAGATTCCTTTTTCCTTGAGGCGTTCTAGGAGGCACTCATGGTTAACGGAATCAAACGCTGCTGCGATGTCAAGGAAGACAAGGACAAAGCCTTGGCGGGTATTGTCGATGCCTGATATTATGCTGCTGAAGAGTGTGGTAAGAAGGGTCTCCACCCCGTGGGCTTCTCTAAATCCGTGCTGGCATGGATCCAGTGGTGCATTGGAATCAATGTGATTTTGTATTTGTCTCTGAACTTCCTTTTCCATTATTTTTGCAAGCAATGGTATGCTTGCTATGGGTCTGTAGGATTCTGGTTTCTGTTGGTCAAGTTTGTTGTTTTTTAGTAGAGGTCTTATTGATGTGTGTTTGAGGGTGCGTGGGAAATCACCTGTTGTGAACGATTGTTGCATGAGTCTGGATATGATGGGACTGAGGTCAGTCCGAAGTTCTTTGACCCAGAAAGCTGGGCATGGATCAGATTGTGCTGTGGTCGTATTGATGGCTGCTATGGTGTCTTCGATGCATTGTTTGGATGGAGTTGTGAAGGTAGTGAGTGGTGTTTGATTGTAAGGCTGAAGGATAATGCTGGACGCAGGGTTGTTGTTTATCTGGCAGAGTTTCGTTTGTAGATAATCAGCATATGTTTGAGGATGGATTCCATTTGTTTGTTCTGATGCAGGTTCTGTTGTAAGTTGCTTAACGAGGGCAAACAGGTCACGAGGTTTGTTGAGGGATCTCTTTAAAGTGTCGGCGTGGTAACGTCTCATGGTTTCAGTCACTGCGGTACGGTGCGCTGTGAGTTGTAAGTTGTATGCCTTTTGGTCTGCTTCTGAGCGTGAGCGGTGCCAGCGTCTCTCAAGTTTTCTTAGTGTCACGAGTGAGGCTTTCAACTCAGTAGTGTACCATGCTGCTGTGTGTCGTTTCCCTTGAGGTTTGTTTTTTGCTGGGCGAACAGCTATTGAGCTGAGTATTTCATTCCAGTTGGAGACTAGTTCGTCTGGGTTGTGTGCTGGTGAGGTTATTAGTGGGATTGCTGACTTCAGGATTAGTTCTTTGTTGAATGGTTGGAATCTTCTCGGCGGATTGTTGGACTGACCGATTGCTGTGCTTTCATCCTTTTGGCCATGGCTTGGCTGAGGAATTTGGAATAGGATTAATGAGTGATCTGACCATGGGACAGCGGTGACTGATATATCAGGGATGGTTGTCTCTCTGATGGTTGCGTCTGTTGTGAATATTAGATCTAGCAGGCCTCCTTTTATATGGGTAGGTTCCTTGATTAATTGGCTATACCCTAGATCCGTCATGGCTTCGAGAAACGCCTTTGAGTGATAGTCTTGCAGGGAGGGGAGGTTGAAATCTCCTAGTACCCAGCTGGTTATATTCGGGCTCTGGGAGTTTGCGGCTGCGTCGATTATTGTTGTTAGTGCATCTGAATCTGATGATGGAGCTCTGTAAAGTAGATTGATGGAGGAACACTTGTTCTCTATCGAGATCGTGTCTAGAAGCGGCGAGCTGGTTGCATCTTTTATGTTGAATTGAAGATCAGATTTGGTGATGGCGAGGACGCCGCCTCCTCTTTTGGTAGCTCTGTGACATGTGTGGACAGAGAAGTTAGCAGGCAGGAGTTGGTTGAGTATCACGTTGTCATCACAGGAAAGCCATGTCTCGGTGATCAGTAGTAGGTCAAGGTTATGAAGGGATATCATATCTGAGATGACCGGCCATTTTTTACGTACGGATCGGGCATTTACCAGGGCACATTTAATGATTTGAGGGAGGGGATTTTCTCCTTGTTTCTTCTTCTTGTTGTGCTGTAATGATACCTGCAGGAGGTGGTGGTGGTGAATTTGGGTAGTTTCTCGTGATTCATAGAATGGGGTATCTGGCCACCTCTTTCTATAACTGTGGATAGTTGGTATGTGATTGTTGTTAGCGTATAGGCATGTGACGTTGCTTAAGCCTGTAGCAAGGATGTAGAGGGCAATCGAGATGATGTAGGAACGGGCCATTTTGTGTGCTTTGTTGCGGTGTGGATCTGGGCTGGGAAGTTGGTTGGTGGTGGTGGGTCAGGTATGTTGCTTGGTTGTGATAGTTTTGCTCTAGCTTTGTCCAGTCATAGGAGGGCTGCGGTTTGTGGTGGGCTCCCGATCTATCGGGGGTTACTGCAGCTTACATATTGCATTTTACACCATAGGGTAAAGATTCTTCAGGATTCTAAGTTGCGTCTACACAGTCTGTTAGTGGTGGTTACCGTGGTAGTTGATGGCAGATAGAGGCTGGTAATATTAGATAACTGCAGATTATACAGGTATACTGAGTCAAAGCTAACTGGAATTGGCTGGTTACATAGATTATACAACCTACCTCAGAGGTAAATTGTAAAAGAAGGTTAAACTGATAAAATCTGTGAGAATAAGACTAGTAGCAGGTTACACAAGTATCAATTATTTGAGCTAACTAGATCTAGCGAGTTATATAGTTATGCTACATACATCATAGGTCAAGTGTAGATGATACGTTAATCTGGTAGTATCAGGATAAATGTATGAGCAGTATTTTCTTGGAGTTTACAGTAAAATGGTACTTCTGCTTGGGTTATCAAGTACCTCTAATTCTAGGATGGCTACAGTGTAAGGTAGGTACTATGCTGGTAGTGCCTTGACTTTACTTGCGTTTTCGCGGTCTGATGTTCTGGGTTTGTTCCCTGCTGGTCTTCGGGGTCTGGTGGTTGTAGAATGGCCTCCGTCACTGGCCTCCGCCTAAGGGCCACGCCAAAGGGCCCTCTGGCGAGGCCCTCAGGCGCGGGCCCGTCAGGCGCGGGCGCGCCCGATGGCACGAAGTTTAAATCCTTGTTGCACAGCCCCAATTGGGCTGTGAGCAGCAGTCGGCTCCTCCCGCCGCTGGTGGCTCGATCCCCGGGAAGGGGAGAGCTGCTGGAGGTGGTGGGGGCTGAAGAGGATCTGCGCCCGATGGCGCGAAGTTTAAATCCTTGTTGCACAGCCCCAATTGGGCTGTGAGCAGCAGTCGGCTCCTCCCGCCGCTGGTGGCTCGATCCCCGGGAAGGGGAGAGCTGCTGGAGGTGGTGGGGGCTGAAGAGGATCTGCGCCCGATGGCGCGAAGTTTAAATCCTTGTTGCACAGCCCCAATTGGGCTGTGAGCAGCAGTCGGCTCCTCCCGCCGCTGGTGGCTCGATCCCCGGGAAGGGGAGAGCTGCTGGAGGTGGTGGGGGCTGAAGAGGATCTGCGCCCGATGGCGCGAAGTTTAAATCCTTGTTGCACAGCCCCAATTGGGCTGTGAGCAGCAGTCGGCTCCTCCCGCCGCTGGTGGCTCGATCCCCGGGAAGGGGAGAGCTGCTGGAGGTGGTGGGGGCTGAAGAGGATCTGCGCCCGATGGCGCGAAGTTTAAATCCTTGTTGCACAGTTGCATCGGAGGGAGCTGGGCCAGGCCTCGGCAGGTGCTGGACCCAGTCGGAGCCAACACCTCGAACCCGTGAGGGGAGTCCGAGGTCCAACTCATGCGCTTGCTTGGGAACAGGGACCAGATCCAGTGAGTATAGTGTTTGATATGTCTAGACAGATGAGTCAGAGCAGAACTGCTGTTTGAATTTTGAAACTTGGAATTTGGTATTTGGTAAGAAAGCTTGATCACCTCTCAAGACGGTCCGACTAACCCTGCATAGTGTATGCGCGGGGTGAAACTATCGTCTTTTTGATTTTGACTTTGATTTTGAACTTGGTATAGCCTAGTCAGAAGAGACAGGACTGGGCTTTCTTGGGATACGTTGCTAGCATGTTTGTCATTGAGCGTTTGTCTATGTGTCTTTGTTTTTTGGTTTTTGTTGAAACCACGAGTTTCCCTTCCAGTATAATGTAAGATTATATTCTGTTGGGTAATTTATGACAATTTACCGCTTGACTCACTGTAAAAATCAAAAACATGTCTCACTCATTCAGCCTTCCTACAGTACAGCGTGAGACTGACAAGGGGCGTGTCTGTGCAGAGGTGCCTTTTAACCCTATGAAGGCATGTTTCCAACGTTCTGCTGCTGGGCTAATTGGAGCTTATTTTAGGGCAATTATTCACTTTGTTTTAATAGTGATGTTCATTCTACTATGGTCATGTATTATATACCATTCGATAGAAATAGTCAGAATTTTAGTTTTGAAGGTCGTATTAACCTCATCGGAGCTCCATAAACTGTTTTTAGTTATATTCTCTGCTCTGTCCGTAAAGTTTTAGTGTGCAGGGTGAGATTACTTACTCTGGTCAGATAGGCTGCTAGGTATCATACATTTATGGGCTTAGCTTTGCCCCGTGTTTTATGGTTCGAACAGAAATGATAGAGAAACTAAGCAAACTGTTTTTGGTTTTTTTTCCTTTGACCTACAAAATAATTATTAGATCACGACTTGACACTGATTTAAATGATTCTTGCTAGCATGTCTCTGTGTGTCTGTGAAACTAAGTTGTTTCATTTCGTTTCCAGTGAATGAAGGGGTGTGGCTTTCACACAGCTTGCTAGGAAAAAAAAAATGAGACAGCCGCTCCCGATTGAACAGTCTCTTGCTTGTTAAAATAAAGGACTCATTCAATCAAAGTGTGATAGGAGATGAATTTATAATTAGTTTTCTAGTTATTATTTTACAGCTGTGATAACTACAGTGACTCAGAAGTTCTTTTGTTTTTGAAGTATATCTGTCGTTTCAAAAACTAACTGACACGGACAAGAGAGAGCAAATAAAGTGTTTTTCCTTTGACCCTTCGAGGTTAAGAACCTTGGGGGACGGTGCAGCCTTCTGGGTTGGAAGTGTACCAGATTGCAACCTGAGAATGAATGGTTTAAATTCTGAGTGAATAAGAAATTGTGTTAGGATTTTATCTTTGAAATCTGTACTAGTGACTAATGACGACCTTTACAATTCAGGATAAATTCATCTGTTTTTCTGTATTTGAATTTAGTGTGTCTGTGTCCAGAGGAAAAGGGGGTATTTTGTTTTTTTGAAAGTCTTTTAAATTTCAAGACGTTATTTCCTGATATACTGTGGCAAGCACCTGATAGAAGACATATTTATTGTTAAAAAAAAAAGGGTGTATATGCATTCTAGATATCCACCAACGCTATGGAAAAGTATCCATTTCATGTCTCTTGAATATCTGCTTTCTGAACTGTAAGATTTAATAAAAATAAAATAATAATTTCTTTTGCAGAGACATGCAGACTACGGCTGGCAGTTAGTTTCCATGCTAAGTAATTTCATACCAGTTATACATAACAGATAGCTATAGTTCTCTCTATAAGAATCGATGTTATAACATGTTGCAAAATAATAGTTTTATATTTTAAGAACTGTATCTAAATTGTTCCTGTTTGGAATAAGTAAGCAGCTCCCCAAGAAGCCCCGGCTCCGTTCAGAGTGCTTAAGGGGGGGGGGAGGGGGCCCAGTCCACCGATGATGTCACCCCCCGGTAGGCGTGAACTAATTAATGTGCCCACAGCAGAGAAGTAGAACATAAAAAAAAACCCAACCCTCCCGGATAGAGCGTTGCTAGGAGGAACAGTGTGGGCCTAGGGCAGGGGGGGGGGGGGGGACTCCTCCCTGTAGATTCCCAAGTAGTTTGCCAGCCAGTCAACTGACCAGACTTGTTTAGGTGCCTTTCCCTCTGCCACTGATTTACTGAACTGAAAGCTTTAGGATTTAATTGAACAAATGAACAGTATTATTCAGACCCATCAGTCTTGATAACCCCAAGTGGAATCCAAATAGTGCAGGCAGCCCTCACTATAGGCCCCAATGGATCTAGCAGCCCAGGAGAATTTGCATTTTTGTCAGTCAGTCCCAGAGAGATATAAAACAGAAATTACAGAAACTGGATGGATTTGCGGGCATGATAGTTAATGGAAGTTGATCAGAAAGTATGTGAATTGTTGAATGTGACAGAGAAAGTAAGTGTAAAGATGGAGAAGAGAACAGATCTTCTTGCTGATACTTTAGTTGAATGATGTGGAGGAGGTTATCCTGATCGAAGGAGCAGAGGAAGTAAAAACAGGGTGCGAGTCAGTGCGCCCATTGCAGAGAAGGACATTAGAGAAGTGAATGCCCGTATCTTGACTCCGCCCCCAGGGGGGAGGAGGGAGTACTTGATTTAAAAAATAATATTAAACCGAGCACAGTGTTCTAGCAAGAAAAGGAAGCAGCTATAAAGTAAGTGGCAGCCGGAGAGGGCTACAGCATGAATGAAGACTAGGCCAGACCAGACTCTTAAGTTTTCCTGGGTCCCCAGGAGCCTATGGTCAGTTTGGAAATAGGGGACCAATATATGGACTTTATGGGGGATACAAGAGCAGAATACTAAAGCCAGTAGCCCCTGTGTTTTTCTCGATGCATCACCATTATCAGAGCTACTGGGGCTAAGGTCACAAAGCCTTTTCTGCAGAACCGCATGTGTGAACTAGGGGGACAGAAAATAATGCACCAGTTCCTGTATATGCCTGAGTGCCCTATTCCACTTTTTGGAGCCGAAGATCTGCTTGCAAAGCTTCAGGCACAGATATCCTTTGCTGAAGAGAGAGAAATGCAAATGACTGTGAACCCAAAGCCTGCTGGATTGATGGTGCTGACTGTTCCCTGAGAAGAGGAGTGGCGGTTCTATAACACACCTCCAGTCAAGTCAACTAGTTCCTGTATACCCGCCAACCTTATAGCCCCACCTGAAGTATGGGCAGAAGATAACCCACCTGGCCTAGCGAAGAACATAGCCCCTGTCATCGTCACCCTCAAGCCAGAAGCGGAACTAGTGCATGTAAAGCAGTATCCTCTTCCCTGACCAGCCATTGCAGGAATCCACTGCCATTTAATGAAACTATTGAAGTATGGACTTTTTCAAAGGAATGTCAGTCACCTTGGAACACTCCCCTTCTTCCTGTTAAGAAGCCTGGGACAGGTGATTACCGCCCAGTGCAGGATCTAAGAAAGAATGCATGATGCAGCTGAAACTATACATCCAGTTGTGCCAAATACTTACACACTCTTAGGACTTATCTCTGCTGAAGCTACACATTTCACCATTTTGGACTTAAAAAATGTTTTTTTTGCATACGCTTAGCCCAAAACCCCACTACAGGAAGGCGGGGCCAACTCACCTGGACAAGATTACCTCAAGGATTCAAGAACTCGCCTCACTCAGCAAAAGATTTGACAAGTTATCCAGTAATTCCAGGAGAAAGAATTCTATTTCAATATGTGGACAACTTGCTCATAACCACCAACTCAGAAAGTGAATGTCTACAGGCCACCAGTGAACTCTTGCACCTTTTTAATGAGGCTGGATACAAAGTCTCAAGAGCTAAGGTGCAATTATGTCAAACAAGTTAAATACCTAGGATTCCAGTTGTCCAGCGGAATTCGACGCCTGGGACCAGAATGCAAAGAAGCTGTATGCAGTATTCCTACTCCAACCACCAGGAGGCAAGTGAGAGCCTTCTTGGGTGCCACAGAGTATGTTGTATATGGATCCCCACTTTTGCGCTGCTAACAAAACCATTGTGTCAAGCTACCAAAGGAATGGAAAAGTCTCCATTGGAATGGGGACTTGAACAGGATGCAGCCTTTTGATCTTTGAAAACCACTCTGATGTTATCACCAACTCTGGGTCTACCAGATGTCCAGAAAACCTTTGTCTCTATGTTCATGAGTCACAAGGAAATGTTCTAGGAGTGTTGACTCAATCTCTTGGACCTTATTTGAGAAGCTGTTACAGCTACAGCCTTTCTAGTGAGCAAAACTAACAAGATCACTTTGAGACAGAATCTTCCAGTTACTGTACCACACTCTGTTCTAACCAATATGAAACACAAAGGAAACTACTAGCTAACAAATCCACGAATGTTGAAGTATCAGAGTATGTTGCGTGAAAACCCCCAGATACAACTGAAGGTCAGTCAAGCTTTGAATCCTGCTATGTTGTTACCAGTTGGTCTTGATCCCTTGATCATGACTGTTTAGAAATTATGGACACCGTATTCTCAAGCCGCCTGGATTTGACTGATGTCCCTCTGGAGAACCCTGAACAGACTTTCTTTGTGGCTGAAGGCAGTTTCATCATCAATGGACATTGTTGTGCTAGATATGTAGTGGTGACCCCTGATTTGGTAGTTGAGTCCTCAGCCCTGGCCCCAGAAACTTGACCACAGAAAGCTGAACTGATAGCCCTCACTAGAGCACTAACAATACGAAAAGGGCTCTGTCTAAATGTGTACCCAGATTCCAAGTATGCCCTTACAACCTTGCATGCACATGGGACCCTGTACAAATAATGAGGGTGGATAACCTTAGGAAGCAAGTCCATTAAGTATGGCCCCAAGATATTGACATTATCAGGTGCATACTACCTACAACTTTCAAAACTTTAGGAAAAGTAGAATGTATGAATAGAACCTTGAAATCTCAGTTGTCCAAACTTTGCCAAGAGGTTTACCTGAAGTGGCCCCAGGTTCTTCCTATAACCCTTCCTAGGATATACTTAGCCCCTGCTAAGTCTTTAGGCGTTTCCCCTTTTTGAGATTCTGAGAATCTGTAGCCTATTTATAGGGAATAAAAGGAGATGTGAGACAGATAGGATCTGAAATTATTAGACATGAACTATTGGTTTTAAGTTCTGTTTTGCAGAGTCTTCATACCTGGGTACAAAATCGATCACCCATCAATTTGCCTGAACCCCTGCATCCTTTCAAGCCTGGAGTCTCGGTGTGGATCAAAGAGTGGAGAAGGATACCGTTAGCCCTGCATTGGAAGGGACCCTATGTTGTCATCCTGTCATCTCCAACTGCAGTAAAAGTCACAGAATTCGAACTTTGGATCCATCATAGTCGAGTAAAGCCAGCAACTGTTTCTGAACCTGATCACTGGACTACTGTACAGCATCCTGAGACTCCATTGCGCCTCACCCTACGACAACAGCCACGGACCTAAGACTTATTGGTCCCTCGGAAACTGCACTATTTCAAGACTGTCCGTTTATCTGAAGGTAAGCCTCGCATCTGGAGAAAGCTGCAATCATCAGAAATAGACTGTGTTGTGTTAAGAAATTGAGTCTTCTAAGAGACTGTGTTCAAATGCTCTGAGAACAAAAACTGTTTTGATCTCCTAAAAAGTGAACTGCTCTAAGGAGGCAATAATAGCCTGAGAGACTGTACTATGATATTTAAGAACCTGAGACATCCCAGAGGACAGTGATACTTTGGAATCTACAGCCCTACTCCTGCCACAAAGCTGGTAGGTCTACGTACGGCAGAAGCTTGAGGATCTACAATCAACCCTACATTTGTTATCTATTGTGGAAGCCGACAGTTCCACCAATTTTCCAGAGACTATGCCCATTATGAATTCTTATTATTGCTTTATTCTGGCAGCAGCCTTGGAGTGCTTTGAAATGACTTTTGCCTTACCTCCCTGTGCAGCCTGTATAAGTGCCACACGACCTTCAGACCGGACCACAACTTACTATGAAGGTTGGACAGCTGGACTGTCTAAATCAGAAGTTTTACAACAGCACAACAAAGAAGACATCTTGGTGGTCCGGCATAAATGCTCCTGAACCTTCTAATCCTTTAGTTCTTTTTCCCACTCTTGCCAAACTATGGACTCTGACTATCTGCTTGTTGCTCCCTTGTTTCTTGCCACTTTGCTTGCGAATGATAACTTCAGTTATTAATAGCACTGTAGAGCATAAGGCAGCTACAAAGATACTAGCTATGTGAAACTACTACCCTATCCCACAGAGTGATACCTTTACCTAGTATTATGTGATTTGATTCTCACCCTTTCTCACTTGCGGGTGAGAATAATCAAAGGGGGGAATGTGGTAGGTGAAGGCCTATGATCCATGCTGCTTGAACTGAACAGACAGGCCTAAGTAGCTTGACCTGTAAATGAAGCTTGTGGTTAGGCCCAGAGGAATGAAAACCCCCCTGAATGATGCCACCATAGAATTGAAACTTAACTAAGCATAACTGAACATAGCTAAGCAGAAATGAAACTTAGAAAAGATAGAAAAACAACTTTAATTGGAACTGATAAGATGTGTGAAGCTTCTATGGAATTAATTAACTCTGCAGAAAGCAAGGTTACAGTGCCCTGCTCTCACACATATTCCAGCTGGCCAGTGACCTTGGAGGAGAATTGTATCAAGAATCTAAGAACTGACCATTGTAATGGGGACTGTAAGGGGGGCAACCAGGTGCTGAGCCCAGACCAAGGTCCTCATTGGATGACTACGTAATGGTACCGGGACCAATAGATGGGATAGAAGGGGTTACTGGGACCAATGAAAAGTTTGCCTATGTTCAGAATGGAGAAGAACGGTATAAAAGTTGTTGTTTTGCTAGAAACCATTGCTCAGCCATTTTGAATGTGATTCTGCTTGAGTCTTGTGCACAAATAAATGATTTGGACCTTCTGAACAGACTCCTGGTATTATTGGATTGTTTGCGCTCTGCCGCTACAGCGCCGTCTCCTTCTGCCTCTCTGTTATAATAGTACTTTACATGGCAGCCCGAGCCCAGAACAACATCACCTCACTGTGTGGCCGAAGTTTCGGGTATCGCGAGACTTTGGGTGTACAGTGAGGTGGTGGTGGTGTTTCAGGCTCAGGCTGCCATGGTGTTTCATGTGTTGTTGCCATAGTGTTGTTTCAGGCTCAGGCAGAAGATGGCATGTTAAACATCTATATTGTAGGTAAGATGTTTGCTGTGCTCTTCCGCTGCCATTACAGACGAGACCACTGGGCCAAGTAGGGTTCCCCATCTAGCCTGGGCCCCCCTGCATTGCGGGGGCTGCTTGGGCAATATTTGCACCACTGGCACAGTGGTTTTGCTCATGATTTTCTTGCACTAGCTTGCTTCTGCATCGGGGAACAAAACTAGCATGGGAAAAATCTCTAGCAAAACACTGTGCTAGAGAGAGCACAGAAATTACAGAAAACTGGATGAATTTGCGGGCATGATAGTTAAATGAAAGTTGATCAGAAAGTATGTGGATTGTTGAAGAGGGACAGAGAAAGTAAAAACTGTAAGATGGAAAAAGAGAACAGATCTTTTTGCTGATATTTTAGTTGAATGATGTGGAGGAGGTTTTCCTAATCAAAGGAGCAGAGGAAGTGAAAACTGGGTGTGAGTGCGCCCATTACAGAGGAGAAGGACATTAGAGAAGTGAATGCCCGTATCTTGACTCCTCCCCAGGAGGGGAGGAGGGAGTACTTGATTGCAGAGTAATAAAACAATAAACCAAGCACAATGTTCTAGTAGGAGAAGGAAGTAGCTATAGAGTAAGTGGCAGCTAAAGAGGGCTACAGCATGGATAAAGACTAGGCCAGATGCATCACCATTATCAGAGCTACTGGGGCTAAGTCCGCAAAGCCTTTCCTGCAGAACCGCATGTGTGAACTAGGGGGACAGAAAATAATGCACCAGTTCCTGTATATGCCTGAGTGCCTTATTCCACTTTTGGGGCCGAGATCTGCTTGCAAAGCTTCAGGCACAGATATCCTTTGCTGAAGAGGGAGAAATGCAAATGACTGTAAACCCAAAACCTGCTGGATTGATGGTGCTGACTGTTCCCCGAGAAGAGGAGTGGCGGTTCTATAGCACACCTCCAGTCAAGTCAACAAGTTCCTGTATACCTACCAACCTTATAGCCCCACCTGGAGTATGGGCAGAAGATAATCCACCTGGCCTAGCGAAGAACATAGCCCCTGTCATTGTCACCCTCAAGCCAGTCAAGAAGCCTGGGACAGGTGGCTACCGCCCAGTGCAGGATCTAAGAAGAATGAATGATGCAGCTGAAACTATACAACCAGTGGTACCAAAATCCTTATATTCTCTTGGAACTGATCTCTGCTGAAGCTATACATTTCATCATTCTGGACTTAAAAAGATGCCTTTTTCTGCATACGCTTAGCCCAAGACCCCACTACAAGGAGGCGGGGCCAACTCATCTGGACAAGATTACCTCAAGGATTCAAGAACTCGCCTCACTCAGCAAGGATTTGACAAGTTATCCAGAAACTCCAGGAGAAAAAAAAAAAAAATTCTACTTCAATATGTGGACAACTTGCTCATAACCACCAACTCAGAAAGTGAATGTCTACAAGCCATCAGTGAACTTTTGCACCCTCTTAATGAGGCTGGATACAAAGTCTCAAGAGCCAAGGTGCAATTATGTCCAACAAGTTAAACACCTAGGATTCCAGTTGTCCAGCGGAATTCGACGCCTGGGACCAGAATGCAAAGAAGCTGTATGCAGTATTCCTACTCCAACCACCAGGAGGCAAGTGAGAGCCTTCTTGGGTGCCACAGAGTATGTTGCGTAAAACCCCCCAGCTCCAATTGAAGGTCAGTCAAGCTTTGAATCCTGTTATGTTGCTACCAGTTGGTCTTGACCCCCTGATCATGACTGTTTAGAAATTATGGACACTGTATTCTCAAGCCGCCTGGATTTGACTGATGTCCCTCTGGAGAACCCTGAACAGACTTTCTTTGTGGCTGAAGGCAGTTTCATCATCAATAGACATTGTTGTGCTAGATATGCAGTGGTGACCCCTGATTTGGTAGTTGAGTCCTCAGCCCTGGCCCCAGAAACTTCACCACAGAAAGCTGAACTGATAGCCCTCACTAGAGCACTAACAATAGGAAAAGAGCCCTGTCTAAATGTATACCCAGATTCCAAGTATGCCCTTACAACCTTGCATGCACATGGGGCCCTGTACAAAGAATGAGGGTGGATAACCTTAGGAAGCAAGTCCATTAAGTATAGCCCCAAGATATTGATATTAACAGATACATACTGCCTATAGATCTCAGAATTTAGGAAAAGTAGAATGTATGAATAGAACCCTGAAATCTCAGTTGTCCAAACTTTGCCAAGAGGTTTACCTGAAGTGGCCCCAGGTTCTTCCCATAGCCCTTCTTAGGATATACTTAGCCCCTGCTAAGTCTTTAGGAGTTTCCCCTTTTTGAGATTCTGTATGGGCAACCCCTGCCTATTGTATAGGAAATAAAAGGAGATATGAGACAGATAGGATCTGAAATTATTAGACATGAACTATTGGTTTTAAGTTCTGTTTTGCAGAGTCTTCATACCTGGGTACAAAATCGATTACTCATCAATTTGTCTGAACCCCTGCATCCTCTCAAGCCTGGAGTCTCGGTGTGGATCACAGAGTGGAGAAAGACACTGTTAGCCCCGCATTGGAAGGGACCCTATGTCGTCATCCTGTCAACTCCAACTGCAGTAAAAGTCGCAGAATTTGAACCTTGGATCCATCATAATCAAGTGAAGCCAGCAGCTGCTCTTGAACCTGATCACTGGACTACTGTACAGCATCCTGAGACTCCATTGCACCTCACCCTACGACAACAGCCACGGACCTAAGACTTATTGGTCCCTCAGAAACTGCACTATTTCAAGACTGACTGTTTATCTGAAAGTAAGCTTCGCATCTGGGAGAAAAAAAACCCCCTGCAATCATCAGAAAGAGACTGTGTTGTGTTAAGAAATTGAATCTTCTAGGAGACTGTGTCTAAATACTCTGAAAAGACTGTTTTGATCTCCTAAAGAGTGAACTGCTCTAAGGAAGCAATAATAGCCTAAGAGACTATGCTATGATATTGTAAGAAATTGAGACATCCCAGAGGACAGTGATACTTTGGAATCTACAGCCCTACTTCTGCCACAAAGCTGGTAGGTCTACGTACGGCAGAAGCTTGAGGATCTACAATCAACCCTACATCTGTTATCTGTTGTGGAAGTCGACAGTTCCACCAATTTTCCAGAGACTGTGCTCATTGTGAATCCTTATTATTGCTTTATTCTGGCAGCAGCCTTGGGGTGCTTTGAGATGACTTTTGCCTTACCTCCCTGGGCAGCCTGTATAAGTACAACATGAACTGGACCGAAGGTCACTCGAACCTTGTTTTATCATTCTTCCTATACTTGCATTGGTATACTCTCCGATCCAAAAGTTGTTCTAGATCTTGACTTTCTACAAGGCTATGCAAGCCACCGTTGCAACTCCTCATGCCTCCCAGAACTTGTTTCTTGAACTTGCTGGAGCAATAGCATCTAGTCTCCACACTTCTGACTGTTTCTTTTGTGGAGGAACTAAGATGGGAGATCAGTGGCCCTGGGAGACGCAAGAACTGAATTACTCCATCCCCTACAATCAGACTGATTTACATAATACTACTAGTGAGTGGGTATTGGCCCACCCCATTGTTGACAGTTTGTGTTTTGTTCGCACCAGACCACAATTTGCTATGAAGATCGGACAGCTGGACTGTCTAAATCAGAAGTTTTACAACAGCACAACAAAGAAGACATCTTGGTGGTCCGGCATAGATGCTCCTGAACCTTCTAATTCTTTTAGTTCTTTTTCCCACTCTTGCCAAACTATGGACTCTGACTATCTGCTTGTTCCTCCCTTGTTTCTTGCCACTTTGCTTGCGAATGATAACTTCAGTTATTAACACTGTAGAGCATAAGGCAGCTACAAAGATACTAGCTATGTGAAACTACTACCCTATACCACAGAGTGATATCTTTACCTAGTATTATGTGATTTGATTCTCACCCTTTCTCACTTGCGGGTGAGAATAATCAAAGGGGGGAATGTGGTAGGCGAAGGCCTATGATCCATGCTAATTGAACTGAACAGACAGGCCTAAACAGCTTGACCTGTAAATGAAGCCTTTAGTTAGGCCCAGAGGAATGAAAACCCCCCTGAATGATGACACCATAGAATTGAAACTTAACTCAGCTTAACTGAACATAGCTAAGCAGAAACGAAACTTAGAAAAGACAGAAAACAGCTCTAATTGGTATTGATAAGGATGTGAGAAGCTTCTATGGAATTAATTAACTTGCTGTAAGAAAGGTTACAGTGCCCTGCTTTCCCACATATTCCAGCTGGATAGCGACCTTGGAGGAGAGAAGTATCAAAGTTAGTGAACTGACCATTGTAATTGGGACTGGAAGGGGGGCAACCAGGTGCTGAGCCCAGTCAAGGGTCCCCATTGGATAGCTACGTAATGGTACCGGGACCAATAGATGGGTGAGAGGGGTTACTGGGACCAATGAAAAGTTTGCCTATGTCTAGAATGGAGAAGAAGTCTATAAAAGTTGCTGTTTTGCTAGAAACCATTGCTCAGCCATTTTGAAATTGATTATTGCTTGAGCCTGTGCACATTAAACTGGCTTGGATCCTTGAAAAGACTCCTGGTTTTATTTATTGCATGCTTATCTGCTGCTACAGAACCAGTAAGGTCCAAAGTGCTCAAGACTTAAGAGATTGGGACTGTCAACCGTCTGGCTTTTTTCAGGATTTTATTGATTTTTACATTAATATCTGTATGGCTAGAAGGATGGTTACTATGTGCTAACCACCATGTTCTGAATATCAACCCCATACAAAAAGGAGATATACTTATACACACACACATGACATATTTATGTACAAATACACACACACATAGTTTGGTACCAAAGAGTCCCATAAGGAGTCGAATAACTAAGGGGGAAGGGGCAGGGAAGGACCCTCCAGGGCTAGTCTGTTCCTCGGTCCTAGACAAAAACAGGACAGATCCCTTTCCTACAGCTCAGGGAGGTCCCTGGTAAGCAGTATGCCAATACCCACAATTCCATGTAGATAGGAAAAATCCTCAGAACTTAAGGGTAGAAAAGTTCCTGTTGCCAGGGAGACCGGGGGATGGGTAGAGGACCTGCAGTTTCCTTGGGAGCACTGCCAATATATGCTCCCTTCCAGGAGCCAATCACAGCATGAGAGGAGGTAACTGTTACTCTGGAAACCAGGGGAGTAGGTGGAGCTGGGGAGTTCCCTGGGATAGAGGGCCTCAGGAACACAGCCAAGGGCAGAAGGATTTAAAAGTATTGAAGAGCCTCCTGTGGGCAGCCAGCCAGCCTCTGAAGGGTCAGTGGATGACATGGAGGTACTGTAGAAGCTACGGAAGAAAGCCCCCCTGTTTCAGAGGAAGAAATGGAGGTAGAATGGGCCAGTAGTCTGTGAATTTCATTTTGTTTTCCTGCTTTATTTTTCCCTTTTTCCTGGATTGTTTGAGGGTAGAACAAGAGGGAGGAGTGACGAGAGAGTAAGTCACAGAGGTATGGGCACCTCCCCACCATTTCTCACCCCACTGTTTGAGCCATAGTGGCTATTTTTCCAGGATACCAAGGGGCTCCTGCAGAAATCTCAATTCTCGTTCTGTTACCGGTGCTGCCACCCGTCCTCAGGGGCGGTCCAAGGGGGGTGCGGGGCCATGTGCAGAGACTCAGTGCAGGGCCTCATTTGCATAAATATTTGCATAATGTTACCATACACTAACTTTTAGTAAACATGCCTCTTCATGAGTGTATGGATAAAGAAAGACTAAAAGATTTCTATATTACTGTAATCCAGTGCCAACCGCCAGGCACATTAGGAACTACTACAAACACTACCCATTTAGAACCCATAGCAAACCCACCGTATCATAACAGCACTACCAGGACTCACAAGCACCATACCCTACCTATCAAAAGGCAACACTGCAAATATTAAACCAATACATTTCAGAGAATAACAATACATGACCTACTGGGGAAAGAGAACAAGTGGCAATGTCAAATAGGAATTACATAAACAGAATACCTCAGCTCAGTTACACATGCAGAACGCAGACCATAACCAAAGAAGGAATCACAATTTAGAAACAGGAAGACAATAATTAAACTGGGAACCCTAAAAAGCCAAACTTGGAATGTACAACAACAATGTAGAAATAAAACTATAAATTAATTTCCTCTTGTACTAAACAAAGCACAGACGTTAATGATGCACATTTCCCAGAGCTGTCATATTCCAGTTAATAAATTCAAAATAAGGAGATATCTTCGTACCTTTTGTGCATTTTTTTTTCAGTTGCAATTTCTCCAGACACTTTCTTCTGGTTTCTTTGTGTCTTCTGCTAACTCTCCATCGTCTGCTGTCCATTTGTCCGTCCTTCTCTCTTCTAGTTTTTTTCCATTCTCTTACATCTGCTTTAACATACTAATCTTTCTCCTTTTGCTCTTTCCTCATTTCTTTTTCATCCACTCAAATTTTACCCCTCCATCCTCAATCCCCACTTACTCTCCCAATACCCGGCCAATTATAGATTTTTCTTCCCTCCCACACAAAATATTTTTCCCCTCTCCATTTCACTCTCCCAGCCCCATCCCATTCTAATCTCCCCCAACATCAGCTCCCTTCTAGTTCCAGCCCCACCCAGTATCCACTCCCTTCTAGTCCCCGCATCAGCCCATTTCCAGTCCTATCCGAGTCCCTCCATCAGCCCATTTCCAATACCAGCCTCCCATCAGCCCATTTCTAGTCCTTTCCTAGCCCCACCATCAGCCCATGTCAAATCCTAGCTCCCCTCCACTCAGCCCATTTCCAATCCAAGCCCCCCATGAGCCTACTTCCAGTTCCAGCCCCTTCATGAGTCCATTTCAATTCAAGCCCCCACCACAGCCCATTTCCAATCTTAGCTCCCCCAACACCCAATTCCCAGTCCTATCCTAGCCCCTTCATCAGCTCATTTCCTGTCCTAGCTCCCTCCCCTCACAGCCCATTTCCATTCCACTCCCCCTCCCCATCAGCTGTTTGCAGTTCAAGCCCCCTTCCACTCAGCCCATTTCCATTCCAAGCCCCCTCCCCATCAGCTATTTGCAGTTCAAGGACCCCCCTACCCCTCAGCCCATTTCCATTCCAAGCCCCCGTCCCCATCAGCTATTTGCAGTTCAAGCCTTCCCTTCCACTCAGCCCATTTCCAGTCCTAGCAACCCCCCCCCCAACTCATTACCAGTCCTAGCCATCCCATAGCCTATTACCTGTCCTAAACCCCCATCAGCCCACTCCCAGTCCTAATCCCATCAGCCCATTTCCAGTCCTAACCCCCATCACCCAATTTTCAGTTTAAGGCCCCCCCATAGCCCATTACCAGTCCTAACCCCCCATCAGCCCATTCCCAGTCCTAATCCAATCAGCCCATTTAAAGTCCTAACCCCCCATCACCCAATTTTCAGTTTAAGCCACTCCCAGTCCTAATCCAATCAGCCCATTTCCAGTCCTAACCCCCATCAGCCCTCTCCCAGTCCTAATCCAATCAGCCCATTACCAGTCCTAACCCCCCATGAGCCCACTTCCATTCCAAGCCCCCGTCCCCATCAGCTATTTGCAGTTCAAGCCTTCCCTTCCACTCAGCCCATTACAGTCCTAGCCCCCCCATAGCCTTTTACCAGTCCTTAACCCCCATCAGCCCACTCCAATCCTAATCCCATCAGCCCATTTCCAGTCCTAACCCCCATCACCCAATTTTCAGTTTAAGCCCCCCCCCCATAGCCCATTACCAGTCCTAACCCCCCTCTCCCCCCCCAGCCTAGGGAAAATTTAAAATTAAAAAAAGATGTCTGCTGCCGGCCTGCTGCTGCCGCGGCGGCAGATTCGAGTGTCCCGTGGGGCCCCCTGTCCAGCAGAGCCTGCCCTCACTGCATCAGCTCCCTCTCCGCAGTTCCCATCAGCCCCTGCGGTCTTAACAGAGCCACAAAAGGGAAGCTCTCCCTTCGCGCTCTGAAAGCTGGTTTCGACTGCGGAGAGGGAGCTGATTAAGGGAGGGCAGGCTCTGCCGGGCAGGGGGGGCCCCGCGGGACACTTGAATCTGCCGCGGAGGCGGAGGCAGTGGCAGGCCGGCAGCAGACAGCTTTTTTTAAAAAAAATGTAAAATTTATTTTTAAAGCAGAATGTTCTTTGCGCGGGGCCCCCTGAAACGCGGGGCCCTGTGCAAAAAACATTCTTGCTCAATGGATGGGCTGGCCCTGCCCGTCCTCTATCCGCACAAGCTGGTGAGACTTGAGTGAGTACTACGTGAAGTAGACTACCCAGCAGTGGACGGACCCAGCACCAGGTTACAATACACACTGATCCACAATTTATGCACATGCGCACACACATGCCGAGCAGATGGAAAAAAATTCCATGAGTGATGTGCTGCTTGCTTTCTCCATGTGCTTGCTTTAATGAATGAATGAATGAATTTCCAGAACTTCTATATTAGAAACATAGAAATATGACGACAGAAAAAGACCACATGGCCTATCTAGTCTCTCCTTCCATAACAACTACAACAGTCCCCTTTTTACCTTTAGAGATCCTCTGTGTTGGTCCCATGCTTTTTTAAATTCAGTTACTGTCCTCATCTCTACCACCTCCACTGGGAGACTATTCCACGGATCCACTACTCTTTCCGTAAAGAAATATTTCCGCATATCACTTCTGAATCTATCTCCCTTCACCCTCATCCCATGTCCCCTCGTAGCAGAACTTGCTTTCAATTGAAAGAGGCTCTCTCCCTGTACATTTATGCCACGGAGGTATTTAATCATCTCAAACATATCAACTCTATCCCACCTTTCCTCTAAGGTGTACATATTAAGATCCTTCAGTCTGTCCTCATATGCTTTATAATGAAGATAATTTTAGTAGCCACCCTCTGCACCGACTCCATCCCGTTCACATCCTTTTGAAGGTGCGGTCTCCAGAATTGCACACTGTATTCCAAATGAGGTCGCACCAAAGACTTATACAGAGGCATTATCACCTCCTTTTTTCTGCTAGCCATTCCTCTTCGTATGCACCCAAGCATCCTTCTAGCTTTTGCCGTCACCTTTTCTACCTGTTTAGCTACTTTAAGATCATCAGACACAACCATGCCTAGGTCCCGCTCTTCTTTAGTGGACAAAAGTACTTCACCCCCTATACTATATTGCTCCCTTGGATTGCTGCAGCCCAAATGCATGACCTTACATTTTTAACATTAAATCCCAGCTGCCAAATTCTAGACCATTCTTCAAGCTTAGCTAGATCCCTCCTCATGTTATCTACCCCTTCCTGGGTGTCTACTCTATTGCAGATTTTGGTATCATCCGCAAAGAGGCAAACCTTACCTGAAAGCCCTTCTGCTATATCACTAACAAAGATGTTAAAAAGAATTGGACCAAGGACAGATCCCGAGGCACACCACTGATAACATCCTTCTCCTCAGAGTGAGCTCCATTTACTTGTACTCTTTGTCGCCTCCCACCCAACCAATTTCTAACCCAAGCAGTATCTTTAGGGTCCATCCCTAGGGTGCTCAGTTTGTTTATAAGTCACCTGTGAACAATGTTCCCTCTAATTTTCTGTAGGCTGTGTGTGCATAAAATATCAGCTGTGCAGCTTTTGAAGGAAGGTTAAATTTTTGTGCGCCACATAACGACACTTGGAGTTATATACTTTAAAATTTGACTACACATCAGAATACAGTATATACACCACATTGATTGCACTAGAAAATGTTGTAGAACTTGTGAAAACTGTAAATACATAACAACTTTTAAATTTTAAGATGTCTGTGTTGTTTTCTATCAGAATCAGAACCGTAATTTTTGTGCGCTCTGTTGTAAAGTATGTGCGCATGCTTGGCGAGGTGTGTGCGCGCGCACACGCGCACAGCTTAGAGGGAACAGTACCTGTGAGGAACAATGTCAAAGGCTTTACTGAAATCTAAATACATCACATCTAGGGCTCTCCCTCGGTCCAACTCCCTTGTCACCCAGTCAAAGAAATCAATCAGATTTGTCTGACAAGACCTGCCTCTGGTGAATCCATGCTGCCTCGGATCCTGTAATCCGCTGGACTCCAGAAACCTCACTATTTTCTCTTTCAGCAGCATTTCCAATAATTTACTCACCACCAAAGTTAAACTAACCAGCCTGTAGTTTTCATCCACATCCTTACTTCCGCTTTTGTGTAAAGGCACCACATGAGCCTCTCTCCAGTCCTTTGGCACCACTCCCGACTCCAACTCTTAACCCTCCATTGCCCATGTTCCCTGTAAGTATTAGTATATGTGTCTCATATCCCCATGTGTTAAATGTATCCCCCAATTGTGTTGTGACCGCTTTGATTGAAGGATAAGGCGGTATACAAAACTGTCTAAATAAATAAATAAACGAGGCATTGAAAAGGTCAGTCAGTGGAGCTGCTAGAACGTCCCCAAGTTCCCTCAGTATTCTCGGGTGTATCCCATCCGGTCCCATCACGTCGTCTACTTTAAGTTGAGATAGTTTCTTACGAACACAGTCTTTTGAAAATTGTTCAAGATGTCCTTTGCTTCTGTTCCTATTTGTGGGTGTTTTCTGAGGTCCTGCTCCTGGTTCTTCATCTGTGAACACAGAACAAAAATATTTGTTAAGCAATTCTGCTTAATCCTTATCAGCTTCTACATATTCCTCCCCTGCACCCTTGAGTCTGACAATACCACTCTTGCCCTTTCTCTTCTCACTAATATATCTGAAAAATGTCTTATCCATCCATTTTATTGCATTGTCTATTTCCTCCTCCTTTTGAATCTTTGCCTTCTTGATTACTTTGCTAGCTTCTCTAAGTTTTTCCAAATACAGATGCCCGTCTTCCTCTCTCTGTGATGTCTTGTATTTCATGAAGGCGTCCCTCTTTTTCTTCACTTTTTCAGCTACTTCTTTCGAAAGCTATAGCAGTCTCCTTTTCGTTTTACCTTTTATTTAACATTTTAAGAAAAAGGTTGGTTGCCCTTAAAATATCCCCTTTCAGTTTTGCCCACTGTTTTTCTACATCCCCGAGCTGTTCCCATCCCACTAATGACTCCCTGAGGTATTGGCCCATCTTGGCAAAGTTAATCTTCCTAAAGTCTAAGATCCTCACCTTTGAATGGATTCTAACAGCCCTAGTCCTAATACTGAACCACACTATCTGGTGATCACTGGATGCAAAATGATCTCCCACTACAACATCAGAAACACTTTCACCATTGGTAAGCACCAAGTCCAGTATGGCCCCTTCACGTGTGGGGTCTGTTACCAATTGCCTGAATAGTTCTCCCTGTAGAGAATCCAGGATCTCCTTACTTCTAGATGATACTGCAGCAGGAATGTGCCAATCAACATCTGGCATATTGAAACCTCCTATCAGTAGCTCTTCCCCTTTCCTAGCAATGCTGCGCATGTCTTCAATTAACTCTCTGTCCACCTCTTCCTCTTGTGAGGGAGGTCTGTATATCACACCAATGTAAATAGATTTCTCTTTCCCTCTTTCTAGTTTAACCCACAATGCCTCCCCTCTCCCTTTTAAGCTCTGTAATTACAAAGCTTTAATAGTAGTTTTTACATATAGTGCCACTCCTCCTCCCCTACTTCCTACCCTGTCCTTTCTGAATAAAGTATAGCCAGGTATAGTTACATCCCAATCATGGTTTTCTGTGAACCATGTTTCTGTAACTGCCACTAAATCCAAGTCAGCCACTCCCACCAAAGCTTCAACATCAGGGATCTTATTTCCCATGCTACGGGTATTTATACATACTGCTTTCCATATGTTACCCCTGTTACCCATTTCCATAAAGTTATTTAATGTATCACCTACCTGGGGGCTTTCTTCACCCATCCCCAACGAATCTAGTTTAAAGCCCTCTTCAGTAGATTGGCCAGTCTACTACTGAAGACGCGTTTACCTTTCTTGGACAGATGGATGCCATCTCTGCTCTGCAACCCTTGGAACAGCATCCCATGGTCTAGGAAACCAATCCTATGCGACCTCCACAGTTTACAATCCAACAGAAGCAATAATGTAACACAAAATCACAGCACATATAAAATGAACATCATATAATCACTAAAAGAATCTATATCAAAACATAAAAGCATGAATAAATAAAATAAAACTAAATATCCTAACATACGACAATAGTCTTACCTAATTCGTGGTCTTTATAAATACTCTCCTAAAATAAAAAGCTTTCACCTATTTTCTAAAATCAAGATAGTCTTGTTACAATGTCCTGCATTCTAAAGGTAATTCATTCCAAACAAAAGAACCAATTACAGACACCAAGGGATATGTTTACTAAACTGGGCTAACGGTTTACCTGGGCTATTGGTAACTAGGTCCCATGCTATTCAATGGGAGCTAATTGCAAATAGCATGGGTAAACTGTTAACTCGGCTTAGTAAACACACTCCCAAGTGTTTCGAAACTCGTACTCCATAACCAGATGGACAGGCTAGAAATCTGAATTGCTCACTTCCCTGAAATGTCAATGAACATAAAGATATAGAAACATCCCATGGGACTTTCAGGGGCATATCATTCCCAAATCTTAGCATCTTAAAAATTAACACCACCAGTCCGAAAGAAAGACAAAATTCAAAATGCAGCATATGAAGCTGTTAAATAAGGGGTGATTGTGCTCCTGCACCTTTGCACCCATCAGTAAACATGCTATAATATCTGTACTCACTGAAGAGACTTTAAATGTGAGACTCCACATTTAAATTAAATGTGGAAATCCAAACAAAATAGTACTGCAGTATTCATAGGAGATGCAACCATTCCTGGCTTAGCATTGAGGTTCATGACTGTCATGGTACATGCAAAACTAACCCATTTGGAGAAACTGCCCTGACACAACCATAGATTGACACAACCATCTTAAAATCAGCAAAAGCAAGAAGGTATTTCAATCCCCGAATTAAACTTAATTTATAAAAAGATTTTCTCCGGGAACAAGCAGGAATTCAGTCCTCACATATGGGTGATGTCGGCGCCGATGGTGCCCTCATGCGGAGCAATCCCCCGCTTTCAAAGAAAGCCTTTGGGACTACATCACGCATGCGCGGTCCCCTTCCCGCCCAAGGGTGCCATCTTGCTCAGTCTCCTTTTTTCCACGGAGCCCAATGGACATCATCCAAGTTCCCTCATGAAAAAAGTGTTTAAAAAAGCCAGAAAATTACTTTTCTGTCTAGCCGGTTCGACGCCGGTTCCCCCTCCCGCCTCGGCTCGGTACACCGGTATCGAGTCCAGTCCAAATTTTCGTTTTTTGTCCTTAGAGACTAGCGTTCACTCTCTTTTTTTCCTTTTAGCTGGCAGTCTGGTCTTTTGACCTCCCAGGGGCCCTTTTTCCCCCGATGGCTGCCAGTGGGTTTAAAAAGTGTGATCAGTGCACGAGGTTAATGTCTCTCACCGACACACATGACTGCTGCCTCCGTTGCCTCAGGCCCAACCACGAGCCGAAGGACTGTGGCACATGTAAGAAAATGTCTTCCAAGGCCTTGAGGAGCAGGCAGCAGCAACATGATAGGATTTTTCCCCGAGTCCGCACCCACCCCGGCGCGAACCTCATCGGAGGCCTCGACCTCTCGGAAGCTCTCTGATCCTGAGCAGCGTTGAGTGTCCTCTGAAAGGGGTCTTCCTCGTGGGAACATCGGAGGAAGAAAAAATCCGTGAGGGTGGTGTTGTCAGATGGCTCTGAGCAGACTGGTCCCTCGCGGGATGGGTCGCGGAGCCCGGCCCGCCGCCCTGGATCCTCGGAGTTGGAGAGGTTTGCAAAACTCCCTCGTAAGGAACCGGAGACACCGAGGCAGGTAAGCACTGTCCTCATTGTGGACTCTCCTCCGGGAGAGCCAGCGTCTGGCCCGACGGCATCAGGTCCCGAACCGGGGGCTGCAGAGCCTCCTGAGCTCAGTCTCAGGATGACGGCCTTGGAGCGCAGCATGGCTGCCTTCATGGACCAGCAGCAGGCGCTGATAGCCGGTCTCACCGGTCCATCTGCCCCGACCACCGGGACATCGATGTTGAAGTTGACCCCGGAGGCCGAGCCGATCCTCGAGACACTAAGATCTCGAGTCGATCCTCGGCCAAGGTTCCCCTTGATCTCCTGTTTGGGGCAGAGGTTGTCGATGCCGATTCCACCGGCATTGGGGTGGCCTGAGACCAAAGCCCTCGAGGCCGGAGCCGCTTGATTCCTCCTCAGAGGGGTCCGGTTGGGAAACGGAGGACGAGGAGTCACCGGACATTCACCGGACCAAATACATCCCCTCAGATTACCCAGGTTCTGAACCTTGGAGAAGGTCCCCCCCGGAAGAAGCCCGGTTCTTGGACTTCATCCAGGACATGGCAAAAGCTTTGTCATTCCCAGCAGAGGCCAAGAAGGAGCCTCGAGCCGAAGCGCTCGAGATCCTCCAGAATGACTTTCCCCCTCGGGAAGCCCTTACTGTACCAGTGCCTCCCATTCTGGAACAGCTGATGCTCCGCATGTGGGAGACACCGGCCTCAATGCCGGTGCTCAGCAGGTGAATCAATTCCATCTATTGAGTTCGCAAGAGCCCTGGGTTCCAAAAAGCACAACTGCCATACAAATCCATGGTTGTGGAATCGGCCATGTGCCGGCTCAAGAGCCAGAAGACGCACTCCTCGGTGCCTCCTGGCTGGGAGGCCTGCAACATGGATGCCCTCGGCAGAAAGTGCTACTAGGGTTCGATGCTGTCATTCCGAATCCAGACATACCAGCTGTACATGGGCATGTACCTACGAGACCTGGCAAAGGAGATTGCCGGGTTCTCAGCTGGCCTCTCTGAGGGACCTTTGCAGCGATTCCAGGTTTTGTCCACAGGGATCTGGGAGTGCTTGAAGTTTGACTCGAGCAGCCTATGACGGCTTTGAGGCATCGGGTAGCTGCAGCCGGCATCGGTGCATGCTGCCAAGCATGGCTACAGTCATCAGACCTGGAGCAATGGGTGCAGGACAAGTTGGTCGATGCCCCTTGCCGAAGTGAGAACCTCTTTGGCAAGCCCATGACCGAAAAGGCTGCCGAGATTGAGTCAGAGTTCCTGACCCGGACAAGACTTGAGAAGAAGACTTCTGCCCCTTCTAAGAAGAAGGGCTTGGGTAAGAATCCCTTTATCCCAAGAAAAGGTACTGCTTACCGCAACTACCCCACGTATCAGGCCTCCCCAGCTTCCCAACAGGGGTAGCAGGCCAAGGGACAGGGGCATGGCCTGCATAAGCAAAAGGCCCCCAAGCCCCAGACACCGGCTCCGGCCCAGCCTGGAGGGTTTTTTTGACTCCCAGAGCATAGTCCCTCTCTCCATGAAAGCAAGGCCATGCACAGAAGGAAGGCTGACCCTGTATGCCCACAGGTGGCCAGCCATCACAACAGATGCCTGGGTTCTACAGATAGTCCAAATGGGTTATCGGCTACATCTCACCCAGGCACCGCCCTCTTTCCAGGGGAACTTCTCAGACCCCCTCTTCACAGGGACCTCCTTTTAAAGGAGTTGGCAGGTCTTCTAGAGGATCATGCAGTAGAACCGGTGCCCACCACCTGCAGGGAAAGGGCTTCTACTCCAGGTATTTCCTGATACCAATGAGAACTGGAGGCCTAAGACCCATCCTTGACCCGCGAAACTTAAACAAGTTCTTGGTCAGGGAAAAGTTCAAGATGCTTTCCCTTGGAATATTGCTGCCTTACCTTCGCCAGGGAGACTGGCTATGCTCCTTAGACCTTATACACACATCCTCATTCATCCAGACCACAGGCAATATCTACGATTTGTGGTGGGAGGAAACCACTTTCAGTACAAGGTACTTCCCTTTGGCCTAGGCTCTGCACCCAGGGTGTTTACAAAGTGCCTAGCGGTGGTGGTGGCCTTCATAAGAAACCAGGAGGTATTTGTCTTCCCCTAATTGGACGACTGGCTCATCAGAGCCCAGTCAGCCCTGGAAGCCCAACAGGCCATGTCTCGCACTATCCAGTTGCTACAGCACCTAGGATTTTTGAGAAATTACACAAAGTCCACTCTGGTTCCCTCTCAGGGACTGGAGTTCATAGGAGCAAGTTTGGACATCCTTCAGGCAAGTGCTTATCTACCAGAAGACAGGGCACAGAGACTTGTGGCCCTAGTGCAGCAGGTGAGTTGCAGATCCCAGATCTCAACAAGACACTTTCTGCGTCTCCTTGGTCACATGGTCTCCATGGTACATGTGACACCCAATGCCCGCCTCTACATGAGAACAGCTCAGTGGTGCCTCAGGGACCAGTGGACACAAGCCACAGGCTGACTCAAAGACAGCATAAAGGTGTCCAAACGACTGGTGCAGTGGTTGACATGGTGGCTTCAGCCACACAATCTACTGGAGGGAGTGCCTTTCCAGCCTCCCCCGCACACGAGAGTACTGACTACAGATGCATCCTTGCTGGGCTGGGGGGCCCACTGCCAGGAATGATGCACTCAGGGTGTGTGGTCTCCACAAGAGAGCACGCAACAGATCAATCTCCTAGAGCTTCGAGCTATCTGCCTAGCTCTACGGACCTTCTGTCAAACCCTGGCTCACCAGCCTGTCTTAATTCAGACAGACAACCAAGTGGCAAAGTTCTGTGTGGACAAGCAGGGGGGCACAGGGTCTCGCATTCTCTGCCAAGAGACCCTGGACCTATGCGCCTTTGCAGTCAACCAGGGTATGCACCTCAAAGCAGTTTACTTGCCATATCAAGAGAATTTCTTAGCCGACAAGCTAAGCAGAATTCTGCAGCCGCACGAATGGCAACTGGATCCCAACATAGTCCAGCAGCTGTTCCAGTGCTGGGGGCGTCAATCCATAGATCTGTTTGTG
Source organism: Ichthyophis bannanicus (assembly GCA_033557465.1). Taxonomy (NCBI): domain Eukaryota; kingdom Metazoa; phylum Chordata; class Amphibia; order Gymnophiona; family Ichthyophiidae; genus Ichthyophis; species Ichthyophis bannanicus. Next base: position 952,751,212 of record CM066033.1, on the reverse strand, counting down.
AGCCTGCAGAATCACCTGTTGCCCCGCTTCTGCTCCAGACAGCCAGACCCATGCAGGGTGGCGGCAGATGCTTTCCTAATATCATGGTCTGTGGCCTCCTGTATGCGTTTCCTCCCATGCCCTTGGTGGCCCGAACTCTGTTCAAGATCCTTCAGGACAAGGCCTCGGTCATCCTGGTAGCACCCAGGTGGCTGAGACAGCCCTGGTTTCCGCTGCTGCTTCAACTGGCGGCAGAGACTCCAATTCCTCTGGGATTACACCCCAACCTCCTGTCGCAGGACTCTTCTGCATCCCAACCTCAGGTCTCTCAACCTGATGGCTTGGCTGCTGAAAGGGTAGTTCTTGCACCACTTCTCCTCCCTAAAAATGTAGAGGATGTACTATTAGCCTCAAGAAGGCAATCAACGAGGAAAACCTACGCATTTAAGTGGCATAGGTTTGAGGTGTGATGTGATAAGCAGGGAGAAAACCCTTTCTCCTGCCAAGTGTCAGTGGTGTTGCAGTACCTGCTTCACCTCTCAGATTTAGGCCACAAGTCAAACTCTGTTCGAGTCCACCTTAGTGCCTTATCAGCGCACCACTCTCCAGTGGAAGGACAACCTCTTTTTGTACACCCTTTGGTGTCCAGGTTCCTGAGAGGTTTACTTCTGCTGAAACCCCTGGTTTGTCCCCCGGCAACTGAATGGGATTTGAATGTGGTCTTAGAACAGCTTACTCGCCCACCTTTTGAGTCGATGGCTACCTGCCATCTCCGCCTCCTCTCTTGGAAAGCGCTTTTCCTGGTGGCACTCACATCGGCCAGACGAGTGAGTGAGCTGCAGGCTCTGGTTACAGATAGACCGTACACACAGTTCTATAGGAACAGGGTGGTGCTTCGCACTCACCCCAAGTTCCTTCCGAAAGTGGTCTCCTCATTCCACCTCAACCAGGAGGTGGTGCTTCTGACCTTCTTTCCCAGGCCGCATGCCAGTTGGGTGGAAGCAATTCTGCACACCCTGGACTGTAAGAGGGCTTTGGCCTTCTACATGGAGCGTACGCGGGGACATCGAAGGGCTTCTCAGCTCTTCGTCTCTTATGACCCCAGTAAGCTGGGGATGCCTGTCTCCAAGCATACCTTGTCCACTTGGGTGGCGGATTGCATTGCCTGGGCATACAGTGCGGCCAATCTCCCATTGCAGTGTTGTGTCACGGCCCACAGGGTCAGGGCTAAGGCGGCATCAGTGGCTCACTTCCGCTCTGTTCCGCTGGCAGACATCTTTCGGGCCACCACCTGGTCTTCAAGCCAGACTTTTGCAGCCAATTACTGCCTGGATAGGGAGTCCCAACAGGGCAGTGCTTTCGGTCAGGCTGTACTCCGTAACCTGTTTGAGGTTTAGGCAACTCCTACCCTCCGACCCTTTGGTGTCAGGCTACCAGAGTGTTATGTTCTCAGTTGAACTCTTATCATGACTGCTGCGGCTCTTCTAGAGGGAGCCAGTTTTCAGTTATCGGTTCTCGGTAGCCTATAGCTAGGGAGTCCCATATGTTAGGACTGACTTCCTGCTTGTTCCTGGAGAAAGCGTAGTTACTCACCTGTAACAGGTGTTCTCCAGGGACAGCAGGAATCAGTCCTCATGACCCTCCCTCCTCCCCTGGAGTTGCAGTCCTATTATTATATTTTGTTCATTTTGCCGTCTTTTTAGCTATGTCATTTGACTGGGCAAGATGGCACTCTTGGGCGGGAAGGGGACCGCGCATGCGTGATACAGTCCCAAAGGCTTTCTTTGAAAGTTGGGGATTGCTCGGCATGAGGGCTCCGTCGGCACCGACGTCACCCATATGTGAGGACTGATTCCTGCTGTCCCTGGAGAATACCTGTTACAGGTGAGTAACTACGGTTTCTTCACTAATGCTCTGATATAAAGATGAAGAGACAAATGTGAATCCAGCAGAATGCCCAAATAATGAGCCTGTTGTACTAGATCAACTTGATGAGAACTAATAGAAGTCTTTTCAGACAACTGAGAGAACAAATTATGATGGATAACTAGAATTTCAGTCTTTGAAATGTTCAACTCCAAAGCCTGAGCCAATAGCCAGCCTAACACCTTAAGAATGCACTTATAAAGGCTTTGCCAAACAAAATTAAAATCCTTATGAAATGGGAGAAAAGCATAATATTGTCAGCATATAAACGGTATCCAATACAAAGGGAGCATAGCAAATCACAGAACAGAAAAATATAGATATTAAATAACCCATAGCAATGAACTCTAAGGAAGGTCAGGTTTCAATGGGAACCAATCAGATGTCCGATTACCAACAATAATGGTTGGCTCTCTGCCAGACTAAACCCATCAGTTACAAACTTATCCAAACTACAAGACTTTAGTCTAACAAGAAAAACTGAATGAAGGACAGGATCAAAAGCAGCTGCAATGTCTAAAAAGGAAATTGCAGTTGCATGAACAGAACCTAACTGGCATAACCAGTCTGTCAATCACTGAAACCAATAAGGTTTTTGTGACCTGCCCATTGCAAAAGCCAAATTGGTATTTATCCAGGAAAGCATTTTGCTCTACATATTGCTGAAGTTGATCCATTACGACAAGTTCAAGTTTTGTCAAATATTGCAGACTAGAAATTGTCCGGTAATTACTCAGCATAGAAGAATCTAAACTTTGCTTTTTCAGCCAGGGATATACTGCAGCTGGCTTAAGTTCCGGAGGTAAATAATATATCTGAAAGGAACTATTAATGAGATCCACAAATAAAGGAAGCAAAATGTGCTTACAAGCCTTATTAAATAAGATGGCACTAAGGAGCCTGTAGACACCCTGTCCAACAGCTTCTTAACCTGTGCCTTCGTAACCATAGCAAGCTCTTCCCATCTATATAGGACAGAATTCACCGAAGCAATGGCTTGATAAGCAAAACTACCCCTAAACTTCATATTGTGGACTTTGAGGAGCTAATTTTATAAACAGTTTTCATGCATAACTCAGCTTTTATAAAATTACCTTATGCATTGAAGGACTGACTCAGAGGCGGGCCCTTCTGGTAGTGGGTCCTTACTGAAGGGCCGCTCCAAAGGACCTTTGTGTGGCCCTTTGTATAGACCTTGTCAGACCTTCTGGGGATACTGATGGAAATTTTACAGGATAGAGTTTTTCGTTTATATATTTAGTTAAAATTAAGAGGTGGATGAAGCTTGTGCCTGGACAGAGGTGTATTATCATTTTTAAGTTTATTTTTAAGTAGGTTTCCCATTCTTATCAGAGTTGGATATGGATGATATGTTTTTTCTAATACTATTCAGAAGTATGCGGATAGGGAATCTCCAGTGCGCACAGCAATATGCTGTACTCAGCAGGATCATGGTCAACAGCAGTTGCATGATTTTAATATTCTTTCTTTGAATGCACATTCTGTCCATAACAAACTTTCAATCATTTATGATTTTGTGTAATTTGCTCCTGATACAGACACCTGGTTATTAGATACTGATATCGTTCTTTTAAATCAACTTTGTCCATCTCGTTATGAAATATTTCATTAGCCACAGCTGAAGAAGAGAGGGTGTGGAGTGTTGGGGTTAAAAGAGATTTAGGAATTACGAGGTTACATATGGATTGGAGTGAACTATTGAATTGATTGTGTTGAAAAATAAGTTTATCAGTGTGTTTGTTATATAGGCCACCTGCTCATGAGACCATTGAATTAGTGGATGTAGTCAGTGGATTGCTGAACTGGGATGTGGATATTTCAAAACTGATTATTATGGATGATTTTAATTTATATACTACAGATGTAATGCTGATAGATACTTTCTTGTTGGCAATGGAATCACTTAATTTTCATCAAACTGTACATGTGCCTACCCATGAATGTGGTGGTACTCTCGATCTAGTGTTTATACCATATTGTATGAGAACTGAAGTTGGGGTAGATTAAATTAAATTATTCAATCAATTAAATCTTTTATATCCTGCCCAACCGGAAGCTTAGAGCTGCTTATAATAAGCAGCTATAGTTCCACAATGCAAACGTATAAGTACAATAACATTAAAACAATATGAAAACAATTCAGTTAAGTAAAATTAATCATCAATGCTGAGATATTTTCTAAACAGTTACGTTATCAAAGATATATGGAAATTAACATAGGACCCTTCTGTATGAACATAAGAACATAAGATTTGCCATACTGGGTCAGACCAAGGTCCATCAAGCCCAGTATCCTGTTTCCAACAGTGGCCAATCTAGGCCATACGTACCTAGCAGTTTCCCCAAAATACACAGGTTCCACAATGCTTGTATTGGGTCAAGCATTGATATCCTGGGTCCCTTTTTAATAATGGTTTATGGACCTTTCCTCCAGGAACTTGTCCAAACCTTTTTTAAACCCAGCTACACTATCAGCCTTTACTACATCCTCTGGTAACAAATTCCAGAGTTTGATTACACGTTGAGTGAAAAAAATATTTTCTCTTATTTGTCTTAAATAGTTTACTCTGTAGCGTCATTGCATGTTCCCTAGTCTTTCTTTATTCTGATAATGTAAACAATCGATCTACGTTTACCCGTTCCACTCCGTTCATTAATTTATAGACTGCTATCATATCTCCCCTCAGCCGTCTCTGTTCCAGGTTAAAGAGCCCTAACCTTTTTAGCCTTTCTTCATAGGGTTATCCTTCCATCCCCTTTACCATTTTTGTGGCTCTTCTCTGAACCTTTTCTAATAACGCTATATCCTTTTTAAGATACGGCGACCAGAATTGCACACAGTATTCAAGGTGCGGTCGCACCATGGAACGATACAGAGGCATTATAATATCCTTTGTTTTATTTTCCATTCCTTTCCTTATGATACCTAGCATTCTATTTGCTCTATTGGCTGCCGCTGCACACTGGGCGGAGGGTTTTAAAATGTTGTCCACAATGATACCTAAACCTTTTTCCTGGGTGGTGGTTCCTAATGTGGAACCTTGCATCGTGTAACCATAGTTTGGGTTGTTCTTTCCTAGGTGCATAACTTTGCACTTGTCCACATTAAATCTCATCTGCCATTTGGATGCCCAGTCTTCCAATTTGTCAAGATCCTCTTGCAATTTTCCACAATCCTCATGGGTTTTAACAACTTTAAATAGTTTTGTGTCATCTGCAAATTTGATAACCTCACTCATTCCCTTTTCCAGGTCATTTATGAATATGTCAAAAAGCAGCGGACCCAGCACAGATCCTTGGGGTACACCACTATTCACCTTTCTCCATTGGGAAAATTGGCATTTAGCCCTACCCTCTGCTTTCTATCTTTTAACCAGTTCCTGATCCACAATAGTACACTGCCTCCTATCCCATGACTCTAGTTTTGCCAAATGTCTCTGATGAGGGACCTTGTCAAAGGCTTTCTGAAAGTCCAAATACACTATATCAACCAACTCACCTTTGTCTACCTGTTTATTCACACCTTGAAAAAAAGCATAACAGATTAGTAAGACAAGATCTTCCTTGTCTAAAGCCATGTTGACTGTCTCCCATTAAGCCATGACTATCTACATGTTCAGCAATTTTATTCTTTATGATGGTTTCTACTATTTTTCCCGGTACTGACATCAGGCTCACCGGTCTATAGTTTCCTGGATCACCCCTGGAACCCTTTTTAAAAATTGGTGTTATGTTGGCCATCCTCCAATCTTCAGGTATTACAGATTACAGGTATGCAACTTTTTTAAACTATGTATTCCACATGTTGATCCTTGGACTGACTAGTCCATGGTATGTTTTAAGACTAAAGCAAGGGGAGGGACTATCTGCAGGGTGAAGGCTAGTTTGGGGTACATTGGTACAGAAAGTTTGGTAAAGAGCATTTGCTTCAAATATTGATATATTATTTTTTGATAACACCAAGGATGATATTTTTTTATTATAATTATTTTATATTTATAGACTTTTAGAAACTCTACTAGCAAAAAAAAAAAGCACTTGTTACAGAAATAGTGCATAAAATAATAGGAAATTGGAGAGTTATCCCAATATATGGGAATATAACTGCAAAACAACAGCACTATTCATTAGCCCACAATAGAAAAAAGGGGGATGACTAAGCACTTAACAAAGGAAATTATTAAGCAATAATTAACATGCCAGATGGCAATATACATCATCAATGCAAGAAACACATCTAAGATGATTCAAGTGTGCTGGATAACAGTACTACTGGGGATAAAGTGGAAGCTTCAGGCGTAACATTAATGAAAACAGACAGTTGCTGCGGATCAGGAAAAACATCAGATTTCCTTCAAGTTCTCATGACACCCCATGCAGACTACTGCAATTCAGTATACCACGGACTACCTAAATCAACACTCCATCTTCTTCAAACGGCTCTCCACATGGCAGCAAGGACAATCACTGGAACTTCCAAATACGAACACATCACCCCCATCCTCAAACACCTCCATTGGTTTCCCCTGCAAAGCAGAATCCTCTACAAAATCCTTCTAATGATTGACAAAGCCCTGAACCATCAATTGTCCATCCGCCTTCGCTCCCTCATCATACCACAGCTCTCGAACAGATCACAAAGAACCTCCAGAATGAACTAACTACCCCCCAAGATGCAACAAAAAACATCCAACAAGCCTGTACCAGATCCTTTGAACTTTATGCCCCAACTGCCTGGAACTCTCCTCTTGCCCACATAAGAAACACTACAGACCTCCTATCCTTCCGCAAACTCCTCAAGACTCACCTATTCACCCTCCATTTCGGCCCCACATCCCCCTAATCCTACCCCCCCCCCCACCCCCCGACAGCATTTCTGAATCCACATGAAGGACAAGATAGAACAAGCAACCTGTACATACTTAAGTTAACGACTGTTCCTTTTCTTTGTACAAAGTTACCTGTTTTCAATATAAGCGTTAGTTCTAAAACCAAGTTCCTTGTAAACCGCTTTGACCTCCATGAAAAGTGGTATATAAATACAGCCAAATAAATAAATAAAATCTAACATTCAAACATCCAAACATTTACACGGATAACATAAAAAGAAAAGATCCCACAACTGCTTCACCCTAGGCTTCAACAAAAGGAACTGCTTTCTCCTCTTCTGTATAGATTTCGCCACATCCAGAAACATATGGACTTTACAGCCCAAGAAGTGGGTTTCCCTTGCATAGATACGTTTCATAATGTGTGTATTAGACAGTCCCTTCTTTTTTGGATTTTTGTGATATTTGGACAGTTTTTCAGGCATTGGTGTTCCATCCTATGATTACTGTAATATAATCTATAATGGGTTGCCAAAAGTCTTTTTTTTCTGGCCCTGCAGGCTAGACAAAATGCTGCCGTCAGGTTTATTTTTAGTAAGTCCAAATTTGAACTTATATCTCCTTGTTTACGGGACCTTTATTGGCTTCCAGTAGAATTTCATATGCACTGTAAAGTATTGCTAATTATTTTTAAAATTCAGCATCATCTACCATCTGATAGTTTGGTGTCTGTATTACAGCCATTTGTTTCTAATAAGCCCTTGTGGCAATCTCTGCAAAGTTTCCTGGTCCTGCCTTTTCTTTGAGTGCACGGCACCTGTGGAGCAAGCTTCCAGTAGAGATCCAGTTGCCTACTGATCTATTGGAATTCAGGCGAAAATTGAAATCTTATTTGTTCGCTCAGGTGTTTTCTGTATATTACTTTGTATGTGTACTTGTTATTGTACGAATGTATGATATTTATGATTGTATATGTTTATTATAACCCACCAAGAATGTTGCAGTTTCTATATATAAATTTTCTCCCATGGAACTTTACAGCCAGCTATGAGATGAGTAATCATTTCTAGTTCTTTTATGCAGAATCTACATGTATCTGTTTTTTCCATATTTGCTGTAAATCATCTGATCTGTAATCCACCGTCCTGTGCTGCAACTATTAATCTTTCATCTCTAGGTTTCAAGTCTGCTCTCCTTAACCATTCATGAGTCTGGTTTGAATCAACATAGAGCCCCAGGGATAATACTTTGTATTTCACGCTGCAATATGCGTTTTCTTCTTGATACAGAGCCCCCTATTCTCCCATCTGGCCCACAAGCTGTATACTGCATCAGGCGTGACCGCCATGTCATGCTTCCTGCTATGTGTTTATTGTTCAGTACCAGAACCCTCTGTGGGATTCTTTACACCTCTGCTGCTCTCTTCCCCTTTCTCAAAAAGGTTCATTCTACACTCATCTCTCTTGATGCTGTGCTATTGTGGCAGCTGCTGCTTGCATTAATAATGCCTAGCTCTGAAAAGCTACATCTTATGGTCTCTAGAGAGGGCTGCTAAAATGAATTTTGCATTAACTACAAATCATCAGATTATTTAGATGGTGGGTGTCAGCTGACACACCATGTAAATATTTAATAGAACAAAACCTGACTAGAAACTCTTTGACATGAGTAGCCATATCTATCATTCAGATGAAGGCTGGTGAGTTTCCTATCATTTAAAACCTGACTTATTTACGACAGAACTAAGCATATTTTTGATATGGTTGCTATATATATTTCCTGGCTGCCATAAAGATTCCCTGTAGAAGATAGGGCCAAAGCAAAAGGCTGAGAGGCAAGGGACCGTCTTTGCTCTCAAGAAGTTCTGAAACGCAGTCTTAATATTCTTCTGATATGTTTTAAATAGAAATATAGAAATGACGGCAGATAAATAGCATACGGCCTGTCTAGTCTGCCCATCCCTCTTAACTAATAAGCTCTACAATTCCTTCCTCTTCCTGAGAGATCCTTTATGCTTCTCCTATGCTTTCTTGAATTCAGATACTGTTCTTGTCTTCACAGCCTCTGCTGGAAGAATCTTTTTTGTAAAGAAATATGTCCTGAGTCTATTTCGTATTGCCGTCATCCCATGACCCCTCCAGAGCTTCCTTTCATTTGAAAGAGGCCCATCTCCTGTGTACTTATACCATGGAGGTATTTAAATTATTCCATCATATCTCAGAGTCTCCCACTTTTCTTCCAAAGCATGGTAAGATTTCTTAACTGCTAATTTCTGTTCCTTGATTCTTACTAGACTAGTACAAACATGTGGGTTGTGTCACCCTACTAGCAGATAGAGACAGAGACCTAGAACTTTCCCGTGACATCATCACAGTTCAGTTCAAGGAATGGCGTAGCCCTGAAATCTGCCAATATACTATTGAAAACAGGTGAAGTAGAAAAATTTAACAATGATCATGAGAAAACACCAAAATCAATAGTAATAAGAATTCTCTAGGAGACGTCTTCTGCAAGGATAACTGAAGAACAAAGAAACCTAAACACAGCACCTGAGAGCAAATAATCAGGGAATACCTTGGAAACTGCAGTTTTCCATGGGGGAGGGGAGGGGAGGGGTTGTCCTGGATTGGTCTAGCAGGAAACATGGAAAGGAAATTAGTGGGTAAGAAATTTCATTTCCTTTTCATCATGCTAGACCAGTCCAGAAGTGTGGGACATACCAAAGCTTCAGAGTCTTGGGCATGAGGAAGACAAGGCCATCCTACTAAAGGTGTCAGACAACATCAGTTCCTGCAAATATTCTCCGAAGTGACTGCCCTGACCTCCACTCAGGAAGGGGGCTATACTCTGGCAGAATGAGCTCAGAGTCCTACTGAGACTTGCTTTGGAATGAAAACATGAGGAACTGATTGCTGCCTTGATTGACCTAGACGAGGAGGAAGTGGAAACTGTCTCCCCTTTATGTGGTCTATGAACAAAATGAATAAATGGTCTGACTTTGAAAGAAATTTGTTACTTTTAAATAATGGAGGATTCTGCCAAAGTTCATCCTGTGGAGAGAACTGTGATTGCCAGACTTCTGATGCCATAAACAGGAAGTCAGACAAACTGAATGACTAACATGAAAAAAGGGGTAAAAACGCTTTGGACAAGAAGAATGGACCAGAGCAAAATGCTTGAGTCCTCTCCAAAGGACTCTGAGATACTCCTGACTGAACCTATGGCCATAAAAAGATCCTCTTCAAAGTAAGGACACATGCTTCACTGGTCCAAAGTGCAACTCCACCACTGTGGAATCCATGGACGGAGCAGAGAATGAATTTGGCAGACCTCCCACCAGAAGCAAGAAAAACTGGATGGTACCTTTAACACATCTCCCGTAATAGTTTTTCACTGCTATTTGTAATTTTTAATTTAATTTAATTGGTATTTTGTTATCTGCCTTTTTGTCCCAAATAGAGCATACGAGGCAACTATAATGAAAAAACACAAAAAATATTGTAATTACAATAAAAACATGACAAATAAAACAATATAAAACATGATAAAAAATGTATTATTTAATTTTTTAAATTTATTTTAATAAATGTATATCCCACCAATCCATAGTCATTCTCAGCGGATTATAAAACTCCTCCCAGCTCCTGCTGACATCCACTCAGAACCGCCAGAGCTTCTTTAAATTTAAAGCACACGCGGCGCACCTGCACCTAAGGACCATGCCAAAGGGCTCTTAGGCGTGGCCTTTAAAGCTGTCCATAGAGCAGTAGATGAGAGCCTGCACTGACCAGACCTACCAAGTCGTCTCCCTCTGTGCCCACGGAACCCACCACCAATAGCAGCAGCTTCTTCAATACATCTCACAGTCCAAAACAGGTACAAAGCAAGCCTTCATACCCATGACTATACTAATTACATACTCTGCGCTAACCACCACTAGCATTTTGTGTCTTAACCTCCTGCTTGGAGTCTTTGCATTCTAGAGCCCTGTCTGCAACCTCTACTATATCATTTACTCCAGCTATGCCCTCAGCCAACATGTTACACCACTTCTCCTACATCCTCATCCTACTTCTCGCTTTTCATGCAATTATACACACTTCAGTAAACACTACCTCGGCAATCATATCTATCATATACCAACCACACAACAGACTGCAACCTTTCTTTATCAAGCCACGGACCAGAAATCTCTCCAATCTTCTCAAGATCCATCTGGTCTTCAGACCTTTTCACAAAGAATCACCCTCCTGCCTTCCCCTCAAGTGTATTCTCATCAATGCCAGATCCATCTGCAACAAAATCCCCATCCTTGTTGATTACATCAGGGACAACCAGATTGACATAATATGCATCATGGAATTGTGGCTTGAAGAATCCGACAACCTTCTCCTAAATCAAATTGCCATGCCCTCTTACCAGCTCTTCAATCGCCCCAGAGCTCACAAAAAAGGAGGAGAAGTACTTATTATAGCTAAGGAGTCCCTGCAATTCAAAACCACATGCTCCAACTCTGTCCATGACTTGGACACAATATCCATAACCAACTCCTACCTATCCATCTGCCTGGTATACAGGCCCCCCACCCCTCCTAGCAGGGTCCAATGACTTCTCCCCACTCATTGAAGAAGCATGCTCCGAGCATCACAAGAATAAATGGCTCATACTGCTGGGGGACCTCATCCTACCAACATTATGAACCAAACATGCTTCCTCTTTCCTACAGGCCATGGAGGCACTGCAGCTTAACCAAATCATCTCAAATGCCATCCACATCAAAGGCAGAATGCTGGATCTCATTTTTATTCCTTCTACCTGGCTTCATCAGCACCTTTCCTCCATGACACAAAGCTCCTCAGTGCCCTGGTCTGATCACAGACTTCTTACCGTCTTCCTCCCAAATATCATCAAATCGCCCACAAACACACTTCCTCCTGCACATGCACGGAGATTTCGGATATTCGACAGAGACTCATTCATTGCCACAATCCAACCACTAACACAAGTGGATCCAGCACAAAACAACCCGTGCAACCTTGATGACCTTATTGCACAATGGAATTCACTTATTTTGAAATATGCCTCAAGCCTCATAGCATACCCAAGATGAAAATATCACACCTAGTACCTTGGTTTACACCTGACCTTAAATCACTGAAAAACAAGCTCAGACGGCTGGAGTGCAAGTGGAGACCCCATAAGAACTCGGATACTCATCTGGTATACACTAATACTCTAGCACACTACTGCTCCCTCACTCTGCTAAAGAAAAAGAAATATCATACCAGCCTACTTAGCTGCTCTCTCAACTGACCTAGAAAATTATTTGACATTGCCCAACACCTCCTCAAAACACCCTCCACTATGAAGAACACCACATCCATTTCACCAACAGAAATGGCCCAAGCTAAACAAGCACAATCTTCACCCACAGCCATACCACCCAGTTACATAACCAACATTATCGACTTCCCAGACACAAGGATCACGTCAACCTTTAGCCCCCTATCTGCCAAGCAACTGGAAGACATCATATCAAATCTCAACAGCACCACATCACTGTTGGACCTTTGCCCTTTCTCATGGATTAAGATAACTAGGCAGGAGCTCACGCCAGTCACTCTACACATTGTCTGGTCATCACTTTCTCTGGGCTATATGCCTACTACCTTGAAGCGAGCTTCCATCAGACCATTAATAATATCCCACACACTCGACCCAGTTCTGTCCTCTTCTTAAAGACCCATGTCAAGCATCCCCTCCCTTGCCAAAATCATTAAGAAGGCAGTTCAACTACAAACTCAAGAGATCGTGGACGCCCACTCCTTCCTCAATGAGCACCAGCATGGCTTTAAACCCTTTCACAGCACTGAAACCCTGCTGACCTCTCTCCTCAATACACTAATAAAAGGCACAGAGAAAAATACACAAGGCTTCATCCTGGTATTTCTGGACATATCTGCAGCCTTTGACTTAGTCTCACATTCTCAGCTTATATCATGCCTCCAAGCAATTGGCCTAAGAGGCAAAACCATACAGTGGTTTCAGTCCTACTTCACCGACCATTCATAGCAGGTCAGAATAGGACCACGGACCTCAAACCCATTCAAGCTTCCTGAAGGGCTACCACAGGGTTCAGCACTAACGTTTTATTTATTTATTTATTTTATTTATTTAACAGTATTTCTAAACCGCCTTATCTTAATAATCAAGGTGGTATCACGGCAAACAATCAGGTCAGGTGAGTGTGTTATACATGCAGTGGGGGGAATTTGAGTGTGTGTCGTGTTGTGTGTTAGATTGGTATGAGCTATTTACAGAGTGGGCTATATACAGTGGTGCAAAAACAAATTGCATGCATACATTGGTTAGGCGGGATCTTGCACTGTTGTTCATTCTCTGAAGTTATGTGATGTGTCCATAGTGTTCTATGAACAGTATGGTTTTTAGCTGTTTTCTGAAGTCTTTTAGGTCTGTAGCGGCCCTCAAATCGTCCGGGAGTTTGTTCCATATTGTTGGAGCGGCCATTGAGAGTGCTCTGTCTGTTGTGTCCTTGCGTGTGTGTTTGTATTCACTGGGGGTGCTGACTCTGTTGTGGGTTTGTTTTCTTCTGGGACGCGTACTGGTGTCTGATTGTATGAGTGTGTGTAGGCTGTTGGCTGATGTGTGGTGTTTGATCTTGAATATGTTTATGATAGTTTTGTATTTGATGCGTGCACCGATTGGAAGCCAGTGTAAGTCCTTTAAGGTGGGTGTGATGTGCTCCTGTCTTGCCGTTCCTGTTATGATTCGTGCAGCAGTGTTTTGTGCTAGTTGTAGAGGTTTGAGGGCTTGTTTCGGTAGGCCGAGGTATATCGGATTGCAGAAGTCCAGTAGTGGGGTTATCAGTGCTTGACAGACGGTACGGAAGTGTTCCGGGGCAAGGAGCGGCTTTAGTCTCCTGATGATTCGCATCTTGTAGTAGGCTTTTTGGGTTGTTTTGTCTATGTGTGGTTTGAGATTGAGTTTATTGTCCAGAGTAACTCCGAGGTATCTCACTTCTGATCTTATTGGTATAGTGGTGCTTTGTATCTTTAAATTTGGTGGGTGTTTGAAGCCTTGGTTCCGGGTGATGATTAGGGCTTCGGTCTTGTTGTAGTTGGCAGACATCTGCCGGGCCACAACTTGGTCTTCAAGCCAGACTTTTACAGCCCATTACTGCCTGGAGAGGGAGTCCCGGCGGGACAGCATTTTCAGTCAGGCGATACTCCGGAATCTATTTGAGATTTAGGCAACTCCGACCCTCCGGCTCTCTGGTGTGAGGCTACCGTGGGGGATGCATTCTCGGAGAAAATTCTCTCGCTGCTGTTGCGGCTCACCTAGAGGAAGCCTTTTTTCAGCTATAGATTCTTGGTAGCCTGTAGCTAGGGAGTCCCATATGTGAGGACTGACTTCCTGCTTGTTCCTGGAGAAAGCATAGTTACTCACCTGTAACAGATGTTCTCCAGGGACAGCAGGAATCAGTCCTCATGACCCTCCCTCCTCCCCTGGAGTTGCAGTCCTATTATTGCTTTTTATCATTTTTTTGCCATCCTTTTAGCTATGTCATCTGACTGAGCAAGATGGCACCCTTGGGCGGGAAGGGGACCGTGCATGCGTGAGGCATTCCCAAAGGCTTTCTCTGAAAGCTGGGGAAATTGCTCCGCACAAGGGCTCCGTCGGCGCTGACGTCCCCCATATGTGAGGATTGATTCCTGCTGTCCCTGGAGAACACCAGTTACAGGTGAGTAACTACGCTATTTGCACAGTTTGTTTTGTTCAGTGTGTTCCCTGTAACCTTTGAATTTCTGTTCTGTTCCCTGTAAACCGCCATGATTGGTAGATACAGCTGTATAGAAAGTTGTTAAATCAATCAATCAATCAATAAATAAATGAAGGGTATGTTTACTAAAGACCATTAAGAGCACACCAGTTGGCAAGCATTAATGGCAGCAGTAAGGGTGTTAACATGTGGTAAAGGCCAGGGTGTGGAGTAGGCGTTCCGGTGGTAAGGGCGCTAGGCTCCACTTATCGGGTGCTAACAGGACACCGGGAGTTAAAGTGCCAAGCGTGCACCTTAATGCCTGAAAATGGCAGTCACCTTAATGCAGGATAAGGGAGCCCTTGTGAAAGTCACATATTAGGTGATGGATGGAAGGAAAGGTAAGAGCTGATGGACATGTCAGATCCATATGTATTCTACGTGGTAATCAGTAAGTGGGATGAGCATGTGGGAGGCATCTGTACTGTATTACTGAGGGGTGCCCACGTAATCTACTGTAATGTCAGTGTGTGATAGCCACAATGTGGGCATCCAAAGAATGACTGAGCAGGAGTGGTGATGTGCAGATCATTCACAGGAGAGGTGTGAGTGATACATCCTAATGATTAAAATGTTCCAGTGTGGCCATGGTATAGCAGCTGGCAGGAGAATACATGACTGTACATAATGGGCATATGCTGATGGATGGGCTGAAGGATGGATGGCGGTAGATGAGAGTGTACTATGGCCTTGCTGCTCTGATGTACCTGATGTGACTGTACAAATGCAGTTGTAGTGTGTGTGAAAAAAAAGTAGCTGTGCCTCGGGGAAGTTCCAGTACCAGGTATTTGGGTATGACAGCTGTCTCAGCTTTTCTAACCACCATACATTCTTCCTGACACATGTGCATATAACAGCTGAACAAGTGCATTTCATATTGGCCATATGGAGCAAGTAAGGACTTGTGATGATCCCTGCAGGTGGCCATCCCTGGAGTGGGATGTGCCCGTAAGTATTGCATATAGGTGATGGAGCCAAAGATGTTCAGTCACAGTTATGATGAAATATTCCAATCATGTACAACTCATGTGTCATACATCTGCAGGGTGAACATGTCTGACCCTTTGCAATGGGCTACAGTAGAGCCAATAAAGTCATGCTATCAGATGGGCATGATTGCAGTGTGCATGTTTGCAGACCCAAAGTGCTATTGTAACACATAAAAGAGTATAAGAATGTGTGCCCTCCAGTCAATGCAGACCTCAGACTGTTTCTGGCAGTATATTGAAGTGAGTGTCCCAGAGCCACAAAGAGACCAAGTGGGATATAAACCCTGGTTTGTTGCTTACTGAGCCAGTACCCTAATCATTAAGCTACGCCTCCACACCTGTCTGCAAAGCAATGTCTAGAATCAAAAGACTGCAGGTACCTGCCTGCAATAGCCGAAACCCAGGACATGAAACAACATGGCTCATACATTCTGAGATAATGGTACGCCATACCTAGGGCCTGCCTACAGCGGCACACATGCATTAATGCTGTACTGGACACTCAGTATTGTAGCTACATAACAGATACACAGCTGCAGAATACATGTCTTGTCCAAAGGCCAAAAACATGTAAGGTTAAAATGCCCATCCCTCTACTGTACCTCCAACCCCAAACAACAATCGCATGCGGAGGTTCGCTGCACTGCAGTGTGGCACTAACCCCTGACGCAACACATGTGCAGTGCATGCAATCCTTTGTGACATGCTGTACACTGCAAGATAGGTACACCTGCACATACACCCAACTCCAACCACATTCATGTCCCCTACGGACCATCGCAGACCATCCTGCTCTCCTCAGGGGGCCATGCACATGTCTCCCACCATCATAGAGGACAAGCAGGCACAGGCCAATGCTCCAGTGATCACAGTCACCAATATGGCTGCAACTGGGGCTCTGGGTGCCAGTATCGGTTAGCCCCTCCGTTACCCATGATGTACCGCACATATGGGCAAATAGATGCAACTGATGCCCATATGGAGAATGCAGCAATCCATCACATCAGCTCTGTAATATGTAGGGACATTGTGTGCTTCCAGCACATAACTGCTGCCATATGTGCACATGATCTGTTTCAGCAGTCACCTTGAATGTGAGGAATGGTACACATCACCTGTTACTCAGAGCAAGCACTACAATAAATGGACTCTCCAGGATCTGGAACAGGTCTATATCATCGCCAGTGTGCTACAGGTACTGTCTGCAGTGTGTGATGCTAGTCACTTGGTAATCTCCAGAAACAAGCAGGAATGTAGTCTTCACATATGGGTATCGTCGGTACCGACGGAGCCTGCGCTGGAACGCTCCTCAGTGTCCAATAGGAAAGCTTTTGGGAGCATCCCACAGTGCCTGCGTGCGGCCTTCTCGCCTTTCCAACTCTCCTTCGTTAGTTCTTCATTTTCCGCAGAGCCGACAGGACGTATGCCTGTCACCGCAGAAAAACTATTCTTCTTATTTTTGTTTTTTTGTAGTTGTTTCTGCCTTCACCCGACGCATACCAGTACCGCCGGTTCTCTTTTCTTTCTTTTTCAAAAAAACTCCCTAGCTTCTAAAATCTTTTCTTTAGAAGCTTTTCCCCTCCCGGGGTTAGGCGCCTTTTTGGGCACTAGGCCCATTTTTCCTCAGACATGGAAAAACCAGCTAGTGGTTTTAAAAAATGTTCTAAATGTGATGGTACCATATCCGTCACCGACACCCATGAATGGTGTCTTAAACCTCGGTCTCCAAAGCATTAAAGGGACTCCAGAATGTTCCAGAGGCTTCAACCTCTGCAGAACTACTGGTTTCATGTTCTGGGATCGTAGCCGCTTCCACCGGTACCGACACCCAGGCATCAGAAAGAGTAGTGGATCAGCGGTTCCTCGCTATCAAACACAGTCTAGCGGCTCTCTTAGCAGCTTCTGTACCGCTAAGACCGCTACAGACAGTTCCACAGGTATCGGTACCGACATTGGTGCTGGTACCGAGTGCACCTGCCTCAGCAGGTATGCTTCCGCCCATGCCGAGCCTCGAGTATATCTCAGGCATTGAAGGGCCGGTATTAAGACACCCCGATACCGACTTCGAGCGGTACCGGTACCAAGCGTTGCACGAACACCGGTCACCGAGATACTTCGATTTTGAAGGAGTCTTTCAAAATGGTCAAAAGGCCATTTTGAAAGACTCCTTCTAGCCAAGCAAGGACTGTTAATCACCCAGGAAGTTGGTCACAGCTTACCTCAGAAGCACAGAACAGGGTACTGTGTAGCAGCCCTCTTTTAATAAGTGTTATTTCCCTCCCTCCCTCCCCAACACCCACCCACCCCTGGGATAATCATAGCTTTATAGGTACTTACACATCTTAAAGGAAAGGAGGTGCTCTCAACCTCTGCAGAACTACTGGTGCACATGTGTTGCAGCTCGTTATCCGAATCAGTCATACACTAAGGACCTGAGATTAATTAAGCTTCAGGTGAACAAGGTACATTAAACGTATTAGGTACAATTTTATTAGTATAAGTATCCATAGCAACCCTTAGGGGCTTGTTTACAAAGCCGCAGTAGCGGTTCGCGATCGTTATCGGAGCCACGGCCCCATTGATTTCAATGGGGCCGCGGCTCCGATAACGATTGCGAATCGCTACCACAGCTTTGTAAACCAGCCCCTTAGTAAATAAAGAACTTAAAGATCTAAACACAAGCTTAAAACTAAGATGCAGACAGCAGTCCAGCAGCAAGATGGGGGCTTTCCAGTCTTTTGCATTGAGTGTCACATGTATGATTTTCTCCCAGTTGGTGAGAGGTCTTACATGTGCACTAGGTGCAAGGAGCTCTTTGCTCTCAGGGAACGAGTTCGTCCTCTAGAGGCTAGAGTAGCAGACTTGGAAAACATAAGAAAGACAGAGAGGTACATAGACGAGACCTACAGGGATAAAGTCTTGAAGTCCCAGCTCCAGTCTGGCAGCATCCCTGTTGCCATGGAGGAGAGAGGTCACGTGACAGGAGAGCATCACTCTGGTGTGGCAGGACGTGATCCTGTAACTAGGACCTGTCCTCCAGGTGATGTAAAACCCTCTCAAACCGAGGAAGATTCTCCAGGGCCATGTGCCCATGAGGGAAGGGTTAGGACAGCCATTATAGTTGCTGATTTGATCATTAGGCATGAAGATAGCTGGGTGGCTGGTGGATGTGAGGATCGCCTAGTAACATGCCTGCCTAGTGTGAAGGTAGAGGACCTCACGTGCCACCTAGATAAGGTCTTAAATAGTGCTGGGGAGGAGCCTGCTGTCTTGGTACATGTCGCTACCAATGGCATAGGAAATTGTGGTAGAGAAGTTCTGGAGGCTAAATTTAGGCTTTTAGGTAGGAAGTTGAAATCCAGAACTTCCAGGGTAGCGTTCTCTGAAATGCTTCCCGTTCCACGCGCAGGACCCAAAAGGCAGGCAGAGCTCCGGAGTCTCAATGTGTGGATGAGACAATGGTGCAAGGATGAGGGTTTTGGATTTGTTAGGAACTGGGGAACATTCTGGGGAAAGGAGGGGCTCTTCCGAAGGGATGGGCTTCACCTTAACCGGGATGGAACCAGGATGCTGGCATTAACCTTTAAAAAGAAGATAGAGCAACTTTTAAACTAGATAATAGGAGAAAGCCAACAGTTGCACAAGAGCGCATGGTTCGGAAGAATGTATCCTTGAAGGATACTACCAAAAGCAGAGAGGTTCCAAAAAACCGTAAAGTAGCTCAAATGCCCTCGAGTATGGAGCAGACAGGGCTTAAAGATCCCAAATTATCCATGCCTGCCAATAGCCAAATTAATATGAATAAAATACAGTCTCTAAAATGCTTATATGCAAATGCTAGAAGTCTAAAAAATAAGATGGGAGAGTTAGAATATATAGCAGTAAATGAGAGGTTAGATATGATTGGAATCTCAGAGACATGGTGGAAGGAGGACAACCAGTGGGACACTGTGATACCTGGGTACAAACTATATCGTAATGATAGAGCTGATCAAATTGGTGGAGGGGTTGCGCTCTATGTTAGAGAGGGCCTTGAGTCAGAAAGGATTAAAGTTTTGCAGGAAACAAAATTTGCTGTAGAATCTCTATGGATTGAAATTCCATGTAAAAGGGGGAAGGCAATGGCAGTGGCCAGAATGAACAAATGGATGATGTAATGCTAAAAGAAATCAAGGAAGATAACAAATGTTACTGCACAGTAATAATAATGGGTGATTTCAATTACCCCTGTATTGACTGGGTCAGTGTCAGCACAGGACATGCTAGGGAGATAAAGTTCCTAGATGAAATAAATGATAGTTTCTTGGAGCAGCTGGTTCATGAACTGACCAGAGGGGAATAACGAGTGAGGTTATCAAATTTGCAGATGAGACAAAACTATTTCAAGTTGTTAAAACCCAAGAGGATTGTGGAAAATTGCAAGAGGATCTTGATAAATTGGAAGACTGGGCATCAAAATGGCAAATGAAATTTAATGTGGACAATTGCAAAGTTATGCACCTAGGGAAGAACAACCCAAACTATGGTTACACGATGCAAGGTTCCAGATTAGGAACCACCACCCAGGAAAAAGATTTAGGCGTCATTGTGGATAACATGCTAAAACCCTTGGCCCAGTGTGCAGTGGCGGCCAAGAGAGCAAATAGAATGCTAGGTATCATAAGGAAAGGAATGGAAAATAAAACAAAGGATATTATAATGCCTCTATATTGTTCCATGGTGAGACCACACCTTGAATATTGTGTGCAATTCAGGTCTCCGTATCTTAAAAAGGATATAGCGTTATTAGAAAAGTTTCAGAGAAGAGCCACCAAAATGGTAAAGGGGATGGAAGGATACCCCTATAAAGAAAGGCTAAAAAGGTTAGGGCTCTTTAACCTGGAAAAGAGATGGCTGAGGGGAGATATGATAGAAGTTAATAAATTAATGAACGGAGTGGAATGGGTAAACGTAGTTCAATTGTTTACGTTATCAGAATATAGAAAGACTATGTTACTAGGGACATGCAATGAAACTACAGGGTAAACTATTTAAGACTAATAAAATATTTTTTCACTCAACGTGTAATCAGACTCTGGAATTTGTTACCGGAGGATGTAGTAAAGGCTGTTTGTGTAGCTGGGTTTAAAAAAGGTTTGGACAAATTCCTGGAGGAAAGGTCCATAAACCATTATTAAAAAGGGACCCAGGATATCAATGCTTGACCCAAAACAAGCATTGTGGAAGCTGTGTCTTTTCGGGAAACTGCTAGGTACGTATGACCTAGATTGGCCACTTTTGGAAACAGGATACTGGGCTTCATGGACCTTGGTCTGACCCACTATGACATATCTTATGTTCTTATGTTCGAATCTTCCGATTCTGATGACTCTGCCGGTACCAGAGCAAACCTTCCGGAGGATCCATCTCCTTCTCCTCAACACAGAATGTCTCCTCCAGAAGAAATGTCCTTCCAGGATTTCATACGTGATATAGCTCGAGGTCTTGCAATCATGGTGACTTCAAAGAAGGAACCCAGGGCAGAAGAATTGGAAATTCTTCAATACTCAAACGCTCCTAAAGAGGCAGCTACCCTGCCTATTCATAGGATCTTGCAGGATCTTATGCTCAGAATGTGGGAAACCCCTTTAACGGTGTCTCCACACTCCCGACGACTCGATACTATGTACCGAATTCCAAGCTGTCCTGGTTTTCAAAAGACTCAGTTACCACACCATTCAATGGCAGTGGAATCGGCAATGCGTAGGATTAAGAGTGCTAAGATGCATTCCTCTAATCCTCCGGGCCAGGAGTCGAGGACTCTCGATACCTTTGGGCGTCGATGCTTCCAATCCTCCATGTTGGCAGCCAGGATCAGCTCTTACATTCTTTATTATTCCTTGGGAATGTTCCTCAAGGAAGTTACAGGAGACTTAGAGCTTATGAGTCCTCTTCTTCCTGAGGAAAAAAGAGGGGATTTTCTTACTCTGGTCAAACATGCTCAGGATGTCTCTAAATTTGTGAACCGTGCATCTTTCGATTGCTTTGAATATATTAGCAGAACTTCTGATATTTCAATCGGTGCACGTAATTTGCCTGGCTCCATGCATTGGACTTAGTACAATGGGTACAAGAGAAACTGGGAAATATTCCTTGAACAGGAGAAAATCTCTTTGGCAAGGACTGGCAGGACAAGGCAAATCAGCTTGAATCTGAAAATACTACCTTAAATAGACTATCTAAGTCTACAGCCAACCCAGCAAAGAAAACGTCAGCCAAAAAACTCTTTTTCAGTAAGAAAAATAAGTTTTACCCATTTCTATACCCATCATACTCACTGTCCAGTTCATGTTCCCCAAAAGGGGCAACAACAGAACAGACAGCAGAGGAAGCCACAAGTTCCAAGAACTCAATCGGCTCCACAAGTTCAGCCTCCTCAGGGGCTTTGACTCCTTCCTAGAGAACTTAGTCTTTTTGCCTCCTCAGGTCCCTGTCGCCAATCTCTTGGGTCAGGAGGTCACATCACTTCTTGCTCAAGGAGCAATAGAAGAAGTACCCATACCCCCCAACAGGGTGCGGGGTTTTATTCCCCCTATTTTCTCATTCCCAAGAAAACAGGGGGACACAGGCCTATTCTGGACCTCAGAGAATTAAACAAATATATGTTCCGAGAAAAATTCAAAATGATTTCCCTCGGAACACTCTTGCCATACCTTCAGAATCAGGATTGGCTATGTTCTCTAGATCTAAAGGATGCATATACTCATATTCTCATCCATACAGATCACATGAAATTCCTTTGATTCCTTTTCCAGGGAAGACGCTTCCAATACAGGGTTCTTACCTTCAGGCTGGCTTCTGCCCCAAGAGTCTTCACAAAGTGCATGGCAGTAATAGCAGCATTTCTGAGAACTCTGGAAATATTTGTCTTCCCCTACTTAGACAACTGGCTCATTCGGGCACCAACAGCTCCAGAAGCCAGCTTCGCTCTTTCTCGCATGATGCGAATTCTTCGATATTTGGGACTGGTCATAAACCTCCCAAAATCTCAGTTCACCCCTTCTCAGTCCCTGGAGTTCATAGAAGCTCATCTAGATACCAGACAGTCAAGGGCTTTCCTACCACAGCCCCGCTGTCTTCGTATACTGCAGCTGGCATCCCAAGCAGCTATGAAAGTCTTCCTGACTGCTTGGGAAATGCTTCAGCTTCTGGGGCATATGGCATCCACTGTTCATGTGGTTCCCTATGCTCGCCTTCACATGCGAGCAGCCCAGTGGACCCTCTTCTCTCAGTGGACACAGGCCTCGGGTCGCCTGTCGGACAAAATCAGAAATTCCACATGTCTCATTTTGTCCCTTCAATGGTGGCAATCTCTGGAAAACCTTCTAGTAGGCTCTCCTTTTCAGCAGTCTCTTTTCCAGGCCACTCTAACAACGGATGCGTCCAAGTTGGGTTGGGGAGGTCACTTGCACGATCTCTCTACTCAGGGTCTCTGGACCCCATAGGAGGCTTGTCTTTACATAAACCTCCTAGAACTCAGGGCCATCTACCATGCTCTTCGAGTATTCCAGGCCCTGCTCAGCTACAAGAGAGTCCTGGTTCAAACCGACAATCAAGTAGCCATGTTCTATGTGAACAAGCAGGGTGGAACGGGCTCTCTGTTGTTATGCAATGAAGCTTTGCGACTGTGGGCCCTCGCCAGAGAGCTTCAAATCCACCTCCTAGTGGTATATCTTCCGGGCATTCAAAACCTTTGGGCAGACAAACTCAATCGAATACTGCTGCCACACGAATGGTCTCTTCACTCAGACCAGATTGCTCGAGTGTTTCGAATCTGGGGAACCCCAGATATAGAC
Organism: Ichthyophis bannanicus; assembly: GCA_033557465.1. Lineage (NCBI taxonomy): Eukaryota > Metazoa > Chordata > Amphibia > Gymnophiona > Ichthyophiidae > Ichthyophis > Ichthyophis bannanicus. The sequence goes on along the minus strand of CM066033.1, from coordinate 952,727,793 downwards.
CTCTTTGCAAGTCCACAGAATGCCAAACTTCCCCAGTTCTGTTCCAGAATTCTGGCTCAAAACTGTCAGGCAAGAGATGCTTTCCTCCTCCACTGGGGGCAGGACTTCCTCTATGCCTTCCCATCCATTCCCCTCATTCCCAAAACAATATTCAAGCTTCAGAGAGACAGAGGATGTATGATTCTCATAGCTCCATGTTGGCCATGGCAACGTGGTATCCTCTGCTTCTACGTCTCTCTCAAGCCATGCCACTGGAGTTGGGATACGCTCCAGATCTTTTTTTCCCAGGAGAACGGGACGCTATTGCACCCGAATCCCCAGTCCCTACATCTCAGGGCCTGGTTGCTGAAAGCCTAGAGTTTCCAGATATCAACCTTTCTCAACAGGTAAAGGATATCCTGGGGGCCTCCAGAAAACTCTCCACAAGGCGATCATATGCCTTCAAGTGGAAAAGGTTCTTTGTATGGTGTTCTCAAAGGAGGCTTCACCCCCTTTCGGTGCCTCTGGAATCGCTACTGGAGTATCTCCTCCATTTATCAAATTCTGGTCTTAAAACCAATTCAATAAGGGTCCATCTTAGTGCCATTGCAGCTTCTTGCAGGCCTTTGGATGGACAACCTATTTCCTCTCATCCACTTGTAGCAAGATTTATAAGAGGTCTACTCTTAACAAAACCTCTCATTAAGCTGCCACCGGTGGCATGGGATCTCAATCTTGTTCTCGGGCAGCTTATCAAACCACCCTTTGAGCCCTTAGCCACTACGGACCTGAAGTTTCTTTCCTGGAAAGTCATCTTCCTAGTTGCTCTCACTTCTGCAAGACGCATCAGTGAGTTGCAGGTCTTAGTGGCTGATCCTCCTTATACAAGATTTCACCATGATAAGGTAGTTCTTAGGACTCATCCTCACTTCATGCCAAAGGTGGTTTCACCTTTTCATTTAAACCAATCTGTTTACCTTCCTGTATTCTTTCCTAGGCCTCATGCCTCTAGTGCAGAAAGGAACCTTCATACCTTGGATTGTAAGAGCCTTAGATTTTTACCTTCAAAGAACTAAGCAACACATTGTATTATATTTTGTTCCCTGTAAATTGCTATTATGTGCTAGTTTGTTTATGTAAACCACTTTGATTATATGATAAGGTGGTATATAAAACCCACAAATAAATAAATATCAGAAGAATTGAAAGAAATATCAATAAACTAGGAAGATGTATTACAAGTATCTGATAAATTGAAGAGTAGTAAATCACCTGGACTAGATGGTATACATCCAAGGGTGTTGAAAGAACTGAAATATGAGATTGCAGACCTATTAGTAATAATCTATGAACTATCATTAAAATCATCTGTAATACCTGAAGATTGGAGGATGGCCAATGTAACGTTAATTTTTAAAAAGGGTTCCAGGATTGATTCAGGAAACTACAGACCAGTGAGCCTGATATCAGACCAGGCAACATAGTAGAAACCATTATGAAGAATAAAATTACTGAATATGTAGATAGTCATGGTTTAATGGGAGAAAGCCAATATGGATTTAGCAAAGGAAAGTCTTGTCTTACTAATCTCTCATCTTTTTTTGAATGTGTGAATAAACAGGTAGACCAAGATGAGCCGGTTGATATAAGGCCTCATTCTATTTTGGATGTCCCGTCCCGCTATGCGTTCGGTTGGAACCAGACACACAGAGGTAGACAGGATTCTGATCTCATGGGGCACATCAGGCCTCGGCGGGATCAGAATCCCATCTAGGCCTGTATGTGCAGGCTGGGACCTGATTCTGGTCGACCTGCATGTACAGGCCTCTGCTTGGCTAACTCAGTCAAGGCTCCAGAATGGAGCCGTGGCATCATGACGTCCGGTTGCCATGGCACCACAGCTCCATTCAGGAGACGTGATCCCCAGCCGCTGACCACTTCTTTCATTCCCCACAGCCCGACCCCCGATCTGGCCTCCCAAGGCGAGGGTTTGGCTGCGGGGAATCTCCTGCACCCCCTTCTACCTTTTCTGCCACCAGTTCCTGCCACCCTCCGACTAGTGGAACTTATTCCACCTCAGAGATGGAATAAGTTCCCCTTTCAGTCTGTCAGCACCGGACGTACAGGGCCGACATCCGAATCGACCCTGTATGTCTGGGGCTGTGGACTGCCCACTGCCCGCCCTAACTCTGCCTCCACACCGCCCCTTTCCCGCCACCATCTAGCCTCCCCACACAAACCCCTTGTTTGTATGGGGAGGCTTGGTGGGGACAGAATGACCCCCATAGCGTATCTGGATTTTCAGAAAACCTTTGACAAGGTCCCTTATGAGAGATGCTTGGCCAAATTTAAAAGTCATGGGATTGGAGGTAGTGTACTATTGTGGATCAGGAATTGGTTAAAAGATATGTGTTGGGCTTGTTGCTTTTTAACATATTCATAAATAACCTGGAAATGGGAATAACAAGTGAGGTGATCAAATTTGTAGATGACACAAAATTATTCAAGATTATTAAAATACAAGAGGATTGTGAAAAATCGCAAGAGGACCTCGATAAATTAGAAGACTGGATGTCCGAATGGCCGATGAAATTTAATGTGGACAAGTTCAAGACTATGCATCTAGGAAAGAACAACCCAAAGTATGGTTACACGATACAAGGTTCCACATTATGAACCATCACCCAGGAAAAAGATTTAGGTATCATTGTGCATAATACTTTGAAACCCTCTGCCCAGTGTGCAGCGGTGGCCAAGAAGGCAAATAGAATGCTAGGAATCACAAGGAAAGGAATGGAGAATAAAACCAAGGATATTATAATGCCTCTGTATTATTCCATGGTGCGACCGCACCTTGAATATTGTGTGCAATTCCAGTCGCCATATCTTAATAAGGATATAGAGGAAAGCTTCTTTCAGGAGGACCTTTGCCATCCAATCCTGACAATCCTTGAGTGCCAAGCTTCCTTCTACTGGAATGGTATCTTCTGAGCCACTGCTATCACCAGAGCAACCACCCTGGGGAGATCGAAGTGAAGGTCCAAGACTTCCTGAGGTAAAAGAGTTTCTCTCAGGGCTGCCTCCAGGGATTCCTACTCTGAGACGACCATCTTCCTGAGATTCTTTTGAAAAGGGAAGGATCTAGATGGTTCTGGAGGCCTTCCAAATTGGATCTGCCTCCATCCTCATGAAGGGGTTCTCCCATCGTCAGGGCCAATGTGGCTTGGATGATGAATTACACCAGTCCCTTCATATGGAAGTATCATGACTGTAGTTTCATTGATCACCTCTAGATCTCCTGCAAGCTGATGTTACTCTGCCCCCTTTTACTGCTGCTATTAGTGATTGTGTTTTTCCTGTGCTGTGTCTCCTCCAGATCTGCCCTCCAGTCTATCTCCGATTGCTCCTCCCATACTGGAAGTAACGCGGCTGTGCTCCTTCAGGCAACAAGGTGATCCCAACAGCCTATATAAGTGGAGAGTCTGCGGTGCTTGTCGCTGTGGCGGTGCACGACTTGGACGTGCACTGGAGCACACCTAAAGGACATGTTGTGCTCCTTAGGTGCGCTCCTCGGGGACGCTCTGGGGGAATCAGTGCTCAGTTTTCGTCAGTAAGGCCTATGCTGCGTATTCTGACTCTTCTCCTTTGCATCTTTTCTCCGATTGCCACCTGTCCACCGTTCCAGGTAGGTCTGCCACTATCATATCCTAATATTTGTTGCCACTTATCCACTCCGGCTCTTTCGGTTCACCACCTGATGTCGGCTATTCTTGTTATCTGGGGGAACCGCCCACCTCACTCGCATCATCCCCTGCTGGCCTATGGAGTTACTACATCATGGAACATTGTGAATCTGTGCCCCTGCCCTTTCACAGCTACCACTTTAAGCCCCCCTTCTCATCCCTCTCCACCTTTGTTCCCTCTCGGGCTTGGGGTACTAAATTGCCGTTCTCTGCGGACAAAATCGTTACTTATCCAGGACCTTATTCTACAAGACTCTCTGGATATTCTCTGCTTGTCCGAAACCTGGCTCAAGGATGGCGAGCAACCTTTTCTCACTACATGTCTGCCTCCCAACTTCTCAGCTTTTTCTGTCCAACGCGTCGGCTGGAACAGCAGTGGCGTTGCTGCGATATGTAACTCCTCTCTTCCCATTTCCCAGATTTCCTCCCCCTTGTTACATTACCCAGAATCTCTCCTCCTTCGCCTCACAACTACTCCTCCTATACACTAACTGGTTATCTATTCCCCCCCTTCCTTGCCCTCCCATCTCTGGGACGCTCTTATCCTTACTGTCTCAGACATTCAGTTCTCTCATTTGGTCATAGTAGGTGACTTTAATGTCCACCTTGACACTCCTAAATCTACTAGGGATCTCTCCTTTTCTACTCTCCTGCATGATCTTTCTCTACATCAGCATGTGCTTGTTCCTACTCACAATGCTGGCCATACTCTAGATTTAGTAATTACACCATGCTCTGCTCCCTTACAGATTTCTCAACTTAAAACAAAATCCCTTCCTTGGACCGACCACTTCTGTCTGTCTCTCCTCCTGGACCTGCCTCCTCCTGAAGGTGTCGCCAGTTCCTCTCTTCCCTCATCATATGTTGCTCCTGTACCCATCCGTCAGTTTTGCCACAAAATCACACCACTCACACTCCAGCTTTTTCCACCTGCTCATCAGATTCTTCTGGACGACTTCTCTACTCTCTCCCCAAACTCTCTGTTTCCATCTGCTGGTAGAGTAGCACAACCCACATGTCTGGACTGGTCCAGCAGGATTAAAAGAAAACATAGTTATATCTTTTTAGTCTGTCTCCATATGCTTTATTATAAAGATCATTGACCATTTCAGTGGCCACCATCTGTTTACACCTTTTTAATGGTGCAGGCTCCAGAGATTTACCTTCTTTTTCCTGCTGGCCATTCCTTTCTCTGTGCACGTAGGCATCCTTCTGGCTTTTGCTGTCACTTTTTCTACCTGCATTTTGTATCATTAAATTTTAGCTGCTAAATTACAGAACATTCTTCAAGCTTTGCTAAATCCACTTTCCTATTATTCACTCCTTCCAGCGCATCTGCCCTGTTGCAGATTTTGATTATCATGAGCAAAGAGGCAAAATTTTCCTGCTTATGAAAATATTGAAAAGAATGGGACCAAAGATTGACTGATCCCTGTGGCATACCATTAGTAATGCCCCTTTCCTTAGAGTGACTCCATTTACCATTACCCTTTGTTGCCTCGCATTCAACCAGTTTCTAACCTAGCCAGTCACTTAAGGCCCCATACCAAAGGCCCTTAGTTTGTTGTTTATAGGTCACCTATGTCGAACTATGTCAAAGGCCTTGCTAAAATCTAAGTACACCATTTCTAGTGCTATTCCTTGATCTAAATCTTTGGTGACCTAGTCAAAGAACTTATTCATAATGAGGATAGTGAGAGTTAAGCCATAAATCAGATTCTTAGGGCTGGGTTCTTTGCTTCAAGCCATGTGCTTAAGATGGCTGCTTGGCTGCTCCTGAGAGAACAAAGAAAGCACTGCTTAGCACATGCTAAGCTGTGATGCAGATGCCATATATGGGAATTACACTAACATATCACTGTGATTGGCTAAAAGCCAAACTTGAGCTTTGTCATGTATAGGAGCTTAGGGGTGTGCGTTGTATCTTCTGGTTCCCACAACGGTTGCCCAAATATCACTAATCAAAGAATTACTTAGACAGCAGTTGCTTTATCTACAAAGACTTTTATTCCAGCATCATGCAGAACAGCAAGGTCTGTCTATAGAAATGGCAGACAGTACTTTCTCTCTCTCTGTAAAGGGGGAGAAAATACTGCCCACCCTTACCTGAAAAATAACTGCCTTATATACATTTCTCCTTGTCTCAAATGTCTGCTTCAAATTAGCCTCAGTGAATCCATCATAACTACTTAGGTGTCAGCAGGACCTCAGGCGTCCTGCAACACCTTTCCCCAGGGAAAAATCCCTTACATTTATACATCTGGATCTGCTTCATCTATGCATGGCCTGTGACCTCTATACATCTGGATCTGCTTTTAGGTCTGCTCATCTATGCCTGGCATGTGACCTCTGACCCTTCCTGTGTTTTTCCTCCTTGGCACTAATTGAAACCGTGCAGGGCTAGAGAGAGTGCTTTTGTGCTCATTAGTTTGAATTCTTTGCTTGACCTGTATTTTCTTTTGCTAGGCCCCAACATTCTGCATACTCCTATCCAGAATATGATTACCCAGAATCCTCTATAGCAGGCCGCATCTATTATCTTATAGCAAGCATATACTCTCATATAGCTATTGTCTTCTTGTCTTCTGTGCCATCCATATACTGTGTAGTTTCACCAGGCAAGGGTACAGTCATATAAAGCCAATATATAAGCAGACCTAACTCAAATTTCCCAACAGCGTGAATGATGAAAGTGGATACAAGAGCAGAAGGGATTGGTGAGAGTTATGATGACATGGGGAAAGTTCGCCTACTATATAAGCTCCTGCGCAGGAGCGCTCAGGCAGATTTTTAGTGGACAACTGGCGGACACTGAAAATCTCGTCTGTGGTCACAGTCTAATTTATTTTTGTATACTTTGCAATAAAGTGAAGCTGCTGTTTCAGGGATATGGTCTTGCCTCCTAAATTCTAAATTTTTACAGAACAGTGAGGCCTGAACAGGGACCTTGAGACTCCCGGCAGAGGACCACAGGGATGAGGGAGACATCACGATATATACATCAACATTTTTTAGGTAAATTAGCGTTTGCTGTTTCTTTCTCTCTCCCATCTTTGGTCACTGTAGAGGGACCCGGTAAGAATTTATTTAATTTATAGTTCTTTATAGAGGCTGGGGGTCAGTGTAAAAGTGTGTTTGAGGAACAAGAAAAATAATAAATTCCTGTTGGGTATTGATTATTAGGTAGATAGAGCAGCAGGATGGGGATCCCAGAATACAAAATTGGAAGAAAGGAAATCCAGGTAGAGGTTTCCTAAGGGCTCTCCATCAGATATAATGTATAAAATATATGGGGAAAGCGTCTGTAAGTATTTAACAAAATGCACGCTTTTACGTCTGGCTGATCTATTATTCTGTTCCCTGAAACTGGCTGCTTGGCTTTGAATATACTTGTATATTTGAGAGATTGGATGTTTAGTAAAATTTATATCGGTAAGATTAGCAATTTGCAGTGGAAGCAGTATTATATTTGGTATGCTGAAGCTGTGTCACAGGATAAACAATCGGCAGTCTCTAAGGTCTGGTCTGAAATGTATGACAAAATTAAAACTTTAGAGAACAACGCTAATCATTTTGAAGATAAATGTTTAATTACAAAAATTAAGTTGGTAGATCCTCCAGATTAAGAGGAGCTAGCAGAATGGGAGAGGCTAAATTAGAATATGCAGGCAGTCTGGCTCTGGCAGGGGCTGTAGTGCCACAGGTTCCAGAGCAGGGACCGGATCAATCATCTTCAGTGCAGCCAAGTGAGGTTGTCAGGGGCCAGCAGATTGAAACACCCCTGCTCACTTGCTTGCAGAGGATAGAGAGACTGTTCGGCTGGAGATGGAAGAAAAATAATCAACACATAATGGGTATTACAGTTTTTATGTGAAAAGAGTTGGATTCTGAAGATACAATACAGTGTGTTGTTAAATTGCTTGAAAATATGTCATTAGCTAAAACTAAGAAAGCATGAGAAAATAAAGGCAGAGGACATAAGGGGTAGATGAGGGCTAGAGAACCTGAAGTTAAAAATAACTTGTTAGCCGAGGGAAAGCAGCTGTGCAAAGAGATGGTGTGGACCAGGGAAATGCAGAATTTAAGAAAAGATGGGGGGAATAGATTACCAGTAGTAGAAAGAGTTCAAGAATTAGAAGGTTTATATGGGGGAGATCCAGGATGGCCAAACCCTGAATGGCTTGCTCACGTGCACTTTCAACATGGGTAGAAAAAGGAAGGTAAAGCAGTGTCAGTGTCCCCAGGCTAACCTGCTAACTCTCTCTTCGGCTGCCTCGGGTTCTATTGAAACATACTTGCGCAGAGAACAGTGACCGGCATTTGTTCCGGAGGTGGTAAGCCCGGCTGAGGGACTGTTAGAGCAGTCTGCCTCTCAGTCCCCTTTGGACAGTGAGCTCATACCCCGGAGAGGCGGGAACCCTCTAAATTGGTGTGCCCAAGTGTCTCTGCAAACTGGATAGAGGTTGAGGGAGCATCTGGAGTTGGCATTCCTTGGTCCTTGCTGGGGTCATCCACTGTGGAAAGAGCGGAGGGCAAAGGAGCTCTGCTGGATCAATGGCTCAATGCTATTCCTAAGAGAGGGAGTATATCAGTGTTGGCTGGTGGTGCCGTTTCCCACCCAGAGACTACGGAGCCCTTGGACGTCCAAGACTTGGTGGAGCACGCAATTTTTACCTTTGAACTTTAATGACCTGAGCAATTTACACTAGAGTCTATTTGGCTATTAAACTTCGGGGGGAAGCCATAGCACCCCAAATTCAAGTTTTACAGGAGAAGTGTCAACGGAATACTAAGGCCTCTGCAAGGAGCAGTGAGTCTATAGTAACATTGCAAATGGTAACAACTGACTTAACATTTCGCTTAGAAATGTTGGAAACAAATTCTGTAGCCTTCATGAAAGACTAATGTTTTGAAGTCACATATAGAACATTTACATAACATTAATCATCTTGCTAACCTTAGATTAATTAATTTTTTGAAGGCTCCTAATGTTACTGCTAAAATTATGTTTAAAAAATATGTTCAGAAGGTCTTGTGAGTTCCAACAGAATCATGCTCTCTGTTGGTCAAAGCTTACTATCTTACATCTAGTCAGAAGGTCCTGCTGGACATGAAATTTCTGGCCCCCAGGAAGCCGATGAGTTGAATATATCTGAGATATTGAATACCTCTGACACTGCAGTTGCTTTTCCTGCTACCTGTTTGATAACATTGGCTCAGGGCTGTGATATCCAATCGTGAGTGGCTCCTTGGGATGTTTTACAGGAAATGAAATATTTCTTTTTGGGTTGCATGATTCGTATTTTCACTGACATAGCTAAAGAAACTCAATGCCGCAGGTGGGAATTCCTGATCCTGCATCTGCTAGTACTGCAGTTGGGAGTTTTTTTTTTCCTGAAATATCCTTGTAAATGTCTTGTGAAATTCCAGGGCAATCCTATATTTTCTTTTTTCCTTCACAATTGGTTTCCTTTTTATATGCCCATGAGTCCCTAGGTGATGGGAGAGCCGACTCTCCTACCTGGGTCATAGAGTAAGGCTGGTCATGCCTGTATCAGTTTTCCTTGAAATAATGGTTATATTGTGATATTTGATTATATACTATATCTTGGATTTCCCTTTTTGTGGGCTAGGAGAAGGGTACCGTTTGTGTTATATTTCCTTTGGTCTGCTTTGCAGATTTCATGATTGGTTTATGTTGTTACTTTGGATACCCATATTTCATGATCAAATGTGTTCACGTGTAAATTATAAAATCTGCATAAATACAAAAATTTTCAAAAAACGTTTTATGTGGAAAAGTTTTAAGGAGAGAGGGGAGGAGATGATGAGGATGAGGCTGGAGCGATGGGAGGAGTAAAAAGCTATGAGATGCCACTCTGCCTTTTGCCTAGCCCCCAAGGGGGAGTGATGAGGGTCCCCACCCAATGAACTTGCTCTTTAGATACGAACCATCCTTGAACATTTTCTTGATCCCAGAGAGGATCCAGGCAGATGAAAACATGAATTTTGTGCCTTGGTTGATACCTATGATCCCACTTGAGTGGATATTAATAGATTGTTATCTCAGCTCCCTTATTTGAGTCCCACTGATGTTGAGACCCTTAAAAAAAACTTTAGTGGCCAAGAGAGGTTCCTTTCACAGATCCTAATGCTGTAAATACTGAAAACGCTTACACTGATTTTGTTAAAAAGCAGCAGCAATTCTGGGGTGATTTAGTTGATGAGATTTTTAAGCCATGTTTGGACTGGACAAAATTTATTCATGTCATTAGGCACTAGATGAATCAGTTATCTACTTCCAGATCAGAGTAACAAACGGATTCAAGTAATATTCAGGAATTAAAGAGCCAGAGAATAACACAGTAGAGGGTATGAGAGCAGCATTCATACATGGTCTTTTGCCTGATATAGGAAACATGCTGAGAACTACTCATGTAAATTGGGAATGTAAAAGGCCTGATGAACTCCTTACTACAGCCAGACATTGTTATAAGCAGGTATAATATCTGAGGGACATGCACAAGCTCAAGAAATAACAGTGAGAGGAACAATTGTTTAATTTGCAAATTCAGTCTTTCTAGCCTACAGGTTTCCATGGACGGGAGCATGACTGAGGACAGGCTCGAGGTAGGGGAGGAGGCCAAGTTCACTCAGGCAGCTACAAATGAGGTGGAGCCCCAGGACATTGGCAATCTGAGTGTTTTAGGTTCCTGCAAGGACCTCTGCAAGCTTATGCATGCCATTAACTATACAGGCATGCATGAAGATGGAGCGGAAGAGCATGACTAGCCATTGGAAAAGAATCTACCGTGAGTACCAATATTTTGATTCCTTTGACTAATGCATGTGAAATGCAAGTTAGGGTACTGGACAAGGACATTACATTTATTGTGGACACAGGAGCAACCAAATCTGCTATACAGGCTCCAGTGGCGAAGGGTGGCCTAGAACATTCCAGGTATTGTAAGCAGAGGGGTTGGGTGGTCGGCCTATTGCTCATGGCCTTACTGAGCCATTCCTATTACTTTTGGAGAGACTACTACCTTACTCTGCCTTCTAATAAATCCTACATTGCCAGCCAATTTGCTTGGCTGAGATTTCCTGTCTGCCCTGCGATGCCAAGTTATCTTTACTCCAGAAGGATCTTATCTCTGTCTGTCTGATCCTGAGGGTCTACCTCTGATACGCCAACTCCTCCAAGAGGTGATGGACATGGCAGAAATCCCTCCAAAAGAATTAGAAAAGACTGCTTGGTTTACTGCTGAAGAACAGAAGGCCCATATATCTGCTTCTCATGTACCACCTGATTTATGGACAAAGCACAGCACCAAGGTAGGTTATTTGCACATTGAGCCTATGTGCATTACCCTGGATGCTAGTGAGTCACCCCCCATGTCAGGCCCAGTGATCTATATTTCCGGAAGAAGAAGAAGGTATTTTCCTGTTGTTACAGCCTTACTTGAACAACATGTTACCTATCCTATGAACTCACCCTTTAATGCTCAAGTCTTCCCTGAAAAGAAACCAGATAAAACCTGGAGATTTGTGCAAGACCTACAGGCCTTAAATAGAGCTGTGATTTTGACTCATTCTGTGGTAGCAAATCTGAATACTGTTTGGAGTGGAATTGTCATTGATCTTAGTAGCGCCTTTTTTTAGCATACGAAAGCCAGAAATATTTTGCTTTCACCTATAGGGGCGCCAGTACACCTAGATAACCTTATCACAGGGGTATACTGAAAGTCCATCTTATTTTTCACAGGCATTGTAGACTTGTTTTCCACCACAGTCATACTGATTGAAAACTTATAACCTGCCTCTGAGCAAGCAACATTCATGCAAGTTTAATTGTCCCTGTTAAATGTACATTACCACGTTTAAGTTATAATGCAAACAGCTTTGACTAAATGATAAAGCGGTATAAAAAAACTGTTAAGTAAATAAATAAATAATAAACAAAAATTACATGACAAAAGTAAGTGGAGGAGTAGCCTAGTGGTTAGAACAATAGCCTAGTACTGAGGAGATCTGTGTTTGATTCCCATTGGCACTCCTTGTGACCTTGGGCAAGTTACTTTACCCTCCATTGCTTTGGAAGAAAAGGCCTGGCAATCTACTTCTGGTCATACCTTGCCAAGAAAACCCAGGGGCTGTTGGGTTGCCAGGTGTCAGCATTAACTTAACAGTGTTTAAAAAAATAGAGTTGTTTGGATTCATTTTCTTGCCCCTGTAACTCTGTTCTCTTACAGTACATTGATGACCTTTTGATTTGCTCACATGGTCCCAATGCAGGGCACACAGATGCAATTGCTTTACTCTGCTTTCTCTACTAGGTGAGGCTCAATGTGAACCACAGCAAGCTTCAGTATTATCTTAAGAGAGTTACCTTCTTAGATCGTCAAGTCTTTAAAGGGGGTCATGCTCTACTCCTGTCCAGAGTCCAGGTGGTGGTAGCTTTTCCTCACCACCTCACTGAGAAAGAGCTTCGGGGATTCCTGGGCCTCTGTAGTTATTGTCACTATTGAATCCTGCATTTTGCTTTCCTCAGCAAACCTCTCACTGACCTCTTGAAATCTACAGTCCCAGAGGATCCATTACCCTGGGAAAAAGGTTCAAATTGCTTTTGGAGACCTTAAACAAGCCCTCATCAGTGCACTTGCATTAGCTTTACCTGATTATTCCAAGTCTTTCTCTCTCTTTTGTCAAGAAAGAGGAGGTGTGGCATCAGGGGTTCTAGTCCAGGACACCAGAACAGGTGAGAAGCCAGTTGCCTATCTCGGTTCTGTCCGCCAGGGTGCTCGGACAAATCTCCCCTGGGGTGGATACAATAATCAATCAGGCGACACTCTGCTTATTCCATAATAAAATAATTTAGACCAATCCCGAAGAAGACAACGTTAGACAAGAATAACCCAGTTGCCTACCGGCCTATTTCCAGCATACCCTTTTTAGCGAAAATCATTGAAAAGACAGTGCAACTTCAACTCCAAGAACACATTGACATTCATGCGCCTTTAGACGATAACCAACATGGTTTTCGCCCAAACCATGGAGTTGAAACCTTAATGATTTATCTTTTTGATTACGTTCTCCGTACCATTGATGACATTAAAAAGGGTATTATAATGATTTTTATAGACATTTCGGCTGCATTCGATTCTGTAGATCACAATAGGTTATTACATAGATTAGAGGAGATTGGTCTACATGGGGTCACATTAAAATGGTTTCAATCATATCTGACAGAGAGATTTTTACAAGTAAAGATTGGACAAAAAACTTCTCTGCCCATAAGAGTATTACAAGGTGTGCCACAAGGTTCCGCTCTTTCTTTCTTCGCTTCTCTTCAACATTTATTTGCAGCCAATTTGCAATATTCCATTAAAAAGTGGCATAAAGTATACAATTTATGCTGACGATATTATGATTTTCACAACTATCTCCATCGAGAAACCTGATTTTTCCAGCATCACAGATTGTCTATCACAAATGTCCACCTGGTGTAAAACCAACAATATGCAAATTAATTTTAGCAAGACAGAGGCATTATTTGTATCTCGTAACCAAAATTTTGCACATCCACCTGTCATCAAGATAGATAATTCAATTATTCCTATTAAATCAGAAGTGAAATATCTTGGAGTTACTCTAGACAAGGAATTAAATCTCAGATCACACATAAACAAGACGATTAGAAGCGCTTATTATAGAATGAAAATCATCAGAAGACTAAGGCCGCTTCTGGAAACTGTTCACTTCCGCAATGTTTGTCATGCTCTAATTACACCATTACTTGACTTCTGCAATCCAATATATCTGGGTCTAGCTAAGCAGTCACTGAAGCCTTTACAGTTAGCGCAAAACACCGCTGCTCGTATAATTTTTGGTCTATCAAGTAAAGAGCATATAACTCCTATCTTAAAGGAGCTTCATTGGTTACCAATATCATCTCGTATTAAATACAAAACAGTAATTTATATTTTCAAGATAAAGCAACAATGTTCTGCAAAAAGTCTGACGTATCTTATCCGGTCAGATATTAGCAACAGACCTAGGAGAAGTGTATCTGAAAATAGAATCAGCTCCTCAAATGACATCAGAAAAACACGCAAGGAGACCTCTGAGAGAGCTTTCTCGTTTGCTGCGACTTCCATCTGGAACTCCCTACCTAATGATCTGAGAGCAGCTCAGGACATCAAAGACTTTAGAAAACAACTGAAAACAGTTTTGTTTACGGAGCACTACGGTCATGCAATCAACTAATTAATTTTTAAGAAAGCAATTATTTATATATACATTGTACAATAGCTCACTTTATAGTATAGCTCACAATATATATAGTGCACCTTTTCCCAAGACATTTAATCATATATTTACAAACTATGTATATATTATCACAGATTTTTTCACTATTACTAATTTTCTCTTTTGTTAAACCGCTTTGATTGTATGATAAGGCGGTATAAAAATCCAATTAAATAAATAAATAAATAAATAAATAAAAACAAAAAGTAAGGAAGTTACAAGCAAAGCTATAAACAGTCTGCCTGATGCGGACAGTGTTCTCTGGCTCTGAATAATAGTGAAAGAGAAGGCTGTCCCGCCCACACTCGGCCGTTACCTCTGTTATATACTCCTCTGCAGCAAATAGTTCCAGAACATTCTGCATATATTTGCAGGCTCTGCCCTGGGACCCTCCCCATTATCAGGTTTCTGTCTTGTGGCCCTTCACTCAGTATCATATAACTAAATGTGCTGTGCTTCTTATCAGGTAGGCCGTTCCCTGCTGGGCTGCTTGGTCTGGGCTGCTCGGTCCCCGCCCTGCATCTTCTTTGTTTCACTGTAGTTTCGCTTGGGTAATTTTCGCTTCAAGCACAAGTTAGAATCTTCAAGGCTTAGTTCTGCAAACCTTTTCATCAACCTTATATTAGGCTGGCATCTGCTCAATTCTGTAAGTCCATTCTCTGCACACCCCTGTTCAGAGTCTGGTATCCTACATGTTTCAGCAGGGATTATACATGTTGTCAATCACAGCCCACATGCAGTTCTTCTGTGCCATTTAGAAGTTAGTCAGCTCTTTGGGATAGGATCATAACTTCCAACATCATTATCAAAGTAAGCCAAATTAAGTAAGCCAAATTAGTCCTTAACCCCGTCCTTAACCCCTACATTTCCAAGCTCAAGGCTGTTGCCTGTGGCATACCAGGATTGGCATCCACCATAATGTTGTAGTGGCTGCCAGTCTCTTAAAACTGTCTGACCTTCTTATATTAGGACAATTATTACATCTTTATGTTCCTCATTCTGAAGAACTCCTTGTTAATTCAGCCAAAGCCCAGGTACTTTCAGCGTTCAGACTGTTGAACTTGCTCGCAGACCCCCAAACTGTGTTTGATCTGTGTTAAATCCAGGTACTCTTCTCCCTGGTCCTAACAAGGGAGCACCGGACTCTGACTCTGCACAATTGTTAATCAACTGTTGAATTAGAGACCAAGCCCTGAGAATATCTAGGTTCTATTCCTTTAATTAATCCTGATCATATACTTTTTGTTGGTGTCTCAGGGATGACCAAGGTATTTTATGTGCTGGATATGCAATCTGTTCTGAATTTGATGTTGTGGAGTCAGGATTTCTACCAGGGATGCATAGCACCCAAATAACTGAACTGGTGGCACTGACACGTGTATGTACTCTTTTCAAAGACTGTACTGTAAATTTGCATACCGACTCACGTTGCGGGTATGGTGTGGTCTGGAATTTCAGACGATATGGAAAACAAGGGGATTTCTTACTTCTGCAAATGAGCCTATTTGTAATGCTTCATACTGTATGCCTATGATCTCCTAAAGGCTGTTTGGTTACCAGCCCAAGTAGCAGTGTTGAAATGTAAAGCATATGATGCTTCTGATACTGCGGAAGCAAGGGGCAATGCCAGAGCAGATGCTGCTGCTAAGACTGCTGCTTTGGCCCGTGTCCCTTGTCCAACATATGCTTCTAATGATGCTTTCCTTTTTCAGGTTCCAGAAATGGAGGAACTTGCTACTTTTCAAGATGTGACCTCTCAGCAGGAGCGGCAGACATGAGAGGACTCCGGATGCAAAAAGGGGAGGATAACATTTGAAGAGAAGGTCCACAGGATAATCCATTACCCCCAGAGGTCCTCCTGCCTCATTTAGCACAATTGTACCATGGTGTTACTCATGAAGGAAAGGGAGCAATGGTACAAAGGTTTAACACCAGCTGGTACAATCTCCTATTCCCAAAATATACTGATACTTTGCTAGCTGCATATGCCATATGTCAGAGTCACAATCCAGGGAAAAGATATAAGGTAACTCTGTGATGTTTGCCTTGCCCGGTGGACCCATTTTTGGAACTTCAAATGGATTTCATTATCTTGCCAAGAACTCAGGGATTTGTGACGTTGGTGTGCATGTTTTTGGGTGGGTGGAGGCTTATCCATATAAAAGGGCAGATGTGGCTACAGTGGCCAAAAAATTACTTACACAGTACATTCCAGTATGGGGTTTGCCTCGGGTCTTGTCTAGTGACCGAGGTACCCATTTTACATGGAAAATTTGTTTATAAAGGCCTTGGGATATTCCAAACCTTACATACTCCCCCATCACCCTCAAAGCCCTGGCCATGGGGAGAGGGTAAATGGGCAACTAAAATCAAAGCTTTCTAAAATTGTTGCAGAGACTAAATTGAATTGGGTACAAGCTTTCCCTTAGCCCTGATGAGCCTCCAAAACACTTTGAATCACAGACATGGCTTATAGCTTTGTATCCTGCAGACACCTGGTTGAATCTGGGCTCCACAGCTTCTCATACAAACAGATACGCTTATAGCTTTGCATATTTTAATAAGCTCACAGCTTGGTATCTCTTACCTATTTTCTTACCTATCCTGTTGGTTGTGTAGCTGATATATAATATTTAACTGCTGTTGGATTTACCTATCCTGGTGGTTGTGTAGCTAAGTTAACTGCTGTTTTTACATTCACTTCTGGGAATAATTTGCCTGCTTGCATTCCTTGGGTAGCCCTCCAATCAGAAATCTAAAGGTGCCCTCGGTTCAGGTAAGGCCTGCTGGCCAAGGACACTTAGGTTCCCCCCCCCACCCCTCGCCCCCCCCCATCCCCGGTCTGCATTGCTTATATAGCGGTCATATACATTGACATCTATCTTCTTAATTCGACCACACATGTATTGTATTTAGTACAATAATTGTGGTGCCTTCATTCTGAGACGAATCATCTGGAATCTAAGAGCTTGCCTATATGCCTCAAGTTGGCAGCCATACAAAATGAATTGACTCTATTAAGGGAAGAAGTAGCTGCAATGAAACACACCTCTTCTAGGATACAAACCAAACAAAGTCCTCCGCCGCTCCCACAGAGACTCAAACATCCCAGGAACAAATGGATTACAGTGGGCTCTGGTAGACTACGTCCGGTAATGCAGAAACACCCTGTACATCAAGAGATATCACTACATAGTGCCTTCTCTGCTTTGGTTAATGAGGATGCCCAAGCCAGGGAAGCTCAAGGGCCCTTAAATAAGATAGTCAATGCCGAATCTCCTGATAAAGCACCAATTATGAAGAGAGACTCAAGGAACAGAAAACTACTACTACTTGGTGATTCCATCATCAGAGGCACCAATTTGGAAACACAGTTCAAAGGAGAGAAGATAGTCAAATGCCTCCCAGGCTCTTCATCTAGCAAGAATATAAACCAAATTGTTGATGTCCTAGCGCTGAAAGTGAGCACTCCAAAACTGATGTACAAATGATTTGAGGTACAAATGACCTGGCTAGAAACAGTGCCACTACAGTTCAAAGAGACTTTCAAACTCTGGGGGAGAAACTAAAGCCCATTGTTAACACTGTAGCATTCTCAGAAGTTCTACCTGTTCTTGGTAAGGGGGCAGAAAGGCTAAATTGCATAAACAGCTTTAACGCATGGCTCCAAACCTGGTGCAAAGAGGAGGGATTCAGATGTATAGGCGACTGGGGAAACAGATGGACCAACAAGAGACTATACTGTGCTGATGGACTACATCTCTCTGTCGCAGGGAGAAGAATCCTAAGTGAAAAATTCAGCCAGTATGTGGATACGCATTTAAACTAGAAAAAGGGGGTGACGGATGGGGAAGGTCAGGTTCTGGACATCACTCCCTGCAAAAGCAGAACAACATCAGAAACAGACACACTTTTAAACCACACATCAAAAACAAGTGGAAGAAGTAGACAGAACAAAATCAATGCAACACACACACAAGCCAGTTAAATGCTGGAAAGCAATGAGCACAAATGCTCGAAGCTTATCCAATAAAGTTCCAGACCTGGAAGCCCTAATGGTTGAAATGGACTTGGACATTGTGGCCATTACAGAAACATGGTTTAATGAATTACATGATTGAGATATAGCCATAGCTGGCTATAATCTATTCAGAAGAACAGAGAAAATGGAAGAGGAGGAGGAGTAACCTTGTATGTCAAAAGCAATATTAAAGCTACTGAAATGCAGCGGGCATGGGGAAAAGAAGAAGCGCTCTGGGTTGTGTTGGAAAGAGGAGATGGCACTGTTATCCATACTGCTGTAGTCTACAGACCTCCAACTCAAATCAAAGAGCTAGATAACAAATTGATTATAGACATTGTCAAAATAGCCACAAAGGGGGAAGCGATCATATTGGGTGACTTTAATCTACCCAATGTGGATTGGATTACTCCTTCTGCAAATTTGGAAAGAAGCAAACAAATTGTGGATGCTCTGCAAGATGCGTTACTTAGACAAATGGTGATGGAACCAACAAGGGAAAGCTCAACGCTGGATTTAGTCCTCACCAACAGTGATAGTGTGTCGAATGTCTGGGTGGGTGCACCTGTGAGCAGCAGCGAACATCACATGGTGTGGTTTGAGATAAAAACCAAGGTGCAGTCCAACTATAGCAAGCTCAAAGTCCTAAACTTCAAAAACACTGACTTCAATAAAATGGCCATGTACCTAAAGGAGGAGTTGACAGGGTGGACGGAGATAAGGGAAGTGGAATTGCAATGGGCTAAACTAAAGGTGGCAATAAAAGGGGCAACAGATAAATATGTAAGAAAAGTAAAAAAAAACAAAAGGAGAAGGAAACCTATTTGGTTTTCCAAAGACGTGGCTGCTCAAATAAAGGCAAAAAACACAGCTTTCGCAAAATACAAAAGCTCGCAAACAGAGGAACACAAAAATGAATACAGGATCAAACTCAAAGAGACAAAAAGAGAAATAAGGATAGCAAAATCAAAGGCAGAGGAAAAGATGGCTAAAGATGTGAAGTGTGGCGACAAAACTTTCTTCAGGTATATTCGGGAAAGGAAAAAGATAAGAGGTGGAATCACAGGACTCAGAAGTGCTGGGAATGGACTCATGGAAAGGGACAATGAAAAAGCGGAATTGCTAAACAAATACTTCTGCTCTGTTTTTACTAAATGATAGAGCTGATCAAATTGGTGGAGGGGTTGCGCTCTATGTTAGAGAGGGCATTGAGTCAGAAAGGATTAAAGTTTTGCAGGAAACAAAATTTGCTGTAGAATCTCTATGGATGTAAATGGAATCTCTATTCCATGTAAAAAGGGGAAGGCGATGGCAGTGGGGGTGTACTATCAACCGCCTGGCCAGAATGAACAGATGGATGATGAAATGCTCAAAGAAATCAAGGAAGCTAACAAAAGTTACAGCGCAGTAATAATAATGGGTGATTTCAATTACCCCGGTATCGACTGGGTCAGCGTCACAGCAGGACATGCTAGGGAGATAAAGTTCCTAGATGAAATAAATGACTGCTTCTTGGAGCAGCTGGTTCATGAACCGACCAGAGGGGAAACCATATTAGACCTAGTCCTTAATGGAACACCAGATCTAGTGCAAGAGATAAGGGTGTTGGGGCCACTTGGCAATAGTGATCATGACATGATCGCCTTTGATTTAATTAGTGGAGGAGGGATAGTAAAGAAATCCACAGTACTTCCTTCTAACTTTCGAAAGGGAGACTATGATAAAATGAGAAAAATAGTTAAGAAAAAACTAAAAGGAGCAGTTGCAAAGGTTAAAGACTTACCATCAAGCTTGGGTGTTGTTGAAAAATATTATCTTGGAAGCCCAGACCAGCTGTATTCCACACTTTAAGAAAAGTGGAAGGAAGTCCAAAAAACTGCCAGTATGGTTTAAAGGTGAGGTCAGAGAGACTGTTCCCAAAAAAGCATCTTTCAGGAAATGGAAAAAAGAGCCAAATGACAAAACCTGGAAACAGCACAAGCACTGACAAGTCAAATGCTAGGCATTGAAAAGGCAGGCAAAGGGAGAATTTGAGAAGAAGCTTGCTGCGGAAGCAAAAAAGGCGAAATAAAGACTTTTTCAAGTACATTCATAGCAAAAAACCTGTGAGAGAGTCAGTTGGTCCATTAGATGATAGAGGGGTAAAAGGGGCACTAAAAGGTGACAAGGCAATAGTGGAGAGACTGAATGAATTCTTTGCTTCGGTCTTTACTGAAGAAGATATAGGGATGTTACCCATGACTGAAGTGGTATTTAAAGGTGCAGAAGAATTGAAGGAAATATTGATATATCGGGAAGATGTATTACAACTATTAGATAAACTGAAGAGTAGCAAATCACCTAGGCCGGATGGTATACATCCAAGGGTGTTGAAAGAACTAAAATATGAGATTGCAGACCTGCTATTAGTAATCTGTGAACTATCATTAAAATCATCTCTAATACCTGAAGATTGGAGGATCGCCAGTGTAACACCAATTTTTAAAAAGGGCTCCAGGGTGATCCGGGAAACTACAGACCAGTGAGCCTGATGTCAGTACCAGGAAAAATGGTAGAAACCATCATAAAGAATAAAATTACTCAGCATGTAGTGTCACCAGGTGCCCCTAGTGGTTGGTTGGAGTAAGGGCATCTGGCGCATTTAATTAATTTTTAAGGAGTGATTGACCTAAAGGGCCTGGAGGATTCTGGTCCTTGTAGTGCAGAACTCCTTATGAAGAACGATTCAAGCCAAAGTGTAGAGTAACAAGGCTTTATTTCCCCGGTCAACGCTAAGGTCCAGTAAGGCACAAAGAAAGTAAATACAGTCCTTCTCTTTAACAAAAAGGTTCCACCAACATTTCAAACAATCAACTGTTGTAGGTTTCACAGTTAAGTGTAAGTCTGGGCTAAGGCTTCGTTTAAATCAAAACAAATTAATATATCAGCAGAGAAATGGTTACCAGCTTCACCATCAGCCGAGTTCTGCTCTCTCTATAAATCCTGCAGGGAATTCATGTTAGCTGCTGAACAAAGATTACATTCCATCGGCTCCTCCTGAGGAATGGGAATACTGTTTTCATATTCAAAGTCCATTGACTCAGGGTCACTGCCCTCCTCAGATGAATGATAATTTTCACTCCCTGTTAACTCCTCACAGGGATTCTTTTGCTTCCCATAAAACTCTCTTACTAAGCTTTGGGGAAGTGCTTTTAAAAGGTCAGTTTTACTTCTTCTCCCCTTATAAAGTTTAACTCTTTGAACAGGGTTTTCATCAGTAAAACTTTCTCTTAGAATTAAGGATTTTCCATACCTTGGTTTCTCTAAGCTGCCACACCCAGAGCTCTCCTTGTAACGTGCTTTCTCAGGCAGACAAGCTGTTTTATGCAGTGCTCTGCTTTCAGGGCTATCAGGCAAACCTGGTATGGATTTCCACCCTTTGTGGTTCTTAGCAAAGGTATCTCTATAGTAGGAACTTCCCTTCCTTGTTCCTTGCTGGTTTGGTACAATGAACTTATTTGGGCTAGGAGAGTTGCTTTTATCAGGCAAACTGCTTCTTCTATTTGCTTTGCTATGGACTCCGTCCCAATATGTTTGGCCTCTCTGGACTCTATCCCTTTGATTGAAACTCCTTTGGATTCTGTCTCTTTGAGTTGGCTGCCCGTGGAAGCTGTCCTGTTCTAGGTTCCTTTTCCCACAGCTATCCAAACTGCTGCTCCAGGCTGTGCTCCGTCCTGAGCCTCTTGCAGTGATACTTGCTGTGCTTCTGGCTATGTTCCTGGTTAGGCTGCTTTCGCCGCTCCCGCTGCTTCCACGGCTCTTACTGCTCCACCGGCTCTTACTGCTCTCCTTGCTGCTTTGCCGGCTCTTACTACTGCTCTCCTTGCTGCCTTTTCCTTCTACCATCTGGTTTCCTTTATAAAGGGATTTTTGGTTTGAACATTTTGGGCTTGATCTCAGGTGAAACTGCTTGCTACTAATGCAATCCGTGTCAGAGCACGTTGCTTCTGGCTCTGTGGAACTGCACATACGCCCTCTGGCTGTGCTGCGCTGGAACTGCGCTCTCTGCATCTTCTCAGTTCCATGTAAAACAGGGTTTTTTTCTAAAGCTATTTCTTTCATGTTTATGTTTATGTTTATTAAAACTTATTATACCGCCCAACACCATAGGCACCTGAGCGATTTACAATAAAAACTTTAAACAATTTAAAAATGAGGCTGCAAGAAAAGAAAGGAAAAGGAACGCCAATTAAAACAATAGAAAAGAAAAGGAAAGGAAAGAAGGAAGAAAGCAGTACAGATAGCAATTACAATATAACATCATGGGATGGGGAGGGAGGGGGAAAACAAGGATGGGAGGTCAAATGCTAGGTGGAAAAGGTGGGTTTTAAGTTGGGTTTTGAAAGACTGGTAGGATTCTTCTGCACGGAGCGAGGGGGGGAGCGAGTTCCAAAGGCTTGGGGCCAGAAAATAGAAGGCAGAGGAACGGGTAGAGACAAGACGGGTCTGGGAGGGGGAGGGAAGAGACATCCGATTTGTGTGAATAGAACGAAGCAGACGATAAGGGGTACTAAAGCGTATCTGATCAGCAAGATAGGAGGGGGTGCCAGTGCGAACAGCCTTGTGCGCAAGGATAAGAATTTTATATTGAACACGAAAAGAGACAGGCAACCAATGGTGATGAAGAAGAAGAGGGGTGACATGATCGAAATGAGAGGCATAAGTTAGGAGACGAATAGCAGTATTTTGGACATGCTGAAGATGAGACAACTGGGATTGGGGGAGACCATCCAGGGAAACGTTACAATAGTCCAGATGAGACACCACCAGGGAAAGAAGAAGAGTAGCCAGAGCAGAAGGGCGGACAGTTCGGAGCTGTCTAAGGGAGAAAAAAGAGCGCTGAATGATGGAAGAAATATGTGCCGTGAAGGAGAGAGAAGAATCAAGGGTAACACCCAGATAACGGAGTGAGGAGACAAGAGGAATGGACTGAGAGGAAAGGGAAGGGGTACAGGTGGGGGGGGGGGATTCCCAAGCGTGAACCAAATAGCAAAGGATTTAGCAGGGTTCACATGAAGGAAATTGGAAGAAAACCATGAAGCAATAGCAGTAAGGCAGTGATTAAGAGGGGTAATGTCAGGAGAGAGAGAGTCTGTATGAAGCAAGAGAAAAATGTCGTCTGCGTAATAGTACGCAGAAATGCCGAACTGTTGGATTAAAAGGGCAAGAGGAGCTAGGAAAACATTAAAGAGAAGGGGAGCAAGGACAGATCCTTGGGGAACCCCACATGTGAGGGAATTGGGGGCAGAAGAGGAAGACCCAGCAACTACAGAAAAGGAGCGGCAGGAAAGAAAGGAGTGAAACCACTGAAGAACCATACCAGAAAGACCTGCTTCCCGAAGACGAGTGAAGAGAGTGCGGTGATCCACTAAATCAAAGGCTGCAGAAAGGTCAAGGGAGACAGCTAAAGTAAAAAGACCACGATCGTGAGCAGCGTGAAGTTCGTTAAGAAGAGAAAGGAGGACAGTTTCAGTGCTGTGACGGGGACGAAAACCTGATTGCCGGGGGTGGAGAGTGAGGGAGGCTTCAAGATGAGAGGAAAGTTGATTAAAGACCAGCTTCTCAAGAAATTTAGAGAGAAAGGAAAGATTGGAAATAGGACGCCAGCTAGAAAGAACAGAGGGATCAGAAGAACGGGACTTTAGAATGGGACGAACGACAGCATGTTTCCAGCTTGACGGAAAAGTACCAGAGGACAAACTGGAATTGAACATAGAAAGGATGTAGGGAGAAAGAGCTAGTGCGGGTTCCAGGAGCCAGGGAGATGGAATAGGATCAGCCGAGCAAGTGGTTTTACGAATGGAAAGTCTTTTGAAGAATACTGGGAGTTATCGTCTCAAAGGACGACCAGGAGTGAGACAGAGCAGGAGTGGAGCAGGATGGGGAATGGAGGGGAGGAGGGGAAAGCATAGCAGGAGGGGAAAGGGGTGGGGGACACGAAAGGAAAGACTGACGGAGGGTGTCAACCTTGGCAACAAAAAAGGAGGCGAGAGAGGAAGGATCCGGAAGGGAGGATGTGGGAAGAGGGGAAGGGGAAGGAGTAGAGTGAGATACAGTGAGGGAATGTAGGATGGAGTACAGTTGGCGAGAGGAGTTTGAGGAGGAGGAGATGAGATTAGAGTAATAGTCACGCTTTGCGGTGAAGAGGAGAGAACGATAGTAGCGATGGCAATGATGAAAACCTGACAAAGTAGTGGGGGAGGGATGCCTTTGCCAAAGGCGTTCCGCCCGACGGAGGTGCCTACGATGTAAAAGGAGACCGGGATGGAACCAAGGATGGCGTAAGTGATGGTGAGGGTGGGGACGGGGGCGGAGAGGAGCAATAGTGTCTAGGGCAGTTGAGAGTGAGGAATGCCAGCAGTGAGCTTGGGCGTCAACAGAAAGGGACTCAAAATCTGCAGGGAACAGGGCGGTAGGGGATGGAAGCTGGAAAAGTGTGTCCGTGGTGATTTTATGAACAAATAGTGGCGCAGAACTAGGATTTAAGACATGAGTTGAAACTGACGGGGGGGGGGGGGGCATAGGTTCCGCGTTATGACAGTAGATAGTCATGGCCTAATGGGAGACAGCAACATGGCTTTAGACAAGGAAGATCTTGTTTTACTAATCTGTTATGTTTTTTTGAAGGTGTGAATAAACAGATGGACAAAGGTGACTCAGTTGATATAGTGTATCTGGACTTTCAGAAAGCCTTTGACAAGGTCCCTCATCAGAGACTTTTGGCAAAACTAAAGAGCCATGGGATAGGAGGCAGTGTACTACTGTGGATCAGGAATTGGTTAAAAGATAGAAAGCAGAGGGTAGGGCTAAATGGCCAATTTTCCCAATGGAGAAAGGTGAATAGTGGTGTACCCCAGGGATCTGTGCTGGGTCCGCTGCTTTTTGACATATTCATAAATGACCTGGGAAGTGGAATAACGAGTGAGGTTATCAAATTTGCAGATGACACAAAACTATTTCAAGTTGTTAAAACCCAAGAGGATTGTGGAAAATTGCAAGAGGATCTTGATAAATTGGAAGACTGGGCATCAAAATGGCAGATGAAATTTAATGTGGACACGTGCAAAGTTATGCACCTAGGGAAGAAGAACCCAAACTATGGTTAACCGATGCAAGGTTCCACATTAGGAACCACCACCCAGGAAAAGATTTAGGCATCATTGTGGATAACATGGTAAAACCCTCGGCCCAGTGTGCAGCGAAGGCCAAGAGAGCAAATAGAATGCTAGGTATCATAAGGAAAGGAATGGAAAATAAAACAAAAGATATTATAATGCCTCTATATCGTTCCATGGTGAGACCGCACCTTGAATATTGTGTGCAATTCTGGTCGCCGATTGTTTACGTTATCAGAATATAGAAAGACTAGGGGACATGCAATGAAGCTACAGGGTAAACTATTTAAGACTAATAAAATAAATATTTTTTCACTCAACGTGTAATCAAACAATGGAATTTGTTACCGGAGGATATAGTAAAGGCTGTTAGTGTAGCTGGGTTTAAAAAAGGTTTGGACAAGTTCCTGGAGGAAAGGTCCATAAACCATTATTAAAAAAAGACCCAGGATATCAATGCTTGACCCAGTACAAGCATTGTGGAACCTGTGTCTTTTGGGGAAACTGCTAGGTACGTATGACCTAGATTGGCCAATGTTGGAAACAGGATACTGGGCTTGATGGACCTTGGTCTGACCCAGTATGGCATATCTTATGTTCTTATGTAGATATATTACAACTATTTGATAAACTGAAGAGTAGCAAATCACCTGGACCGGATGGCATACATCCAAGGCAATGTTCCCTCTAATTTTCTGTAGGCTGTGTGCGCATAAAATATCAGCTGTGCAGCTTTTGAAGGAAGGTTACATTTTTGTGCATCACATAACGACACTTGGAGTTATATACTTTAAAATTTGACTACACATCAGAATACAGTATGTACACCACATTGATTGCACTAGAAAACATTGTAGAACTTGTGAAAATCGTAAATACATAGCAACTTTTAAATTTTAAGACGTCTGTGGTGTTTTCTATCAGAATCAGAACAGTAATTTTTGTGCGCTCTGTTGTAAAATATGTGCGCTCGCTCGGCGAGGTGTGTGCGCGCGCACACGCGCACAGCTTAGAGGGAACAGTGATCCAAGGGTGTTGAAAGAACTGAAATATGAGATTGCAGAGTTGCTATTAGTAATCTGTGGAAAATCATCTGTAATACCTGAAGATTGGAGGATCGCCAATGTAACGCCAATTTTTAAAAAGGGTTCCAGGGGTGATCCAGGAAACTACAGACTGGTGAGCCTGACGTCAGTACTGGGAAAAATGGTAGAAACCATCATAAAGAACAAAATTATTGAAGATGTAGGTAGTCATGGCTTAATGGGAGACAGCCAACATGGCTTTAGACAAGGAGGATCTTGTCTTTATAATCTGTTATGCTTTTTTGAAGGTGTAAATAAACAGGTAGACAAAGGTGAATTGGTTGATATAGTGTATCTGGACTTTCAGAAAGCCTTTGACAAGGTCCCTCATCAGAGACTTTTGGGAAAACTAAAAAATCACGGGATAGGAGGCAGTGTACTATTGTGGATCAGGAACTGGTTAAAAGATAGAAAGCAGAGGGTAGGGCTAAATGGCCAATTTTCCCATTGGAAAAAGGTGAATAGTGGAGTACCGCAGGGATTTGTGCTGGGTCCGCTGCTTTTTCACTTATTCATAAATGACCTGGAAAGTGGAATAACGAGTGAGGTTATCAAATTTGCAGATGACACAAAACTATTTAAAGTTGTTAAAACCCAAGTGGATTGTGGAAAATTGCAAGAGGAGCTTGATAAATTGGAAGACTGGGCATCGAAATGGCAGATGAAATTTAATGTGGACAAGTGCAAAATTATGCACCTAGGAAAGAACAACCCAAACTATGGTTACACGATGCAAGTTCCACATTGGGAACTACCACCCAGGAAAAAGATTTAGGTGTCATTGTGGATAACATGTTAAAACCCTCTGCCCACTGTGCAGCGGTAGCCAAGAGAGCAAATAGAATGCTAAGTATCATAAGGAAAGGAAAGGAAAATAAAACGAAGGATATTATAATGCCTCTGTATCATTTCATGGTGCGAGCGCACCTTGAATATTGTGTGCAATTCTGGTCGCTGTATCTTAAAAAGGATATAGTGTTATTAGAAAAGGTACAGAGAAAAGCCACCAAAATTGTACAGGGGATGGAAGGATACTCCTATGAAGAGAGGCTAAAAAGGTAGGGCTCTTCAACCTGGAAAAGAGACGGCTGAGGGGAAATATGATAGAGATCTATAGATTAATGAATGGAATGGAACAGGTAAACGTAGATCGACTTTTTACATAATCAGAATATAGAAAGACTAGGGGACATGCAATGAAGCTACAGGGTAACCTATTTAAGACTAATAAGATTAAAATATTTTTTCACTCAGCGTGTAATCGTGTTACCGGAGGATGTAGTAAAAGCTGTTAGTGTAGCTGGGTTTAAAAAAGGTTTGGACAAGTTCCTGGAGGAAAGGGACCCGGGATATCAGTGCTTGACCCAAAAGAAGCATTGAGGAACCTGTGTCTTATGACATAGTTTGGCCACTGTTGGAAAGAGGATACTGGGCTTGATGGACCTTGGTCTGACCAAGTATGACATATCTTATATTCTTATTGGTGCAATGAGCAAAAGTGGAGATGGTTGGCATTCCTGCTTGACACTCTTGTCTAATGTCAGCTCAAGGATTGATAACATAAGCTCTGTTTGCACATGCTATATTACCATGCCTTGCCCTCACCAAACATTGTTACCATGTGCTACTAGCCTCCAACCAGCTGTGGATAGTGCAGTCTGTCAGTGCTGCTGCTGGGTGTTTCCACCCTTGCTGGCCATCTCCTTGGGGGTTGCACATGCTGGAGCTGTACTTACACTGTCAGCTAAACCTTGTCCACAGGAATATGGAATTCAGGAACTCCAGCAGAGACCTAAACCTATGACTCTCTACACATATACACATCAACTATATGTGTTGCACTACAGTGCTGCCTTATGGGATAACAGCTCCTGTTTCTGACATGCTTCCCTTCAGCTGGCCTTTGGCACATGCTGCAATGTGCATGGTGCACATGACCAGGATAAGGCTCCTGTCTGCTGCAGGCTGGTGCCACTTCCCACGCCACCACTAACACCCCACCATGCAGACATGCCCATGCACTGTCACAGTCGCAGCATGTTAAACATGCGGGTTTGGTGGGCACCTTGGGCACAAGGTCTGGATGGGGGAGGCAGGGGCACACATGGACGACCATGCAGCCCCCCCCACCAGCTGCCCATGCAGGGGCCCCATCACCGCCTGCCACCGCTTCGGGGGAGGATGTCAGCCACTGCTGTAATATTTCCCCGGGCACTGCTGTGGTATTTTCCCAGGCACCTGCATTTTCCAGGGCTACAACATCTGGCACTATTGGCCTCTTCCCCCACAGCTGGGTTCTGCGGCAGCGGGGGGCAGCCTGGATCTCTGCCTGGAGTGCCAAGATCCTTGGACCACCCCATATGGCACATTGCCTTTCCGCTGTAGTAGCAGGACTGTGGGATCATGATGAACATCACAGATGGTTCTGCGGATAGCAGAATACCCCTTTGTGCAGAGGCTAAAAAGGATGGGGATCGTCAACCTAAGGAAGAGACAGCTGAGGGGAAATATAATAGAGATCTATAGATTATTGACCGGAGTGGAACAGGTAAACGGAGGTCACCCTTTTATGCCATCAGACTGTGGACAGACTACTGGACCTGCAATGCGCCTACAGTGTAACCCATTTGGATGTTCTAGGTGAAAATATTTTTTCAGTCAACGCGTAATCAAAACCTGCAATCCATTACCGGAGGATGTGGTAAAAGCTGTCAGTGTAGCCGGGTTTAAAAAAGTTTGAATGGGTTCCTGGGTAACGGTCCATAAACCATTACTAAAGAGGATCCAAGATATGCACTCTTGCCCCATTACAGTTATTGGGGATGCTGTGTGTCTTTTGGGGAAACTTCTAGGTACTTGTGACCTAGATTTTGCACTGTTGGACACAGGATACTGGGCATGATGGACCTTGGTCTGACACAGTTTGGAATATTTTATAGTCTTATGTTCCTATGTGCCATCTAGGCAGTTGCCTGATCCCTCCTGTGCACCAGCAGCCCCCACTGCATGACCCATATGCCACCTCTTTTGCCCCCATTTGCACCATCAACATAGTGCCCTTTCATACTTGGGCACTATGCTGTCGCTGCTAATGGAGCACTACTCTCACTCTTTTGGGCTCCTCTGGCTGTGTATCACATAGGCTCTCTCTCCTCAAAAACACCCTTTATGCCAGGTTTTGAATTGCATTAGAGTTCCTGCTGTTAAGGTGCCTGCGTTAAGGGAGCAAGCCTTGTTCCCTTCCACTCCCCGCCCATTGACCCCCACTCTCCTTCCCATGCACGCCTTCTCTCCACCCACAGGTACCGTTAGTGTGTGCTGAAGTGACTGGTACCGTTAGCGCATGCTAAAGTGGCTTTTTTGCACGCGTTAAGTATGCACATGCACAGTTAGCATGTGCTAATGGCACACTTGCTCCTTTACTGCCTTTTAGTAAATATACCCCTAAATGTTTAAATTACCCAATTAGCAGCTAAATAGCACCGCTACAGGGATCATTTTAAAGTCCAGCTTCATCAAACCTGGCCCCGTGTTATTTGAACAGTACTGAGCCATTCGGATGGATTTTTGGCTTCATACTATCCTTATAATTTTTGAAAATATATGGATAGGTCAGTTCTATGTTCGCTGGGGTCCAGTGAATATAGAAATGGCTTTGAATATAAGCCCAATCATTTCTGTATTATAGCCAGAGTTATTTGTATTTTAAGCTACTCTCAGAACTGATCTGTGCACTGGTCGTGGTAGTGCTATTATCCTCTAGAATTTTGTACAGCAGTTAACTGTAGCCTACAGTACTAGTGACAGGAACAATTAGAGGAAGAAAGCCAAGGGTAGTATTTAGTTGATTCACAAAGGTCATTATTAGTCATGTGCCCTCGCTTAGCTCCTAAAAGCATCTCTTGGCTGAATTGAGAACTAAGCTATAATCATTTCTGAATATAAGGCAGCAGAAAAAAAATGTAAAATCATAGTATTAATCCTAAATTAATGCATGCCTCACCACCTTTTAATTCAAATAGGATTATCATCTTGTGGTGATTTGTTTTACTTCTTTGCCTGTGAATGCTTTATTGGGGAAGCACGGTCATTCATTTTTAGATAACTGAGGCAAATTGCCTTTCAGTTAACCCTCACTTCCTCTTTTTTTCCTGGTCTGACTCTCCTTCTGTATTTGAGCTGCCAGCCATGTAATACTGAGGTTAGGGGAGGGGGAAGGGATTGAAAAGAGGTTTTAAAGCTCTTTCCAATCCCCATGGCCCTTTATTCATGGCTATTAGGCTTTTCTCCCCTGATTAGACCCTACTTTCCTTCTCTAAAATGCTGAGGAGTATGTTTACTAAGGTGCATTAGGCTTTTGCAGCTAGTGCCAGATGATAGCTGCAAAAAGCCAGCCTTAGCTGCAAAGTCTTGCGGTATCTGCAGGGGGCATTCCCAGCATTTCCCCTGCAGATACAGCAGAGAAAACACAGGGATTGTGGGCTGGCAGCTTTGTGGATGCTGCTAATGCCACCAAGGTGCACCTGTGGTGTCTAGAACTTTGGCGATTATCATGTGATGTTAACATCCGCAGTAATCACTATCCACCCTAAATTGCCCAAGCCCGCAACTACCATGCGAAAGGCAGACATCACAGAAAATCACTGCGATGTCTGCATTTGGAACATTTTAGCTGCTACTGCCATATGACCATCTCACATTATCGCTGCAATAGCAGCTAACGCGTTTTAGTAAACATAATCCTAAGACTGTCATGACAATCTCTAACAAAGGGGCACTGAAATGATTCCCTTGAAACATGGTACATATGTCAACAGCCCAAGACTAGCACTCTTCATTCCTGTCCCTTCCATGTCATGCTAGCATGCTTACTGCTGCACTTGAACCCTGGGCTGGAAGACAGACAGACATACATTAATCACATGAGATTAGGGTTGAGTGAGCGAAATCAAGAAAATGGCAAGGAAAGGGCTGGGGAGTTAGAAAATGGAAAAAGATAGAGGCAGGGCTGGTACAAGGATTAGAGGTGCCCTAGGGGCCTCTCCATCCTGCTGCCCACTGAGGCTCTCCTGCCCTCATTGCTGCTGGTGCCACCCCTCTTCAGGGTCTGCAGTGGTGGCAATAGCCCCAAAATGCGATGCAGCGCTATATCGCGGTTTCCTTCTCTTTACAATGCGCTGCTTCTACCCCTCTCTGATGCTGCTTCCGGTTTCGGTGCCAGAGGGAGAGGAAATCATGACACAATATCTGAATGTGTTAGAAAGCTCTGAGTCGCAGTCTGGAGCTATTGCCCCAGAGAGGGGTGGCAGCGGGTGCTCTTGGAGGACTGGTGCCCTAGGCAGCTGCCTAGTTTGCCTAGTGGTAGCACCGGCCCTGGATAGAGGGAAGGAAACGGGGGCTGGAAAGGCCCTTGAAAGACAGGGAAGGAGTCTAGGAAAGGATTGAAAGGAAGAAGCTCCTGGGGGTGAGTGAACTCAATTCAGTTTTCACCTCCTCCATTTATTGTGGCGCCATAAACAAAATTAAATAATTGAAAACAAAGTAGTTGGCCAAAGATGATGCCTTTGTAAGGTTTAATTTAAATTAATTTAATTTAATTTAAGAATTTGTAGCTTGCTTTTTCACTCTTGGGACTCTACAAACTGGAGTACAGTTAAAATAACCCATAACATGAATACAATATTATATGAGGTGGGTTATAACATGAATACAATATATGAAGGGGTTATTTTAGAAGCCTTATTCGGGTTTTACGTGTGTATATGCCAGAACATACTTATGCAAATGCAAACCACACCTGAGTAGCCATTTTAGGAAGGGCTCAATTCACACATGGATGTCCCAATCATGTCTAAGTTATATGGGGATCTGTCAGGGTGTGGTTAGGGCGAGTCAAAAATCTACACGTATTCTGCTTGTCCCATTGCATATAGAGAATACACATGCATGATTGCAATAGCATATGTTGTGACTTATACACCCTCCTGTTATGTCCAGGTTTTCAAAAAGTGCTTGTTTCAGCCATTCCTATACAGGAGGGATTAAGAGAGTTATCCTAGTTTATTCTTCCTCCAAATTGTATTTAGATAAAAATAGAGGCTTCTGCAGTTAAATAGCAGCAGCTACACTTTTAATTTTTTCAGAAAGGCTCAATGGCAGGTGTGGGTTCCTGCACATGCATATGTAAGTTGATAGTTTCGCCCATCAAATTTTCCCATGTGTACTTTTGTAGAATACTTCCTTCTGCTGCATGTCGATATGTATTTAAGAAGCAGCTCCACGTTGTGCAGAGCCACTTCAAACATATTGTCAGAACTGAGTACATCTTGACCTGGATGTCTCAATTCCAATATCTACGTCCTATCGAAAATGTGTTTTTCAGTAAAGAATACAAACATGACACAGAAGAAAACTGAAATATGCTGCAATTACAGAAGGAGACATTACATTTATATGCTTCAACAATAAATTGAAAGTAGCAGCAGAAGCACAAAAACTGTGATCATATGAAGAAAACAGAAAAGAAAGATATCAAAATAAACTATTTAGAGAGAACCCAACATACTTCTACAGGGAATTGGACAAGGGCATTAATATGGTAAAAACACCACCAACCAGAGCTGAAGCAGAAACCTTTTGGAGAAAACTATATGAGGACTCCATAGAGCACAATCAAGGAACAGAATGATTACCCTGCATACGGAAGGATTTAGAAAAAACAAACATTAAACTTAGGGAATGGCACACAGTAAGAACAAAAGAGCTGAAAAGTAGCTTAAGATAAGCCCCAAACTGGAAGTGCCCTGGCCCAGATGGAATGACAGACTTTTGGCTCAAACAATTAACATTATTCTACCAAGACCTGGCAAAATGCAAACACCAATTGATCAAGTAGCCAGACTTAACACCACATTGGCTTATAACAAGAAAAATATTTCTCCTTCCAAATGGAGACCCAAGTAACATTCCCAAAAATTACAGACCAATAATTTGTCTACCTAGAATCTATAAACTGTTTACTGCAATAGAGGCACACAGAATATATGATCATATCGAGTCCAATAACATCATGGCAACAGAGCAAAAGGGCAATAAGAGGGGAGTATATGGAACCAAGACCAGTTAATATTAAATAAGGCCATCATGGCCAGTGCTAAGAAAAGCAGAAATATCAGCATAGCATGGATTGATTATAAGAAAGCTTTTGACAGCGTCCCACACTCTTGGATAATAAATTACCTTCAAATGTATAAAATAAATCCTGACGTGAAAGAATATATCAAGTTCACCATGACAATGGCAAACAGCACTCTTTTTTAAGTATGAAGATGGTCAGTACATCATTCCTAACATCAAGATCTAGTAAGGAATATTTCAGAGCAATTCCTTGTCGCCACTTCTGTTTTGAATGGTGCTTACGTATTCTAATGAATACTCTCGTTAACTCTTTGGGATATGGGTTTAGCCTGAATCCTAAAGAAGGCTACAATCCAGAGGTTTTTTTTTTAAGTGCCATCAAGTCAGTGTTGACTCATAGCAACCCAGCTACCTCTGGGTTTTCTTGGCAATGTCCTATCACCGGAAGTAGATTGCCAGCCTTTTCTCCCGAGGCAATGGAGGGTAAAGTGACTTGCCCAAAATCACAAGCAGTGCAGTAACATCACATTTATTATTTGTAGACGATCTGAAGCTCTATAGTTCCAGCGACCAACAATTAGCAGAGCAACTCCATGCATTGAAAAGCTTCTCAGATGACATTAGGATGTGCTAAAACATCTTTTCTTG
This sequence comes from Ichthyophis bannanicus, assembly GCA_033557465.1. Lineage (NCBI taxonomy): Eukaryota > Metazoa > Chordata > Amphibia > Gymnophiona > Ichthyophiidae > Ichthyophis > Ichthyophis bannanicus. Next base: position 952,693,718 of record CM066033.1, on the reverse strand, counting down.
GAGGAAAATCGAGCAAAATGGGAAAAATCTCCCTGTCTGAGGGGTGTGACATCAAGGAACTTGAACAGCAAGATATATATAAATATCTAGGAGTACAGGAAGAAACGACAATCAAGCAGAAACTATTGAGAGAAAAGATCAGTACAGAATATTACAGAAGATTAAAATAATCATTGAAAAGTGTTTTAACGTCACAGAATAAAATACAATCCATCAATCAGCTGGCAATTTCTGTACTGTCATACAGCTTTGGGATTGTAGACTGGCCTCTTAAAGATTTTGAAAAACTCAATATACAAAAAAGAAAACTCCTTCATGCCCATGAGGTTATTTACAAGAATCAGTGTATGTTGAGACTGTACATCCCCTAGAGCTGAAGAAGGGATAGGCCTCATAGAGGTAGATTATACATACAGAGCTACTATTATAGGCCTCCAAACCTACCTAACAGCATCATCTGATCCAAATATGCAGAAAGTGCTGAAATATGTCCAGAATCTGTCTTCATCATCAAACTTAGAAAAGTATTTTGACAACTAGAAGGATTGAGTGAGAGAATCAACAAGCACACACAGGGAGGAAAGCAACAGAATTTGCTAAACATGAGAAAACAACTCTTCAAAGAATTAGATCAGCAAATATATTAAAACAAGTGGCAAATACAAAAATACAGTGGGAAATACAGTGTGACTCTAGAAACCCTTTGTCGATGAAGGACACATTAATGGTTAAGAAGAGGTGAACTAAAACCGAAAGATGAGAGATTGATAGTTGCAGTCCAGGACAGCAGATTACAGACAAGATGGTTTACAGTGAGCATTGAAAAAAAACTGAAGAGGTTCTGGAATCTGGAGCCAAGCAAGATGGCTGCTTAAGTCCTCTGCTCTGTGGGATTTCTACATAACTAACCTTCATGTCCAATCAACTAGGCTCCAGTTTGGTCTTAGTGCATCTGTTTGTCTCTACCCTAAGTATAAGTGCCATGGCTGAAAAGAAAATTCCAGTCTCAGAAGCTCAATTCAGTTTGCCATTGGGTCTAAAACAGCAGACGGGACCTTCTATGCCTGATAAGAATGATATCCCAACTGACCTAGTTCTGCAGGAAGTACAGGCCCTTAAGATAATGGTGGAGCATCATTTTGAAGTCTCAGTTGGTACCCATAAAGATACTAAGCAGCTGTCTGCACAAATGAGCACTTCACAGTTCTGTATAACAACTTTGGAAGATCAGATCAGTGAGTTACAGAAGGATTCTGCCCAGATAACATCTAATACTATGGCAATCAGAAGATTAAAACAAGAACTGGAGAAAACAATTAACTTCAATAAGATACAGAATGTTCATTTATCGGGCTTTCCTGAGGGAAGTGAGGGTGATTATTAAAGTTCATCTCAAAGTTTTTCAGGATGTTTGAACAGCATTTTCAACTCCTGCTTGAATTCCAATTTTCATATTGATCTCCAAGCCTACTGCCTGTGCCCTCTCAGCATTTCCCTCGGCCTGTATTATTGTGGCTTAATCATTTTACACATATCCTGCAATTGCTCTCACTGGCAAGGGAGAATCCTGAAAAAATGAAGATCAAGGACAAGAACCTGACACTTGTTCCCAATTTATCCAGAGAAATGGTGCAGCATAGAAATGAGTTTTTGCTTCTCCGACAGCCCTTAAAAGTCAGTGGGGCTCAATATGGACTTTTTTACCCTGCTAAAATGCAGGTGTCTTATGAAGGGCACAATCAGGTCTTTCATGATCCTGAAGAGCTTAAAAAGTTTCTGGATTCACAAAAATGACGTTTTAGTAAAATAAATAGTTTTGAAACATCTAATTTCAGTAAATAGATTGTCTCCCTCAGTCGTCTTGTGTAGTCTAGCAGGTTTCAATAACATGGGGGTACCCAGTTGCTGGATAGTTCTCTTTTTTTAGATGAAGTTGTTGCTGCATCGCTCGTTGCGGGCTTGGGAGCTTGCATGTAGGTGTCCGGTCCGTCCTTCATGCTGTTGGGTGTCTGGACTTGAATAGGAGCTTCGGAGTGCGGCTGGAGCCTGATATAATTGAAGCCACAAAGTTATCTCTAGGACTACACCAGCAGTTACCTTGTGATGGATGAATCACATACTTCATTACTTCCTGCTGGTAACGCTTCATCCTTCTGGTTGGTCTGCTGTTTCATTGCTCAATGGCAGATTATTTGCTCTCCTGCTTAATGGGAACCTCACGCTGGATCTGGCTCATCGAGTTTTCATGCTTCCTGTCAAAGTCAATGTATTGGAGCTGCCTCTGTGCGGTTCGTTCCCTGGCGGGGTGGTAGATTGGGCCAGGCTCCCCTGGGCTTGCCTTCGGTTCACAAGGGGTTGATGCAGCCATAACATAAAGCGTTCTGGTGAGTGTCTTGAGTGCTGGATCGGGTGTTGGCTATCCCACAGCTTTTTTCTTTTTTTCTTTGCATTAGACTACACATCAGGCCGCTGAGGTGAGAAACCAACATTTCATCCCCTACGTTTAGCTCCTAAGAAAAATTGGAGTCTTAAAAGTCATGGTTCTTAATGTTACATTACAGTATAAAATGTGTAAAATGTTTACATATCGGTAATAAGCTAAAATGTTTGCATATTATACCCAATATTGCCAACTTTGCTTGTTAAGGTTTATTCTTATTTTATTATATAATAAGCAAGCAGCTTATAAGTTCTCATGGTTTTTAGTAAACATTTTTATTTAAGTTTTTCTGCATGAACACTCTATAGTTATTTAAAGGGAAAGAAGGACGGCTCTCTTTTTTAACATAACCCACAGTTTTGGTGTTCCCTGATGTGGCCCGGGAAACGCAGAAGCGGAGGAGGGCTTTTCTTCTGTTAAAACCTGGGGTGGTATCTTTGGGTGCTTTGTTCACTCTTCGTTTTCCTTGCAAATGTTTAGTCACCTATAAAGCTCAGAAGTATGTGTTCTTTTCTCCTGCTGATCTTTCCACCTTTTTGAGTTCTCAGTTGGTGGTTGCTTCTACTCCGGGAACACACACTCCATCATAAGTTTATTACTCCTTGGTGCTCTGTTACCATCTGTTTTCTTGATGTTGATATTCTATGATTAATTTTGTGGTTAATCCCTCCCCATTTTGAGGACTATATTTTTGATCCTTGCTATTGTATATTTAAAAAAAAAATTTTGTATTAAGCTGATTTTCTGCAAGTGTCATTATTCTGTACAAGTTTTTGCTTGGTTCATTGTTTAAAAATGCATAAATAAATAATAAAAAAAAAATAACCCACAGTGGGTAAGTTAGGCAGCTGTTGCATTGCAATGTGACTCTTGCCAATGATTGTGTTTTTTTGGGTGGGCTTTTGGGTTCTCTGGGGGATTGTAGGTGGGTTAGAACATTTTTGTTGTGGGTTCTCCCCCCCTCAATTTTTTTGTTATCATCTTTATTAATGTTTGAGGTTTTATTCTCTTGAGCAGAGACTTCATTCTCAGTTTACCTTATTTCAGCCTTGGCTTTAATTAATATTTGGTCCCGTCATCTTCTTCACTAATGAGCTTTAAATTTATTTCCTTGAATGTCAACGGTATGAATCACCCAATTAAGAACAAAAAAGTTATGTGCTATCTCAAATCCTTGAATGCTGACATTATATTTCTCCAAGAAACTCATTTGAGTTATGAGATGTGTGTCAAGCTTCGGTCTAAATGGGTAGAACTTCAAATTTTTCTCCTGGGGTTAATAAGCGGAATAGGGTTTCCATTCTGTTTTGGAGGAACCTGCCCATAAATTTTATACAACAAAAGTCTGATAACAAAGGATGTTGGTTTGTGTTAATATTATATTAGCAGAACAAAGATACACATATTTATGCATTTTCTTCTGAATCAGCTTTTATTTTTAAGGATCTGCCACACTCTTTTGACCTTCAGGACTGGGGAGATAATTCTTGGTGGAGACTTTAACACTATATTAAATAACACGATGCACAAGAATTCCCTCAGCAAGAATCCATATCATGGTTCTAATACGGCATTGTATGATTTGTTGGATATTCTTTGTTTAGTAGATGTTTGGCGTCATCTATATCCCTCTACACAGGAATTCACCTTTTCTTCCTTCCCCCATCAGACATATACACGCATTGACTTCTTTTTAATATCTAAATCAATTCTTCTTACTTTAGGTGACTGCTCTATTAATTCTATCCACATCTCTGACCACACAACTGTAGTTATGAATTTTTAAACTCGGAATCAGCAAACACAGGCTTGGCATTGGCGATTCCAAAACAACTTGTTACTAGGTGCCCCCTTTGTTGACAAAATCAATTCATTCATTGTTGACTTCTTTCAAAGGAATGAAACAGATAGCATTCACTATAGTATAATTTGGGAGGCTTTTAAGGCTACTCTGCATGGCAAGGTAATTAGTGCTTCAGCCTGGCTTCTCAAGAATGAGATGGAAAGTATTAAAAAATTAGAAAAAGAAATAACCCAATTAGAAGATATTCATATTAGAACCAAGGAAACTACTGTTTCTCAATGCCTCATGAAACCATGTTATAATTATAATAAAGTTCTAGCAAGTCAGGCCGAGAATGAAATCTTTGTAGAAAGCACAGGTTACTATGCCGACTTCAATAAGTCCAGAAAACTACTTGCAAACCTATTAAAAGTCAGGAAAGCTAAGAACTATATTTCACCAATTCAACCTGAAGGGTCCCCATTCCTTACATGCACTGAGGATATTACAAAGGCATTTGCTTCCTTTTATGAAAACCTTTTTCTTCAAAGAGCTCTGACGGTATGGATCCGAGTGAAACATTTTTATCGCAGCTGGGATATCCAGTGCTTCGGAACAGGAGAGACATTGTCTTGGTGCACCTGTGCAAGTTGGTGAAATTGTTTTGGCGATTAAACGTTTATCTAATAACAAGGTATCCGGGCCTGATGGCTTAACAGGTAAGTTCTACAGGCAGTTCACCCCAATCTTAGCACCAAAACTTAAACAACTTTACTAGAATCTACTAATGCAACCAGTTATGACCTCTAGTTTTGCAGAGGCTACTGTAATACTTTTTGTAATGCCAGACCGTGATCCTCATAATAGGAGCAGCTGTAGACCCATATCACTGTTAAATGTAGACTAGAAGATTCTTGCTAAGGTTATGGCTACATGGCTCAGCCGAGTTATACATCTTCTAATTGGGACAGAGCAAATGGGCTTTATTAAAGGAAGGTACATTGGGGATAATGCCCGAATTTTTAATAATCTCACTGTATTACTACAATGTTCAGATGATCTTTCTGTGGCACTTTTTTTTAGATGCAGAGAAGGCCTTTGACCACATTGAATGGATGTTTATTGAATTTTAGACTGGTTTGGATGTAGTCCAGCCTTTATTGATTGGATTACGGTTCTTATGTCTCACCATGATCCAGGATTGCGGTCAATGGCTTCTGTCTGAACCTATTCCTTTGGGGTGGTGAATGAGCAAGGTTGCCCTCTTTCGCCGCTGCTCTTTAACCTCACGCTAGAGCCTCTTCTCCTTAAAATTAAAAATGCTGCAGACATCAGAGACAGCAATTCTGATGGACACTGCTGGAAACTGGCTGCCTATGCTGATGATATTTTGCTGTTTCTCTCGGATCCTACTTTCACTATAAGACATCTTTTTAATCTGGTTGACAGTTTTTCCATTTTTTCCAGGTTTAAAATTAACTGGGGGAAAAGCAAACTACTCCCATTGAATGACCTTGTAGTGTGGAGCGACCTTGAGGTCTTCCCAATTAAATGGTCACCTACTGAATTGCAATTCACCTATGGAAATAATTAAGCTTAATTTATTTATTTTATTTATTTATTTAACAGTTCTTTTATACCACACTCTTTATCATCAGTGCGGTTTACAGTGAACAAAACTACTGACGAACAGCAATAGGCAGACATGAGTTTACATATAACAGGGAAATTAACCAGGATAAAAAACTTTGGGAAACTTTGTACATTTATGTTATACAACTTTATACAGTGATAGTGTTCTATTTACTTAATGTGTGACGTGCGACAGAACAATTGCAGCCTCATACTGAGGGTGATATTATTATTATTATTATCACTAATTGTGATATTATTCTTTCTGAGTTAAAAAAACGTTACAGTGATGGTCTCTCTTACGCTTATCTTGGTGGGGTAGACTCAACACTGTCAAGATGATGATTCTTCCTGGCATTGTATATAAATTGAGAATGCTACCTGGATTTTGTAAAAAGAATTTTTACACTCAGACACGTTCTTATCTTTCTTTCTTTGAAAAAGGTAAGAAGACCTGCATCATGCTAGCAAAATTGAAGCTCCCTAGGAGGAAAGGAGGGGTAAACATTCCAGATTTTCTGATATACCACGCAACATCACTTTTAAAATATGGAATATACTGGCTGCAGAATGATTTATCCCTCCCATGGCTAGATATCGAGAGAATTCTTGTACGACCCTTTAGACTTTTGGAGTTACCCAGAATGAAGATTTTGTACCAAAAAGTGAAGGCTCTGCATATTATTAGTACCATTGATGCCTTTAAGAAGTTAGACAACTGGGGGGCGATTCAGAGAAAGACATGCCAGGCGGAGATAAACACACAACACATTTACATCCCAACAAAGATGGGATTCTGTACCCGTACGCAACGATGTGCAGCAGCGTACAGAATACAGAGTCGGATGTCTACACCGTTAAACATGTAACATAGAAACATAGAAACATGATGACAGAAAAAGACCACAAGGCCCATCTAGTCTGTCCTTCCATAACAACTACAACAGTCCACTTTTTACCTTTAGAGATCCTCTGTGTTGGTCCCATGCTTTTTTGAATTCAGTTACTATAGAAACATAGAAACATGTAGCGCATGTTCAACCTTGCCCCTAGCCCACGTGCAACTCACATGTGCAAGTCTGGAACCATGCCTTGGGCGTATAAGTCCAAAACCGTGCCCACCTGCACTGTCTCCCACATGGGACAGGAAACAGGATATAGTGATTACCACACCCCCCCCCCCCCCCCATCCATAGCAAGACTCATACAACACCTCAGAAAACGGCAACTCACCAGGTCAACTTTTCAGAGGTAGAGACCCGCCTCCTCTGTAGGCTGGTGATAGAAAATAAGCGCCATTTACCACAACAACCGGGACATTGAGGATGTGAAGCGCAAGTGTTGGCAAGTGTCATGTGACACATGCAGGAAGGCACGTGCTGTGGGCCCAGACGGTCAGGGGGTGCGCTTCACCATAGTAACATTGTAAATGACGGCAGATAAAGACCAGTATGATCCATCTAGTCTGCCCAGTATGATGGCAAGGGTAGGTGCACCTGCTGCTCTGTGCAGGCCACACCTCCCCATGTCTTTGTTTAGGGGTGAACCCACCACTCCATGTAGGACACCCCTATTTGTTGAGAAATTAGATGGTTCAGTTTATTTTGATTTTATCCTGTTGCTGTAAAGGGATCCACTCTGTCTGTCCCATGCCATTTTGAATTCTGTCACCATGTTTGCTCCCACTACTTCCATCGGGAGGGCGTTCCAAGCATCCACCACCCTTTCTGTGAAAAAGTATTTCCTGACATTGCCTTTCAATTTACCACCTTGCAGCTTCCTGTTATGCCCTCTAGTTTTACAGCTTCCCCGCCTTTGGAAGAGGTTTGTTTGTTCATTATTTCCCTTTAAGTATTTAAAGGTCTGAATCATATCTCCCCTGTCCCTCCTCTCCTCCAAAGTGTACATGTTTAGGTCTTCAAGTCTCTTCTCATAAGGCTTCTGACGCAGGCTCCAAATCATTTTGGTCGCCTTCCTCTGAACAGTTTCCAGTCTTTTTGCATCCTTTGCAAGATATGGTCTCCAAAACTGAACACAGTATTCTAAGTGAGGCCTCACCAGTGACTTGTACAGTGGCACAAGTACCTCTTCCTTTCTGCTGGTAATTCCTCTTTGTATGCAGCCCAACTTCCTCCTGGCTTTTGCCACTGCCTTGTCGCACTGTTTTGACACCTTGAGATCTTCAGAAATAATCACACCAAGGTCTTTCTCCTGATCTGTGCACACCAACCTCTCACCCCTTATCGAGTACATTTCCCTTGGATTTCTGCTACCCAAGTGCATGACTCTGCACTTCTTTGCATTAAATCTTAATTGCCAAGCATTAGACCATTCTTCTAGCTTTTGTAGATCTTTCCTCATGTTAACCACTCCCTCGGGGGAGTCCACTCTGTTGCAAATTTTTGTGTCATCTGCAAAAAGACAGACTTTTCCATTCAGTCCTTCAGCAATATCACTCACAAATACATTGAACAGTGCTGGGCCCAGGACCGACCCCTGGGGCACCCCACTAATCACCTTCCCTTCATCCGAGTGAGCTCCATTTACCATCACCTTCTGTCGTCTGTCAGTCAACCAATTTTTGATCCAATTTACCATCTTGGGATCCGTCCCCAAGCTACTGAGTTTATTGATAAGCCTCCTATGAGGAACAGTATCAAAGGCTTTGCTGAAATCCAGGTAGATAACATCCATCACATGCCCCTGATCTAGTTCCCTGGTCACCCAGTCAAAGAACTCAATCAGATTTGTTTGGCAAGATCGTCCTTTGGTAAAACCATGTTGCCTCGGGTCTTGCAACCTGTTGGTTTTGAGAAAGTTCACTATTCGCTCTTTCAGGAGCGCCTCCATTACTTTTCCCGCCACTGAGGTAAGGCTCACAGGCCTGTAGTTTGACATTTCTTCCCTGTCACCACTTTTGTGTAGAGGTACGACATCAGCCATTCTCCAGTCCTGAGGAACCTCTCCTGTTAGCAAGGATCTGTTGAAAACATCCTTTAACGGCCCTGCAAGGACCTGTCTGAGCTCTTTCAGTATCCTGGGATGTATCCCATCCGGTCCCATGCCTTGTCTACTTTCAATTTTGCAAGTTGTTCTAACACTTCATCTTCTGTGAATGGTGTGGTATCTACTTGATTCCCATTTTTATATTTGGGAGTCACAGGAGGGTCCTTCTCCAGGACTTTCTTTAGTAAAAACAGAGCAGAAGTATTCGTTTAGCAATTTTGCTTTTTCAGTGTCACTTTCCACGAGTCCGTTCGCAGCACTTCTGAGTCCTGCAATTCCACCTCTGATCTTCTTCCTTGAACTTGAACAGCGGGTTCTGACCACTGTTGACGCTGTCACATTGGAGGGTGTTGGGGATGTTGACACCTCACAGCGCCCATTGGTCCAAGATATGTGTCTGTGCTGACATTCACCTGCTGCATGTCCCCCGCCCTGGGCCTGCACTCATGATGTGGGGATCCATTGAGCCACCCACTGCAACTTTCACATATGTTCCCTCTGGTTTGGGGTGGGGCATCCATAGGCATGTTACACTGTCACATTTCCCTCTGCTGGCTCACTGGGTGATTCTGTGGTGGCAGCAATTCCCTGGTCTGCATTGTACTCTCCCAGCTGCCCCTCTACTATTGTGGTGTGGTGTCCCTGGGACATTTGTGCAATGCTGCAGCCCATATATGTGTGTATGGGGATGGTTGCTGCGTGCAGGGGTCAGCACTGAGTTGATCATCCCTGTTTCTCTCAACAGGTGCTGCCACGGATGCCGGACCCAGTGCTGACCCCATTCATACCTTGCTGCTGGCCACTCCTCCATTGCCTTAGTCGGTGGACAGGGCTGTGGTGCCACCAGAGGGGGTGCCTCCCAGCCTGCAGCCCCTGTGGATGGGGGTGCAGAGCCTGCCAGTGGTGCAGAGTCTGAGGGCATTAACTCAGGTGACACCAAAGACCATCACCTGAGCCCCAAATCCAGCCTGGTGGCAGTGGTCGACATGGGCAGCGCCACCCAAACATCTGTGAACAACTAATGCACTGTGCCAAGCACCTGCTCACCCATCTGGAGGGGCATGAGGCGCATGCATGTGAAAAGCTGCAACTTCTCAGGCTCACTGTGGCACTGCGGGAACAGCAGTTGGCCCTCCATAAATGGCAGTTGGCAATCCAGGAACAGCAGCTGGCAGCAACTGATCACCTTAATGCCTCAGTGTGCCACCTTGGGGAACACATCAACCTGCTGGTCGCATAGTTGGGCAGGCAACAGAGTGCACCTGTCCCCATTGATGCACCTGTGCTACCCTCTGTGTCCATGCCTCCAATACCAGCAGCTGCTATTGGGCCTCCTGCCACTGCTACTGTGTCTCTATCATCTGCCTTGCCATCCACCGGCAGGATGTCCACACCGGTCACTGCACGGGCAGCTTCTGTGTTGGGGTCCACCAGCATGGGGCAGTCCTGCATCCTGGGCCCTGTGCCCTGAGGTGTGGGGCCCCTGCTTGTCTTCTCCCCATTCCATGATGTATATGGGGAGACCAGTGGGGAGAGAAGCAGCAGCAGCCTGGTTTCAGGGGGGCGTTCCATCTCCCGCACCACCCAATGGCCAAACATTGGGGTCAAGTGGTGTCACCTCTGGACAAGGAGGGGTTGGGGGTAGGTCAGGGTACGTGGGGGATGGAGGTAGGCCTGAGTGAGGTTGCTTGCTTGTTGCCGGGGTTGTGGGGTGGGGGTGAGGGGTTTGGGATGGTGGGGTAGGGGTGGGGGGTTGGGCGGTGAAGGTTGGAGTTCAGGATGATGGGGTGGTGCAATCTGTAGTTTGCTGTTGGGGGGCACTTGGATGTGTGGGATGGGCATGGTTGGGCACTGGTGTTGGTTGTGTGGGTTTTACCTTGTTGTGTCATGCACACATTAAACATTTTTTCATGCACTTGCTGGGCTCTGTGTTTCCCTCTGCCTCAGTCACTATGGACATATGTATCAGTTGCCCCTGTTTCTCTGGAGCTGCCTGTTCTTTCTCCTGCATCTTGTACAGGTCCCTCCTCTGTGCATTCCAGACTGTACATCTGCATCCTGTGCACTCCCAGACAGCAGGCACACAGGTATGGTACCGCAGCGTCACTGCCATGTATCTTGGGAACAGTGGGTTTCGGAGCAGTATGTTCTGCCCCTATTCCCCGATTGGGCAGGAGCGCCGGGTCTCTCCACCCCCCGGCGCTCCTGCCCAATCGGGGCAGTGGGAGCCAGCCACAGCACCGCATTTAAGCGGCGTCCCTGCTCAGAGGGTGCCACTGCCGGGTCTCTCCACCCCCCGGCGCTCCTGCCCAATCGGGGCAGTGGGAGCCAGCCACAGCACCGCATTTAAGTGGCGTCCCTGCTCAGAGGGAGCCGCTGCCGGGTCTCTCCACCCCCTGGCGCTCCTGCCCAATCGGGGCAGTGGGAGCCAGCCACAGCACCGCATTTAAGCAGCGTCCCTTCAGGGCGCGCCCGCGCCTGGCAGGCCCGCGCCTGAGGGCCTCGCCAGAGGGCCCTTTGGCATGGCCCTTAGGCAGTGGCCAGTAGGCAAGAACCTAGGAGATTTCCAACAGCAACACCATCATCGCGGATGACGACAACACCACAGACACAAGAGCTACGACGAAACTACCAAGGCCAAGCTCCACACGAGGAGGTAAGCCCGCAAACACAGCCCAAAACCAAGAAACAGCTGGCATAGATAACGCACACCCCTAAAATGCCCCTTTGATAAACTACCACGGCCATAGAAGAAACTAAGAACCCTCCGAAACCGAGACATTGCTTTCAGACCATTGAGTGATATGATAGTATAAAACTAAATATTGATAGTGTAAACCAACTGCATATTCTAGGCTACTGTCTGTTTTACTGACACTGTACCCAACTGCATACACTAGGCCACTGTTCCGAGATATTATTACTGCAAACAAACTGCACATTCTAGGCCACTGTCTGATATATTGCTACTGCAAACCAACTGCTTACACAAGGCCACTGTCTGATATATTGTCACTGCAAACCAACTGCATATACTAGGCCACTGTCTGTTTTACTGACATTGTAACCAACTGCATATACTAGGCCACCATCTGATATATTGTTACTACAAACCAACTGCATACTCTAAACCACTGATTGATATATTGATACAAAGACAGCAAGTAGAGGACAACCCAATAATCAACTTTGCACAGCAGGCCACTGAACAGCTGAGAAATGGAGTTCATCAACATTTTTCTGATATTATGTATGTGCATATGTGTCACAACGCACACATTCAACCCAAACTTCCACTACATTCTGCCATACATCTGCAGCCCAGTCTACTTTTACTACCCCCTCTCGATACCTTCACTGCCTCAACACACGCCATATCACCCTGCCATTGACGAACCGGCACCCAAACCAATTCGGAGTCCTATCCTCGTCAGACGAAACAAGTCACGGAACTATCGTAAATCTAAGCCACAGAGAATACATGGAAACAATCTCATGACGACTCAAAACAAACAACTACAGGCTTTCCAACAGACGCATTTATTTATTTATTTTATTTATTTAAACGGACTTGGTATACTGCTTTATCATGAAATCAAAGCGGTTGGCACAGCAAACAATCAATGAAGGGTGAGATTGTCATTAGCATGCAGTGTGAGAAATGATACAGTGTGCTGCGTGAGTGCGTGTGGATGATTTTGATGTGAGCTATATACAGCGTGCGCTTAAGATACATATTTACAGATACATATTTACATGGATGGCTTTGCTATCTTAGGAGTCATTCTGTGAGGTCCTTGAAGCAGCCTGTGAATAGTTCAGTTTTAAGCAGCTTTCTGAATTCTTTGGTGTTGTTTGTTGCTCTGAGGTGGTCGGGGAGAGAGTTCCACATAGCGGGGGCTGCTAGGGTGAACGCTCGTTTTGATTAATAATTGACGAATGTAAATAATTGACTAATGTAAATAGTTACAGAATTTCTATAACTATATGTTCCATGTTATTGTTCATGAAAGTTAATTGTACATAGTTTGAAAAATACGATGTTCCATGTAAAACCACGTTCATTATTTGTTAATTGTAAACCGCCTTTGATCTTGGGAAAAAGCGGTATAGAAGAAAAGCATAAATAAATAATAAATAAAATAATAAAATGTGGATTGGTTTGTTCTGGTGAAGTCCTTTGGGGTTCTGATGTTGTTCGATGTGCCCTTTCTTCTTGGTCTTTTGCTGTTGTCAGTTGTTATGAATTGTTGTAGGCTGTCTGCAGATAGGTTGTTTATTATTTTGAAAGTGGTTAGGAGAACTTTGTAGCGGACTCGTGAGCTGATTGGGAGCCAGTGAAGGTGGTATAGTATGGGGTGATGTGTTCGTGGGTTGAGCTGTCTGTTATGAGTCGCGCGGCTGTGTTTTGTGCTAGTTGAAGTGGTTGGGTTGATTGACGCATGCAAGATCATCCTCATCAACGCCAGATCCATAAGGAACAAAACGCACATCATCCACAACATCGTTACTGATGAACAACCCGACATCCTCTGTATCACGGAAACATGGATCACTGACGCTGACTCCGCAATAATAAACCAAATTAACAAACCCAGATACAAAATATACAACTGCCCACGCGCCAACAAAAGGGGAGGAGGAGTTCTAATAATGGCCAAGTCCAACTTACAACTAACGAGCACCTCCCTGAACTCAACTGTGGACATCGACATACTTAAAGTAGAAAACACAGCATTATCCATCTGTCTTATCTACAGATCCCCTTTGTCACACCACGAAACACTTGCTACAGCGCTAGAAAGCATCTCCACCACCCCAATCAAAAAATTCCAAATCATAATGGGAGACTTAAATTTAGCATCAATTCCACTTATCCAGGCAAACACCTTCCTGGAAGCCATGACCCAACTTGGGTACCAGCAAATAATAAGTGACGCCACCCACGACAAGGGAAATACCCTAGACATGGTATTCATACCCACCAAACAGCAGCAAAACGAAGAAAAACCTGTCATAAGGATAACCCAAGTACCATGGTCAGACCACCACCAAATTGATCTCAAAATGCAACTGCCCTCCCTACCCAAAAACCTGAAACCTGGGAGATCAATACTCCCTCAAAGAAGATTCAATAAATTCAACAAAGAAGATCTCATAAGCTCCATTGCATCCCACATAGATTTGGAACGCATGGGCCTCGACGATCTAATAAACAGGTGGAATTCAGGAATACAAGCTGCATCAAACCCAACATGGAAAGCCCCATCGAACCCAACAAAATCCAGAACAGAACCATGGTATAATGAAACGCTGACCAGATTGAAGAGGGAACTCCGTAAACTAGAGAGAAAAGGGAGGCAAACCAAAACCATCGAACGCAAAACGTAATACATGACTCTCCTCTCAAGGTACAAAAATGAGGTCAACTTGGCAAAAAGAACGCATCACACTATCCTACTAAATAAGGCCATCAATAAACCCAGAGAATTATTCGAACTGGTCAAATCTCTAACCAAAGCACCCCAGGAGGACCACCACAACAACAAAATCAAGGCCCAAACCCTGGCAAATCACTACGCAAACAAGCTTACGGCCAATAAACCCACTCAATCCCTGGACACAGTCCACCCAGCGCCACAACTCAATATGGCGGCCAGCGCAAACCAGGACCAGGGATGGAGCAACTTTTGCAAAATTGAAGACCATCAAATTTTAAACATAATCACTAGCATCAATACCACCATCTCCCCACTGGACCCCTGCCCAACCACATGGATCAAGGCAGCGAAGCAAGAAATTGCCCTACACATCTCGCATATAGTAAACCTATCACTGCAACAAGGAATCATGCCTACACAACTTAAGAAATCCATCATAAGACCTATACTGAAAAACAAAACACTCAACAAGGACGACCCAGCTTCCTACCGCCCAATATCCAGCATATCTTTCCTAGCAAAGATCATTGAAAAGGCAGTCCTACAACAACTGCAAGACCACCTTGATGACAATGAAACCCTGGATGATCAGCAATACGGTTTCAGGCAACATCATGGGGTTGAAACCCTACTGCTCGCACTACTTGACAACCTCCTCAAAGGCCTAGAAGACAAAAAGAAAGTGTTTTTACTCATATTTATAGACATCTCAGCAGCTTTTGATACAGTACACCACGGAACCCTCATGAACAGAATCAAATCGATTGGAATATCAGGAACCCCCCTAAAATGGTTCTCATCATATATAACAAACAGAATGCAACAGGTACAGTTCAACGACGAAAAAGCAGAGGCCTTCCCACAAACCCAAGGCATACCTCAAGGCTCTGCTCTCTCCTCACTCCTTTTCAACATATATATGCAACCAATTTGCGAAACCTTCCAAAAGCACAAAATCAACTACCACATCTATGCAGACGATATCATGCTCTACACACAACTTGACGCAGACAACCCAAATTACATCCAACTAGAAGAATGCCTAATCGAAATGCAAACCTGGTTACAACAAAACAACATGGCGATCAACCATAAAAAAACAGAGGTGATGTACATCTCCAGAAAACCAAATTTCAACCACCCTGCAACGATCACCCTATGCAACAATACCTACCAAACAAAGAAATAAATAAAATATCTGGGGGTAACGTTCGATAGCGACCTAAAGATGGAAAAACACCTCCGCATAACAAACAGGGCCATCTTCCACAAACTAAGAGTCCTGCAACCTCTACGGAGCATTATTGAGCCTCATCATTTCAGGTCTGTGGCACAAGCACTCATCATGCCACATCTCGACTACTGCAACGCCATTTTACAGGGCCTACCAAAGAAAACCCTAAACATACTACAAATGGCGCAGAATGTGGCGGCTAGAATCATTATGAAGAAAAGATTTGCTGAACACATCACACCTGTTTTGATGGAGCTACACTGGCTCCCCATTACAGCTCGTATAAAATATAAAACACTAATAACCACTTTCAAACTCATGCATAACATTGCACCATCCTTCCTCTCCAACCTAATCTGCACACAACCACCCAACAGAAGCAGAAGAACCACCAACTCAAACACCCTCTGCGTACCGGTAGATATAAGATCTGTCAAATCCGGTACTAGTAACAGAGCATACTCTTACACAGCACCGACGCTCTGGAACCAACTGCCGCCTGAGCTACGAGCTAGCAAAGACCTGACGGACTTTAGAAAAAAACTCAAGACCCACCTATTTCAGATTCAGTACAACTTGATTTAGTCCACGTGGCCCAAACAGTGCCACCCAAAGAATCAAAAATGTATATATGTAAAAATGTGAATATGTAAAAAAATTACTGTGTGTTGTGCTTACCTTTCAAATCATCTTGTATATACTACAAATTTTTCTGTCCTGATTTGTCAGTTTCCAATATGTAATCCAATCCGCTACTGATCGCTGGAAGTAGCGGTATACAAATGTATGCTAAATAAATAAAATAAATAAATAAAATTTAGCAGGTATAATATAGACGTACACAGATAATCTGGGAGATGCACATGGATCTGTACGGAATACACTTTAGATGTCTTCACCGCCAGCCATGCCGCACCCCTCCCCTCCCCGCCCAGGTTCCACCCCTCCCCCCCATGTCCAGAGAGGTTTAATCTTTTGTGTATTCAGGTGCGCTCATGTTCGGAATACGGTCTAGATGTCTTCGCAAGGCACACATCCCCAATGTACGTGCAAATGGCTTATTCATTGTTCAGAATGACCCTGCTGCTTTTTATTCTCTTATTCCAGCTCCGAGACATCCTCTCTCTTGTTTAATCCACTTATATGTATTGTTGTTGTTGTTAAGTGCCATCGAGTCGGTGTCGACTCATGGCGACCCTCTGGATAGTTGTCCTAAATTGTGTTCAGTCTTCAGTCAGGTGGCTCATTGTTGACAGCCTGGCACCCGTAGCTGCTGTTATTGTGTTGCTGCATCTCATTACTGGCCTTAGTCTTTTGCGTTGACCTTCTACCCTGCCAAGCATGATGTTTTTCTCTAATGATCTCTCTCTCTTTGTATGAAGTGTCCAAAGTATGAAAGTCAAAAAGTCTTGTCATCTGAGCGTCTAAAGAAAGCTTAGGTTTGATCTTCTCTAGTACTGACTGTTTTGTTCTTCGGGCAGTCCATGGTATATGCAGTATTCGCCACCGGCACCATAATTCAAAGACATCAATTTTCTTCCTGTCTGTCTTTTTCACTGTCCAACCTTTGCATCCATATGATGTTATTGAAAATACCATGGCTTGAATGAGTCAAATCTTTGTATGGAGAGAGACATCTCTGCTTTTGAGAATCTTGTTTAGGTCCTTAATAGCCATTCTGCCAAGAGCAATGCATCGTCGGATTTCTTGACTACTTGTCGCTTCTTTATTGATAGTTGATCCAAGTAGGTTAAAGTTGTCCACGATTT
Organism: Ichthyophis bannanicus; assembly: GCA_033557465.1. Taxonomy (NCBI): domain Eukaryota; kingdom Metazoa; phylum Chordata; class Amphibia; order Gymnophiona; family Ichthyophiidae; genus Ichthyophis; species Ichthyophis bannanicus. The sequence goes on along the minus strand of CM066033.1, from coordinate 952,676,413 downwards.
CAATTTCTACTCCACTAATGATGAACTTATTCATTTTGCCAGTTGTCAGGATCTTTGTCTTCTTAACGTTAAGGTGCAGGCTCATTTTAAGACTATATTCCTTGATCTTGAGTAGCAAATGTTTCAGACCAACTTCAATCTCAGCCAGTAATGTGGTATCATCAGCATAGCGAAGGTTATTGATGAGTCTTCCACCAATCTTCACATCTCTATTGTCATCCTACAATCCTGATTATCTGATTATTTGTTCTGCATATAAATTAAACAGGTAGGACGAACGTATGCAGCCTTGTTGTACACCTTTGCTGATTTTAAACCATTCTGTTTCTCCTTGTTAAGAACATAAGAACATAAGATATGCCATACTGGGTCAGACCAAGGTCCATCAAGCCCAGTATTCTGTTTCCAACAGTGGCCAATCTAGGTCATACGTACCTAGCAGTTTCCCCAAGGGACACAGGTTCCACAATGCTTGTATTGGTTCAAGCATTGATATCCTGGGTCCCTTCTTAATAATGGTTTATGGACCTTTCCTCCAGGAACTTGTCCAAACCTTTTTTAAAACCCAGCTACACTAACAGCCTTTACTACATCCTCCGGTAACAAATTCCAGAGTTTGATTACACGTTGAGTGAAAAAATATTTTCTTTTATTAGTCTTAAATAGTTTACCCTGTAGCTTCATTGCATGTCCCCTAGTCTTTCTATATTCTGATAAGGTAAACAATTGATCTACGTTTACCCGTTCCACTCCGTTCATTAATTTATAGACTTCTATAATATCTCCCCTCAGCCGTCTTTTTTCCAGGTTAAAGAGCCCCAACCTTTTTAGCCTTTCTTCATAGGAGTAGACTTCCATTCCATTCCGTTCGAATTGTTGATTCTTGATCAATGTACAGATTGTGCAAGAGAACAATCAGGTATTCTGGTATACCCATCTTCTTAATGTGGCCCAGTGTTTCTCCTGGTTTCTCCTGGTTTACACAGTCAAAAGCCTTGTTGTAGTCAATAAAGCACAAACAGATATCCTTTTGGTATTCTTTAGTCTTTTCAAGGATCCATCTCACATCTGCGATGATGTCTCTCGTTCCTCTCCCTTTCCTGAACTCTGTTTGCACTTCAGGTAGTTCTTGTTCCAGGTATGGTTGTAGTCTCTGTTGAATAATCTTTAGTAGAATCTTGCTGGCATGTGGGATCAGAGCGATTGTGCGATAATTTCCACAGTAAGTTGGATCACCTTTCTTTAGTATTGGTATAAACACAGATCTTTTCCAGTCAGTTGGTCATGATGTTGTCTGCCAAATTTCCTGACAGAGCCTTGTAAGTATGCTAACAGCTGCAACAGATTGCTGTAATACTTCTATGGGAATGCCATCAATGCCTGGTGCTTTTTTCTTTGATAAGGCTTTCAATGCTGCTTCGACTTCTTCTTTCATCACCAATGGTTCCAGATCATAAAGTACAGTTGAAATGGCTGTAGGTCCACTTGATCTTTATCATATAAAAAGTCTGTATATTGTTTCCACCTTTTCTTGATCTTCTCAGCATGTTGTCCAACATCAGATTTTGTTGAAATTTGTCGGAAAGCATTGGGAGAGGTAGGTCAGTTAACTTCATTCTATAAACTGTTAAAGGACAACATTGGCCCTTCCTTGTTAGGGCTCTGAAGTGTTTGGGAGACAAGTTGATTTGCCACTAGGTTTAATTAATTGGGACATTTTTTGGAGTCACACTATTAGGCCTACAATGTCCAGCAGCCTTGCTCAAACTTTATTTTTTTAGCACACTGTGCAGTATGGACTCCACTTCATATGTTTAGAGCTGGCCTTGCACAATCCAACTCTTGTTGGCAGTGCACTACTAATATTGAGACTCTGTACCATATGTTATTTGATTGATTAAGCCTTTCTGGGAATGTGTTTGGAGATACATTTGCAGCATTCTTCAGCTGGAGCCCTTAAAATCAATGCAAGCTGTTTCTTTCCATTCTTCGTGGCTGAGAGTGGAGCTTTCAAAATATAATCAAATACGCCTAGACATTTTAATTTCAGTTGTAATTCAGCATGTCATGCACTGCTGGAAAGACTCTTCTGCTCTAAATGTAACCTTCTGATGGCATAATATTTGTCTGACCTGTAAGCTTGAAGGTGCAGCTTCTATTTTTTCAAATTGTATTAGCAAGGTAGAAAGAATATGGACATCCATGTGAACTGTCAACTTTGTGGTACTCTGCCTTTTTTTTTGAAGAGGGGAGAGCATGAAATTAATTGCTATATTTTTCTTGTAAGATTTAGTTTTTAATTGTTATTAATCTGTGTTTGGAAAATATAAAGACAAGTGGAAAAACTGCAGAACAGAGATTCTGTAATGTAGATTCTATAAGAAAGAACTGAGGGAGGAGTGGCCTAGTGGTTGGGACAAGTTACCTTAGGCCAGACGGTCTGGGGTTCAAATCCCACTAGAGGATAGCAACCTTGGGCCAGAAGGACTGGGGTTTCTAGTCCCACACGTGCTCCTTGTGGCCTTGGGCAAGCCACTTAACCCTCCATTGCCGATGTTCCCTGTAAAATCATTATCTCCAAGTTATAATGCCCTTTTCACTGTAATTTCAGTTTGTTCAATGTAAACCACCTTGATATCATGAAAGGTGGTATATAAGAAATGTTAAATAATAATAACAAGTGACTCACCTCATAGATGGCTGGAAAGTTCTGATGGCAGGAAATTCTGTACCAAAAGGCACAATAAAGTAGCACATCTCATTCATTGGAAACTCTGTAAACACTACAACATGGATATGCCAGAAAAGTACTGGGATCATGATCCTAAGAGAATTATGAAGAATGAAGAGATTATGATCACTTGGGATACTCCCATTCCTTTTGTTAAAAAGCTGAATGCAAGGAAACCAGTTAGAGTGGCAAAGGTGAAGAACACCAGAGCAGCATTGATTATAGAGATGTCAGTCCCAAGCAACTATTTTGTGATTCATGTTAAGAGGGAGAAGATATTCAATTACCAAGAAATGCAGTCAGAGATCAAGAAAATGTTTCAGAAAGATACTGAGTTATTTGCTTAGTTTTGGGTGTCACAGGCTTGATTAAGAAGAATTTCTAAGCACATCTTGATAAATTATATCTTATGAACTCCAGAAGGAGACTCTCTTTGGCATGATGCAAGTACTATGCCGAGCATTAGCAGTACATTTGAGAGACTGAGATCATACTCCTGACTTAGACGTGAGGTTCATGACTGTCATGGTATGCACCCAAGTAAATAACCACTATTACAAAGGCTATATCACATGGTAATCCAATAATCCAACAAACCAAAACCACCCAAATACCTCAATGTTATCGCTGAGTATTTGATTCTTTATTGTCCTTTTTTCTTTTTTTAACTTTTTCTTTATATACTTTTTTGTTCATAAATATTTGAGTGTCAAATACTATATTTTTAAAAAAGGGAAAAAGACCTCAGTACTGTCCCACCATTCGTAACACAGAGCATTAATTTAGGTCTAGGGCCTAAATGGATTATTATTTGCAGTTTGTTGTTTACACTCCTGAAGCAGCTTACTTGCAAAACGTGGCCATGTCAAATGTAACAATATTGAGTGCAACAATACTGGCTGGACAATATGCTCAGATAAGTTTGAATTTTTCAATATTGAATATATGTGTGATTTTTGAAAATTAAATTGAATTAAAACTAAAGGGGTTTTTATGACCAATGAGGGCAAGTGCCCTAGATGTAAATAAATGGTCTGTGTTATGAATGCTGGGACAGAACTGAAGTCTTTTCTCTTTTATTTTAAATAAATATAGTATTTGTCACTGTTATCATTTGTTCCAAATATTTATGAACAAAAAAGTATATAAACAAAAACAGTAAAAAAAAAGAAAAAAGGACAATAAGGAATCAAATACTCAGGGATAACATTGAGCTATTTGGGTGGTTTTGGTTTGTTGTATTAATGCGCACAACTAACCCATTTGGAGAAATTGCCCCAAGAAAATTTTAAAAGATCATAAAAAAGAGATAAAATAAATCACTGAAGCTTACCTCTATGCCATTGCCACTGACGGCACCATCATATAACCTTGACTGGCACTAGGAGAAAAGAGATTCAAATAACCACATGTTTAACAGACATCATATGTGTAGATAATTAGGTACAACCTTTAGATATCCAGGAACAAGCAGGAATGTAGTCTTCACATATGGGTGACGTCAGTAACAATGGAGCCTGTGCGGGAATGCTCCGCAGCATCCAATAGGAAAGCCTTTGGGAGCATCCCACTGTGCCTGTGCTGCTGCCTTCCCGCATTTGTGATTCTCCCTCCTCAGTTCTTCATTTTCCGCAGAGCCAGCAGGAAGCAAATCCTGTCACTGTAGAAAATTTCTTCTTCTTTATTATTTTTTGTGATTGTGTCTGCCTTCCCGTCGATGCTGTAATGTGTAATTGATCTCTTCAATTCTTTTCCTTTCAGGCGCTTCAACACCATCTTAGGCCTGGGCCTTCCATCCAGTATACTGACACGATAGAAAAACCAACCAGTGGTTTTAAGAAATGTTCCAAGTATGGAAGCACTATCTGTGCTACTGATACCCATGACTAGTGTCTTAAATGCTTTGGCCCAGATCACCAGCCATCTGAATGTCCCCTATGCAGGATAATGACAAAGAGAGACCATATATATGCAGTATCACTCGCTTCAATGTCATTGAGAGCATCGTTTTCCTCACATGGATCTCAGGTATGGAAACACAAGACAGATTGTCCTCCCAAGGGCAGAGCTCTATCTAAACATAGAGATGCCTCGAGCATTGCCCTGGAGTTGGATCGACTGGCCAAACTACCCTGGTGGGAGGATCTCCTCTCCAAAGCCGCAAAAGGGATCCAGGATGCTCCCGAGGCCTCCACCTCAGGTGAGCTCCTGATGCCATTATTTATTTTATTTATTTAACATTTTTTATATACCGCACTATTCATCATCAGTGCGGTTTACATTGAAACAACAATATACCTGCCAATACATGACTGATCTAGGTTTACAGATAACAGGGAAGATAAACTGGGTGTGAACTGGGGATAACTATCTACATAATTATGCATAATTATATATACATTGAATATGTTACATCAAGATTCGAATTTGACAAGAATACAGAATACAAGAATACAGTGTTTTCACATTTTGATCCTTTGTTCTGGATTGCTGTTATGTGTAGGAGTTATCTGAGTGGGCGATAGCCGGTTCTATTGTGTGTATGGTAGCCTGAAGTGCAAAGTGAATAAATAGTGCTTGATGGACTTTCTAAATTGGGTGATATCCCTGATTGATCTGATGTTTGGAGGTAGATTGTTCCAGCACTTGGGAGCATAGGACACAAAGGCTCTGTTAGTAGTTTGTTGTGTCCATTTTGTGGAGATACTAGGAGTAACTAGTGTGTTTTTCTGCTACTAGTCTCCTGGGTCTGTTGTTTGGTGTCAGGGTGATGAGATTTGAGATGGATGCAGGAGATAATTTATTAATAGCTTTGAATGTGATGAGGAGGGTTTTGTATGTTATTCTGCAGTTTATCGGAAGCCAGTGCAGATCGATCAGTATTGGTGTTATATGATCTCTTATAGAAGCTCCAGATAAGATGCGGGCTGCCACGTTCATCGCCAGTTGAAGTGGATTTAGTGTATTCTTGGGGAGGCCATGAAGGATGATATTCGCATAGTCAAAATGCGGTGTGACTATCGCTTGGAAGACTGTACGGAAGTCCTTTGTCTCCATCATTGGTTTCAGGTGGCGCAGTGTTTTTAGTTTGTAGTAAATTGACCTTACTGTGTTCTTTATGTGCTCTTTAAGATTGAGTTTTTGGTCGAGTATCACACCGAGGTACTTTATGGAGGCCTTGATTGGGAGTTCTGCATCTCTTACTATGAGGGTGGTTGGCGGAGAAAATTGCTTGTTTCTTGGGCTATGAGTACTTCGGTTTTCTTGAAGTTTATTCTCATGTTCTGATTGAGAAGCCAGTCGGTTATTGTGTTGAAACAGTTGATTAATGGAGAGTAGTCAGGGTTTGATATATTGATCGGTGTGAATATTAGCACGTCATCCGCGTATAGTAGGCAGGATATACCGAAGTCTCTGGTGATTTGGCAGATTGGTTGCATGTATATATTAAAAAGTAATGCAGATAGAGATGAGCCTTGGGGTACTCCCTGTTTCTGTTTGAAGGGTTCAGATGTAATGTTGCCTGTACGGACCTGTTGCCAGCGCTCATCTAAGTAAGATTTGCACCAGTTCCAGGCTTGGTTACGGATGCCTTTTTCGTGAAGTCTAGCTAGCATAATCTTATGGTCGACTGAGTCGAATGCCGCTGATATGTCCAGAAAAATCATTGCAATGGCCATGTGAATGTTGTCAATCCCACAGATGAGTTTGTTAAGTAGTGAAGTCATGAGTGTTTCTGTTCCGTGAGCTTCTCGGAATCCATGTTGGCATGGGTCCAACGGGGCTGCTGTGTCAATGTGGTGTTGGATCTGCCTCTGAGTTTCCTTTTCAAGTATCTTGGCTAGATAGGGAATGCTGGAGATTGGGCGGTAGGACTCTTCCTTCGTTGGGTCCATCAGGTTGTTTTTTAGCAGAGGGCGAATTGATGTTTGTTTAAGGGCAGTAGGGAAGATCCCAGTTAGATAGGAGATATTTGCGATCTTAGCTATGTGAGGGCTAAGCTCGGCACGTAATGTTTTGATCCAGTGTGCTGGACATGGGTCATTTGGTGCCGTGGTGGTGTTTATGGTAGCGATAATTTCTTCGATGGTTTTTCTTGATGGTGGTGAGAATTTATCGAGTGATGCTTGAGCTTGCGGGAGTTGGATTAGTATTTGTGATGGTGTTGTGTTCGCCTTGACCATTTTGGCTTGGATGAAGTTAGCATATAGTTGTGGTTGTACAGATTCTTGATGCGGTGGCGATGGATCTTTGGTTAGTGTTTTTACCAGATTGAAGAGATCGCGTGGTCTGTTTAATGTTTTGCTGAGAAGGTTGGAGTGGAATTCTTTCCTTGTAGTCCAAGTTAGTTCGCGGTGCTTCTTGAGGTGGGTGAGATACTCTTCTTGATCCTGGCTGTTGTGGGTGTGTCTCCATTTTCTTTCTAACTTCCTTAATTGGAGTAGAGATGTACATAGTTCTGGAGAGAACCAAGGGGCATCCTGTTTTTTATTGGAGCGATTCCTGGATGGGAGCTTCTTGTTCATGCTTGGTTGATGGGCATACTGATAGAGAGTGTCGTTCCAGTTAGAGATCAGCTCGTTTAGATTGTCCGTTGTCTTGGATAGTTTTGGTAGCGCTTGTTTAGTGATGGTCTCTATGTCCAACGGCTTAAATCGCCTTGCGCTTGTTGTTGAGGAGACTGGCTGGGCGAGTGTGTTTGAATTTGTTGGAATCTGGAATAAGATCAAGCTATGGTCTGACCAAGGGACTGGGATAATAGATGGTTTGGTGTAGTTATATAAGCTTGAGACTGCTGATGGAACGAATATCAAATCGAGGATGTTCCCTTGTTTGTGTGTGGGGTTGTGTACGATTTGTTTGTAACCAAGGTCTGTCATGGCATCGAGGAATGTACTGGATAAGTCATGATGTAGAGAGGCAAGGTTAAAATCACCTAACAACCAGTTTGGTTTGTTGGGGTTGTCAGGATTGCAGGCTAAGTTTATTATATCTGAGAGATCTTCTGATACTGCGTTTGGTGTTGAATAGATGAGATTGATGGAGTTGCTTCTATTTGCGATCGTTATAGTGTCCAGATGTTGGGAGCTCCTGGTTAGGGATACTCGGTATTGCAACTCGGACTTTGCTATTATGAAGACTCCTCCCCCTGTTCTATTATCTCGGTTACAAGCGAAGAGTGAGAAATTGGGGGGCGTGATTTGGTTAATTAAGACAGTGTCTGAGTCAGAGAGCCATGACTCAGTGACCATTAGGAGGTCTAGATTGTAGTTGGATATTAGGTCTGTGATGGCTGGCCATTTGTTGCGCACAGACCGTGCGTTGATGAGAGCACATCTAAGCTCGTGTTGCAGGTCGTCTTTGTTGGTCTTTTTGTTAGTAATGGTCTCCAGTGTTATGTAGAGCAGGCGTGATTGTCTCTTGTGTAGGCGTGATGGAACGGTAGCCCATGCTCTGGAACGGTAGCCCATGCTTCCAGTACCAATACCCAGGCATTGGCAAGCTCTATGGATCAGCGTATGTAGTATGCAACTTAAAGGGTGGAACAAGCCACTCTTTCCAACCTGTCATTAAAGTCAGAAGCGGGAAAACCTAAGTTGCGTACTACATTGTTCTTTCTGTACCCCTTGACCCCTGATGAAGGCCTAGGGCCGAAACTTGTAAAGTTGGGTCTACAATAAAGTTCCCTTGTTTTTATCTAAGTGTTTGGCCATGGTTTTTGTCCTCCACTGGTTTTCCTCCTTACCTGTTTTTTGCGGAAGGCCTCCTCTCCTGCTTTCCATTCACTTCCACCCATACCAGACCTCGAGTCCGTTCCTGGTTCCAAGGTACTGGTACGGCAAGTCTCTGGAGCCAATACCGATCTCGATCAGTACCAGACCTTGCAAGAACAGATACAAAGTCTTCCGGAGGAACCCAGCACATGTCCCCTCCCAAAGATATTTCTTTCCAAGAGTTTATAAAGGATATGGAAAGGGTTCTAGCCATTACTCCTACATCGAAGAAAGAACCCAGAGCAGAGCAGTTGGACATTCTCCAATACGCCACAGCTCCTAAAGAGGTGACTACTCTGCCTATTCACCATATACTTCAAGATCTTATGCTCCGGATATGGGAAACGCCCCTCACCATTTCTCCCCATACTCGACAACTTGATACCATGTATCGAGTATCAGAAAGCCCCAGATTCCAGAAAATGCAGCTTCCACACCACTCTATGGTAGTGGAATTGGCTATGCATCAAATTATGCACCCCTCCAATTCCCCAGGCAGAGAATTGAGAACCCTCGATGCCTTTGGACGTCAATGTTTTCAAGCCTGCATACTTTCAGCCCAGATAAGTTCATACATACTCTACATGGGTATGTTCCTTAGGGAGGTAAATAGGGCTCTGGAATCAATGTCTCCTCTTCTCCCAGATGATAAGAGGGCAGACTATCTTATATTAGTCAAACATGCTCAAAATGTTTCTAAATTTGTCAACAGGGCAACCTTTGCCTGTTTTGAATGCACTAGTAGAGCAACTTCTATCTGTATAGGTTGTGGGACCCTAGCCTGGGCCCTAGGGCTTACAGGCTTAGGGCTGCCTTGTAATGTCTTTAAATAAAGCTTTTCTGACTGTCCCCAGTGAAATTCTGGGACTTGTAGTTAGGCTTTTCTTGAGCAAGGACAAAATGTAGTGTGAGACCGTTGGTAAGGCATACAAGAATATTTATTTTTCTATGGGGATTTCCAAGGCATTAAAATTCAAACACAAGGCATTAGGATACTTCTCCAACACAAAGGATAACAGAAGATAACTGGCAACTGAGGTAAACGGAAACCAAAAGTCCTGCTAACCTTAGCAGCTGTTTTTCATTAAACAAAACGGTACTCAGCACAGCTTCTTATCTCTTTCAAACAAAAGGTAACCTTTCTTCTTGGCACAACTGTTGTTTTCCCTTTTAAACAAACTTCTGGTAACACACAGCTTTTTGCACAACTGTTGTTTTCCCAGTTCAAACAAACTTCTGGTAACACACAGCTTCTTTGCTTTAGAAGAAAATTCTCACTTGGTAAAACACATCCTTGGCTTTAGAAGACTATTAGCAGTTACAGAGTTATGCACAATACAGCTTCTCACTCTTTCTCAGCTCTGCTTAGTAAGGCTCAGTCTTCTTTTAAACAGAATGAGCAATCCATTGGAGAGATTCCTAGGTCAGACTCTGGCACATAAGAATTGACCTGCATTTCCTCCTGGGCTAAAGAATGCTCATTGCCTTCTACAGTCTTAAAAGCTTCCTCAGCTTCTCTGTCTTGTAGGAACTTTTGAAACTGGCTCCACAGCAAATCTTTCTGATTGGGCACAGTTACTTTGGGAGAATAAGCCTTTCTCTCAGGGAACACTTGTGCTAAGGTTTCTAGTGTTTTTAGCTCAGCTGCTCTGCTCACTGCTGGGGTTTGGCTTTTTCCACTCTCAAGCGTCTCCACCCACCTTCTGGCAGTTGTAGGGCTCAGGTCTGGCTCTTGTACACTAGCTGTTGCAAACTGTTCCTGTTCATCTGTAAGCTGTTCAGCTATACATCTGTCGGCTTCACTTCTAGGAGCATTTCTCAGACACCCACTGCTTCCTTTTCTACTGACCTCTTTCAGCTTCTGGAAGTCAGACTTCTTGTGCCTTTCTCCACTCCTTCTCTCATGAGATCTCTCCTGAAAGCCTTCCTGGAATCCTTCTTCCTCTCCAGGATCTCCCAGGGCTCTGGGATATCTCTTCCCACTGGAATCCCCTTACTCCAGGATCTCTCCTTCTCCTGTGAAAGTGACTCTCCCTTCCTTCCTCTCTCTCTGGTCAGAGTGAGGTTTTAAAAACCGTTTCTTCCCTGCCACACCCTTGCCTTCGCACAGGCCTTTCCAATCAGTATCTAAGCCTGCCCCCACTTCAGAGTCTGGGCGTGACTTAGCCTCAGCAGAGACAGGATTTTTTTTCTTTCCTGCTCTTCAAGCTCTGTGCACAGCTTGTCTGTCACTTGGTTTAAAGGCAGAAACATGGTTTTCTTCTATCTCCCTCTGTTTTTGGCCGCTCTCATCACCACAAGATGCATGTAGGATTGCATGGCTACAGGCATCAGACCTTGAACAGTGGGTTCAAGATAAGCTGGCTAAAATTCCCTTTACTAGTGGGAACCTGTTTGTGCTTCCCATTTTCTAACAGAAATGAAAATATATTTTTAAACATTTCCCTGCTGGCAATTGCATCTGCTCCAAGGCAGGCCTAAGTGTCAGCCTCCTGCTTATTTGGACAAATAATTTCCACCAGAGACTGAGGGGGCAACTGTGCTTACCTCTGTGGTGTCCAATATCATCTCATAAAGCACAAAAAAAAAGATTTATTTCACTCGGCTCCTTAATTGGCTCCTTTTATATGCACAATTTTGTGAAATTTGGCAGTTGTAGATGATAACAAATATACATGTAGGTTGCAAGACTGGCACTTTCATGTGTAGTAAAATCCCTCAGGATAGTTAAAAATTAAATACTTCAATAGAAATAGGAAAAAAGGGCAACACCTGGAAAGCTGTGTATATTAATGCCCATAGTATGGGAAATAAGATCTCGGCCCTAGAGGCTATAATGGAAGAGGTTGCCTTGGGTTTAGTGGTGGCCACAGAGACATGGTTCATGAAGAACCATGACTGGGATATAATTATATCAGACTATAATCGATTCTGGAAGGACAGAGTCAGGGCAAGTGATAGAGGAGAGCAAACAAAGCAATTGTCCTGGGCCCCCTTGCCACAGGGGTGCTCCAAGGCTGCCTCAAGCTGAAGGAGGCCTGGCCTGTAGATGGGCTTTGGGACCCCTTCATCAATTTCTGCTCTGGGCTCTTGCATGTCTAACACCAGCTCTGGACAGGATAGGAAGAAAGGGAAGAGGAGTAGCACTATATATAAAAAATCCATTGATCACGAGATGGTGCAGTTCAGTATTAGGAAAATGACTGAAATAGGTCATCCAATAGTGAGGGTACAAGGAAAAACTAACTTTGTCAAGATAGGGGAATACCTTGAGGCATTACCCTACTTTACCTGGATGTTACGAGTATCACGGGTGGTTGAGTTGTTTCAGGCAAGCCACCAATGGAAACTCCCAGCTTAAAGAGAAAATATTTTTTATTTTTTCTCAATGCACTTTACAACTTCTTGAACCTTAAATTCAAAACAGAACTTGCAAAAGGGGTGAGAATCAAGGGATGAGAACTCTCTCACAAGTAACCACTTTAACAAATTTAACTCTTGTAAAAATGTATAATTTTAATTAAAAAAATAAAAAATAGTGTCAATTCAATTTTTTTAAATAAACAATAACAATATTTATAAATGTAGTCAAATATTTTTCTGTGAACAATTCTTACAATGCTTCTATTCAAAAGTGGTACAACATTGTTTCTATTAAAAACAGGCAAGGATTAGTTAACCATATAAAGCTTGAGATTTCTTTACTCCTTAGTAGAAGAAAAATTCAGTTCTAACACTGTCTTTTATATGTAACTTTGCAGGTGAATGGGTATTATCATTCAGGAAAAGACATCTTTTGTTTCAAAATATTCAACTAATAGTGTACAGTGTTTTGCCAAAAAAAAAATAGTCACTGTGGTGTATCAGTCACTTATCTCCAATCTTCTTTTCAGGTATTGCTGCTTTCTTGACATTGTGTACCTTAGAAACATAGAAACATGATGGCAGAGAAAGACCACATGGACTATCTAGTCTACCCTTCCGTATCAACTACAATAGTCCCCTTTTTACCTTTAGAGATCCTCTGTGTTTGTCCCATGCTTTTTTGAATTCAGATACTGTCCTCGTGTCCACCACTTCCAATGGGAGACTAATTCCATGCACATACCACTCTTTCCATAAAGAAATATTTCCACATATTACCCCTGAGTCTATCCCCTTTCATTCTCATCCTATGTCCTCTTGTAGCAGAGCTTGTCTTCAATTGAAAGAGACCCTCCTGTGCATTTATGCCATGGAGGTATTTCTCTATCATATCACCCCATCCTGCCTTGCTGATAAAGTATACATATTAAGATTTTTACATCTGTCCTCATATGCTTCATAACGAAGACCACCAACCATTTTAGCAGCCACCCTCTGCACCAACTAAAACCTGCTTATATCCTTTTGAAGGTGCAGTCTCCAGAATTGCACACAATACTCCAAATGAGGTAGTACCAGAGACTTATACAGAGGCATTATCTCCTCCTTTTTTCTACTGGCCATTCATCTCCCTACACACCCAAGCATCCTCCTGGCTGTCACAGTCACCTTTTCTACCTATTTGGCTACTTTAAGATCGTCAGACACAATTATGCCCAGATCCCGCTCTTCTTTTGTGGACAGAAGTACCTCACTCTCTACACTGTATCGCTCCTTTGGATTTTTGCAACACAAATGCATGACCCTGCATTTTTTGCATTAAATTTCAGCTGCCAAATTCTAGCCAAACTTAGCTAGGTCCCTCTTCATGTTATCTACTCCTTCCTGGGTGTCTACTCTATTGCAGATTTTGGTATGATCTGCAAACAAGCAGACCTTACCCGACAACTTCTGCAATATTACTAGCAAAGATGTTAAAAAGAACCGGACCAAGGACAGATCCTTGTGGCACACCACTTGTAACCTCCTTCTCCTCAGAGTGTGCTCCATTTACCTGTATCCTTTGTCACCTCCCACTCAACCGATTTCTAACCCAATGAGTAACTTTTGGGTCCATTCCTAAAGTGCTCAGTTTGTTTATGTCGCCTGTGCGGAATGGTGTCAGAGGCTTCACTGAAATCTAAATACGCCACATCTAGGACTCTCCCTCTGTCCAAATCCCTGGTCACCCAGTCAAATAAATCAATCAGATTTGTCTTACAAGACCTGCTTCTGGTGAATCCATGCTGCCTTGTATCCTGCAATCCATTGGACTCCAGAAACCTCACTATTCTCTCTTTTAGTAGTCTTTCCAATAATTTACTAACCACAGAGGTTGGACTAACCAGCTTGTAGTTCTCAATGTCATCCTTACATCTGCTTTTGTGTAAAGGGACCACATGTGCCTTTCTCCAGTCCTCTGTCACTACTCCCGACTCCAAAGAAACATTGAAAAGATCAGACAGTGAAGCTGCTAGAACATCCCCAAGTTCCTTCAGTATTCTTGGATGTAGTTTAGCTAGTAACTCATGAACACAGTCTTCTGAAAGTTGTTTGATATCCATGTCACTTTTCCTGTTTGTGTTTTCCGAAGTCCTGCTCCTGACCCTTCATCTGTGAACACAGAACAGAAATATTTCTTAAGCAATTTTGTTTTATCCTCATCAATTTCTGCATATTCCTCCCCTGCACCCTTGAGTCTGACAATACCACTTTTGCCCTTCTTTCTCTCAATAACATATCTGAAAAATGTCTTATCCCCACATTTTATTGCATTGGTTATTTCTTCTTCTTTTTGTACCTTTGCTTTCTTGACTACTTTGCTAGCTTCTTTATGTTTTTCCAAATATAGATGCCTGTCTTCCTCTCTGTGATCTCTTGTATTTCAGGAAATCCTCCCTCTTTTTCTTTACCTTTTCAGCTACTTCTTTTGAGAACCATAGTGGCCTCCTTTTCATTTTAGATTTATTTACCTTTCTAACAAAAACGTTTCTTGCCCTTAAAATATCCCCTTTCAGTTTTGCCTACTGTTTTTCTATATCCCCCAGCTGTTCCCATCCCACTAACAACTATTTGAGATATTGTCCGATCTTGGCAAAGTTAGTTTTCCTAAAGTCTAAGACCCTCGCTTTTGAATGGATTTTATCTGCCCTAGTCCTAATACTGAACCATACCATCTGGTAATCACTGGATGCAGGATGATCTCCCACTGTAACATTGGAAACACTTTCCCCATTGGTAAGCACTGAGTCTAATATGGCTCCTTCACATGTGGGCTCTGTTACCAATTGCCTGCCTTAGGATCTCCTCTGCTCCAGTGATGTCCAGTTGCAGTTAGGATACCTACTACCTATCTTTAAAATATCAATAAAGGAATTGGCTGTGGATTGTGAGGAGGTGTGCTGGAAGTGCCCATTTACTTAATTACATTCTCTTATATACTGTGCTATTCTGCATCAGTGTGGTTTATATTGAACAAACTGAAATTACATTGAACAGGGCATTATAACTTGGAGATAACTATTTTACAGGGAACATGGGCTATGGAGGGTTAAGTGGCTTGCCCAAGACCACAAGGAGCACCTGTGGGACTAGAAACCCCAGTCCTTCCAGCCCAAGGTTGCTGTCCTCTAGTGGGGTTTGAACCACTGACCTTCCGGCCTGAAGCACTGTACCCCAACCACTAGGCCACTCCTCATTGGCCCTAGTGACTGCTGGGATGGTACATAGTGTTGCCGATGCTGCTTCTCCCCCTACTACATCGGGCAGGCACGTCCGGGGCAGCCTGCTCCTTGTGGAGTCCTTTCTTTTTTGGTTTATAAGGTTGTTGGTATCTCTCCGCGACTGCGGACCGTGTTCTGAAGGGGAGTGTCTAAAGGGGCAGGTTCTGCCCATTTGGCGCCCCTTCGGTGTCACTAACAGGGGCATCTTTGAATCTTCAATGTTAAGATTTGGTTTTATATTTCTGTTATATTTTGCTCTGTTTGGTTTAATTTGATTGTATTATTTCCTTGAGTGTATTATGGGCAAAAGGAAGGCCAAAGTTTTTAGCAAAGTCCAGGGTGCTGATACCGGAGTTTTTAAACCGGCCGGCCCCCTGGATAAACACTTTGCTCCCCTGCTGTTGGCGCAGTCTTCTCCCGAGGGAGCTTCTTTGAGCTCCGGTGTGAGATCTCCTTCACCTTGCCCTGTGCCTGGGTTACCTGATAATTCCAGAGAGCCCTCAGAGATGGAAAAAAAGTCTAAAATCTTAGTTAATCTGCCTAGTCCAGTTGAGTTTGTAGCCCTGGAAGCCCACTTGAGCTTCCGGTTCTACTCCCAGATGCAGAGGTTACTTTGAAGGATGTTTGGGGGGCTCTAAAGTGTATTGATACTAAAGTATCCTCAACATTAAGTTCTTTGTGTACTTTCTCTCAGGAAGCTGCTGTTTCTTGCAGCAACATGATGAGAAAGTTTCATCGGTGGATATGGCTCTTACTAAATTAGAATATCAAGTCCTTCTGCTTTATGCAATTAATGTTGCTGGGATTAAAGATTTGTTAATACTCCATTCTAAGATGGAAGCGCTTGAAAATTCTATGCATTTGAGCAAAATTCAAAAATTGCAAATTACACAATCTTCTCTTTTAGCACCTAAGATTCTTTTGGATAAATATTTGAAAGAGATTCTAGCCATATCAGATCCTATTGATGTTTCACAAATTTATTATATCCCCTCAAGTTTTAAAAAAATTAATTCTGATGAGGGTGGGCTGGATGAGGTGGTTCCCTCTATGTCTAATTTAACCGCCTTTTTAGAGGACTCTCAAGACATTATCAACTTACATTCCACTTTGCTAGTTACCTTTCCATCAATAGTGATAAAACAGCGTATTTTAACACTAGAAGCCCCAAAGTGCGTCAATTGATGCAAATGCATCTTCGAAGTTGTATACCAGCGCCACTGCTAGAACCATGTCAGTCATGTTCCATGACTTTGTTAGCAAGGTCAAGATATTCAAATACGTGCATCGAAAATTAATGACAGATGCACCACCTAGCGGGAAAATGAATTTATACCTAGAAGCCACAAAGTACGTCAATTGATGCACTCAATTGTCTTGGATGCATCAATTAACATACTTTGGGGCTTCTAGGAATAAATTCATGATCCCACTAGGTGGCGCATCTCAATCACTCTTTACAGTTTTACTCTGACATTACAAACAATAAACACACGATGACATCATGTAATGACATCACATACTGCACGTATTTAACAAATAAGTAACTTCACATTAATTCACATCTGCATTTCATGCTAAACGCAGTCATCGTGATAATGCATCAATTGACGCACTTTGGGGTTTCTAGGTAAAATTCCTTTTGGGGCTTTTAGTGTTAAAGGCCTTTTTCAAGGTTAAGTTTGCTAAGTTTTGTGGACAGACGGTGAATGTTTTTCCCAATGTGTCTCGTGGTACCCAACTACGTCGGAGGCAATTTCTGAATTTGAAGCTTCAGGTCTTAGCCTTGGGTGCCACCTTTTTTTCTACGTTTCCCTTGTACTGTAAATGCATTATCAGTTATGATGGTGCTTCCTTTGGGGTATGTTTACTAAGCAGTCTTAATGTGCAGCCGGCGTTAGTGTGCAGGATGCCATATAAGGAGTGGGCGTGTTGGTCTTAACGTAGCATTTCTGGTTACCGGGCGATAAAGGGAGCCATGGCACGTCAATGCACGTTAGCCTGAAGTAGGCATGCTGACCAACAAACACAGTAAGAGAGGGGTAGCACAATGGTTAATACATTGACTGCTGAACCAGCGGTCATGAGTTCAATCCCCCAGTGGGGTTAATGAGTAAGGCTGTCTGAGGCATTACACTTTACTATAAAGCAGTGCTGCTAGAGGCATTTCCTTTTTACTTTAAAGCAGTGCTGCCAGCAAAAACACCCTCACAGTGCTGTAATCTTCATGTGCAGTGCATCATGGGTACGAGTGGATTAACCCTATCCTGGTAACCACAGCAGACAGTTCATGTGGTGACCTGCAGTCCTTCTGTAGCAAGCCAGGGTTTGTTCAGCGCTGTAGCCCACTGGTTACTTCACTGCCTGTAGAGCCAAAGGTTGTGGGTTTGATCCCACAGTGGGTTATTTATTGGAGCTGTCTGGGGCAGTTCATTTTTTTAATTTAAATTAGTACTGCCAGCAAAAACACCCTCACAGTGCTGTAATCCTCAGGTGCCCCATAAGGTGCCTTATAAGGCACCTTAAGGTTATAGCACTGTGAGGGTGTTTTTGCTGGCAGTATTAATTAAAAAAAGAAACTGCCCCAGACAGCCCTAATAAATAGCCCCACTGTGGGATCAAACCCACATCCTCTGGCTCCACAGGCAGTGAAGAAACCAGTAGGCTACAGCTACAAACAAACCTCTGGCTGGCCACAGAAGGACTGCAGGTCACCACACAAACTGTCTGCTGTTGTTACCAGGATAGAGTTAAGCCACTCGTACCCATGATGTACTGCACATGCAAAGCAGCAGTCTACAGATGAGCACAAGATGGGGTATGCACCCCCACAGCACCTAGGCCTGGTAGGGGGTACTGACCGTGCGCGTTACTGGCACAGAGTAGCTACAGACCATCACATTGTGCGGGTACTGTGCTCACCCTGAGGGTGAGGTGGGGCGCCCAGCACCAGGTCCACAGCACCTGCCCTCCCTGAGGTAGGCTATGCTGCAGGTCCCCATTAGTGCCAGTGTGTGATAGATAGTTCTTTCAGATACACCTGTGCCCATATGTATATCCCAGTCATGTCTAGCCCTTGTGGACTATGATGCACCAGAATAGTGCATATCCTCTGTGGGTGCCATGGCCACATGATTCAAGGGGGTGGGGGGTGTTTGGACCCATAGGCTGATTATGTAGTACCACTGAACGTGCTCTCTGGGGATCAGGGGGGGGGGACAGGATCTCCCCAAAGAGATCCACATTCTACAACCTTGCCATGGTGGCAGTAGAGGGGACCAACAACCCCAGTCCTGCTGGGAAACAGATGTGCTACAGGGCAGTCAGTGCAGATCTGTAGCATTCCATAAGGCAATAGCAGACAGACAGTAGGCCTGGAAATGCTCAGCTGCCCCACACCACTGTCTGACATTCTCCAGCCGCTGCACCCTGCAAGGTGTTCCAGCCATACACATACTAACTGCAGACCGTCTGCTAGCTAGTCCACAGTGCATGTTCCTGAAGGAGATGTGTGCACACCCACCAAGCAGATAAGTCAGTGATTGGGCCCCCAAAAGGGAAACCCATATATATCACTTGAGAGAAATACTATGTAGCACTATGGGGGAACCTAGCCATGCCATGGTCACTGCTCAGTCAGGGTGAGAGTGAACTCCCAGCAGGACATGCTGTAGCCACCCTGTCTGTGCAGGTGGTGGCCGGGCACTACATTGTCCCAGCCAGTGCCCTATGCTCTGTGCAGATGCATCCTGCCCAGGCTGCCCTGTCCGGGCTATACCCACAGTACCTTGCTCCTCATTATGCACATTGGCAGGCCAATACTGGCAACAGTGCTAGCAGTGTGGGCTGAGGAGGGTGTTGGCAGCCACCACACACTGGATAGAGGACAGACACACACTGCCCACACCTATGCCAGCATTGTGCAACTATAGAGGTGTTTGGCAGCCCTGGCCACCGCACCAGTCCTGGGCACAGTGCAGGCATGGCTATGGTACGCAATACTGTAGGAGTCACTCCCCAGGGTGGGAAACACTGTCAGACACAAGACCTGTAGCACACTCCACAGACATCAGAAAGGTTGCTATGATGCAGCTCAATCAGCAAATTGTGCTCAACTTAGGAATTGCTATCTGCCAGTAATCATAGCAACCTTTTGATAGATGTGTACCATATTCCCAGGTTTAGGGTGGCATTGCTAAGGTATGCAAGTGCTAGTATTGGGAGATGCACACAGGGCCCAAAATCCTGCCTCTCCAGGTGGCTTTGGATGATGGAGCCTGTGGGTGCGGGTGAGGCTGCCCCTGTTGGCCGCTGCTCTAGGGCAGAGGTTCCCAACTCTGGTCCTGGTGGGCCAAACCCTGTTCGGGTTTTCATGCTGTCCCTTATAAATATGCATGAGATACATGTGCATACCATGGGGGCGGTGCATAGAAATGCAGCACAGCCATAGTTATTGGAGACAGCATGGGGCCTGAATGGTGTTTGGCTCTCCAGGACTGCTTTTGGGGGACTCTGTTCTAGGTAATGCGCATGTTTATGGTGTCTGTGCTCTGTAGGGTAAAATGTAGGCATTTTGGGCATGTTTACGTTATCTGCACTAAAGGTACTGTCTGTATTACCGCATTTTAGTAGTGGGTAAAATATAGGGATTGGGTTGGCAGGAACCACTGCTAGGACTTGAACCTGTGACCTTCTGCTCCTGAACACACTGGCTGCGTGCCCTGCACCACCGTGTTGCCACAGAGACAGTGCATTCCCTTGAGATACCATGACTGTTTGTCAGACAGAGCCTGTCTGTTGCAGTGCACGGCACCCGCCTAAACAGGGCTGGGCCATGGTCTGCTGTGGGCAGCAGCCACTGCCCCCTCCACCACCAGTACCCCTCTGTCACCATGCTGACATGCCCTTCTGCTGGTGGTGCTGGTGGTGCGCAGTCTCGGGCCATCCAGTGTGTGGGTAGGCGGCTGCCTATGGTGCGGGTTCTGGGGTAGGGGTGCCTGCATAGATGTCCACGCTTCCCCCCAGCACCGCCTGCAAATGTTCTGTACCCTTGGGGGTACCTGCTGGGTACTATCCCCTGTGACACTGTGGGAAACACACTCGTGCCCATGTTGGGCCCTCATCAGTTGCTGTCTGGCTGCTCTACTGTTTCAGCATTCGTATGGGCCACCTAGGCATCACCCTAGTCCGCACTGTGGCCCAGCTGCACCACAGCATGTGCCGCTGGCAGCCCTCTGTGTCCCCTTTTCCAGCATCTGTCCAGTTGCCCGTTCCGACATGCCCACCCTGCTGCTGCGGGACATGTGCATGCCATAGGAAACCTGTCCAGTAACAAGGGAAAGCCCTGATCAGCGTTATTTCACTGTGGGATCATTCACCTTGTATGGGGACAGAGCATAGCCCCTTCCAAAATTGATATCTTTTTTTTGGAGCTTTCTCGTTAGTGTTTTTTGATGTTTCCCATTGATATCACTATTGCCCAGCTAGGTTATGTTTTTTTTCCAGTTTGTTCAGGTCATTTTCAATGTTTATCTGCCCTTTTGTTCTGTGCACATGTATCACACTTATCACCTTTTGTAGGTTTCCCTGGCTTTGCTGTACATTGCTGACGGAAATGGTTTCTCTTCCCTTTAAATCTACTCTAACGCCAGGGTTTCACTGGCGTTAGTTTTCAGCCCCAAGATCCACAGCGTTAGTGTGCAGGGAGCCTCTTCCCTCCCACTCTCCACCCATTGACCCCTTCTCTCCGCCCCTGGGGAGCCTTCCTCCGCCCTCAGGGAGCCTTTACGCCGCCTTCAGCGCTCGTTTGCGCCGCTGAGTGCGTTAGTGTGCGATAAGGTACCTTATTGCATGGTGCAGTGCCATTATTGTGCGATAAGGCACCTTATCACGTGCTAACATGTCAGAGCGCACATTAAGACGGTTTAGTAAACATACCCCTTTGCTTTTGTTGATGTTGCCCATCTGGAGAAATTTTTGATTGAGAGACAGGGTATAGTGAGGGAGGGTAATGTTTGATTGTAATTGCCTCCTAACTGTGGGCTTATTGCCTTATTTGTGTTGAGTTTTCTATTTCTTTTTTAGTATCGCAGCTGGATTCTCAAGATGTGGACTTTATCATTATTTCTTTCTCCCTTTATAATTAATTTTGCCTGTAATTGTATTATGGGATTGTCCTTGTACTATTTTTGGTTATTGTATTTTTACTAAAATTTATAAATAAAAAAAATAAAAAAATAAAAGTAAAATATCAATAAAAAAAAAACTACCGCCCTGTGTGTGCAGTATCTAGAAAGTGGCTTTTTTAGGTATGTGCCAGAATCAGTCCTTACAACTGCCAATCAGTTCAAGAAAACTATACCAATTGCCAATAAGTTTAATTCTTTTTAATAAGGCAATGTTTTTTCTTTCCTTAACAACACATTCAATCCTTCACTCTTTCAAATATACACTTTCTTCCTATTTGAAACAGTTTTATATTTTTCAGAATTCAATAAATCATGTGAGCAGTACCCTGTTATAAAACAGCTCAATTTTAAGCTTTTTCTTTTCAATGCACTGGGAGTTTTTACCTTCAGCCTTACTTTTCCTTCACTGCCTGAAGGACTCCAATACTATGGAAAGCAAGTCAAAATGTGTTAAACTTTTAACCAAAACAGTGCTCAAAATTAAACTCATGCTAATAAATAAATTCAAATTCTCATTCTCTGACCAATCAATTCAAATCCTCATTCAGCTTGGTTTTAAAAGTGCTTGAATAAGCTTTAGAGCTCCCTTAGCCTGCTTCCAATCACTAAGGGGAAAAAAATCTTTCATTTACTTTTAAGTTTTCTCTCCATCTTTCATGCAAGTGCCTTGCACACTCCTCCTGTAAATAATTCTCTGTTATGTACAATTCTGATATCAAGTAAATCCTTTTACAGCTCTCCCACACAGAGACACTCTGGCACACCTTTCTCCTTCAGAAATTTTCTTCACAAAAAATCTCCAGCTAAAGTTCCTGCATGTTGATTCTATCCTCTCTGTAAAAGTGTTCTTACACACAGCTATGTCCAAAAACAGTCTCTTTACTACCTTCATTTCATCTCACACTTTCAGTGCTCTAAAGCCCCTAGCAGACCTTTGCACACATAGGTATTTTAAAGGTAATTTTCTTTAAAGTTTGCTTAGTTTCTGTTTTATCTACTTAACTGGGTCATGTTTTTTTAATCTCCTTATCTCCTCTGAGCATTCCTTATCTCCTGTGAGCTCTCCCCCTGCTTGCCTAAAGCTCAGCTGCTTCCTGCACTAGCATTAACTCCTTCAATATTGTATTGAAACTGCAGTCTGATTCCCCATACATTTATACACACATGCCCACATAGATTCCTTCAGAATCAGTAAAGATTTATTTATTTGGCATGTTTCCTTATTTGACATGTCATTTGAACTAGCCAGCCTTTCATGTTAAATACTTATTTCCATATATGAGACCTTACTGACCCTTTTCATTTATTTTTAATGTGGCTGTCAACAGGTGCTTTTAACTTTCTTTCTCTACCATTACAGTCATTTGCTGGATGGAAACATCTGGGGAATGCAGAAAAGCAGTGGGCAAAACTGAAGGGATATTTTTAAGAGCAATGAACTTTTTTGTTAAGAAAATAAACAAAGGTAAGAGGAAAAAGAGAATATAAGAACATAAAAAATGCCATACTGGGTCAGACCAAGGTCCATCAAGCCCAGTATCCTGTTTCCAACAGTGGCCAATACAGGTCATAAGTTCCTGGCAGGTACCCAAGGTCCACAGCTTCCACAATGCTCATCCTGGAATAAGCAGTGGATTTCCCGGGTCCTCTTTAATAATGGTTTATGGACCTTTCCTCCAGGAACTTGTCCAAACCTTTTTTAAACCCAGCTACACTAACAGCTTTTACTACATCCTCCGATAACGAATTCCAGAGTTTGATTACGTGTTGAGTGAAAAAATATTTGCTCTTATTAGTCTTAAATGTGATACATTGTAGCTTCATTGGGTGTCCTCTGGTCTTTCTACTTTTTGATAGCATAAATAACTGATCTACATTAACCCATTCCACTCTATTCATTAATTTATAGACTTCTATCATATCTCCCTTCAGTCTTCTCTTTTCCTTTTTTTTAAATTTTATCTTTATGCAGTTTTACAATGAGACCAAGATAACAATCTTGTACAGAAATTGGAACATGATGAAACAAACTCATCATATATAGGAAAATATAATCCAGGTTTAAAAAGCAAAACAAAACAGATAGCAAATCCCACTCTAGCCCACAAATAGGGAGATCCAAAGGAAAATTAAAAAACCCAATATGAAGGAAAATAACTCAAATATAAACAACCAGTAACTAACATTCATGGTGGTTCAGTAGGAGGCACCGTCAGATCACCCGCACGATGGGATTTCAGAAAGGACAGCAGTTGGGAGGGCTCATAAAAAATATAGGAACAAGCTTGATATTTAATCAACACTTACATGGAAATTTAAGGGAAAAGAGGCCTCCCAATTGCTGAACACCAGGGCGTAGGAGGAGAAACTCATGCCTCCTTCACTGGGTTTCACGAGCAAGTTCAGGATTCATCCTCACCAAAAGCCCCTTAAACTGAACATTCCTCTTTTCAAAGAAAATCTTCATTAGCCACTCTTTATCTGATAATAGTGCCAAAGTAATCAACATAGTAGAAGGTATAACTACATCTTTCTCCAGAATATCAGTTAAGTTAAGCACCTCAGCTTTGCCTACCCCCGCAACATCCCTTAAGACATTATCCTTTTTTGAAAATGGAAGATAATAAGTCTTAACAACTGGTGGATGAGATTCTGGAGGAAGACCTAAAATGTCTGTGAAATAACTGTGGAGCATATCCTTAGCAGGTATAAGTGCCACTCGAGGAAAATTTACCAAATGCAAGGTAGCTGCTCTCACAGAGTTTTCCAAAGATTCCAATTTAGCAGTAATTAAGGCAGCCTCCTTAATATGTGCATCAGACCATTCCTCCACCAGCTTAACTTGTGTTTGAACCGCAGAAAGTGAATTTTTGAATGAAAGTACCTTAGCTGAGGTTTCTTCAATGGCCCCTCAATGTTGTTACACCATCTGAGTCAATGAAGTTACCTGCAGTAGCAAAGCTACATCCAGCTGGACAATAGCATTCCAGATTAATTCTAAGATGAAAGTTTCTAGGCATTGAAGAGAGAAATCCAAAGAGGATGCCTCCATCGCCACATAGCACCCCTCTAACACTCCCAAAGTTGGTGTCCTACTCTGTACGACAGTCTCCCCTACTGCCCGCTCTCCACCTGACAATGCAGGAAGGATGTCGTGACTCTGTTGAACTGGAGAAAGGATCATTCTCTCAGCTGGGAGCCCCGAGGCAGCCCCTTGACTGCTGGCACACAAACTAATGCAATCAGCGTCAGGACGCAGCGGCTCCTCTGGAGACTCCTGAGTGCACCGCTCCTTCACTGGTCACTGTATTGTGGGAGAGACAGAGTCATTGCCTGAAGACAGCTCCAAGTCACCTGGCTCTAGAACCAGCCCAATCAGGCTTAACTCCCCCACCAAAACTGGTTGCTGAGCTGGCCGGCTAAGAAACGTGTCCATTGGAGCAAAGGCTTGAGGTAAAGGAGGGGAGGTCGGGGGAGCCAGAGAGGGGCATCCAGCCCCCTTTCCCTTCCATTTCCTGACCATTTAGAAACACCAGCCACTCAGACATG
The DNA here is from genome assembly GCA_033557465.1 of Ichthyophis bannanicus. NCBI lineage: Eukaryota > Metazoa > Chordata > Amphibia > Gymnophiona > Ichthyophiidae > Ichthyophis > Ichthyophis bannanicus. The sequence goes on along the minus strand of CM066033.1, from coordinate 952,651,545 downwards.
CTTGCGTTCCACCATCTTTTCCAAGTTGAAGAGCCCTAACTTTTTAAGCCTTTCCTCATAGGGGTATCCTTCCATCCCCTTTACCATTTTGGTGGCTCTTCTCTGTACCTTTTTTAATTCTGCTATATCCTTTTTAATTTATGGCAACCAGAATTGCACACAATATTCAAGGTGTGGTTGAACCATGGAACAATACAGAGGCATTATAATAGTCTTTGTTTTATTCTCCATTCCTTTCCTTATGATTCCTAGCATTCTATTATCCATAATGACACCTAAATCTTTTTCCTGGGTGGTGGTTTCTAAGGTGGTGCTTTGCATCGTGTAACCAAAGTTTGGGTTGTTCTTTCCTAGGTGCATACCTTTGCACTTGTCCACATTAAATTTCATCTGCCATTTGGGCATCCAGTTTTCTAATTTATCAAGGTCCTCTTGCAGTTTTTCACAATCTTCTTGTGTTTTAACAACTTTGAATAATTTTTTGTCATCTGCAAATTTAATCATCTCACTTGTTATTCCCATTTCCAGGTCATTTATGAATATGTTAAAAAGCAGCGGGTCCAGCACATATCCCTGAGTACTGCACTATTTACTTTTCTCCATTGAGAAAATTGCCCATTTAGTACTACTCTCTGTCTTCTATCTTTCAACCAGTTCTGATTACAGTACTACACTGCCTCCAATCCCATGACTTTTTAATTTCGCCAAGAATCTCTCATGAGGGACCTTGTCAAAGGCTTTCTGAAAATCCAGATACAATATATCAATCGGCTCACCTTTTTCTACCTGTTTATTTACACCTTCAAAAAAATATAAGAGATTAGTAAGACAAGACTTTCCTTGGCTAAATCCATGTTGGCTTTCTCCTGTTAAACCATGACTATATAGATGATCAATCATTTTATTCATTATAATGGTTTTCTACCATTTTGCCTGGTACTGATGTCAGACTCACAGGTCTGTAGTTTCCCGGATCTCTAAAGAAGTAAAGAAAAAGAGGTTAGGGCCCGATATTCATCTGGGCAGGCTATGCACTGCTACAGCGCATAGCCATGCCCGCCGATCCTTAACCCCAGAAATTCAATCCCGGGTCATAAGTGGCCCCAGCATTGCATATCTGGAGATTGCCACACATGCCAGAAGCTGCAGTAGCTAACGGGGCAGCAGCAATATTGCATGCTGCCCAGTTAGTTCCTGCGCCTTAAAGATAGATGAGACAATATAGCCGCTGCCCTTTTAGTGACAGTCTCCATCTCCACTCCTCCACCCCCCTCAAAGCCCCCATCCCAACCCGATTCTAACTGCATAGCATCGGGGCATGTAGCAGGCTTAGAAGGGGATATTTAACGGCACTAACTGTGTAAGTGCTCTTGAATATCCCGATTAAAGATATTTATATGGTTCACTGGGCTGTAAACTGTGTAAGTGCCTTTCAAATATCGAAAAGAGGAAGACAACAACGATATTTTGAAAATCTAAGAGAAATTGGGAAAGTAGTCAGTAAAAAAGCAAATGAAAGAAAAAAATAAGCAATGCAGTAAAAGTCTCTCTTTTGAACAATTAATCAGACTGTACAAATTGCCCTATGAGAGTAACTGTATTGAATGTGATTTTGGATATGAGCGAGAAGGAGAAATTTATAGAGATAGGACCTTGAAAATAATTTTTTCCGTTTCCCAGCATGACTGTTCAGATAAGAGGTGAGAAGTGCCTGCCACTATCTACCCAAAAAACATTACAATGCTGCCTGTTGCAATCACTGTAGAACAACTGGAAGGTGTCTCCACCAATTTTTCGCTTGAAAATTGCATGACAAAGCATTCTGAGCAATGTAATGGAGAACAGGAGCTCTAGAGAGACCCAATATGGCACCAAGGCAGCACCCCCCTCTGAGGAGAGGAAAGTGACCCTTGGATCCAGGGGATAAGATCACTGATGGGAGAGACCGAAAGCTAATGGGGGTGTGCCTGCCAGAAATTCACAAAATCTGCCATTGACATGGTTTAGAGGGGGTTTAAAAAGGATATTTGCTCCGTTACTCTGAAGACTGCAGAGGAAGGACTGGAACCTCATTGGAACTTACACCATGTAAGTGAAGGCACAGAACAAAATGGCTCAGATTTGGAATCCTGGATTCTGGTGGATGTAAATGGCACTAGAAGGACTTGAGACCATACACTGGGATCAATGTCCCCACTGCCACCTTCACCAGGAAATGACTTCTGTTGTGAGCGTTCTCTGATCTTGAGTTGAAGAAAAATGGTGGTCCCTGGCCCCGTGTGGTACATCCTGAGATGTACTGAGCAGGTTTATACTGCCATATAAAGCAAAAAAGGCCTTATATGGCAGAGAGATCCTAAGGGTACTGGGAGACTTCAGGGAGGTGACAGATAGGGTCCACTAGACCACCAGGCCATTTTCTGGTTTTGGGGTGGGAGGATTGGAGCCACCAAGCCACCAGATAATTTTATGATTTGGGAGTGGGAGGTTGGGTGGGGCTGCTAGGCCACCAGGTAATTTCCTGGTTCAGGAGATAGGAGTTGGGGCCCCTGGCCAAACAGGTAATTTTGTTGGATGGGGACTCCGATAATAGAGGGTGCCACGATCAGGTGAGAGGGTGTGCTGCGATTGGGGGGTGGGATCAAGAATGGAGCTGCGACTAGAGGGTCAGGTCATCTGAGGTGAAGTGCCAAATTTCACCATAGATAATCTTTTAGCAATCCAGCCCATGCGCACAGGTGCAGACTTAAAGCAGGCACATGTGCACATGTGTCTGGCTTGCTCTGCTTTTTTAGTGCTGAATTTTGTGTTCAGATGATTTGCATGTTGTTTGCTTCCAGCATTACTGTGCAAAAAATCAGTGTTAAACTTGCATTAGAAAACCCTGCGCTAGAGCTTTAGTGCTGGGCTCTGGCTCAGGGTTTCTGCATTGGTCTAAAGAAATGTGGTGGTAAATATTCAGTGGCAATGATCCGGACAGCAGCACTTATCCTCTGTATACGTTTCGCTGGCTGAGGCTATCCAGTGATATTCAGCGGTGCTATCCTTGTCTACCTTAGTACCATTCGGATAGTGGCTGGGTGGTTACATGGGTGGAGCATCAAATTATCCAAATAGCGGTGATATTCACTCTGCTATCCAGATAACTATCTGGATAAGGTTAGCACAGCAAAAAGGCTTCCATAATGTGATCCTGGTAACGGACTGACTATTGCTGCTACCTAAACAGTTCTACTATAAAAAAAAGGTGCACATGGACCAGTCAAATGTTTGACAAATCTAATTTCCCCGACTAAAGCGGACAGAATCTAATCACTACATTAATTTTTTTGTCGGATCGCCTGTTGTGAGGATGATAAATCACTCTCTTGAAACAGGCCCTCCATTTTAATCTATTTTAAAAACAGCCACCTGGCCCAAATATACGAGGCTATATGTTCCCCAGAACCAACCACCGCAAAATTCAAACAGTGCTTTTATACAAAAGCTAAAGATCATTCAAGGTCTCACTTAATACACCCAAATACATGGTGCAATCGCACCTGCAGCACTATTATACTCATCTGGAACACGTTCAAGGCAGAATGCGTAAGCAATGTATCACGCAGATAATGCAATCCTTCACATTATGGATACTAAATCCAATCAATTCAATTGCCAGTTGCTCCAATGGCACTGCTGTGCTGTTAAGTGCTGTCGTCAGTCTATCTAAAAACAGTGGCACTGGTCACCGCATTATTCGCATATTCAGCCCTGGCCACTATCTGTATACCGGCACCAAATATCCAGATTGTTTTTGGCCATCACTGTCAGCTTTTTACAAAATTAGTGGCCTATTAGGGTCTAAAGAGAAAAGGGAGAAGGATCGATGTTTGTATTTTCTGTACTTGAATTATTAGAGATGTAAGGCTTATGAGAGAGACTTTTGATATATCATCAGAGGTTTTATTGTGGCAGGAAATAACTTATAACAGCAGCTTTCCATTTGGCAGGTGTTTCTACATGAAACTCTTTAAACTCTTAAAACATCATTAAATAATCTTGGCCACAACTTACAATCATAATTAACCAACATAAAAGAATGAATGAACTCAGCCTTACTGTTTGACTTAGGGGTATGTTTACTAAACGGCAGTAAGAGAGCAGTCTTTTCCATGATTTAACGGCAGCGATAAGGGGTTATCGTGCGGTAAATGTTCTGTTCATGTTAGAGGTGTTCCGGTGTTAAGGGGTGCTAGTGGAAACTTAGCAGGCAGTAATAGCACATGCTGCGGGAAGGTGTCTGACGCACCTTAACACAGGAAAGCCACTGAAATGCTAAAAAGGGGTAGGAAAGCCATTGGAGAAGGTATGGATGCAAGCACAATTGGTAGCTGATGGAATTGACTCACCTGATGCCTGGCAATGTAGCTTATGCTGTTGACTAGGTGAGATAGGCGGCTGCCTAGTGATGATGGTCAGTGTGGGTGTTGGCTGTGTCATGGGTGGGTGGTGGTGGCAGTAGAGTCAGCGGAGAGAATGCAGCAGCAGGGGGCGCTGTGACAGGTGTGTAGTCCTAGATACTCCTGAAAGCGTGCACCATGCCGTAAGTTATAATATAGTGTCTGTGAGATGTGGACATGTATCCGAATGTACTATCAGTGTGTGCCATGCCATAGGCGAGGACAGTGTCTGGGTAAAGGCAGCATGTCCCTGATGTGGGCAGCAAAGGGAGGATTGTCCATGAATACTCATGTGGATGATATGGCTAACTGCTGAAAATGACCCCTGATGGCCATGGTGGGGCAGCTTACTGCCAGTAAGCTGCCCCACCATGAATCTCCCTGATAGTCAAATGATGGGTGCAAGGCTGTGCCATGGATTTTCCAAGCAGAGAGTTTGCAATGTGCATGGAATCATACAGGCCAAAAGCATTTGGTGTGTGTGAACCAAAAGTAATAGTGCCATGGGCTACATGAAATACCATTTGTGCGGGTAGGAGTGGTGCCTCAGCTATATCCTCTTTACATAAAGATGGGAGGTCACAATGATGGCAAAACAAAAAATGCATTCACTGACCCACTGTAATGCGCCATGGCAGAGACACTAAAGCCATGCTCACAGATGTCTATGATGGGGAATGCTAGGTTGGGCTACCCAACGTGTGGCTATAACATATAGAAATGTAGAACATAAGAACATAAGATATGCCATACTGGGTCAGACCAAGGTCCATCAAGCCCAGTATTCTGTTTCCAACAGTGGCCAATCTAGGTCATACGTACCTAGCAGTTTCCCCAAGAGACACAGGTTCCACAATGCTTGTATTGGTTCAAGCATTGATATCCTGGGTCCCTTCTTAATAATGGTTTATGGACCTTTCCTCCAGGAACTTGTCCAAACCTTTTTTAAAACGCAGCTACACTAACAGCCTTTACTACATCCTCCGGTAACAAATTCCAGAGTTTGATTACACGTTGAGTGAAAAAATATTTTCTTTTATTAGTCTTAAATAGTTTACCCTGTAGCTTCATTGCATGTCCCGTAGTCTTTCTATATTCTGATAAGGTAAACAATCGATCTACGTTTACCCGTTCCACTCCGTTCATTAATTTATAGACTTCTATCATATCACCCCTCAGCTGTCTCTTTTCCAGGTTAAAGAGCCCTAACCTTTTTAGCCTTTATTCATAGGAGTATCCTTCCATCCCCTTTACCATTTTGGTGGCTCTTCTCTGAACCTTTTCTAAAATCGCTATATCCTTTTTAAGATACGGCGACCAGAATTGCACACAATATTCAAGGTGCGGTCTCACCATGGAACGATATAGAGGCATTATAATATCTTTTGTTTTATTTTCCATTCCTTTCCTTATGACACCTAGCATTCTATTTGCTCTCTTGGCCGCCGCTACACATTGGGCCGAGGGTTTTAACACGTTATCCACAATGACGCCTAAATCTTTTTCCTGGGTGGTGGTTCCTAATGTGGAACCTTGCATCGTGTAACCATAGTTTGGGTTGTTCTTCCCTAGGTGCATAACCTTGCACTTGTCCACATTAAATTTCATCTGCCATTTTGATGCCCAGTCTTCCAAATTATCAAGATCCTCTTGCAATTTTCTACAATCCTCTTGGGTTTTAACAACTTTAAATAGTTTTGTGTCATCTGCAAATTTGATAACCTCACTCGTCATTCCACTTTCCAGGTCATTTATGAATATGTCAAAAAGCAGCGGACCCAGCACAGATCCCTGGGGTACACCACTATTCATCTTTCTCCATTGGGAAAATTGGCCATTTAGCCCTACCCTCTGCTTTCTATCTTTTAACCAGTTCCTGATCCACAATAGTACACTGCCTCCTATCCCATGACTCTTTAGTTTTGCCAAAAGTCTCTGATGAGGGATCTTGTCAAAGGCTTTCTGAAAGTCCAGATACACAATATCAACCGACTCACCTTTGTCCACCTGATTATGCACTCCTTCAAAAAAACATAACAGATTAGTAAGACAAGATCTTCCTTGTCTAAAGCCATGTTGGCTGTCTCCCATTAGGTAATGACTATCTACATGCTGAGTAATTTATTCTTTATGATGGTTTCTACCATTTTTCCCGGTACTGATGTCAGGCTCACCAGTCTGTAGTTTCCTGGATCAACCCTGGAACCCTTTTTAAAAATTGGTGTTACATTGGCGATCCTCCAATCTTCAGGTATTAGAGATGATTTTAATGATAGTTCACAGATTACTAATAGCAGGTCTGCAATCTCATATTTCAGTTCTTTCAACACCCTTGGATGTATACCATCTGGCCCAGGTGATTTGCTACTCTTCAGTTTATCTAATAGTTGTAATACATCTTCCTGATGTATCGATATTTCCTTCAATTCTTCCGCACCTTTAAATACCACTTCAGTCATGGGTAACATCCCTACATCTTCCTCAGTAAAGACTGAAGCAAAGAATTCATTCAATCTCTCCGCTATCGCCTTGTCGCCTCTTAGTGCTCCTTTAAACCCTTTATCATCTAATGGACCAACTGACTCTCTCACAGGTTTTTTGCTATGAATGTACTTGAAAAGGTCTTTACTTCGCGTTTTTGCTTCCGCAGCAAGCTTCTTCTCAAATTCTCCCTTTGCCTGCCTTATCAATGCCTTGCATTTGACTTGCCAGTGCTTGTGCTGTTTCCAGGTTTCGTCGTTTGACTCTTTTTTTCCATTTCCTGAAAGATGCTTTTTTGGCAACAACAGCCTCTCTGACCTCACCTTTAAACCATGCTGGCAGTTTTTTGGACTTCCTTCCACTTTTCTTAAAGCGTGGAATACAGCTGGTCTGGGCTTCCAAGATAGTATTTTTCAACAACAGCCAAGCCTGATGTACGTCTTTAACCTTTGCAACGGCTCCTTTTAGTTTTTTCTTAACTGTTTTCCTCATTTTATCATAGTCTCCCTTTCGAAAGTTAAAAGGTAGTACTGTGGAGTTCCTTACTATCCCTCCTCCACTAATTAAATCAAAGGCGATCATGCTATGATCAGTATTGCCAAGTGGCCCCAACACCATTATCTCTTGCACTAGATCTGGTGTTCCACTAAGGACTAGGTCTAATATGGCTTCCCCTCTGGTCGGTTCATGAACCAGCTGCTCCAAGAAGCAGTCATTTATTTCATCTAGAAACATTATCTCCCTAGCATGTCCTGACGTGACACTGACCCAGTCGATACTGGGGTAGTTGAAATCACCCATTATTATTACTGCACTGTAACTTTTGTTAGCTTCCTTGATTTCTTTGAGCATTTCATCATCCATTTGGTCATTCTGGCAAGGCGCTCGATAGTACACCCCCACTGCCATTGCCTTCCCCCTTTTACATGGAATTTCAATCCATATAGATTCTACAGCAGATTTTGTTTCCTGCAAAACTTTAATCCTTTCTGACTCAATGCCCTCTCTAACATAGAGAGCAACCCCTCCACCAATTTGATCAGCTCTATCATTACGATATAGTTTGTACCCAGGTATCACAGTGTCCCACTGGTTGTCCTCCTTCCACCATGTCTCTGATATTCCAATCATATCTAACCTTTCATTTAGTGCTATATATTCTAACTCTCCCATCTTATTTTTTAGACTTCTAGCATTTGCATACAAGCATTTTAGAGAATGTATTTTATTCATATTAATTTGGCTATTGTTAGACATGGGTAATTTGGGATCTTTAAGCTCAGTCTGCTCCATACTTGAGGGCATTTAGGCTACTTTACTCTTTTGTGGAACCTCTCTGCTTTTGGTAGTATCCTTCAAAGATACATTCTTCTGAACCATCCGCTCTTGGGCGACTGTCGGCTTTCCCCTAATATCTAGTTTAAAAGCTGCTCTATCTGCTTTTTAAAGGTTAATGCCAGCAGCCTGGTTCCATCCTGGTTAAGGTGAAGCCCATCCCTTCGGAAGAGCCCCTCCTTTCCCCAGAATGTTCCCCAGTTCCTAACAAATCCAAAACCCTCATCTCTGCACCATTGTCTCATCCACGCATTGAGACTCTGGAGCTCTGCCTGCCTTTTGGGTCCTGTGCGTGGAACAGGAAGCATTTCGGAGAACGCTACCCTGGAAGTTCTGGATTTCAACTTCCTACCTAAAAGCCTAAATTTAGCCTCCAGAATCTCCCTACCAAATTTTCCTATGTCATTGGTACCGACATGTACCTAGACAGCAGACTCCTCCCCAGCACTATTTAAGACCTTATCTAGGTGGCGCGTGAGGTCTGCTACCTTCGCACCAGGCAGGCATGTTACCAGGCGATCCTCACGTCCACCAGCCACCCAGCTATCTACATGCCTAATGATCGAATCACCAACTATAACGGCTGTCCTAATCCTTCCTTCATGGGCACATGGCCCTGGAGAATCTTCCTCGGTGTGAGAGGGTTTTACATCACCTGGAGGACAGGTCCTAGTTACAGGATCACTTCCTGCCACACCAGGGTGATGCTCTCCTGTCACGTGACCTCTCTCCTCCATGGCAACAGGGATGCTGCCAGACTGGAGGTGGGACTTCAGGACTATATCCCTGTAGGTCTCGTCTATGTACCTCTCTGTCTTATGTTTTCCAAGTCTACTACTTTAGCCTCTAGAGAACGGACTCGTTCCCTGAGAGCAAAGAGCTCCTTGCCCCTAGTGCACACGTAAGACCTCTCACCAACTGGGAGAAAATCATACATGTGACACTCAATGCAAAAGACTGGAAAGCCCCCATCCCGCTGCTGGACTGCTGTCTGCATCTTAGTTTTAAGTTTGTGTTTAGATCTAAGTTCTTTACTTACTAAGGGTTGCTATGGATATTTTTACTAATAAAACTGTACCTAATACGTGTAATATACCTTGTTCACCTGAAGCTTAACTAATCTCAGGTCCTTAGTGTATGACTGATTTGGGTAATGAGCTTCACCTGAGAGCACCTCCTGTCTTTTAAGATGTGTAAGTACCTATAAAGCTACGATTATCCCAGGGGAGGGAGGGAAATAACACTTATTAAAAGAGGGCTGCTACACAGTACCCTGTCTTGTGCTGCTGAGGTAAGCTATATTCTGATTTGATTTAAATTATAGCTCTTAGCTGCTGCTAGGCTCTAACTTCTTATGAAATTTAAACTACAAGCTCTCTGCTGGGTTCCAAATGTAACCAGAAAGCTCTCTTCTGTGTTTTAAATTTAAGCTAAAAGTACTTTGCTGATGCTAGGCCCTGAGTGACTATTAAATTTAGACTACAAGCTCTCTGCTGGGTTCCAAATGTAACCAGAAAGTTCTCCTCTGTGTTTTATATTTAAACTTAAACTGCTGCTACTAGGCCCTGACTGATTTAACAAAAAATAGTGGGTTCACAGATTAATTAGCTTTAATACAAAGAATTCCTTTTAGAAAAATTACCAGAAGTATATACTCACAGTTGCAGATCTCTCTCCAGAAGTAACAGTCCCTTCTTCTAGTCCTTCAAGACTAGAAGAAGGGACTGTTACTTCTGGAGAGATTGTCTACAGGTCACAGCAGATCCAGGACTGTATGAGGTGGGCAAGCATACCCAGGCACAAAATGAACAAGTGGGAATCAAATCCTGGAACTTTGACCATGGAGACATTGCACTAACCAGTAGGCTACACTTCCACACAGCTCTACATAGATGGGTAGAGCCTGCAGATCTCTGATCAAACTGTTTTCTGTCTGTGCCATTATAGATTGGGCCCTCCACTACCATGAGGCACTGCTCATGCAAAACAGCAGTCTGCAGCTGAAGAGCCAATGGAGAATGCACTGATACAGAATATCAGCTCAGTAGAATGCACTGGCTGCATGTGCTATATGCACATAGCAACAACAAGCCATGCTGCAGAGCAGTTTCAGATGTCACCCTGAGGGTGAAGGGGGTGCCCAGCACCATGTCCACTGAACCTGCAATGTTAGAGATGGTCTCTGCTGCAGGTTTGTATTACTGCTAGTGTGTGGCAGATATTGCATGCAGTGTGTTATGCTTTTCTCCTTGTTTCCTGCATGCTTTAGGCAACAGCGACAGCAGCAGCTCAGCCCTGTGTTCTGCCCATGTTGAACACTAATCCTCTGATAACAGTACAAGTTAGTGGCCAGTGTCAATATGCTACTGCCATGGATAGCTACTGGGGGGGGGGGGGGTTGTATAGGCTGATGTGGGGCTACTGTCCTGTCAGGATCCCAGCTGGTGCAGGGGGGCTACTGTCCTACCAGGACCCTAGTGTGTAGACCAAGAACCACTGTTGCTCCAACCATTGAGAAATAACAGTTGACTACAGCACAGTCAGTTAGTGCCCCTGCTGCCCTTCACTGGACTGTGTCAGCCAAGCATAAACCAACTGCAGTTGGTCTGCATGCACAGCATGTGCATAGTGTGACCACAAGCACTCTGTCTTGGGATACTCAGCATTGACATCCAGCCATTTGTTCAGTGATTGGTATCTTCAGACAAAGAATGCATCCACATCACTGGAGCCAGACATTATAAGAGCTCTATGTGGATACATACCAATGCCATGGTCACTTTTTGGTCATAGTGAGAGTGCCATCTCAGCATGACATACAGTGGCCACCCAGGTAATGCATGTGGCAGACGGGCACAATGGTGTCTCAGCCAGTGACCCTACCATTGTGGCAGACACATCCAGGCCAATCTGCACTGTTTCCGGTGATACCCACAATGCTCTGCCTTACCTTATTCACATTTTCTAAACAGGCTGGGAAAAACTCAGACAATGTGAGCCAAAGTGCAGTGCAGAAAGTCACAGGACAAAGGGAACCATACACACACACACGCATACACTCTCATTGACACACTGTGTAAAATTGGAGATGGTTGGCATTCTTGCTTGACACTCCTGTCTCAATGTCAGCTCAAGGATTGATAACACGTGCTCTGTTTGCAGATGCTATTACCATGCCATGTCCTCACCACATGTTGTTACAGTGTGCTATTAGCTTCCAACCAGCTGTGGATAGTGGAGCCTGTCAGTGCTGCTGGTGGGTGTTTCCAACTTTGCTGGCCATCTCCATGGGGGTTGCACATGCTGGAGCTATACTTACACTGTCAGCTAAACCTCATCTACAATGCAATGTGTGCCTTCAAGTCAGTCCTGACTCCTGGCAACCCAGAAGCTCCTGGGTTTTCTTGGTAGTGTCACTGGAAGTAGATTGCCAGGCCTTTCTTCTGAGGCAATGGAGGGTTAAGTGACTTGCCCAAGGCCACAAGGAGTGCTAGTGGGAATTGAACCCTGGTTGCTTGGTTACCAAGCCAGTGTTCTAACCACTAGGCTACTCCTCCACAACCTCATCTACAGGAAGATGCAATTCAGAAACCCCAGCAGGTACCTGAATCTGTGACCCTCCACACATATACACACCAATTGTGTGTGTGTTGCACCACAGTGCTGCCTTATGGGGATAACAGTTCCTGTTGCTGACATGCTTTCCTTCAGCTTGCCTTTGGCACATGCTGCAATATGCATGGTGCATATGACCAGGACAAGGCTTCTGTCTGCTACAGCCTGCTGCCACTTCCCACACCACCACCAATACCCCACCATGCAGACATGCCCATGCACTATCAGTGGTGGTGGTCACAGTCCCGGCATGTTAAACATGCAGGTTTAGTAGGTGCCTTGGGCATAAGGGCCAGATGGGGGGGGGGGGGGCAGGGGCACACATGGATGGCCATACAGCCCCCCCCACCAGCTGCCCATGCAGGGGCCCCATCACTGCCTGCCACCAATACACCTCGGGGGGAGGATAGCAGCCATATTTCCTCAGGCACCTGCATTTTAAAGCTACCTGGAGGGCTATTGCATCTGGCACTATTGGCCTCTTCCCCCACAACTGGGTTCTGTGGCAGCAGGGAGGGGGGGGGGAGGCAGCCTGGATCTCTGCCTGGGGTGCCAGGACCCTTGGACCGCCCCATGTGGCATATTGCCTTTCCGCAGCAGTAGCAAGATTGTGTGCTGCCACTATCACATATGGTTCTGCAGATGGCAGAATACTCCTTTGTGGAGAGGCTAAAAAGGTTGGAGCTCATCAACCTGGGGAAGAAACAGCTGAAGGGAAATATGATAGAGGTCTATAGATTATTGACTGGAGTGGAACAGGTAAATGTAGGTCGCTTTTTTATGCCATCAGACTGTGGACAGACTATGGGATCTGCAAGGTGGCTGCACTGTAACCCATTTGGGTCTTCTAGGTGAAAATATTTTTTCAGTCAACATGTAATAAAACCCTGCAGTCTATTACCGGAGGATGTGGTAAAGCTGTCAGTATAGCTGGGTTTAAAAACGTTTGGACAGGTTCCTGGGTAACGGTCTATAAACCATTGCTAAAGAGGAACCGTGCTATGCACTGCTTGCCCCATTACAGTTATTGGGGATAATGTGTGTCTTTTGGGGAAACTGCTAGGTACTTGTGACCTAGATTTTGCACTGCTGGACACAGGATACTGGGCATGATGGACCTTGGTCTGACACAGTTTGGCATATTTTGTAGTTTTATGTTCCTATGTGCCATTTAGGCAGCTGCCTGGTCCCCCCTGTGCCTCAGCAACCCCCACTGCATGACCCATGTGCCATCTCCTTTGCCCCATTTGCACCATCAACATAGTGCCCTTTCATTCTTGGGCACTATGCTGTCGCTGCTAATGAAGCACTACTATCACTCTCTTGGGCTCCCCTGTCTATGCATCACATTGCAGATGTAAAATAGGCCTAAATAAGCCCATCCTTTCTGTGAGGTTTTGAATTGCGTTAGGGCTTCTGCCATTAAGGTACCTGCATTAAGGGAGCAAGAACAAAATTACACAGCATGTAGATAGTCATGGCCTAATGGGAGACAGCCAACATGGCTTTAGACAAGGAAGATCTTGTCTTACTAATCTGATATGTTTCTTTGAAGGTGTGCATAAACAGGTAGACAAAGGTGAGTCGGTTGATATAGTGTATCTGGACTTCCAGAAAGCTTTTGACAAGGTCCCCCATCAGAGACTTTTGGCGAAGCTAAAAAGTCATGGGATAGGAGGCAGTGTACTATTGTGGATCGGGAACTGGTTAAAAGATAGAAAGCAGAGGGTAGGGCTAAATGGCCAATATTCCCAATGGAAAAAAGTGAATAGTGGAGTACCCCAGGGATCTGTACTGGGTCCGCTACTTTTTGACATATTCATAAATGACCTGGAAAAGGGAATAACTAGTGAGGTTATCAAATTTGCAGATGACACAAAACTGTTTAAAGTTGTTAAAACCCAAGAGGATTGTGGAAAACTGCAGGAGGATCTGGATAAATTGGAAGACTGGGCATCCAAATGGCAGATGAAATTTAATGTGGACAAATGCAAAGTTATGCACCTAGGAAAGAACAACCCACACTATTGTTACACGATGCAAGGCTCCACATTAGAAACCACCACCCAGGAAAAGGATTTAGGAGTCATCGTGGATAACATGTTAAAACCCTCCGCCCAGTGTGCAGCGGTGGCCAAGAAAGCAAATAGAATGCTAGGTATCATAAGGAAAGGGATGGAGAATAAAACAAAGGATATTATAATGCCTCTGTATCGCTCCATGGTACGACCGCACCTTGAATATTGTGTGCAATTCTGGTCACCGTATCTTAAAAAGGACATAGCGTTATTAGAAAAAGTACAGAGAAGAGTCACCAAATTGGTGAAGGGGATGGAAGGCTACTCCTATGAAGAGAGGCTAAAAAGGTTAGGGCTCTTTAGCCTGGAAAAGAGACGGCTGAGGGGAGATATGATAGAGGTCTATAAATTAATGAATGGAGTGGAACGGATAAACGTGGATCAATTGTTTACGCTATCAGAATATAGAAAGACTAGGGGACATGTAATGAAGCTACAGGGTAAACTATTTAAGTCAAATAAGAGAAAATATTTTTTCACTCAACGTGTAATCAAACTCTGGAATTTGTTACTGGAGGATGTAGTAAGGGCTGTTAGTGTAGCTGGGTTTAAAAAAGGTTTGGACAAGTTCCTGGAGGAAAGGTCCATAAACCACTATTAAAAAGGGACCCAGGATATCAATGCTTGACCCAGTACAAGCATTGTGGAACCTGTATCTTTTGAGGATATTGCTAGGTACGTATGACCTAGATTGGCCACTGTTGGAAACAGGATACTGGGCTTGATGGACCTCGGTCTGACCCAGTATGGCATGTCCTATCTTATCTTATCTTATCTAAGCCTTGTTCCCGCCCACTCCCCGGCCATTGATCCCCACTCTTTGCCCCGTGCACGCCTTCTCTTCACCCACAGGTCCCGTTAGCGTGAGCTAAAGTGGCTGGTACCGTTAGCACACGCTAAAGTGGCTTTTTGCACGTGCTAAGGGTGCAGATGCACATTTAGCACATGCTAATGACACACTTGCTTCTTTACCATGGTTTAGTAAACATACCCCTTAGTTTTTCTCTGACTAGTCTCTCTCCATTGGTGGGCAACTGGTTTAACTGTTCCTAGCCTTGGTCCATCAGAGGGAAGCCAGCCAAGTCACTTCAGGATCAGGTGAAAGGCCGGCTTATGGCATCCACAGCTCACAGTAATCCCAGGGCAGAATGCTGGGAATTGTTTAGATAACTCTCAGGAACAGTGTACAGGGCAAAATTTGCACCAGGAACTCATTAACAGCAAAAAAACAAGTTGCAAAGGCAGAAGGCAAAGGAAGAGAAAGCGTAAATGGCAGTGTCCTTTTCTTTGTCTTATACTCAGTTTTAATGTTTTTTCTTTTTATCAATACCTTCATTTATCCATGGGGGTCATTTTAAAAGCCTTAGACATCAGAAAACGTGGATATGGACGTCCATATCATGGAGTCCCCAGAGTCATTTTACAAATGGCTTTTAAAGACATCTTCAGTGAGAGGACATTCAGGTAGGCAAGGGGCATGGCAGAAACATGTCTGGAGAGGTGCAATGCAATTAGATTTCCCTGCTCGATTTCAGAAATGTTGGGGACGTCTGCAACTCCGTCTAAGTTTAGACCTGCTGCAGGCATGAGTAGGCATCAGGAAGTGCTTGTTTTGGCTGTAAAAAATCCAGAGGGTGTAGAGATACAGTAGGTGACTTGCCCAAGATCACAAGGCATTGTTGTAAGATTTGAACATTGGCTGCACTGGTCCTAGCCCACTACTCTAATCGTTAGACTATTAGACATCCGCATTTTGGAATACTATTCTGGGGATGTCTATATAGATGTCCCAATAGACTTCCATATCAGGCATGTCCACGTTTCTGAAATCATGCTGGAACTTCAACGTGCCTGCTTTTTTTTCAAATGTTTGGACTTGGATGTCCCAGAATGCACTTGATGTCCTTTGTAAAAAGTGCCATCAAGTGATTGGCAATAGCATAGTATGTGTGTACTGGACTGATGTCAGAAGTTGTTAGTAAGCTCACTCACATCTGAAAAGTCCTTGCTGAGAGATAGATGCAGGGAACATATTGCTCATTGTTTAGTTCAGGCACAGTTTGGATTTCTGATACAATGTCTATTGAGGCCATGAAAACTGTCAAAATTCATACTGCCTCAGCTACTTTAGTTCCTCAGAACACTGTCTTGTATATGGAGCAATAAACAATATAAAATTTAATGTATGTTTGGTCTGTTCAGAATGCTTTGCTTTGCTTTAAATTCCATGGGGGGCATATTCAACAGTGGCAGCCAGGCAAAATAAAATACTAATCTGCTGCTGCTTTAATTAAAATAGGATATTCTTGAACAAGGTTTTAATATAGTAACATACGTGGAGGCACATTCCATTATGTGTGTCCTGGCTTCTGAGTGTCCGGTCAGAACTGGGCACACAGAGAAAGACCTGATTCTGATCCCGCGGGTCATGTTTAGCCCCCACGGAATCAGAATTGCTTCTAGGCTGCCAGCCACTTTTGCCTTTCCCCGCAGCCCGACCCCTGATCTGGCCTCCAATGTCCAAGGTCGGGCTGCAGAGAATCTCCTGCACTCACTCAGCTTTTTGCTCCCAGCCGGGCCTCCTGTCCCCCGATATCTAGGGGGATTTATTCCACCTCTGAAGTGGAATAAGTCCCCCATCCACTCTGCCGGCTCCAGACTTACAGGGCCAACTTCAGAATTTTCCCAGTATGTTTGGAGCTGTGGACTGCCCACTGACTGCCCTAACTCTGCCTCTGTACTGACCCCTCCCACCCCCGTCTAAGCCTCCCCCTACAAACTCCTTATTCGTACAGGGAGGCTTAGTCAGGGACAGTAAGGGGGACGAATAGCGGGGATGGGCTGTTTGCAGGACAGAATAGATCCCATAGTACATGACGGCAAATAAAAACCAGTATGGTCCATCTAGTTTGCCCAGCAAGGCGGCAAGAGTAGGTGCACCTGCCACTCCGTGCAGGTCACCCCTCCCCAAGCCTTTGTTTAGGGGTGTTCCCACCGCTCCGTGTAGGTCACCCCTATTTGTTGAGATATAAGAGATAGTTATGTTTATTTTGATTTTATCCTGTTGCTTTAAAGGGATCCACTGTGTCTGTGCCATGCCATTTTGAATTCTGTCATTGTATTTGCCCCCATCACTTCCATCGGGAGGGCATTCCAAGCATCCACCACCCTTTCAGTGAAAAAGTATTTCCTGACATTGTCTTTCAGTTTACCCTCTTGCAGCTTCATGTTATGACCTCTAGTTTTACAGCTTCCTCGTCTCTGGAAGAGGTTTGTTGGTTCATTAATACTCTTTAAGTTTTGAAAGTCTGAATCATATCTCCCCTGTCCCTCTTCTCCTCTAGAATGTACATATTTAGGTCTTCAAGTCTCTTCTCATATCTTGTGGTGCAAGCTCCAAATCATTTTGGTCGCCTTCCTCTGAACCGTTTCCAGTCTTTTTATATCCTTTGTGAGATATGGTCTCCAAAACTGAACACAGTATTCCAAGTGAGGCCTCAACAGTGACTTGTACAGTGGCATTAGTACCTCTTCCTTTCTGCTGGTAATTCTTCTTTATATGCAACCCAACATCCTCCTGGCTTTTGCCACTGACTTGTCACACTGTTTCACCACCTTGAGATCCTCAGAAACAATCACTATGAGGTCTTTCTCCTGGTCCATGCACACCAAACTCTCACTCTCTACTGCATACAATTCCCTTGGATTTCTGCTTCCCATCTGCATGACACTGCACATCACATTAAATCTTAACTGCCAAGCATTAGACCATTCTTCCAGCTTTTGTAGATCTTTCCTCATGTTATCTGCTCCCTCAGGGGAGTCCACTGTGTTGCAAATTTTCATGTCATCTGCAAAAAGACAGACTTTTCTATTCAGTCCTTCAGCAATATCACTCACAAATACATTGAACAGTACCATTCCCAGGACTGAACCCTGGGGCACACCACTAATTACCTTCCTTGCATCCGAGTGAGTTCCATTTACCATCACCTTCTGTTGTCTGTTAGTTAACCAATTTCTGACCCAGTTCATTACCTTGGAACCCATCCCCAAGCTGTTTAGTTTATTGCTAAGCCTCCTATGAGGAACAGTATCAAAGGCTTTGCTGAAATCTAGGTAGATCACATCCATCGCATACCCTTGATCTAGTTCTCTGGTTACCCAGTCAAAGAACTCAATCAGATTTGTTTGGCAAGATCGTCCTTTGGTAAAACCATGTTGCCTTGGATCATGCAACCTGTTGGTTTCAAGGAAGTCCACTATTTGCTCTTTCAGGAGCACCTTCATTACTTTTTCCGCCACTGAGATAAAGCTTACTGGCCTGTAGTTTGTCACTTCTTCCCTATTACCACTTTTGTGAAGAGGTACCACATCAGCCTTTAACAGCCCTGTGGAACTTCTCCTGCCTCTAAGGATCTATTAAAAACATCCTTTAACGGCCCTGGGAGAACCTCTCTGAGCTCTTTTAGTATCCTGGGATGTATCTCATTCTCCGGGAACAGGAAGTCAGTCCTCACATATGGGTGACATCAATGCTGACGGAGCCCGCCCGGATTAAATCCCCAGCTTTCAAAGAAAGCCTTTGGGAATTGCTACCATGCATGCATAGTCCACTTCCCGCCCGAGGGTGCCATCTTGCTCAGTCTCTTTTTTTCCTTGGAGCCCAACAGACATTGTCTGCAGTGTTCCAGGAAAAGTTGATTTTTTTGTGTCTTTTGACTTCCACCGGTTTGACACCAGTACCCTTCCCGCCTTCGGCCTCGGTATCTCGATATCAGGTCAATTCCTCCAGTTTAATTTTTCTTTCTTTGAGCGTTTTTTGGCACCATTTTTCCCTCGCTGGCAGCCCAAAGGGTCTTTGACCTTGCTGGGGTCCTTTTCCCCCCCCCATGGCTACCAGCGGGTTCAAAAAGTGTGATCGGTGTGGGAAAATTATGTCCCTCACCGATACCCATGACTGCTGCCTCCGGTGCCTCGGACCAGACCACGACCCAGCGGTCTGTGGTCTATGTAAAAGGATGTCCTCGAAAGCCTTGTGGAGCTGCCAGCAACAGCATGATAAGATTTTTCCTGACTCCCCCATGGACCCGAGAGCCAGGACCTTGTCTGAGGCCTCAATGACGGGAGGAGCACTCCGAATCCAAGTGTCGTCAGGATTCCTCGGAGAGGAGGTCTCCCTCGAGGAAAGAGAAGAGAAAGAAAAAACCCTCGAAGACAG
The DNA here is from genome assembly GCA_033557465.1 of Ichthyophis bannanicus. Classification (NCBI taxonomy): domain Eukaryota; kingdom Metazoa; phylum Chordata; class Amphibia; order Gymnophiona; family Ichthyophiidae; genus Ichthyophis; species Ichthyophis bannanicus. The sequence continues at coordinate 952,632,373 of CM066033.1, read as the reverse complement.
CATCTCTGGATAGTTCCGAACAGTCTGGCACCTCTCGGGGCCAGTCAGGGAGCCCCGAGTGCCTGTCCGGGGCGTCAGTGAAGGAGCACCCAGCCAAGGTTCCTTGCAGGGATACAGACGCGGATCAGCCTAGGCAAGTACATACTGTCCTAGTCGAGGACTCCCCTCTGGGGGAACCAGCTGCGGGCCTGAGCATGTCTGCACCTGAGTCGGAGGCTATGAAGCCTCCGGAACTGGTGTCCAGGATGGCGGCCTTGGAGCACAGGTTTACTGCCTTCATGGAACAGCAGCGGGCGCTGATGTCCGGCATGTCTGGTTCCTCCACCCCGACCACCAGGATCTCAATGTCAAAGTCGACCCCGGAGGCCAAGCTGATCCTCGAGACCTTCCAGGCTCGAGTCGATTCTCGGCTGAAGTTGCACTCAGCTTCCCGCTCATCGGGACCGAGGTCGTCACCACTGAGCCTGCAGGCGCCGGGGGCCTTGATGCCCAAGGAGCTCCACGAGTCCTCCTCGGAGGCCTCCACTTGGGAGACCGAGGATGAGGAGTCACCAGACACTCGGCATCACCAGGATGTTCCCTCTGATTCCACGGTATCTGAACCTTAGAGAAGATCCCTGCCAGAGAATATGGGTTTTCTGGAATTCGTGCATGAGAAGTCCAAGTCTTTGGCATTCTCGACGGAGTCCGAGGAGGATCTTCGAGCTGACGAGCTCGAGATCCTCCAATACGAGGCTCCCCCTCGAGAAGCTCTCATGGTGCCCATTCCTCCTATCCTGGAACGACTTATGCTCCACATGAGAGAGACACCGGCGATGATGCCGGTAATCAGCAAGCGGCTCGACTCGATGTATCGAGTCTGCCAGAGCCCTGGTTTCCAAAAATCACAACTGCCGCACAACTCCATGGTTGTGGAGTTGGCCATGCGTCGACTGAAGAATCAGAAGACGCACTGCTTGGTGCCCCCCGGTAGGATGGCTCGTACCTTGGATGCCCTCGGCAGGAAGTGTTTCCTGGGAGCGATGCTGAATTGTTGGATCCAGGCATACCAGCTGTACATGGGCATGTACCTAAGAGACCTGCGAAGGAAATCGCCGGGTTCTCAGCTGGTATCTCCGAGGAGCGTTTGCAGCGCTTCAAGGGCCTGTCCAAAGCTGTCCATGAATGCTCCAAGTTCATGTCTCGGGCGCCCTATGACGGGTTCGAGTTGGCAGCATGGGTAGCTCTGGCTGGCATCGGTGCATGCTTCCAAGCTTGGCTGCAGTTGTCCGACCTCGAGCAATGGGCTCAGGAGAAGTTGGTCGATGTCCCATGCCAAGGAGAGAACCTCCTTGGGAAACCCATGACCGACAAGGCCGCAGAGCTGGAGACCGAGTTCATGACGAGGACACAGCTCTCTAAGAAGACCTATGTCCCTTCTTGTAAGAAGGGCTTGGGTAAAAAGCCCTTTTACCCGAGGAAGTCCACTGCTTACCGAAACTACCCCACTTACCAGGCCTCCCCAGCTCTCACACAGGGGCAGCAGGCCAAGGGACAGGGGCATGGCCTGCGTTAGCAGAAGGCCCCAAACCCCAGGCTCTGGCTCCGGCCCAGCCTGGTGGGGGGTTTTGACTCTTGCAGCATGGCCCCTCTTCCAGCCACAGCTGGGCAGCCCACAGGAGGTCGGGTTTCCTTGTATGCCCACAGGTGGGAAGCTATCACCACTGATTCATGGGCCTTACAAGTGGTCAGGGAGGGATACCTCCTCCATCTAGCCCAGGTGCCTCCACATTACTTTTCAGGAGAGCCTATCCGGTCTCCCCTTCACCGGAACCTTCTTCTGAAGGAGTTGGCAGGTCTGCTTGAGGATCAGGCGGTGGAACCAGTGCCCCACCACCTCAAGGGCAAGGGGTTCTACTCCAGGTACTTCCTCGTGCCAAAGGATGGGGGGCCTAAGGCCCATCCTCAACCTGTGCAACCTCAACAGATTTCTGGTGAGGGAGAAGTTCAAGATTCTCTCCCTTGGAATATTTCTGCCTTACCTCCGCCAGGGAGACTGGCTTTGCTCCTTGGACTTAAAGGATGCTTACATTCACATCCTAATCCACCCAAGCCACAGGCATTATCTACGCTTTGTGGTAGGGGCAATCATTACCAATATAGAGTGCTCCCATTTGGCCTTGCCTTGGCCCCCAGGGTATTCACAAAGTGTCTGGCCGTAGTCACCACCTTTCTCATCGGAGCTGTTTAAACTATAAGGTAAAGGAGGTTCCAATTGTTCAGCACTGTTTGCTGAAAGGCCATGTATTTGAATAACTACGCTGCCTGTGTATCGATAGGGTGGATAGAGGACGGGAAGGAAAATCCTTAGATGAGACGTTAATTTTCAATGAGCAGAGATGGATTTTAGATTAAACACCTTAGAACCTAATGGCTTTAATGCGAATATAGATTGGTTAGCATGTTTATGATGGCATAGTTTAGAATATTCATTAGGGGGAGTATTTACTATGAAAGGGTTCTCACTCCAAAGTTTTTAGAAAGGATAAGGATTATTAGGAAGTAAGGTGGTAGAGTAGTTATTAGTTGATGAAGATGAGGGAGTAACTTAAGAGTTAATTAAGGTGAACCAACATTAAGGGGTGGGGCATGGTAAGAAGGAGGTCATTTGGTTTTGATTGGATAGAGAGGGTTTTTAAAAATGGAGTAGTGGGTAGATCTCCGCATGCGCGGCGTTCCTAGCTCAGACGGAGAAAGTAATCCAATTGGAAACAGTGAACTGATCCTAGAGCTTTAGCGAATGTGGGCGGCAGCTACGGTAAGGACCAAAGCAGGTTAGGAGAGCTTTAGTTTTAGTTTTAATTTTCATGCATAGAGACGGTAGTAAATTGAGAATAGGAGTGGTAGGTGATTTTAAGTTTTATTCACACACAGCACAATATGCTAAGAAGAGGAAGATCCCCTGAAGAAACCATAAGTGTGAAACGCATGGTCGGTACCGGGGACGGGCGTTGAGATCAGTTCGATAAAACAAGCGAGCGGTGTCATTTAGAGCTAAGTACAAGGATATTAACTTCAACATTTTTGTTTGATTTTGGAGAATTTGGGGATAAATGGTGCACAGCCAAATATGACCAGCTCTATAGCTTGATAATAGAAGGTCGTTGATGTTAAAAGGCATATCCACTGGATTAAGACGTTAGTCTATACAGTGGCGCCAGAATAAGACTGAGATCTTCTTTAGCACACAGCTGTATGTTGAATTACTTGCAGAGTGAAGATTTGGAAACATTTTTGATTTTTCTGTGGGTAATAATGAACGATTAATATTAGCATAATTGTTTGTCAAGCTTTCAGAAACAGACCAAACAGTACTATGTATATTAAATGGCTACTATATAGCACCCACATTAATAGATCTAAATACTGCCTCCAGAACATCTCTAGCTCTAACCTGCCCAGGGATTGGAGGACTGGAACCCTCTGTATCTGTCACTAACATTTCAGTCTTAGATTATCCTGCTTTCCTTAGCAAGCTGTGCAAGCTTTAGTAAACATGTCACCATGTGCTCTCAATCTGACTTCAGATCATAGAGTGCAGCCATTAGCATCTTCTCCGCATTGTCTCTGAGCTCTGTGACTGGCTGAATCCCTGGATTTATTTAGCCTCTTGCATTTTGCTCATACTGCAAAATCTACTGTTGTTGTTGTTGTTAAGTGCCATTGAGTTGGTGTTGACTCATGGCGACCCTCTGGATAGTCGTCCTAAACTGTGTTCGATCTTCAGTCAGGTGTCTCATTGTTGAAAGACTGGCACCCATAGCTGCTGTTATTGTATTGATCCATCTCATTGCTGGCCTTCCTCTTTTGCGTTGACCTTCTACCTTGCCAAGCATGATGTCTTTCTCTAATGATCTCTCTCTTTGCATGATATGTCCAAAGTATGAAAGTTGAAGTCTTGTCATCTGAGCTTCTAAAGAAAGCTTAGGTTTGATATTCTCTAGTACTGACTGGTTTGTTCTTTGGGCAGTCCATGGCATACATAGTATTCATCGCCAGCATCATAATTCAAAGGCATCAATTTTCTTCCTCTCTATCTTTTTCACTGTCCAACCTTTGCATCCATATGACGTTATTGAAAATAAAATGGCTTGAACAAGTTGAATCTTGGTATGGAGAGAGATATCTCTGCTCTTTAGAATCATATCTAGGTCCTTAATAGCCATTCTGCCAAGAGCAATGTGTCATCTGATTGCTTGTTGCTTCTTCATTGATAGATGATCCTAGTAGGTTAAAGTTGTCTGCTATTTCAATTTCTTCTCCATCAACGATGAACTTATTAATTTTGCCAGTTATCAGGATCTTTGTCTTCTTTACATTAAGGTGCAGGCCCATATTAAGGCTATGTTCCTTGATCTTGAGAAGCAAAGTTTTCAGATCATCTTTACTTTCAGCCAGTAATGTTGTATCATCAGCATAGTGAAGGTTGTTGATGAGTCTCCCACCAAACTTCACACCTCGGTTGTCTTCACACAGTCCTGTTTCTCTTCTGTTTTGCATATAAATTAATCAGGTAAGGGGAAAGTATGCAGCCTTGTCATACCTTTGCTGATTTTAAACAATTCTGTTTCTCCTTGTTCCATTTGAACTGTTACTTCTTGATCAATGTAAAGGTTGTGCAAGAGAACAATCAGGTGCTCTGGTATACCCATGTTTCTTAATGTGGCCCAGAGTTTCTCAAAGTTTACAGAGTCAAAAGCCTTGCTGTAGTCAATAAATCACATATAGATATCCTTTTGATATTCTTTAGTCTTTTCAAGGATTCATCTCACATCTGCGATGATGTCTCTCATTCCACTCCCTTTCCTGAACCCTCCTAGCACTTCAAGTAGTTCTCATTCCAGGTATGGTTGTAGTCTGCTGAATAATCTTCAGTAGAATCTTGTTGGCATGTGGGATCAGAGCGATTATGTGATAATTTCCACTGTCAGTTGGATGACCTTTCTTTAGTATTGGTATAAACACATATATTTTCCAGTCAGTTGGCCATGATGTTGTCTTCCAAATTTCCTGGCAGTGCCTTGTAAGTATGGTAACAGCTGCATCTGATTGCTTGAAAACCTCTATGGGAATGCCATCAATGCCTGGTGCTTTGTTTTTTGATAAGGCTTTCAATGCTACTTCAGCTTCTTCTTTCATCACCAATGGTTCTGGATCATAAGGTACAGGTTGAAACGGCTGTTGGTCTCTTTGATCTTTATCATATAATAACTCTGTATATTCTTTCCACCTTTTCTTGATCTTCTCAGCATCATTCAACATGGATCATTGAGCATCTTGTAACATTCCAATTCAAAGCTGGAATTTTTTCTTTAACTCTCATAGCTTTAGGAAAGCCATTCTTGTTCTTCCTCTAATACTTTCTGCTTCTATTTCCTTGCATGTGTCATTATAGTATTTCTCCTTGTGTTACCTTTCTGCACGTTGAGTTCTATGATTGCCTCTCTTTCTCCTCTGGCTTTAGCTTCTCTGCATTTCTGGGCAATTTTCAGAGTTTCTTCGGTCATCCATTTTGGCCGTTTTTTCTTTTTCACCTTTTGTAGAGATTTCTCACTTTCTTCCAACGCAACCTTCTTGATGTCATCCCATAACTCTTCTGGAGCTCTGTCATTTGTATCTAAAGAAGCAAATCAAATTTGCAGGCAGTCTTTAAATTCTCATGGTCATATTTTGCTACATTCATGAGTGGCTTGCTCTTTTCAACTTTAGTTTAAGTTTGCATACTAGTAGTTGGTGATCTGTACCACAGTCATCTCCATGTTTTGTCTTTGTTGATGTTATAGAGAGCTTTTCCATAATTGACTTCCACAGATATAGTCAATTTGATTTTTGTACAATCCATTGGGTGAAGTCCATGTGTACAGTCGCCGCTTGTATTGCTGGAAGAAGGTGTTTGAGATGAATATATTGTTGGTCTTGCAGAATTCTATCAGTCTTTCTCCATCTTCATTTTTGTTGCAAAGTCCATATTTTCCAACCATTTTGCCTTCTTTGTTGCCAACATTTGCATTCCAGTCACCCATGACTATCAGGATATCCTGTTTGCATGTTCTATCAATTTCATCTTGTACTTGTTCATAGAACGCATCAATTTCATCCTCTTCTGCAGTTGTTGTTGGGGCATATACTTGAATTATAGTTGTGTTGATAGGCATTCCTCAGTTGAATAGAAATTAAGTGTTCAATGATTACACTGTATTTCATTACAGTTCTTGCAAGTTTCTTCTTATTTATAAATGCAACATCATTTCTTCTTTGTCTTTCATTTCCATTATAGTAGACCATGTGATCATCAGATGCAAAGTGCCTGATGCCAGTCCATTTCAGTTCGCTGATACCCAACAGATCGAGTTGTACACGTTCCATTTCATTCTTGACCACCTTTAACTTCCCTTGGTTCATGCTTCATACATTCCGTGTCCCAATATGTAATATATCTTTGCAGCTTCTGACTCTCATTTCATGCGCAGCTACATCAGAGGTCAGAGGTCCCGAAGGATTTGATCCAACCACATCATAAATTCTGGCTTTACACTGAAAAGTCTTCAACTCCACCCCAGTGGCCAGTTGAGTACCTTCCTTCCTGGGGGTCTTATCTTCTAGCACTATAGTGCAATTTGTTTTGTTGTGTTTTCATGGCAAGATACAGAAGTAGATTGCCAGGCCTTTCTTCCACGCAGTTTAAGTTTAATGTTGTTGCTGTTGTCACAGAAATGTGATCCTCCGCCGCCAACACCATCCCATTATGCTGCTGCCCAGAAGGGTAGTTTGATCTGTCTCATGCATATTCATTGTGGATACCCTGAAAATCAGACTTGCTACGGGGCTTGAGAAACACTGGGATACGGCATCTTCTCTTTTGTATTCTTTGCATTGGTTGCAAATAGAACCCTGTATATAATTTAAATTGATGTTTTTGGATTACGATTTTTTTTTTTGTTCTGGGCTACAGTTATTTGAGCCCAGAACAAAAAAAAAACAAAACCTACAGTTATGTGCCCTCACTTGGTTTGCAGCTTGTCGTGCTGTGAGGGCTTGTGTGCATCAGTGATGCTGAGAGCTAAACTATCGGTAGTTTAACTACTGGCAGGGTCTCCCAAGATGGACAGGTCTCAGCTGAGATGCCAGACCAAGACAAACCACCCATCTGGGCAGCAGCAGAATGGGATAGTGTTGACGGCAGAGGATCACATTTCTGTGACAAACGGCAACAGCACCAAACTTAAACTACGCGGAAGAAAGGCCCGGCAATCTACTTCTGTATCTTGCCATGAAAACCCAATGGATAGTTACAACAAAACAAATTGTGCTGTAGTGCTGGAAGATGAGACCCCCAGGTTGGAAGGCACTCAACTAGCTACTGGGGAAGAGCTGAAGACTTTTCAGAGTAAAGCCAGCATTTATGAGGTGGTTGGATCAAAGCCCTCGGGACGTCTGACTGCTGATGTAGCTGCGCATGAAATGAGAGTCAGAAGCTGTAAAGATGTCTTACACATTGGAACATGGAACGTACGAAGCATGAACCAAGGGAAGTTGGAGGTGGTCAAGAATGAAATGGAACGTGTACAACTTGATCTGTTGGGTGTCAGCGAACTGAAATGGACTGGCATCGGGCACTTTGCATCAGATGATCACATGGTCTACTATGCTGGAAATGAAAGACAAAGAAGAAATGGTGTTGCATTTATAATAAAGAAGAAACTTGAAAGAACTGTAATGAAATACAATGCAGTCAGCGAACGCTTAATCTCTATTCGTCTATGAGGAATGCCTATCAACACAACTATAATTCAAGTATATGCCCCAACAACAGCTGCAGAAGAGAATGAAATTGAAGAGTTCTATGAACAAGTACAAGCTGAAATTGACAGAACATGCAAACAGGATATCCTGATAGTCATGGGTGATTGGAACGCAAAGGCTGGCAACAAAGAAGAAGACAAAGTAGTTGGAAAATATGGACTTGGCAACAGAAATGAAGCTGGAGAAAGACTGATAGAATTCTGCAAGACCAACGATCTATTCATCTCGAACACCTTCTTCCAGCAACACAAGCGGCGACTGTACACATGGACTTCACCCAATGGATTGTATAAAAATCTAATTGACTACATCTGTGGAAGTCAACGATGGAAAAGCTCTATAACATCAACAAAGACAAAACCTGGAGCTGACTGTGGTACAGATCATCAACTACTAGTATGCAAACTCAAGCTAAAGCTGGAAAAGAGCAAACCACTCATGAATGCAGCAAAATATGACCTTGAGAATATACCTCTGGAATTTAAAGACTGCCTGCAAAATCGATTTGCTGCTTTAGATACAAATGATAGAGTTCCAGAAGAGTTATGGAATGACATCAAGAAGGTTGTGTTGGAAGAAAGCGAGAAGTCTCTACAAAAGGTAAAAAAGAAAAAACGGCCAAAATGGATGACGGAAGAAACTCTGAAAATTGCCCAGAAACGCAGAGAAGCTAAAGCCAGAGGAGAAAGAAAGACAATCACAGAACTCAACAGAGATTTCCAACATGCAGCAAGACAGGAAAAGGAAAAGTACTACAATGACGCATGCAAGGAAATAGAAGCAGAAACTATTAGAGGAAGAACAAGATCAGCTTTCCTAAAGCTACGAGAGTTAAAGAAAAAGTTCCAGCCTCGAATTGGAATGTTACAAGATGCTCAAGGTTCTATGTTGAATGATGCTGAGAAGATCAAGAAAAGATGGAAGGAATATACAGAATTTTTATATGATAAAGATCAAGTGGACCAACAGCCCTTTCAACCTGTACCTTATGATCTGGAACCATTGGTGATGAAAGAAGAAGTTGAAGCAGCATTGAAAGCCTTATCAAAAAACAAAGCACCAGGCATTGATTGCATTCCCATAGAAGTATTACAGCAATCTGATGCAGCTGTTACCAAACTTACAAGGCTCTGCCAAGAAATATGGAAGACAGCATCATGGCCAACTGACTGGAAAAGATCTGTGTTTATACCAATACTAAAGAAAGGTGATCCAACTGCCTGTGGAAATTATCGCACAATCGCTCTGATCCCACATGCCAGCAATATTCTACTGAAGATTATTCAAAAGAGACTACAATCATACCTGGAACAAGAACTAACTGAAGTGCAAGCAGGTTTCAGAAAAGGGCGAGGAACGAGAGACATCATTACGGATGTGAGATGGATCCTTGAAAAGACTAAAGAATACCAAAAGGATATCTATTTGTGCTTTATCGACTATAGCAAAGCTTTTGACTGTGTAAACCATGAGAAACTCTGGGCCACATTAAGAAGCATGGGTATACCAGAACACCTGATCATTCTCTTGCACAATCTGTACATTGATCAAGAAGCAACAGTTCGAACAGAACAAGGAGAAACAGAATGGTTTAAAATAAGCAAAGGTGTAAGACAAGGCTGCATACCTTCCCCCTACCTGTTTAATTTATATGCAGAACAAATCATCAGAGAAGCAGGATTGTATGAAGACAACAGAGGTGTGAAGATTGGTGGAAGACTTATCAACAACCTTCGCTATGCTGATGATACCACATTACTGGCGGAAAGTGAAGATGATCTGAAACATTTGCTTCTCACAATCAAAGAACATAGTCTCAAAATGGGCCTGCACCTTAATGTAAAGAAGACAAAGATCATGACAACTGGCATAATCAACAGGTTCATCATCGAAGGAGAAGAAATTGAAATCTTGAATAACTTTAACCTACTTGGATCAACTATCAATAAAGAAGGAACAAGCAGTCAAGAAATCAGATGGCGCATTGCTCTTGGCAGAATGGCTATGAAAGACCTAGATAAGATTCTCAAGAGCAGAGATGTCTCTCTCCATACAAAGATTCGACTTGTTCAAGCCATGGTGTTTTCAATAACATCATATGGATGTGAAAGCTGGACAGTGAAAAAGATAGACAGGAAGAAAATTGATGCCTTTGAATTATGGTGCTGGCGGCGAATACTGTGTATACCATGGACTGCCCGAAGAACAAACCAGTCTGTACTAGAGGAGATCAAACCTAAGCTTTCTTTAGAAGCTCAGATGACAAGACTTCGACTTTCATACTTTGGACACATCATGCGGAGAGAGAGATCATTAGAGAAAGACATCATGCTTTGCAAGATAGAAGGTCAACGCAAAAGAAGAAGGCCAGCAATGAGATGGATCGATACAATAACAGCAGCTATGGGTTCCAGTCTGTCAACAATAAGCCGCCTGACTGAAGACCGAACACAATTTAGGATAGCTATCCAGAGGGTCGCCATGAGTCGACTCCGACTCGACGGCACTTAACAGCAACAACAACAGTTATTTGAAGGATAAACTCACCAAGTATAAACTTCTCGCCTATTATGTTTCAGTCAGACACTGAATCTGGTATTGGCTTTAGCAAACACATTTCACCTGCAAAAACCTGTGTTTAAGGGCAATTTAAGGAGTTGCATCTATCTTTTGGAATAAGCTACCCCTGGAAATTATAGGGAATTATTTGATGCAGTTATCATAACTCCAGTGTTGACAGGCAGGAGAACTGGGGAAAATATATTTTTCTGTTCAGAAGTTTCTTTCTATGATCAGTTTCACTCATGTTTTCAGAGCAGGTCATCATCATAACACAGCATGTCTGAGACAGGAGACCTTTCAGATTTAACAGCGTTATCTATGAACTGGAATTACTCCGCTCAAGTGCTCATTAAAATATTAATGTCAGCTTCAGTCAATGAAATAGAGAGTTCATTCATACTAAGCTGGCTTCTCTCTGCCCTTGAAGAAAAGAGGAGTGAAGGAGAGAAAGAGAGATGCTGAAATTAGCTGAGTAATGTCTCTTCTCAGAAAGGATATGAAAGGGAAAGATCAAATGACTCTACATGGAAGAAATATGAATAGAAAACTATTTATATTTCTTTTTTATACTTGTACCTCACCTTTTCAATGTCAAATAATTGCCCATATCAGTTTACAGCAAATCCATTTCTTTAGATACAAATACCGCTCTCCCCTCCCCCCCAATTCAATAATGCTAGATAAAGAGAAAGAGATTATAGTAGTGTCGAGGGGAGGTATTTAGGAATACAACCAGAGAAGAAATGTAATTTCAGACAAGAAGAATCAAAGTGCAGATGAAGGTACACATGATATAGACTAAAACAGTCCATTAGAGAAAATGCTAGAGAACAGTTTGACCTGGGCTTTGGATTTAATGGCACCAAATGCAGGCAGACGAGACAAATGTGCAGCAAGCATTATCAAAATCTGGAATGGACAGCGGGGCTCTTGTCAACTACCTTATCCTGGATGTAAGATGCTGTTTTCTCTTATTCTCATTTACTTAGTGAAGTAGCTGTAGCAAAGTTTTTGCAAACTGTTGTAGTTTTCTTTGTTGCATATACACTTTAGCTATAATACAGTATGAGAAAATGACTCTGAAGAGCATATAGAAAATGTCGCTGGTTCTGCATGCCTCTGCTTATTTTCCTGACCATTGATGGGGCAAGTCAGAGGATAAATCATGGAGCACCATCTCACTGACTGGGTGTGAAGGCACTTAGAGAAGTCTTTTAGTCTGTTGATAGATTGCTAAAACCAATCTGTTTTATTTTCTAACAGTTGGATTACTTTCCCTAGTTACAATGATACTTACTCTAAAACTGAGTGTGAGGCTAGTTTTGCATTCTTACCTAAGGGCATAAGAGATGCTATACTGGGTCAGACCAAGGGTCCATAAAGTCCAGTATCCTGTTTCCAACAGTGGCCAATCCAGGTCACAAGCACCTGTCAGGTTCCCAAAAGGGTACACAGATTCCATGATGCTTATCCCAGGGTAAGCAGTGGATTTTCCTTTCCTCTTTAATTATGGTTTATGGACTTTTCCTCCAGGAACTTGTTCAAATCTCTTTTAAACCCAGCTACACTAACAGCTTTTACTAGGTCTTCCAGTAATGAATTCCAGAGTTTGATTACGTATTGAGTAAAAAAATATTTTCTCATATTACTCTTAAAGGGTTATATTGTAGCGTCATTGCATGTCCCCTAGTATTTCTACTTTTTGAATTAGTAAACAAATGATCTATGTTTATATGTTCCACTCCACTCAATATTTTATAGACCTCTATCATATCTCCCCTCAGCCCTTTTTGTCAAGTTGAAGAGCCCTAACCTTTTAAGCCTTTCCTCAAAGTGATATCCTTTCATCCCCTTTACCCTTTTGGCGGCTCTTCTCTGTACCTTTTCTAGTTCTGTTATATCCTTTTAAGGATATGGAAACCAGAACTGCACACAATACTCAAGGTGTATTCTCACCATGGAACGATACAGAGGCATGAGAATATCCTCCTCTACTGCTATCTCACTTTCAGCCGGTATACCCCATGGCCCTGTCTTGGGACCTCTCCTTTTCTCTTTCTACACTTAGTCCCTTGGTGCAATCATCTCTTCCCATGGTTTTCAAAACCATTGCTATGCTGATGGCTCCCTGATCTACCTCTTTGCACCTGAAATTTCTCCGGGTATCCAGGACCATCGGATCTCTGCCTGCTTATCTGACATTAGCGCCTGGATGTTTCACCGCCATCTGAAATTGAACATGGCCAACACTGAGCTCCTTATCTTTCTCCTTAAGCCCATCTCCCCCACTTCCTCCTTTCTCAATTTCTGTGGATAACACTCAACTCCTCCCTCTCCTTTTCAACACATATCCAACAGATAGCTAAAATCTGTCTCTTCTTTCTCTCTTACACTGGCAAAATTTGTAGCTTCCTTTCTAAACATACTACTAAGACCCTCATCTATTCTCTTGTCACCTCCTTTCTAGACTATATCAACCTCCTCTTTGCAGGTCATCCTCTGAATCATCTCTCCCCACTTCAATATGTTCAAAACTCAGCTGTACAGCTAATCTTCCGCTAGTGTCGCCATGCTCATGTCACCCCTCTTCTCAAGTCACTTCATTGGCTTCCTATCCATTTCTGCATCCAGTTCAAATTTCTACTAATGACTTATAAGTGTCTTCATTTGGCTGCTCCTACCTACCTTTTCTTGTGGCCCTTGGGCAAGGACCACAGGTGAAGACAGCAACATATAAGTAAGTAAGTGTGATAATAAAGCACCACAACACTACTGCTACAACATTAACAAGGACATTCACTCAGGAAAGAGACAAATCCTTCTAAAGACCCTTCATGCCCTCGCACTGCTATACAATTCCACCATAGTCTCATTATATTTAGCAGTATACACAGCGCTTGTTCTCATACTCTTGACAACAGCACAAATACCCTCATCACCCCACCAATATCTCCCTCACACCCTTCACAAGTACCATACAGCACTCACTCCCCCCAACTGATCACGGCAACACACATGCAGATGCCTCATAACCACACAAACCTCTTCCTACATTACTCCCAGCTCCACTACCCTTGATACAACAACACAGTTACTCCAATGTGCACTGATCAATGCCAGGTCAGTGAGAAATCAAATCCAGACCATCACTGACGTGCACACAGAATACCAATTATTCTATGCATAACTGAAATGTGGCTCTCAGACAACAGTAATATCCTCATCAAGAAGGCTACTCACTGTTTCACTGTCCAAGAAACAACAGTAGAGGGAGAGGGGTACTGTTGCTCACCAAAACACATCTGCACTTCCATCCCCTTCATCGAGGAGCACTGATGAAATGGACTCAATCCCCATCACGAATAACCATATGACCATCATCCTCAGCTACCGAACTCCCACCCTCACCTTCAATGACCTATCCAGCATAATAGAAAATATCATGGAAAACTCCAGAACCAAGAAGGACCTTCTCATCCTGGGAGACTTCAACCTTCCTTCCCAACCTATCAACTTAGCAGGCACCTTCTTCTCAGCCATGGAATCGATGGACTTCATCCAACATGTAACATTACCCACACACAACAAAGGCAACACCCTTGACCTAATCTTTACCCCCACCACCCCAATCCATACAGCCCCCCCCCCACATATGACAAACCCACCTAATGCCATGGACTGACCACAACCTCATCACCTTCTCTCTACCCCTAAAATCCCCAATAACTCAGACAGAACAACAACAGGCAGTGAGATGTTTCAGACCATTCAACAAGGACACCTTTCTAGAGTACACCATACCAATCATAAAGATGGAGACATCAGACACAATAATACTAATGGACTATCACAACAATACTAATGGACTATCACCCAATCAACATAACCTACCTAAAAAGCAACACATCTGTAAAATTCCCTGGTACTGCCATATTCTATGCCAACTAAAAACCAAACTAAGACAGCTACAGCAGAAATGGCAAAAGACCTCCCAGATCGAAGACCGAAACAATTACCTAGCACTACTTCAGAATTACCACACAACCATGGATAAAGCCAAGAAAGACTATCATACAATGATCATCAGTACAACTATCAGTCGCCTGTGAGAACTATTTGACCAGATACTTCCCAGAACCACCCACCAACCACAACCCAACAACTGCCATCAGCCATCAACAACTAGCAGCATACCACAAATAGCATCACCCCCGCCAGGACATCACCTCCTCCCATCCCATCACAACTCTTCCTAATACCACTTGCTGGTGTACCTTTCGTACAATCACTAGCAAAGAGATCAAGAGAATTCTAACAATGCTTACCACCTCCACCTCACCACTTGACCCATGCCTAATCAACTGTATCAAGGCTGCAAAGCACGAACTCAACTTAATCCTCACCAAAATAGCAAATGATACACTACAACATGGAATAATGCCAAATTGTCTCAAGCTATCCTCTATCCGCCCCACCTTAAAGAAACCAAACCTTGATCCTACAGACCCTGCATCATACCAACCCTTCCTGGCCAAAGTTATCAAGAAAACCATACAGCTCCAGATTCAAGACCACATTGATGAAAACTGCTTACTTGATCCACAACAGCACAGTTTCTGCCCGCTACAGGAGTAGAAACCCTGATGAACTGTTTTATCAACACATTGACCCAAGGAATACAAGACCACTTACAAGCCTACCTCCTGATATTTCTGGATATCTCTGCAGCATTTGACACAGTCGACCACAGCATGCTCCTACAGCGACTACAATCATATGGAATCCAAGATACCATTTTACAATGGTTTCAGTCCTACCTTACTGACAGATGACAACAGATAAAACTGGGTATGAGCATATCCAAACCATACCAACAAACACAAGGAGTACCCCAAGGCTCCACATTATCCGCACCACTCTTCAACTTATATCTCCAATCCCTCTGCTTAATTATTAAAAAGCACAAATCCACTTCTACTTATATGCCGATGACATTGCAGGACTCAGAAGTGCTGGGAACGGACTCATGGAAGTGACATTGAAAAAGCGAAATTGCTAAACAAATATTTCTGCTCTGTTTTTACTAAAGAAAATCCTGGAGAAGGACCACATGTGACTTCCAAATATAAAAATGGTAATAAAGTAGATACCACACCATTCAGAGAAGATGAGGTGTTAGAACAGTATTCAAAACTGAAAGTGGACAAGGCCATGGGACCGGATGGGATACATCCCAGGATACTGAAAGAGCTCAGAGAGGTTCTTGCAGGGCCGTTAAAGGATGTTTTCAACAGATCCTTGGAAACAGCAGAGGTTCCTCAGGACTGGAGAATGGCTGATGTCGTACCTCTACACAAAAGTGGTGACAGGGAAGAAGTGTCAAACTACAGGCCCGTGAGTCTTACCTCGGTGGTGGGAAAAGTAATGGAGGCGCTCCTGAAAGATGGAATAGTGAGCTTTCTCAAAACCAGCGGGTTACAAGATCCGAGGCAACATGGTTTTACCGAGGGACGATCTTGCCAAACAAACCTGATTGAGTTCTTTGACTGGGTGACCAGAGAACTAGATCAGGGGCATGCGATGGATGTCATCTACCTGGATTTCAGCAAAGCCTTTGATACTGTCCTTCATAGGAGGCTTATCAATAAACTCAGTAGTTTGGGGATGGGTCCCAAGGTGGTAAACTGGACCAGAAATTGGTTGACTGACAGAAGACAGAAGGTGATGGTAAATGGAGCTCACTCGGATGAAAGGAAGGTGATTAGTGGGGTGCCTCAGGGTTTGGTCCTGGGCCCGGCACTGTTCAATGTATTTGTGAGTGATATTGCTGAAGGACTGAATGGAAAGGTCTGTCTTTTTGCAGATGACACAAAAATTTGCGACAGAGTGGACTCCCCCGAGGGCGTGATTAATATAAGGAAAGATCTACAAAAGCTGGAAGAATGGTCTAATGCTTGGCAATTAAGATTTAATGCGAAGAAGTGCAGTCTCATGCACTTGGGTAGCAGAAATCCAAGGGAAATGTATGCGATAGGGGGCAAGAGGTTGGTGTGCCTGGAGCAGGAGAAAGACCTCAGTGTGATTATTTCTGTAGATCTCAAGGTGGCAAAACAGTGTGACAAGGCGGTGGCAAAAGCCAGGAGGATGTTGGGCTGCATTTGAAGAGGAATTACCAGCAGAAAGGAAGGGGTACTAATGCCACTGTATAATTCTCTGGTGAGGCCTCACTTGGAATACTGTGTTCAGTTTTGGAGACCTATCTTGCAAAGGATGTAAAAAGAATGGAAACTGTTCAGAGGAAGGCGACCAAAATGATTTGGATCCTGCGTCAGAAGCCTTATGAGAAGAGACTTGAAGAGCTAAATATGTACACTTTGGAGGAGAGGAGGGATAGGGAAGATATGATTCAGACCTTTAAATACTTAAAGAGAAATAATGAACAAACAAACCTCTTCCAAAGACGGGTAAGCTGTAAAACTAGAGGGCATGACATGAAGCTGCAAGGTGGTAAATTGAAAGGCAATGTCAGGAAATACTTTTTCACTGAAAGGGTGGTAGATGCTTGGAATGCCCTCCCGATGGAGGTGGTGGGGACAAACACAGTGGCGGAATTCAAAGTGGCCTGGGACAGACACAGTGGATCACTTTACAGCAACAGGATAAAATCAAAATAAACTGAACCATCTAATTTCTCAACGAATAGGGGTGTCCTACATGGAGCGATGGGGGGAGGAGCGATGGGTTCACCCCTAAACAAAAATATGTGGAGGGGTGAAGACATGGGGAGGGGTGCACCTACTCCTGGTGGGTGCACCCCTAAACAAAGACATGGGAAGGGGTGGACCTACTCCCTAAAGACATGGGAAGGGATGCACCTACTCCTGCCATCTTGCTGGGCAGACTAGATGGACCATACTGGTCCTTATCTGCTGTCATTTACTATGTTACTATGTTACTATGACATCAAGCTATACTGTCCACTCCACACAAAACAATCGACATACACACAAATTCAGGACTACTTAACAGACGTCTCCCACTAGCTTACAGCAAATAACCTATCAATCAACTACAAAAAAGATTGAAGCTCTGTTCCTTACAAGGGACTCCTTATTCACCCCTCCAACCACAATAACACTAAACAACATTCAGAAAATGTTAAACCAGGGCTGAAATACCTCGGGATCACCCTCAACCAACAACTCTCATTCAAAGCCCAAGTAACGAGGACAACTAGAACAATTTATTTCAAAACAAAGACCTTGCAATGACTCCATTCCCTCCTTGAACCAGCAAACTTACGATCAGCACTTCAAGCCCTCAATCTCCCTCATGCAAACTATTGCAACAACATCTACCAGGGCCTCCCACAAACCACCCTCCTCCCCCTTCAAACTGCTTTACACACTGCTGCATGTATAATCCAAGGAGCTGCTAAACATGAACACATTGCTCCCATCCTAAAACAGCTCCACTGGCTACCCCTCCCCAGCAGAATCAAACATAAATCCTTACTCCTTACACACAAAGCACTACATTCCCACCTGGCCGCACACCTTCAATCCCTCCTCCAAAAATTCAGTACAAACAGACCACAAAGAGCTACTACAATCAACAAACTTACCATGCCGCAATCCAAAACAAAATTCAACTGACAAATCTGCCGCAGAGCTTTTGAACTGTATGCACCATCCCTTTGGAACTCTCTGCCAGACACAATAAGGTATATCACCATCCTCCCCTCTTTCTGTAAACACTTGAAAACTCCCTTATTCTCTGAACACTTTAGACCCATCACCTAACACACCTTCCAACATGACACTAACAAGACAGAATCTGCACTTGTAAATAGATAAAGAATATACCACCTGTGTATAGCTCTTCTATTGTAAATAGTTCAATGATTGCAAATAGTTTGCTGTTATATATATGGGGTCTATTTTGTCCCGTGAATAGCGGGGATGGACATCCCATTAGGATGTCCATCCCCACTAGTCCTACCTCAGAGGTGGAATAAGTCCCCCTAGATGTCAGGGGACGGGAGGCCAGGCCGGAAGCAAAAAGATGAGGGGTGCAGGAGATTCCCCGCAGCCTGATCCTAGCCATGGGAGGCCAGATTGGGGGCCAGGCTGCAGGAAAAAGTGAAAGTGGTCGGCGGCTGGAGATCACGGCTCTTGAATGGAGATGCGGTGCCTTGGCAATCGGGCGCCATGGCACCGCATCTCCATTCAGGAGCCTGACTGAGTTAACTGGACAGGGGCCTGTACATGTAGGCCAATGGGAATCGGGTCTCGGCCTACACGTATAGGCCTAGGCATGATTCTGAACCTATGGGGCTAGATGTGCTCTGCCAGATCAGAATCGAGTCTATCTTTGTGCATCCGGTTTGCAACCGGATGCACAGAGTCTGGGACACGCAGAATGGAATGTGCCTCCTCACAGGACCGTACCGATGGTGAAATGCGCCCTGTGCGACTTGCACATGGGGCGCATGCCCCCCTCCCTGCACCTCCTTCTAGCCACTTTATAGGGGCAGGAAAGAAGAGGCGTGCACCTGATGTGCAAGTTGTCAGCCCGCGAGAAGCCTTAAGGGGCACATTTCGGCTGTCTGCCGTTGCCTGCCGCTGCTGAGAGAAGAAAAAGAGGCAGCAGCAGGCAATGGCAGACAGCCGAAATGCGCCCCTTAAGCCTTTGCACCCTGTGTGACTGCACTGCTCACAGAGGGCTAGGTACGGTCCTGTCTCCACATAACTAAAGTGTTATTTGCTCCATGTAACTGTGTTACTTGCTGTCAAAGATGTTATTTGTTCTATGTAACTGATGTTCTGTTCACTGCAAACCGCTTTGACCCAGTGAAAAGCGGTATATAAGCCTAGCTAAATAAATAATAATATTAATAATAAATAATAATATACCCCTCCTCGGGACTCCCACTCTTTTGGCAGATCCCTTCTATCTGTGCCCTTCTCTTCCACTGCCAGCTCCAGAGTTCAGTCTTTCTACCTTGCTGCTCCTTATGCCTGGAACAAACTTCCTGTGTCAGTACATCAGGCTTCATCGGTGGCCCTGTTCAAATCCAGGCTAAAAACTCTTCTTTGAGACTGCTTTTGGATCCTGATCCCCCTAGTCTCCTGTTCACTTCCCATGTGCTTCCTTACCATTCCCCTAGATATATCCTAGTCCCCACTTCTTGTATTGTCTGTCTTGATTGGAATGTAAGCTCCTAAGAGCAGGGCCTGTCTCTTACATGTCTCTGTACAACACTGCATATACAAATGCTAGTAGCAGCAGTTCATTCTTTTCTTATGATTCCTAGCATTCTATTTGCTTTCTTGGCCGCCGCTACACGCTGGCTGGAGAGTTTCAATGTATTATCCAGGATGACACCTAAATCCTTTTCTTTGGTGGTGGTTCCTAATGTGGAACCTTGCATTCTGTAACCGTATTTTGGGTTGTTCTTCCCTAAGTTCATAACTTTGCACTTGTCCACCTTAAAATTTCATCTGCCCTTTGGACGCCCAGTCTCCCAATTTTTCAAGGTCCTCTTGCAATTTTTCACAACCCTCTTGTACTTTAACAACTTCGAATAATTTGTGTCATCTGCAAATTTGATCACCTCACTTGTTATTCCCATTTCCAGGTCATTTATTTTATTTATTTTTTTTATTTATGTGCACTTATATACCGCCTTTCTTGTATCAAAGCGGTTTACAATGAACTCGAAAATTGCATTATAATATACATGCTTACATAGAACTTTGAAAACAGGGTGCTCCATAGTAGTAACAATACATGATAATATTAGTATAGTATTAATGATAAGGCCCAAAAGGACATTACAGCTATGAATGTGTTAAAAAGTAGCGGACCCAGCACAGATCCCTGGGGACTCCACTATTCACCTTTCTTCATTGAGAAAACTGGCCATTTAGTCCTACTCTTTATTTTCTATCTTTAACCAGTTCCTAATCCACAATAGTACACTGCCTCCTATCCCATAACGTTTTAATTTCCTTATCATCCTTCCCCACAGAAGCCCTAATACTGAAAGATTTTGGAGGTTTTCCAAAGGATATCTTACCATAACTAATAAAAAATTATAGATGAGAAAATAGTGTTTTCTTTGTAGATGAGGCTGTTTCATTTTATTTGCATTAATAGCTGTAATGTGCTTTTGGGCCTTATCATTTATCTCTCTCCCATGTACTGTTTTAGAAGCCAGTGACTAATAAGACCCCAATGAGCATTAGGTGTGCAGTGATTTGAAAAAGACATGAAAACACCAATGGCATATGTTGTGTTAGGATTCTTTTGTCATTTAAAAAATAATTCAGTGTAATTTTGAGGGTTTTGTGCATGTTAAACAAGCTAAATAAACTTAGAATGTGCTAAGACACAAAAATGACAGGAAAGAATACAAATCCCAAAAAACAAATGAAACACGAAAAAAAACCCTTTTTTCAAGAACACACCTAATGTGTGTTGCTAGAGAAGAGATGATTGTGGATTGCAAGGAATGGTTTGTTTACTGCTGCTGCTCTGGACATTCGCTTACATGGTGAATGATGGCAGATAAAGGCCAGCATGGTCCATCTATTCTGCCCAGGGAGCTGGCTAGAGTTGTAAAGCTGCAGGTTACCCCCTTCCCCCATGACTGTGTTTAGGGTTGTACCTGCTGCTCCATGCAGGTTATCCCTCTCTAGGCTTTTAGTTAGGGTTGCACCTCCTGCTCAGTACAAGTTACCCACCTCTAGTTTTTGAAGTGTAAAAGTTATTTAAGTTTGCTTTATTTCCATCCTCTTGCTATAAAGGGGCCTCTGTGTCTGTCCCATGTCTTTTTGAATTCTGTCACTATTTTTGCCTCATCACCTCCCAGGGAGTATTCCAGGCATCCACCATCTTTCCGTAAAAAAGTATTTCCTGACATTGTTTTTGAGTTTACCTCCTTGCAGCTTCATATAATATCCTACAGCTTCCCCATCTTTGAAAATGTTTTCTTTGTTCATTAATACCCTTGCAAGTGCTTTTTTTCCATGGGGAGAGAATCATTAAAGCAGAATGTGACTATAGCAGAATGAGTAGCTGAGAGATGAACTATGCTAAAGAGAGGTAAAGCTGCTTAAATTTTACATGGATATTATGTGGGGCTGATTAATTAGTCAGTATAGCTCACAATCACACCTTGCCACAAAAACCCAGGGTCTGGATCGCCAGGAGACAGCATTGACCCAATGGCACACCACACAGAAAACAGTTCACCCTAAGTTGAAGATTTCAAATGGATTTGTAATCTGGAGACCACAAGAGTTGGTTTCACCCCATGCAAATCTCCATGGGTCACAAAAGAAGAATGAAAATTTATCTCAGGTTTCTTGGTTGATGGTGCCAGGGGGAGATTATCTGCCTAGGGTGGGCTACCATTATTAACAGTTAGTCTATAGCAGAAGCCCAACTTTATTGGAATCCAATGGGATCAAATAAATTCTTTCCAACATAACAAGATGCAAGTGGAAACTTTTCAGATGAGGTACTGTAGATAGGTAAGTCAATATTACAGATAACTCCAACAGTTCCACACTTGATTCTCCAGATCAAAGGTTAATAATGCTCTAGTTCTCTCACACTCCACATAATGCACTCCAACAATCCAAACCTCACATATTTGATATCCAGAAGACTGAATAGCTCTGGTGAGGTTCTTCCCCTGTAGGGCAGGAAATGTCTCCTGGGAACACCCTTCTCTCTCTCTCTCTCTCTCTAGGCTTGCCACCCTGACTCCTTCCTCCTCCTCATTGCCTTCATTTTCCTCTAGATCAATTGATCGCAAAACCCTGTTGCTCCTCACTAGGTCAATAGTTTTTTAGGGCTAGCTTAGTAGAAGCAGAGCCTCTGTCTGAAGGGATGTCTCTCACTATACCAAATCGCAGCTTCCCAGATAGTAGCAGCAGTCTGCCTATTGGTGGACAGCTTCCTGAGATTTACCGTTACTTCTACTACTAATCATTTGTATAATGCTATAAGGCGTATGCAGTACAGAGACATGCAATAAACAGGCTGTGCTCATCAGAGCTTACAATCTAGTCAAGACAGACAACACAGCTGGGGACTAAGCTATATCTAGGGGAATAGTAAGGAAACATATAGATTTACCTTCACCAGCCTCTGATTACTCTTATTCTCACTCCTTATTTGACACCATAGAAGGTGCTCTGCCTTCTGCTGCAGAGAGCTTACCAAGAAATCTCTTTTCTGACACCGAAGGGATGATAAACTGAGCACCCTATGGATGGACCCTAAAGTTACTGCTTGGGTTAGAAATTGGTTGAGTGGGAGGCGACAAAGGGTACAGGTAAATGGAATTCACTCTGAGGAGAAGGATGTTACAAGTGGTGTGCCGCAGGGATCTGTACTTGGCCCGATTCTTTTTAACATCTTTGTTAGTGATATTGAGGAAGGGCTGTTGGGTAAGGTTTGCCTCTTTGCGGATGATACCAAAATCTGCAATAGAGTAGACACACAGGAAGATGTAGATCAAGCTAAGCTTGAAGAATGGTCTAGAATTTGGCAGCTGGGATTTAATGTCAAAAAATGCAAGGTCATGCATTTGGGCTGCAGCAATCTAAGGGAGTGATACTGTATACGGGGTGAAGTACTTCTGTCCACAAAAGAAGAGCGGGACCTAGGCATGACTGTGTCTGATGATCTTAAAGTAGCTGAACAGGTAGAGAAGGCGATGGCGAAAACTAGAAGGATGCTTGGGTGCATAGGGAGAGGAATGGCCAGCAGAAGAAAGGAAGTGATAGTGCCTCTGTATAAGTCTTTGGTGTGACTTCATTTATTTATTTATTCATGCATTTATTGGAGTATTGTGTGCAATTCTGGAGACCGTACCTTCAAAAGGATATAAACAGGTTGGAGTCGGTGCAGAGGTTGGCTACTAAAATGGTTAGTGGTCTTTGTTATAAAGCAAATGAGGACAGATTAAAGGATCTTAATATGAATACTTTAGAGGAAAGGTGGGATAGAGGTGATATGATTGAGATGTTTAAATACCTCTGTGGCATAAATGCACAGGAGAGCCTCTTTCAATTGAAAGCAAGCTCTGCTACGAGGAGACGTAGGTTGAGGGTGAAAGGGAATAGACTCAGGAATAATATGCGAAAATATTTCTTTATGGAAAGAGTGGTAGATGCATGGAATAGTCTCCCAGTAGAGTTGATAGAGATGAGGACAGTATCTGAATTCAAAAAGGCATAGGACAAACACAGAGGATCTCTAAAGGAAAAAAGGGGACTGTTGTGGTGGTTGATAGGGAAGGGTAGACTAGATAGGCCATGTGGACCTTTTCTGGCATCATGTTTCTATGTTTCTATGTCTCATTTGCAGACATCAGCTTGCTTCTCATTGGTTGCTGAGTGATCACTTAATCTATCTATTTCTCCAATGGGAGGGAGCATTTTCTCAATGACATCCAACTTCTTGGATGCTTTTTTTCTTGTGGGAAAAGTCATGGCATCATTTTAAGTCTTCTGTATTCAATGGTACTCCCTCCTTTGTCAGTTGAGTCATTCCGACATTTACATTGCGCGCCACATGAACACAACAGTCCTCTATGAGCAGTTGTTCCAGTTGCGGGGGTGGTCATCTGCTAGGAAGTTCAGTCATGGGGCATTGGCCATCTCCGAGGGTACAGTCCATCAGGGTCTCTACATATCTCCATGCTTCCGTTTTTACTATACATACTGTAATTGTGATACAGTAGCTGGTGTAGAGCCCATGATAATAGGTGAAAAAGAGGAATTTACCTTGGAGTCTGATAGGCAGCAAACACACTCAGCTCACAGGAGGCAAAAGAGCAATAGAATAAGTTTACCACACACTAGTCCTGACGTAGCAGGAAGGTTAAAGGTTAATCAGGATCACCTGTCCATGAAAGCACAGGCAGCGTGCAAAGGACATGAGGATAAAAGCTGCTGGGTAAATCCAGGAGAGGCCAGTGGGGGCAGCGACCTGGGAGGAGTGAGCAACCAGGCTGAGAGCAGACGTCACACAGAAGGAAGCCTGCTCAATCAAGGAAGCAGTAGGTGTGGTCCGGTAGCAGGAAGCAGCCTGGGAAAAACTTCTCAGGAATGTGGCCATAGCACTGCTCAGACTGCTGGTAGCTGGAGGTCCTGGGAAGGAGCTGTCTGTAGCCCAGAGAGAGGAGCCAGGACAACAGAGAGAAGGTGGGAACCTAGCTTTAAGAGAGAAAAAGCTAAGAACTCTGTTTTGTCTGGAGGGCCAGGGCATGGCATAAGAAGTAAAGTAAATGCTGGGAGTTATCACGTAATTCCTCATTACTGGAGAGAAAAGGAAAGCCAGAGTGAAACTGTCACAGTACCACGTATTCAAAACCCTGCTTGCATAGAACAGTTTCCTGATAAGCTAACTAGTGCCTCACAGAGAGGGTTTTACAATGTAAACAGCTATGAGGATTTTAACCCATCTGCAACCCCGGAGGATTGTGAACTAATGCAGTGGGAAAATAATAGCTGTAGCCTTGAAACCACACCAATGGACTGTACGTTATGTTTCTCTGATGATATTGAATCATTGTGCTGAACAAGTGGGCAGAAACTCTGTAAAAAAGTACCAAAGGAAAAGAACATATTTTTCTTTTGAAGAAGCTGTTTTTGTTCCTGGTTTTGTTATATAAAAGGAAATCCGTAGGGAAGGGGAAATAAAGCCCAATTCTTATTTTGCCTTAATTACTCGACTGCAGACTGTTATTGTGCTAGAAGGCAACTTGATTCTCAGGGCCCTAGGCAGATGCCTAATAGGGACCGGCAGAGGAGTCACATAATGTATGGTACCTACACCCCATATTAGTCCTTGGACTGTGTCACCCACAATAGTCATTTTCATTCTCTACCTCACTTGTGCTTCTCTGAACTTAATAGGCTGGGCCAGTAACATTCTCTAGTCCAGTGCCATATTGTGTGACAGCCCAGTTCAATATACCCACTCACTAATGTTGCACTGATAGCTGAAAGTTTTTGTCACACTCAAGTCCCTGCTGGCCAGCTGCAAAGTTTCTGTAACCTGGGGGCCATCAGAGTCAGTTTCACCCCACACAAATATCCATGGGCCAAAAAAGAAGATTGAAAATGCGTTGTCTCTGGGTTCTCATTGGTTGGTACCACAGGAGATTACCTACCTAGCATAGGCTATCTGTATCAACAGTGGGTCTATAGCAGAGTCCCTCTGGTCAGCAGGTTCTGTCAATTAGTCACTTCACACCAGACCATTTAGGAAATCTCTTCTGACGACTGACCTGGCGCACACCAGGGATGGTTAAGTAATTTAGGGATAATGCCCATATTCATTAGATCCTTTATCTCCTAGGCTGATGAAACCCCACGTGTTCAGGAATCCTTGAACTCTTGTTGCAGCTTTGTTTTACTTCAGTGGCCGGACCAGTAGCAGAATCAATCACTTTTGGTGGCCAGCAGTAGGTAGTCCCTCATAGTCTTAATTAAGGGAATACCCAGCTTAGAATACTGTGTACACCATGGGCATGGGTCAGTCCTCAAATCTGTATGGTACTCAAACTGGTTCCAATCCATGACTGGTTCTGACCTCCTCACCAGAGGGGATGGAATCTGCCCAACTCTAGCTGCAGTGGGAGTTTGGCAGGCCTCCAAGAACTTCTATCGCCTCCTGTGCTTGTCTTAAGTTTAACAGGGGACTCACTGTAAATTGAACAGTGTCTCTGCTGATCATCATTTGGTGATCCTCTTCTCTGGGCATCCTTGACTGAAGTGGTCCCCCTGGTTTTATAAGCCTCTAAGGCATTGGCTAATGCCTTGCTGTGAATATCCATGGCCCAGTGCCTGTTCTTACTACTGTTCTGGATGATTCTATGCTCAGCAGGGGACATCCGTAAGCAAATGCTCCTCCAACAATGTGACAGGTAAGTTAATATTAGATCAAAGATTTTTCTATCTCATTCTATACCATGCACTCCAGTGATTGAAACCTCACATATTTGGTATCCTGATGGTCTCTGGCTGGGTGGCTTGGGTAAGGTCCTTTCCCTGTAGGGCAGAAAAAGTATCTTGAGAATTCTGGGCATGCAGGCTCTACTCCCACTCGTTCTCTCTCTCCAGGCTTGTTGCTCTGAATCCTTTCTCCTCCTAGTTGCTTTCTTTTACCTCCAGACCAAATGATTGAGAGAACTATTGGTACTTGCTAGGTCAGCAGATATTAAGGGCTAGATTGGTAGAAACAGAGTGACAGCAGTCTCCCTGTTGGCTGAACAGTTTCCTGAGATTTACCTCTACCAGGCACCTAGTACTCTTCTTCTTACTCCTTATTTGACAATAGGAGGTGCTCTGACTTCTGCTGCAGAGAGCTTACCAAGAAACCTCTTTTCTGACACCAAAGCAGTGATCAGGCTTCTTTAACAGAGGGCTCACAAACATGCTTTCTGTACAAAATATCTGGTTGTTTATACTCCCGTTAAGAAACCTCATAGTCCCTCCCTTTGGGCTGGACTCCTACCTTTTCTACTGTCAATCTCCCAGACCTTTACCATGCTTGTGACAGAACCTACACCTCTCTTGCTAGAACCCTAGAAGTAGCACTATATGCAGGGCTGGCACGACGCACTATGCAAACCATATGTACCCACTATGCAAACTTGTACGGGGTGTCAGCCTCAGGAGGGCAGCATGGATGGCACAGTGAGCCGACCCAGCCCCTCTGTAGGGTAGGCTAGTGGTAGACAAGCAATAAAAATCAGAGCAGGGCTTTGAAGCCCATGCAGTGTGTGCATGGGTACCAAAGCCCTGCTCTGATATTCAAGGGCTCTTTGATCCTCCACCACAATTGGCTCTGTGTATGTAACTTGAGCGCACAGTGGAGGAAGTTGTGCTGATCTTGTAAGACTTTTGAAGCAGTGAGATCAGCATAACATCCATCATCGTGCAGCTCAATCTACATGCGCAAAGACAATCGAGGGAGAGTGTCATTTGGAAGTACTGCACTGGACTGGTAAGCTGTTGGTGCTGGCTGCACGCTAGCGAGACAGAATGAGAACGAGTGACACATTGGGTCCTTGTTGTGTGGGGAGTGTGTAACA
The DNA here is from genome assembly GCA_033557465.1 of Ichthyophis bannanicus. Lineage (NCBI taxonomy): Eukaryota > Metazoa > Chordata > Amphibia > Gymnophiona > Ichthyophiidae > Ichthyophis > Ichthyophis bannanicus. Next base: position 952,604,847 of record CM066033.1, on the reverse strand, counting down.
ACAGGTACTGGCTGTGCAGGGGGGAAATATGAGAGAGAGACTGGGTAATGGAGACTATATGAGAGAGAGACATTGGGTAATGGCGGGGGGAGGCTGGGGGGGCTAAGAAACAGAGTGATGGCTGTGGGGGCTAAGAGAGACAGATACACACACTGGATGATGGCTAGGGGAGGGGCTAAGAAAGAGAGAGAGACACACACACACACTGGGTGATGGCTGGGGGGGCTAAGAGAGACAGAGACACACACACTGATGATCACTGAAGGGGGATAAAAGAGAGAGATAGACAAACATTGGGTGATGGCTGGGAGGGCTAAGAGAGAGACACACACTGGATGAGGGCTGGGGGGGCTAAGAGGGAGAGAGAGACTGAGTCATGGCTTGGGGGGCTATAAGAGACAGACACAATGGGTGATGGCTGAGGACTATGAGAGAGAGAGAGAGAGAGAGAGACACTGGGTCATGGCTGAGGGGCTAAGAGAGAGAGATACAATGAGTGATGACTGGGGGCTCTGAGAGGGAGAGAGAGAGTGACACTGTGTCTTGGCTAGGGAGGTGGTAAGAGAGAGAGAGAAATACTGTGTAATAGCTGAGATGTAGACAGAGAGGGTGAGGTCTCGACAGAGAGATTCTGGGCTCTTGACCAGTGGACAGAGAAAGATGCTGGGCCCTGAGGGGCGGACAGAGTGAAATTTGAATGGATAGAGAAGGAGTAAAAAAAAGATATAGAGTGGAGGAGTGGCCTAGTGGTTGGGGCAAGGTACTTCAGGCCGGAAGGTCGGGGTTCAAATCCCACTAGAGGACAGCAACCTTGGGCCAGAAGGACTGGGGTTTCTAGTCCCACAGGTGCTCCTTGTGGTCTTGGGCAAGCCACGTAACCCTCCATAGCCCATGTTCCCTGTAAAATAGTTATCTCCAAGTTATAATGCCCTGTTCAATGTAATTTCAGTTTGTTCAATATAAACCGCACTGATGCAGAATAGCACAGTATATAAGAGAATATAAATAAATAGAGGAAGGAGCTAAAAGACAAAGGTCCATTCCCTCTCTATATCTGTCTCTGGCATACTAAAGAAGACAGGAGGAGCAAATCGACAGCAGACACTGGAAATAGGGTTAAGAGAAGACAGAGGGTAGCAGAAGAAAGACTGGGGCCATTGTGACTGAAAAAGTAAATGCCCAGACAGCAAAGATAGAAAATAATTATTTCATTTTGAATTTATTAACTGGAATATGTTAGCTTTGGAAAATGTCATTGCCGAGATCTATGTTTTGTTCAGTACAAGAGGAAATGCATTTCTATTTTTATTTCTCCAGTGTTGCCATCAATGTGGAGTTTGAGATCTTGGGGTTCCCTGTTTGATTATTGTCTATTTCTAATTAACGGTCCTTTGTTTAGTATTTGGTGAGGGCCTGTCTGTGTTTTGTATGTATGACTCAGGTACAGTATCTGTTAGCATGTAATTTCTGTGTAGAGATCTGTAGCAGTTCCACTTGTTCTGTTTCCCAGTATGGAAGGTATAGGCGTTACTCGGGCTTTGCTGTACGTGCAGGCCGGGACTAAATCGCAGTCCCGGCCTGCATGTACAGTGCTCTTCACGATTCTGATCCCACGGGGCTAGACAATCAGCCCAGACTTACAAAGAAGATCTACGTCGGGATCAGAATCGGGCCCATAGAGTCTCTGGGGGCTGGAATGGCAGACCTGGAGGGACTGAAGCAGATAGCAGAGTTCTTCAGGGTCATAGTGGGAATTTCCATTTTTACTTGGCAGCCTCTGTGCTATATTGGAGGAGCAAGTTCAGCAGGAAACAGATCATCACTTTGGAAAGGCAGGAAGTGATTTGGTATTTGGGACCTGCCTTCCAGGTCATGTGTTATTCTTTCACAGTGAGGATGCATCTCAATGGATGTGTGCCTCAGCCATTTTTGTTTGCAGTTATTAGAAATGTTTGGAGGTCTTGAGGATGGCTTGGTAATTAGCCTGCCTAGTGCAAAGGCATCCAACCTGACATGCCACCTAGAATGGACTTTAGAGATTTTTAGAAAGGAGCTGACCTGGCTGTCTAGATACATGTTGATAACAATGACATAGGAAGGAGCAGGAAGAAGGTTCTGGAGGGCAAATTTATGCTTCCACTTAGGAAACTGAAATCCAGAACCTCAAGGGCTGCATTCTCAGAAATGCTTCCAGTTCTATGTGCAGGACCTCAGAGGCAGACTGAGCTCAGAAATCTTGGTATGATTCTTATCCAGCTCCATCGTACATTTTACACAGACCTTGCTGGATGAGTTTGTTATTTTTTTTGCCTATTCCTGAGTTACTGTTACACAGGAAGTCAATTTACTCAAAGCTGTATGTAGAACTGGTTTAGTGGTATGAGTAGCTGTACATCATCAGCACAGAGATATAATTTTATGTCCATCAACTGAAACAGATCAGCTAGAGTCTTGAGGTAGATATTAAATAAAATGCAGTAGGTGACAATATAGATCCATCAGTGCCCATGATGATAATGTGGTACTTCTGAACAGAATTGATTGTTATCTGTCTGAAAGATAAGATTTGAACCATGCAAATATTGTGTCAGATGTGCAAACCTGATCTTGTGGTCCACTATGTCGAAGGCTGATGAGAAATCCAGCAGCAGTAGTATTGAGGCGGATCCCCTGTCATGGTTTCTGTATAGGTCATCAAACAGGGATACAATCTTTGAGTTGAATGCAGACTGTTTGTTCTATGAGTTTTCCCAGAAAAGGGATGTTAGATACTGGCTGGTATTTTTCCAGCTTGACCTGATCAAGGGAGTTATTTTTCAGCAGGGGTGCACCACAGTCCTTTTTAGGGCTGTTAGCAGCTGCCCTTCCACAAGAGAGGAGTTACCAATTTTAGTGGCCTCTTCAATGAGGCGTTTGCTTGCCATCTGTGCTATCTTTGCCGGGCAAGGATCAAGGGGGCAAAACGTTGGCCATAGGTTTTCGCAATTTTTTCCAGTGCCTCCTCCATTACCTGAATGAATGATTCCCAGTTAGCTATGCATGGAGGGATAAGGGAGTGCTCTCCTTGTTAGCTCAATGGAACCGAAGAAGATCTTTAATTTTGTTGGCAAAGTATGTGGCAAAATCACTGCTGGTCATTTGTGACTGGGAAGGCTGGTTCTGTTGTAGAGGTTGCAGTAGATCATTTGAATAGCTGCCTGGTTGAATCTGCAGCGCGTTCATTACTTTGAGAGAAATATTGTTTTTTTGACTACTGTTAAGACTTTCCTTTCCAGTTTGCATTCTTAACCCTTAAGGACATAGTTCTGAGGGGAACCAAGGAGACTGTGTGCACGGCATAGGACCTTATTTTGTGGGCTGTTTTTTCTAAGGTCATTGCTAAGTGTGCCTTCCAGATGCCAACCTGCTCTGCAGAGTCAGCCCCAACCATTAGGCAAACTAAACAGTCACATAGTATGGCAGCTTCCGGGGGTGGAGAGGAGGCAGCAAAGAGCAGGGCATTCAAATAGATTCTGACAGGGGGGGGGGGGGGAGGGGGCATAAGGCTTAAGGGTTGTCTAGAGTGTCAATTTCTTGAAAGCAGCTCTGGAGCCGCCCTGCTGCTCAGACACTGTAGTCATCTTTGCATCCGCATGACAGGACCTCCAGGAAAGTCTCAGAAGTCAGAGTTCTCATTTTTCGAATTCCTTCCAATCTCTAGTTGGGTTCTTATGTTTTAGGCTTTCCTTTATAGTAAATTGTATTAGAAAATGATCTGTCCATGACAGGGGTTTTATCTCAGTGCTGCTAGTCTTGTGTTCAAGGATTTATACCTCTTTGCATAAGGTTACCAGATGTCTCCTATTTTAGAGCTGTGTCCCAGATTCCCACCTGTTTGGCAGCCTCCTGTCCATGATTTCTGCAATGGGAACAGAAGGGACAGAAAAAAAAGTATTTTCAATTTAGTGATTTTGTAGCAGCAAAGCGCAGACAAACCAATGATACCAGGAGTCTGTTCAGAAGGTCCAACTCATTTATTTGTGCACAAGTCTCGAACCAGTCAATTTCAAAATGGCTGAGCAAAGTTTTCAAGCATTACAACAACTTTTATAGACTTTTGTTCCATTCTAGGTATAGAAAAACATTTCATTGGTCCCGGTAACCTCCCGTACCTCCCGTACCTCTTCCATTGGTCCCGGTACTGATAAGTTTATCCAATTATGTCCCTTCTGTGGGCATGACACCTGCATGCCCCCCTTCTAGTCCTAATTACAATGGCCAGTTCATCAACTTGTTACTTTCACACTCTCAAGGCCATAGAACCAATTTGTGCGTGTAGAAGAGCAAGGTTCTGTAACTCATCTGTCAGCACTCCTCATTATTTCTTTGCAGATGTACTTTTTCTTATCAGTAACTTCTAAACATGTCTTTTCTGTATTTTTCCATTTCTCCGTTCTACAGTTCTGCCTACCTAAGCTAATTCAATACTTCTACTGAGTTCTATCTTACAATAGCAGCATATTGGGGGATGTGCAATCCTATATGCCTCTCCACAGGCCTCATTTACAGGTCAAGCTAGCCATGCTGGCCTGCTTATGTCAGACACCGTGGGTCACAGGCCTGCACCTGCCACAATTTGACTATGTCAGTTTTTAGAATTTACATTCATTATCATTATATTTTGCACAGTCCAGCGGAAATGCATCACTGCCTCTATTTCTTTCTTGATTTGTCTGCTTGGAAGTAATATTGTTGTTGTCAGGGGATGGATGTGGAGGGGGAGGGGCAGTGTAATGGCTGCTCTTCCATCCTCCATGCCTTGTTGCTCAAACCTGGAATTAAGATACCCCTTCTTCCCCCACGCCTAACACACACACACTTTCCATAAGAATCCCAAATTTGCCTGCAAAAAATTCTGGTAACCTTACCTTTGCAGAACAACAAGTCTTGCAAATGTCCCTTTTCACAGATTGGAGATTTGATCACCTACATGAATCCTAGTGCTGCCACCATGTCAAGATAACAGCAACTGTAATGTCAGGAGTTTCAATATGTAGGATAAAGTCTCTTATGAGCAGAAATCTAGGGAAACTCGGGTACCTCTTTAGCCAGATCCAGGATTTCTTGCACAGATGATGTGTTGTGAGGCACTTGGTAGACAGTGAGCAGTAAAATTGGTTCCTCATTTCCTAACTGGATTAAGAGGTATTTTGACTCAGATTCTGTAGGTGGAGGATGGTGACTCTGCACTGTTTGATTGTATCTTGGATCAGGACTGCTACCTCTCTGGCCGGCTTTCCTGATGCTAGATGGTGAATCATGTTAAATATACTTTGGTCAGTAGGATTCCCCCCTGTTCCGTCCAGCTAAGTCTCTGTTATTCTTAAGATGTCTATATGGTATTCACTGATAACATCATGAGTCATAGGAAATCTCTTATTGGCTGACCTAGCATTCACAAGCCTAAATTTCCAAATAGTGATCTGGTAGTGATAGTGGGATACAATTAGACAGGAATTTTGCCACTTGAGCTTGTGTCCTCTTGCAGTCAGGGGAAGTTATCATAAACTCTTCCTCATACTTCTGAGATGTATGAGGATTTTTGGTTTAATGGGCCGAAACACATTCATGTTGTTAAAATAGATGAGGTATCATAGAGCTCTCTCACTGTGAAACTATGTCAAAGGGCATTGCATGTGTCATCAGCATTGTACTGTTCCTAGCTATATTCTTGTTGTTAAGTTAGATAAGAGATCACAGAAAGCTCAGTTAGTCCTCTGAAGCAATTATCAGTTACGTGTTAATTATGCAAACACTCAAGGGCCAATGCAGAAAAGCTTAGTGCTCTATTTTTCTGGCACTTTTCCTGTGCTAGGCTTGCTCTTTGATGCAAAAAACAAGTTAGTGCTGGGAAACACCAAAAAAAACCCCAACTGCACTAAATTACAGTGCACTTGGCATGCAAATCTCTGCATAAGTAATTGCGCCCAATGTAAAAAACTGCACTGAAGCTTAGCGCAGTTTTTTACACTGTATTTTAATGCTGGATCTTCATGCCAGTTTTGGGCAGGCATTAAGATCCAGCCAGGAGCAAAAATATCATCTGAGGTGACACTGTTGGGGGGCCAGTGCCCCCCTGAAACTGACCCCCTAATAGAAATAAAATCCCCGGTGGCCCAGTGGCCCCAATCCTCCCCCCAACCAATAAAAAAATCCCCAGTGACCCAGTGGTCCCCGAACTCCACCCTCTCCCACTACCTTTACTCTACCTTTACATCTTGAAAAATGGTGGCACCTGACCCCATGCAGTGCGTCCTGGGATGTACTGAGCAGGGTCAGACTGCCGCATATGGCAGTGACCTCCCTGTTGCATCATGGGACAGCTCGTGCATCCCAGGATGTAACATGGGAGGATCAAGCTGCCATATAAGGCATTTTTTGCCTTATATAGCAGTCTGACCCTGCCCAGTGCAAACCAAGATGCACCATGTGGGGCTAGGCACTGTCATTTTTCAAAATGGTGGCTCAGGGGTGGAAGTATGTGGGTAACACTCCCGCCCCAGAGTAAAGGTACTGGGAGGGAGGTGGTAGGGTTCAGGGCCACTGGGCCACTAGGGATTTTTTAAATGGGTGGAGGGGTGGAGGGATTGGGGCCGCTGGGCCACTGGGGATTTTGTTTCTGTCAGGGGATCAGATTCCATCAGGGTGCCGGCCCCCTGACAGTGTGTCGATGGCATCAGGGGCTTTCCCTGATGTCTGGATCATCTGAGGTGAAGTGTCAAAACAATATGCAACCACAACCTGCACTCCAATCATCTCCTGCTCCTAGGTGATCTAAACCTTGCCTCTGCCACCCCCAGGATATCAAAATCCTTCTTAGAAGCAATGGAAGTGCTTGAATATATATGGATTATCAATGAGCCAACTCACAATAGAGGTACACTCGACCTCATATTTTCCCCACAGCAAATGCTCAAAAACAGCAGCTTTCTGTCTCCCACCTCCCACACTATCTATGGTACCCTGGTCTGACCACAAAACAATTTCTTTCTACCTCCCACAGAGCTCACACAACTACAGAAGCTCACCAACACAAGCTTCAACCCTCAGATTACACCACTTGGACAAAAAAGACTTCCTAGGCAAGGTCTTACCACATCTTGAACACACTTCAGAAGATGTTGACACACTGGTCTAAAACTGGAATAAAGTAATAAGCAAAATAGCCATAAAGCCACACACTAGTGCCTTGTTGAGGGGTAATTTAGTGATAGAGAGACTTGAAAGGTTAGAGAACTTCTTGAAAATATTGAATTTGCGATTTGTTAATTTTCCATTATGTGATTGAATTTCTGCTTCAGAAATGGTTCCCAAAGTGGTCTATATGGACCCACAAGGGTCGATTTTGACTTGCAGGGGATCCATGTAAGCAAGAAAAAAAATTGGGGGTGCACGAATTGTAAATGGAGGGTCTATGTAAGCGGGCCCCCCATTTAGGCAGATCATCATCAACATTTAGGCGTTCTGTAAATGTCTTATTACAGCTAACACAGATTGTGTGTACATAATACTTATAATAGGCATAGAAATTACTTATAATTTATATATATATATATATATATATATATAAATAAATATTTCATAAAATTGTTTAAGTACCTGTTGTATAAAGACCATACGACCAATTGGTAAAATTTAATATACCTCCTTATGACATGAGACAAAACTAGCAGAGGAAAGGAGGCTTCATATACAAAGGAATCATGCGAGAAGCATATCATTCCAAAGTTCTCCAGCGATATTGAGATGGCTGAAAATCGCCAAATTAAAAACAAGGAGGTTAAAAAGGGTCAACTCCTTTTTAAAAGCATAAATATAAAAATTGATAGAATAAATATTGTATGGGTTCAACAAGTCTTTTAAACCTTTTTCCAATTGAAAGGGACGGAGCAGTGAAGCAACTCCCGAGTACGTCAGTACCTATCTGCTTTGTGGTGTGCTACGTTCATGTGCAAGTTTTCATACCAGCAGCAATGCATCGCGCACATATGTGCAGTGAATAACACTTGTCCAGACTTATACCAAAGCTTTGTACAGACTTGTTTGATCCATCAAATTATAAATAAGCGTGTTAGAGACTAACACTGTTCATTTGTTTTCTGAGTTTTGAGAAGAAAAGTGGTTTGAAAATACGTTCAAAAATATAAATAGGTACAAGTCAAAGTGAATCAAAATCATCTTCTTTAGGAGTGCCTAAGAAAAGTAAGTACACAATTTTATACATATTTTTGTAGTCGCTCTGATTACATAGAGCCGTAGACGCTGATCACGACTTTAGGTAAAGTCTATTTTTCCTAAATTCCTAAAAAATATTTTTAAAATATTTGTGTGCTGACTGGGCAGGAATCAATTTTGAATTGCTCTGTCTTATCATATTTAAATAGCTTCAGTTTTGTTGATAGATAACTTCTACCCAACTTGGCCCAGGCTAAAAAGAAATGTAGGCAGTATAGCGTTGATTATTTGAAGTTCAGCTTCATTCCATCCCTGTCGGACAAACATCTGCCTTTTGTGCCTTTTGTGCAACAGAGTTTTAAACAATGACGCTATGAAACCATCCAAGCTGGAGGATCATCTGAGAAGGTGTCACCCTGATAAAACAAGTAAAAATTTAGCGCAGATTCCATCTTTTGCACAGCGAGGTGAGTCGCTGGCACCGATGGAGGAAGTTGTTCCCGCGTTGGAATCAGGTCCGGCCACGAATTAACGGGGCCGGGCACAGGTGGGCGCCGGCAGGCCAAGGGTTAACCTCAGCAGGGGGGGGGGGGGGAGGGGAGGGGCGGGGCGGCGTGGAGGGGGCCGGGCAGCGCGGGCGGCTATAGAAAGGTTGGCCGCACCTCTGCTCGCCCTCTTTCCCCCTCGCACGACGTTGCACAGGGAAGCGATCAGCGATCTGCCTACCTGTATAGCCACGTGGAGCGTCGTAGCGGCCTCGCCATGAGTCGGAGTCCTTGCGCCGGGTGTAGGAGTCAGCAGCTTGGGGCGTGTGCGGGCAGATCCAGCGTGCGGCGGGCTGTGAGTGGCGTTTGGTTTTTTCCTCTACCTTTATTGCGTCCATCGGTGAGTGCACGGAGGAATCGGGGGGAGCGCAGGGGGAAAGAGGGGGGGGGGGAATAATAAGAGGCACAGATCTTGGTAGGCCACGTGGATCGGGGATAAACCAGGCATCTGAGCGCCTGTAGGGAGGGCGAGGATGAATCGGGAGGAGCAAGGGTAATACTATTTTAAAGGCCAACAGAAGGGGGCCTAGGAGGAAATGCATCGGCGGTGCGATGGGAGCTTCATGTGAGTTGGTTACTGTTGTTTTCAAGTGATTATTCAGTAAGGTGGCGGGAATGTGAATTTATTTCGGTACGCACAGGGATCGGAAGGTAAGGCTATACTTGTAGGGTTGCGCGTAAGGGTATGCCGCGGTAAAGAGGACTAATCTGCCCGGAACCTTCATTTTATTACTAATGAAGATAAGCTAAATGTAATTTCCCCGTGCCTTACCTTTTCCTTGTGGTGTTGATCATATGTTTCACGTGCGGTGATTCTTACCTCTTGTGTTGATCATTTGTTACACGTGCGGTGATTGCCATCTAGTGGCGAGGAGTAAAAAAAAAAAAGCTTGGATTTATTGTTTGTTTTCTATCTAAACATTGCTTGACTCGTTGCTTGTTAGAAGGTGCAGGATAAGACCATGGGACGTACCGGGAATAATATTCCTCTCCTAATCACTGGTGATTTGCCTAGCTTCTCCTAGGGTTGGGAGCTTCACAGGGATTGCCATCTAATCTGCCATATATGCTGCTCCAATGGAGGGCGCTTACGTAGCCACGCACATGCGCCGAAACAGAGGTGATATAAATTAGCACCTGGCAGGGCATATGGGCGAATACCTATGCACTGGGCATGCAAAAAAAACAAACAAAAAAATGGGATTTGCTAAGAGAAAGGGCAAGGTGGTTCACATAGGCAGCATGGAGGAGCGGTGCACGCAGATAGTGTGTCTGGGATCAGGGGGTCACAGGCCCAAAGTCTCAGCAGTGGCCCTTGCCAACCCAGTCCCCATAATTTAAAATGTATGAACGTTGGTGCCCAGACAAACTAGGGTGCAGGCAAGCGCAACACTAATATGCATTTTTGTTTTCCTTCATTTTCCTCCTTAGCATTTCTGCTAATAGGATAACATGCCAAGGGGGGCTGCACAGAGCGGAGCTAAGGGCCGCATGAGACAGAACAAGTAGCATGCTGAGCGCAGGGGGCAGAACGACACGCGGTGCTACTAAACGGGCATCCGCAACAGCCGCGAAAGTGAAAGCAAGCAACGGGGACGGATTGCGCAGGAGCCATGCGGTTAAGACTACGCGACAGAAGGGACATGACGCAGCACAACAACAGGCGGAATCACCAGCGCAGAAAGCATCCAGTCAGGAGCTGGATGAACTACCGTGGCTCATACGTGAGCAGGTGAGCCAACACGGCGTAAGCGCTTTTCGGCAACATCTAGAGGCAGCTAATGCACTGACAGAGGAACCACAGGCCAGGAACGACTGCACGCCGAGCGCCAGCTCAGCGATAGACAAAAGCACACCAAGTACCAGTTCAGCAAAAGGTGGTAACACACTGAGCTACGCCTCAGCGAAAGGTAAGCCCGTGGGTGAAAGGGTAGCATTAGCGGGGTTGTCCTAGTCTTCGGACGAATCTATCTCTGACAATGAGGGAGACATTTCGCTGGCGAACGCAATGCACAGTATATTGAAGACTTTCAAAAGAAAAAAAGATAGCAGTAAAACGCGCAAGGACAGACAGCTAACAGAAGTGTGGGCAGAGCGCAGCGAGACACACCCGTGGAGAGCGGATGACGGTGAATCCAGGACAGCCGGGGCGGCGCAGCCCGCACGGTTGGCAGCACTAGCAAGCCCATTAGCGGTCAGCGGTGATCCGCGTTGCGGCGTAAGTTCCTTAGCCAGTGCGGTGCCTAGTAAACTGAAAAAACGAATCTGGCGGAGGGAATTTATTGATATATTTTCCTTGCTGATCAGAGATCAGGAAGGGGAAGCGAATGAAAGTAAAGAGAAGGACCAGAAGTGGGAGAAGAAACCGAAGATTGTTAAATCCATTAACAACTGGGTTTCGGCATTTCACATATTTATGAGCGTGGTACTGGAGCGTGAGCCCGAACTGAACCAGTATTTAATCAAATACTTAGATACCATAACACAAGCGCACAAGCGATTAGGTGGGTGGGCTTGGCTGAATTACGACGTCAAGTACAGACAAAGCTTGGCCGAGGACCCAACCATGACCTGGCAGCACAGGATCGTGGACCTATGGCTAGAGGAGATGGCACCCAACAGGCCATACGGTCAGGAAGGGTCTTTTCAGTCCTTTCAGGCACCACAAGGGCGGCAGGGATGTCTGCCGAGCGGGCGCAGGACATGCCGGCAGTTCAACGCAGGGAGTTGCACATGGCGGCCGTGCAAATTATGACATGTATGCGCCAACTGCGGAGGGAATCACCCTGTCACCATTTGCCGTGCCAACAGGGACACCAAGTCCTATCGGCCAGTGCAGCAACGTGGAGGTGACGGGCATGGCCCCAACCCCAATCAGGCTTGAGCGCATGCGACCGTGGCTGCGTGCGTACCCACATCATGACAAGGCTCTTAATATCGAAAGCGGCTTTGCACACGGCTTTAAAATCCCGGTTTCGGCAGAACCTCGTACACAAGGGACGCGCAACTCCCCATCAGTCAATAAATTCAGCTCTGTAGTAAAAAAAAAAAAAAAAACACCTACTAAAAGAAAGAGAATTGGGGAGGGTTGCGGGCCCATTCACAACCCCACCCCTTCCAAAAAATGGTGCTGTCCCCACTGGGAATCGTGCCAAAAAAGGAGCCTGGAAAATTTCGACTGATACACAATTTATCATACCCTCAAGGGAGTTCAGTGAACGATCAAATCGTTCCGTCGTATGCTCGGTGAAATATTCGACGATCGATCAAGCAGTAGACCTTATAAGGAAACGGGGACATCGGGCGGAGCTGGCAAAGGCGGATATTGAATCCGCTTTTTGACTCCTACCAGTACACCCAGAATCCTTTGCATTGTTGGGATTTAACTTCAATGGGGAATATTATTTCGATAAAGGCCTTCCCATGGGTTGCTCGATATCGTGCGCGTATTTCGAGCAATTCAGCACATTCATACATTGGGTTGTAGAAGATATCGCAGGGCCAGAGACTGTGGTACACTACTTGGATGATCTCCTCTTCATAGGAAATGCCCAGGAGGACTGTCGCAGGATTCTCAAGGTGTTTGAGCAAGTGGCAGAGCGCTTCGGCATTCCACTAGCAGTGGAAAAGACCTGTGGGCCCCTGGAGGCTATTACCTTTTTGGGTATTGAACTGGACATAGCAACGCAGCAGTCACGCCTGCCCGAGGATAAGATACAGAAACTGAGATCCGCCATTCGGGCCATTCAGGTCCGCAGAAAGGATACGTTGGAGCAATTCCAATCAATGCTGGGGCTGCTGTGTTTTGCATGCAGAATTATGCCAATGGGGCGGATTTTCTGCCGTCGCATGGCAATGGCGACTAAAGGGGTCCAAAAAAAGAAACCACCACAAGATCAGGATCACTAAGGGCATAAAGGAGGACCTACACATGTGGGCACACCTTGACCTGTTCACTGATGCCGCAGGCGGGTCCGGGTTAGGAATATATTTCAAAGGCGCATGGTGCGCGGAAGAATGGCCCCCTGAATGGCACTCCGTTGGGGCTACCAGAGACATCACCTTCCTGGAGCTTTTTCCCATAGCGGTAGCATCAGTTATGTGGGCCGCGCACCTTCGCAACAAAGCGATCACATTCCACGCCGATAACATGGCGGTGGTTTATGCAGTGAATGGGATGCGAGCACACACTCAGGGAGTGATGTCACTTCTGCGACAGATAGAGTTGACATGCCTAACGCACAACATAACCGTCAGAGCGAAACACATACCAGGCATTCGTAATAACATTGCCGATGCTCTCTCTCGTTCCAAGATCCCGCTCTTCCGATCACTGGCGCCCGAGGCCGACGCAATCAAGACGGCCATCCCGGAACAGGCATGGGACCTTGGTCCACCGAAGTTTGGGAGCTGGTTCTGAGTTCTCTATCAGAAAGAACAAGAAGAAAATACCTAACGGCCTGGGACAAGTTTCAGGCTTTCTGCGCAAATAACGGGATCACAGACCCTTATCCTACCACAGAGTCCATCCTATGGTGGATCCTGCAGGCAAAAAGGAAGGGTATCAAGAAGTCAGAGGTACAGGCACAATTGGCAGCGATCGCTTTCTTTGCAAAGGCGATGGGCAGGGGCAGCCCGAGAGCAGATTTCGTAATAACGAGGGTAATGAAAGGCTGGGATTCAGAACAGCCCCGCAGAAGAGACCTGCGGCGCCCTATAACACATCATATATTACAGAAGCTGATAGCGGTCGCGGGACGAATATGTTTCGACGACTTTGAGACCCGGCTCTTCTGCTGTGCTTTTTCTTGGGCATTCTTCGGAGCATTCCGGGTAGGCGAATTGGTCGCCTCGGCGAGTAAGGGTAGCGCCGAGGGGGGCATTTTGGAACAAGATGTCAGTTTACGCGATGGGACGCTCGCGCTGTATCTTCGGAGATCCAAGACCGACACAGCAGCGAGAGGCACGTTAATAAGGTTGACCCCGCTACCGGGGGACCCATCCTGCCCAGTCAAAACCTTTGCCGAATATAAGCAAATTCGCCCGACAGGAGCGGGCCATTGGCTGGTACATTCGAATGGGGTGCCCCTCTCTCGCTTCCAATTTGCCAGGGTCCTCAAGCAGTCCTTGGAGGCGGTGGGCTTAGAATCGTGCTTCTACGGCACGCATTCATTCCGTATCGGGGCTGCTTCCACGGCAGCCAGCCTGGGAATGACCAGAGAACAGATCATGAACATCGGTAGATGGTGCTCCGATAGGTACAAGCTATACGTTCGCCCGGTTTAACGCCATGGGCAAGCCTCACAAGGCAGATGATCAAAAAAAAAAAGGGGGAGGAAATAGGATAAGGGAGTTCTGAGATATTTTATAATTTTGCTTTGTATTAGTCACCGTTAAGTTGTCGTTTCAAGGTTTGCAGTGAGGACAGTTGTAAAACGCATTGTGAATGAATGCTAACATGCCATTTTTTCCATTAATAATATTACGTAGGCAGAGAACCTTGCCAGAAAGCGCGAATATGTGGCCATTCGTTCGTGCACTGGGCCGAAAGGAGGACAAGCACCAGACCACAAGGGCTTAATCTCGGCCTCCCCACTGACAAGCTGGCGGTGAAGAGGATGGGCCGTCGGGGTATGGTATGGGACCAGCTAATCCCACTCCTCCTGCGGTTGAGAAATGCAGGAGGAAGACCTTGGGTAATAGTAGTTCACCTCGGGGGCAATGACCTGACAGCATTGCTGGTCTGGTCCCATATCATCCCTCGGCGAGTTTGGAGAGGCGAATGGTCGCACCGTGCTGTAGAAAGGACAAGAAGAAAAGTGAACAGGTGGATGGCACGATTTATGGACGCACTGGGAGGTTACAACATTGTTCATGATCTCATAGAGGAAAACTGCCCTGGCTTGTAGCGCGCGGACGGCGTACATTTGTCCGAAGTTGGGATAGATGTGTTCCTCTGTGCCATACAAGAGACGCTGGAAAGCCTACGGCAGAGACATGTGTTGGCCACAGCTAGGGGAGGAAAGCCATCAGGAGGTGGGGACCCCCCCGGCGAGCGAGGAATCGCTGCTGAGAGGGATTGGCAGGAGAGATAGGGACCACCTCCTTTCAAGAGAGCGCACAGCCCAGACATGCTAAGGGGGAGTGGAACATATGGGAGGTGTCCGCAGACAGAACACAGAGTGGAAGCAGGAACAGTGTATAGAGGGCCTCCCGATGCTTTCACGGCGGGAGGGACGTGTATAGAGATTTCCAACACAGCCCTGCTCACGCCTTTTGACGGGACTTGGGCAGAGGCGGAACCGGACACTGTTCCAAGAGGAACAGCCCTAGAAGAGGGCCTGTTGTTCCAGGAAAGCATCCCCTTGACGATCTCATGCTATTTAGGAACGATGGCAGTGGGGAAAAGGCTTGGACGGCAGCTTTTCCAAATATCCCTGCCGTGCGACAAGGACCTAACTAGAGTGGGCTGTGCCTCTGGAGAAGGGGTGCACGAAAATGTAATTTAATGTAATTTACTATATAACTGGTTGTAATGTTACGTAAAGGATTGTGTAAATAGTTAATATAGTAGGCTTATGCTGTGGCCAACAGTTTGCTACTGTACTTTCCAAAGAACATGTCGATAACCAAATGAATACTTCTTTTCTTTGTCGCAACTCGGATCGTGTGCAGTTATTTAGACAGGAGGGGAGGGGAGGGGGGGAGGGGGAGGGGAGAGGGGGTAGCGACCCGAGGCCATCTTGCTGGTCGCCTGGCTGAGGTCCGGCCACGAATTAACGGGGCCGGGCACAGGTGGGCGCCGGCAGGCCGAGGGTTAACCTCGGCGAGGGGGGGGGGGCAGGGTGGCGGGGAGGGGGCCGGGCAGCGCAGGCGGCTATAGAAAGGTCGGCCGCGCCTCTGCTCGCCCTCTTTCCCCCTCGCACGACGCCGCACAGGGAAGCGATCACCCACCCGACCCACCCCTGAGGTTGTAGGCATCGTCACAGCATAGCAGGCGAGGCAGGAGAGATAGGGACCACCTCCTTTCAAGAGAGCGCACAGCCCAGACATGCTAAGGGGGAGTGGAACATATGGGAGGTGTCCGCAGACAGGACACAGAGTGGAAGCAGGAACAGTGTACATAAGAACATAAGATATGCCATACTGGGTCAGACCAAGGTCCATCAAGCCCAGTATTCTGTTTCCAACAGTGGCCAATCTAGGTCATACGTACCTAGCAGTTTCCCCAAGGGACACAGGTTCCACAATGCTTGTATTGGTTCAAGCATTGATATCCTGGGTCCCTTCTTAATAATGGTTTATGGACCTTTCCTCCAGGAACTTGTCCAAACCTTTTTAAACCCAGCTACACTAACAGCCTTTACTACATCCGCCGGTAACAAATTCCAGAGTTTGATTACACGTTGAGTGAAAAAATATTTTCTTTTATTAGTCTTAAATAGTTTACCCTGTAGCTTCATTGCATGTCCCCTAGTCTTTCTATATTCTGATAAGGTAAACAATCGATCTACGTTTACCCGTTCCACTCCGTTCATTAATTTATAGACTTCTATCATATCTCCCCTCAGCCGTCTCTTTTCCAGGTTAAAGAGCCCCAACCTTTTTAGCCTTTCTTCATAGGAGTAGCCTTCCATCCCCTTTACCATTTTGGTGGCTCTTCTCTGAACCTTTTCTAAAATTGCTATATCCTTTTTAAGATATGGCGACCAGAATTGCACACAATATTCAAGGTGCGGTCTCACCATGGAACGATATAGAGGCATTATAATATCTTTTGTTTTATTTTCCATTCCTTTCCTTATCATACCTAGCATTCTATTTGCTCTCTTGGCCGCCGCTGCACACTGGGCCGAGGGTTTTAACATGGTATCCACAAGGACGCCTAAATCTTTTTCTTGGGTGGTGGTTCCTAATGTGGAACCTTGCATCGTGTAACCATAGTTTGGGTTGTTCTTCCCTAGGTGCATAACCTTGCACTTCTCCACATTAAATTTCATCTGCCATTTTGATGCCCAGTCTTCCAATTTATCAAGATCCTCTTGCAATTTTCCACAATCCTCCTGGGTTTTAACAACTTTAAATAGTTTTGTGTCATCAGCAAATTTGATAACCTCACTCGTTATTCCACTTTCCAGGTCATTTATGAATATGTCAAAAAGCAGCGGACCCAGCACAGATCCCTGGGGTACACCACTATTCACCTTTCTCCATTGGGAAAATTGGCCATTTAGCCCTACCCTCTGCTTTCTATCTTTTAACCAGTTCCTGATCCACAGTAGTACACTGCCTCCTATCCCATGACTCTTTAGTTTTGCCAAAAGTCTCTCATGAGGGACCTTGTCAAAGGCTTTCTGAAAGTCCAGATACACAATATCAACCGACTCACCTTTGTCCACCTGTTTATTCACTCCTTCAAAAAAACATAACAGATTAGTAAGACAAGATCTTCCTTGTCTAAAGCCATGTTGGCTGTCTCCCATTAGGTCATGACTATCTATATGCTGAGTAATTTTATTCTTTATGATGGTTTCTACCATTTTTCCCGGTACTGATGTCAGGCTCACCGGTCTGTAGTTTCCCGGATCACCCCTCGAACCCTTTTTAAAAATTGGTGTTACATTGGCGATCCTCCAATCCTCAGGTATTAGAGATGATTTTAATGATAGTTCACAGATTACTGATAGCAGGTCTGCAATCTCAAATTTCAGTTCTTTCAACACCCTTGGATGTATACCATCCGGCCCAGGTGATTTGCTACTCTTCAGTTTATCTAATAGTTGTAGGACATCTTCCCGATGTATCGATATTTCCTTCAATTCTTCCACACCTTTAAATACCACTTCAGTCGTGGGTAACATCCCTACATCTTCCTCAGTAAAGACCGAAGCAAAGAATTCATTCAGTCTCTCCGCTATCGCCTTGTCGCCTCTTAGTGCTCCTTTAACCCCTTTATCATCTAATGGACCAACTGACTCTCTCACGGGTTTTTGCTACGAATGTACTTGAAAAGGTCTTTATTTCGCGTTTTTGCTTCCGCAGCAAGCTTCTTCTCAAATTCTCTCTTTGCCTGCCTTATCAATGCCTTGCATTTGACTTGCCAGTGCTTGTGCTGTTTCCAGGTTTCATCATTTGGCTCTTTTTTCCATTTCTTGAAAGATGCTTTTTTGGCAACAACAGCCTCTCTGACCTCAGCTTTAAACCATGCTGGCAATTTTTTGGACTTCCTTCCACTTTTCTTAAAGCGTGGAATACAGCTGGTCTGGGCTTCCAAGATAGTATTTTTCAACAACACCCAAGCTTGATGTACGTCTTTAACCTTTGCAACTGCTCCTTTTAGTTTTTTCTTAACTGTTTTCCTCATTCTATCATAGTCTCCCTTTCGAAAGTTAAAGGGTAGTACTGTGGATTTCCTTACTATCCCTCCTCCACTAATTAAATCAAAGGCGATCATGCTATGATCACTATTGCCAAGTGGCCCCAACACCCTTATCTCTTGCACTACATCTGGTGTTCCACTAAGGACTAATATTGCTTCCCCTCTGGTCGGTTCATGAACCAGCTGTTCCAAGAAGCAGTCATTTATTTCATCTAGGAACTTTATCTCCCTAGCATGTCCTGTTGTGACACTGACCCAGTCGATGCCGGGGTAATTGAAATCACCCATTATTATTACTGCACTGTAACTTTTGCTAGCTTCCTTGATTTCTTTGAGCATTTCATCATCCATTTGTTCATTCTGGCCAGGCGGACGATAGTACACCCCCACTGCCATCGCCTTCCCCTTTTTACATGGAATTTCAATCCATAGAGATTCTACAGCAAATTTTGTTTCTTGCAAAACTTTAATCCTTTCTGACTCAATGCCCTCTCTAACATAGAGCGCAACCCCTCCACCAATTTGATCAGCTCTATCATTTCGATATAGTTTGTACCCAGGTATCACAGTGTCCCACTGGTTGTCCTCCTTCCACCATGTCTCTGATATTCCAATCATATCTAACCTCTCGTTTAGTGCTATATATTCTAACTCTCCCATCTTGTTTTGTAGACTTCTAGCATTTGCATACAAGCATTTTAGAGACTGTATTTTATTCATATTAATTTGGCTATTGGTAGACATGGGTAATTTGGGATCTTTAAGTTCTGTCTGCTCCATACTCGAGGGCATTTGGGCTACTTTACTCTTTTTTGGAACCTCTCTGCTTTTTGTAGTATCCTTCAAGGATACATTCTTCCGAACCATGCGCTCTTGGGCGACTGTCGGCTTTCCCCTATTATCTAGTTTAAAAGCTGCTCTATCTCCTTTTTAAAGGTTAATGCCAGCAGCCTGGTTCCATCCCGGTTAAGGTGAAGCCCATCCCTTCGGAAGAGCCCCTCCTTTCCCCAGAATGTTCCCCAGTTCCTAACAAATCCGAACCCCTCATCTCTGCACCATTGTCTCATCCACGCATTGAGACTCCGGAGCTCTGCCTGCCTATTGGGTCCTGCGCGTGGAACGGGAAGCATTTCGGAGAACGCTACCCTGGAAGTTCTGGATTTCAACTTCCTACCTAAAAGCCTAAATTTAGCTTCCAGAACCTCCCTACCACATTTTCCTATGTCATTGGTACCAACATGTACCAAGACAGCAGACTCCTCCCCAGCACTATCTAAGACCTTATCTAGGTGGCGTGTGAGGTCCGCTACCTTCGCACCAGGCAGGCATGTTACCAGGCGATCCTCACGTCCACCAGCCACCCAGCTATCTACATGCCTAATGATCGAATCACCAACTATAACTGCTGTCCTAACCCTTCCCGCATGGGCACTTGGCCCTGGAGAAACCTCCTCGGTGCGAGAGGGGTTTACATCACCTGGAGGACAGGTCCTAGTTACAGGATCACTTCCTGCCACACCAGGGTGATGCTCTCCTGTCACGTGACCTCTCTCCTCCATGGCAACAGGGATGCTGCCAGACTGGAGGTGGGACTTCAGGACTATATCCCTGTAGGTCTCGTCTATGTACCTCTCTGTCTGTCTTATGTTTTCCAAGTCTGCTACTCTAGCCTCTAGAGAACGGACTCGTTCCCTGAGAGCAGAGAGCTCCTTGCACCTAGTGCACACGTAAGACCTCTCACCAGCTGGGAGAAAATCATACATGTGACACTCAATGCAAAAGACTGGAAAGCCCACATCCCGCTGCTGGACTGCTCTCTGCATCTTAGTTTTAAGTTTGTGTTTAGATCTTTAAGTTCTATATGTACTAAAGGGTGCAATGGATATTTATACCACTAAAACTGTACCTAAGAAGTTTAATATACCTTGTTCACCTGAAGCTTAATTAATCTCAGGTCCTTGGTGTATGACTGATTTGGGTAATGAGCTTCACCTGAGAGCACCTCCTGTCTTTTAAGTTGTGCAAGTACCTATAAAGCTGTGATTTTCCCAGGGGAGGGAGGGAGGGATATAACACTTATTAAAAAAGGGCTGCTACACAGTACCTTGTCCTGTGCTGCTGAGGAAAACTATATTCTGATTTGATTTAAATTATAGCTCTTTGCTGCTACTAGGCTCTAACCTATTATGAAATTTAAACTACAAGCTCTCTGCTGGATTCTAAATTTAACCAGAAAGCTCTCTTCTGTGTTTTAATTTGAAACTAAAAGTACTTTGCTGATGCTAGGCCCTGAGTGACTATGAAATTTAAACTACAGCTGTCTTCTGGGTATGAAAGGTAACCAGAAAGTTCTCTTCTGTGTTTTTAAATTGAGGGCCTCCCGATGCTTTCACGGTGGGAGGGACGTGTATAGAGATTTCCAACGCAGCCCTGCTCACGCCTTTTGACGGGACTTGGGCAAAGGCGGAACCGGACACTGTTCCAAGAGGAACAGCCCTAGAAGAGGGCCTGTTGTTCCAGGAAAGCATCCCCTTGACGATCTCATGCTATTTAGGAACGACGGCAGTGGGGAAAAGGCTTGGATGGCAGCTTTTCCAAATATCCCTGCCGTGCGACAATGACCTAACTAGAGTGGGCTGTGCCTCTGGAGAAGGGGTGCACGAAAATGTAATTTAATGTAATTTACTATATAACTGGTTGTAATGTTACCTAAAGGATTGTGTAAATAGTTAATATAGTAGGCTTATGCTGTGGCCAACAGTTTGCTACTGTACTTTCCAAAGAACATGTCGTTAACCAAATAAATACTTCTTTTCTTTGTCGCAACTCGGATCGTGTGCAGTTATTTAGACAGGAGGGGAGGGGGGAGGGGGAGGGGAGAGGGGGTAACGACCCGAGGCCGTCTTGCTGGTCGCCTGGCTGAGGTCCGGCCACGAATTAACGGGGCCGGGCACAGGCGGGCGCCGGCAGGCCGAGGGTTAACCTCGGCAGGGGGGGCGGGGCGGCGGGGAGGGGGCCGGGCAGCGCGGGCGGCTATAGAAAGGTCAGCCGCGCCTCTGCTTGCCCTCTTTCCCCCTCGCACGACGCCGCACAGGGAAGCGATCACCCACCCGACCCACCCGAGGTTGTAGGCATTGTCACAGCATAGCAGGCGAGGCAGGAGAAATAGGGACCACCTCCTTTCAAGAGAGCGCACAGCCCAGACATGCTAAGGGGGAGTGGAACATATGGGAGGTGTCCGCAGACAGGACACAGAGTGGAAGCAGGAACAGTGTATAGAGGGCCTCCCGATGCTTTCACGGCGAGAGGGACGTGTATAGAGATTTCCAACGCAGCCCTGCTCACGCCTTTTGACGGGACTTGGGCAGAGGCGGAACCGGACACTGTTCCAAGAGGAACAGCCCTAGAAGAGGGCCTGTTGTTCCAGGAAAGCATCCCCTTGACGATCTCATGCTATTTAGGAACGACGGCAGTGGGGAAAAGGTTTGGACGGCAGCTTTTCCAAATATCCCTGCCGTGCGACAAGGACCTAACTAGAGTGGGCTGTGCCTCTGGAGAAGGGGTGCACGAAAATGTAATTTAATGTAATTTACTATATAACTGGTTGTAATGTTACCTAAAGGATTGTGTAAATAGTTAATATAGTAGGCTTATGCTGTGGCCAACAGTTTGCTACTGTACTTTCCAAAGAACATGTCGATAACCAAATAAATACTTCTTTTCTTTGTCACAACTCTGATCGTGTGCAGTTATTTAGACAGGAGGGGAGGGGAGGGGGGGAGGGGGAGGGGAGAGGGGGTAGTGACCCGAGGCCGTCTTGCTGGTCGCCTGGCTGTGATTTAGTTTTCTCCCTGCAGCGTCCGGTGGACTTTACGTTAGAATCCATTTGGAATGCTATTGCCTCGCTAGGTGCAGCTTTGTTTCCTCAAATTTCTTCTCTATCAATTAAAGTGAATACGACGAAGAGGGCTCTAACTGAATTAGAGCAGAAAGTCTCTGGCTTGGTGGCTGAGGAGGAAGATATTCGGAATAGACTGTCTAGTGTGGAAGATCAGTCTGAGACTTTTAAAAAGTGTTCCTTAACTGCACAAATGAGGCTGGAACAGCTGGAAAACTTTTCTCGTCTTAATAATTTGAGAATGGTTAATTTCCCTAAGTCACGCTCTATAAGTCCTAAGAATATGTTTAAAGAGTATTTGCTTGATGTATTGGGAGTTTCTCCTGAATTAATGCCACCTTTGGTAAAAATTTATTATTTACCTACAGGGAAGCGTGCTACCCCTAGTAGAGATTTAGAGGGGGGCTTAGAGCAAGGTGATATTTTAAATGTTACTGGTATGTTGGAAACTTCTGGCATTGATTCTTTGGAGCCTTCTACTTTACTGGTAACTTTTGCCTTCTTTTCGGATAGAGAGTGGTTATTTAAGCTCTTTTTCCGTAAACGAAAGGCTACTTTCCGAGGCTTTGCTATTCGTATATACCCAGATCTGTCAAGGGAAACACAGAAGCGCCGCAGGGAGTTTCTTTTGTTACGTCCAGGGGTTTTACAGCTGGGGGCACTCTTTTTCCTTAAACATCCTTGCAAGTGCCTGGTGAAATATCAGGCTGTTTCCTATGTTTTTTTTGAGCCCTCCCAGCTATTAGCCTTTATAAGTGCCAGGCGACTAGAAGCTTCTATTGTGCCCTCCTAATGAGCTTATGCTTGAAATGTCTGAACTTGATTAGCTGCTTTGTTACTTTGTACATTTTGGTTGATGTTTGTATGAAAGGCCCCCTTGTGTTGTGGACTTGGGTGGATTGACACATCTGTTTGTTTTTTGCTTCATGAGATCGTGTATCTTTTCTGATCTGTTTTTCTTTTTATGTGTCATCCTGTTTCTTCAAGAGAGTGGATTGTTAACTTTCTTGATTCAATTGTAAAAATTTTCATAAATAAAACAAGTAAAAATTTGACATACTTTAAAACACTGAAAGAAAAACTTTAGAAGAGAACCACAGTGGACAGTATGTTCGCTTCAACGTCAAAAAGAGACGATGATGGTTTGCGGGCGTCTTATAATATCTCACTACTCATAGCAAAATCAGGAAAGTCTCATACTATTGGGGAACAGCTGATTTTGCCAGCCGTTGAAGAGGTTTTAAAAACTGTTCTACACAAGCCTGTATATGATATACTCAAAAGAATTCCTTTGAGCAACAACACAGTTCAAAGACGAATTGATGAAATGAGTCATGATGATGAAAGCTTCTTGTGTAATTATCTGCAAACGAACCATTTCTCTATTCAACTGGAAGAGTCAACATTACCTGGAAATGAAGCACTATTATTGGCATATGTTTGTTTTGTTATGGACCAAGAAATCCATGAAGAACTGCTCTTTGTGAGAACTTTGATAACAGACACTAAAGGCGAATCAATATTCAATGTTTTGAAAGATTATTTCATGGAAAAAGTGCTCCCTTTATCAAATATAATATCGGCAGCAGCAGATGGAGCACCAGCCATGTTTGGGCGCTATCGCGGTTTTATAAGCCATTTAAAACAAAATGTACCCGGGGTGTTTGCAATTCACTGCATCATTCATTGACAACATTTAGTAGCTAAAAATCTGAGTGCCAGATTGCATCAATCTCTTCAAGTCGTCATAAATGCAGTAAACAAGATTCGTAGCAACGCGTTGAATTCTAGGTTATTTGCACAGTTGTGTGAAGAAAATGACGAGGACTTTCATCGATTACTCCTTCACATTGAAGTACGCTGGCTCTCGAAAGGCTTATATTTGACAAGATTTTTTTCACTTTTTGAGACCGTTTTAGAGTTTTTGGATGCTGAACATCCCATTTTGAAAGAAAATTTAATCAAATGGAAACTAGACATTGATTATTTAACAGATTTGTTTACTAAATTTAATGAGGTTAACTTGCAGTTACAAGGTGACAGTCTGAATTTAATAAAAACAAAGTCTATCATTGCATCTTTTCTTGCCAGAATGAATCTAATGAAGCAAAACATTGGACGGAGAGAATTTTCCCAGTTACCCAATTTGTCATTGACAAACGTCCAGGATGATGACGTTTTGGTCTACGTTCAACATTTAAATGTCCTTCACACAGACTTTAAAACCAGGTTGGAGGATGTTTTGACTATGGAAATCCCACAGTGGATTATCAATCCATATGGTGACATCGAAGAATTGGATGTCATATTACAAGAAGAACTAATCGGAATAAGCACTAATGAAAAACTTAAGGTGCATTACAGAAATGGGTATCAGCAGTTCTGGCTTCAGAAAGATATACCTGTTGCTTATCCTGCATTATGGACTATCGCAAGAAAGTTTTTGATAGCTTTTCCATCTTCATACCTCATGGAAAGGGGTTTTAGTGCGGTTGCCAATCTTCTTACGAAAAAAAGAAATCGATTGCAAATCACTGGATGTGGAGATTTAAGACTATACCTCACTAATTTGAAGCCAAATATTGAACAATTGCTATCAGAGCATCAGGTTCATCCTTCTCATTAACAGCATTATTTGTGTATTAATTTTATGTAAGAATTTTACTAGGTTCTGATTTGTTTTGTTTCCAATCCAAATATTTACTTGCATTTTCTGTCTTTTCAATAAAGGTATGAATAAAAATTGTACATGTTTTTCTTTTTTTACAAGTGTCCACTCTACAAAAAACCCTATCAAAGTGAGCAACACTGTGTCAGCTGTCAAAAACACATTTGAAGTTAATAAGTTTAGGAAAATTCAATATTAGGCAGGCAGGGGGGTCTACAGAAAACAAAAAAATTGGCAAGTGGTCTAAGGGGCAGAAAGGTTTGGGAACTTATGGCTTAAATCTTATTTTGTGAATATCTTGCATATGGGGGAGGATCAACTTCCTGATGTTTTAAATGCATATTATGTGATGTTTTCTATTAAGAATATTGGGGGTGGTAGTTTGGTCTGTCCACCTGAGGGTGATCTGACAGCGCTCTTGCAGACATCGGAGGAGACATTTAACAGGGGTATTGTGGTGGCTTCCTTCCAGAGTCTCCATAAGGTGAGTGAGTGAGTTTTTTCATCCTTCTTCAAGGAAGAGGGTAAAATACTTTCATGGTTTTCTTATTTATATATATCCTGATGTACCTATTAAGACCTAATAAATTCAGAAGGGATTCCTTCAGCTAAAGCCTGGGGCTTTGGCTTTAGGTATGACCTTCTTTTTGAATTATCCAAGGAGATGGTTGGTGAAGTATCTGGGGAAAGATTGTGTCTTTTTGGAAGCAGCTCAGCTTCAGGCACTGATTCGTCTCATGAAAAGTCTGCTGATGAATGTTTTGTAATTATGTTTCCACTGTTTTTGTAGATGGCTGTTGTGTTGGAAGGGCTATACATATTGGGGTCAGGGTGGCCCAAGGGGGGTGCGGGGCCATGAGTGGAGACTCATTGTGGGGCCTCATTTGCATAACAGTCTTCATTTGCATAAATATTTGCATAATGTTAACATGTGCTAACCTTTAGTAAACATGCCTCTTAATGAGTGTATAGATAAAGAAAGACTACCATATTTCTGCATTACTATACTCCAGTGCCAACCGCCAGGCACATTAGGAAGTAGTACAAACACTGCCCATTTAGAACCCATAGCAAACCCGCCATATCATAACATTACTATCAGGACTCACAAAGCACCATACTCTACCTATCAAAAGGCAACACTGCAAATATTAAACCAATTCATCTCAGAGAATACATCTTCTACTGGAGAAAGAAAACAAGTGGCACTGTCAAATAGAAACTACTTAAACAGAATATCTCAGCTAGATTGCACATGCAGAACACAGACTGTCACCAAACAAAGAACAAGGGATCACAATTTAGAACTAGGAAGACAATAATTAAACTGGGAACCTAAAAAGCCAAATTTCGAATGTACAACAACACTGGAGTAATAAAACTATAAATTAATTTCCTTTTGTACTAAACAAAATTCAAAGACATTAACAATGCACATTTCCCAGAGCTGACATATTCCAGTTAATAAATTCAAAATAAAAAAGTATTTTTCTACCCTTTGTTGTCTGTGCATTTTATTTTTCAGTTGTGATTGCTCCAGTCACTTTATTCTGGTTTCTTTGTGTCTTTTGCTAACTCTCCATCGTCTACTGTCCATTTAATGCCAAGAAGTGTAGTGTCATGCACTTGGGAAGCAGAAATCCAGGGGAAATGTACGCAATAGGGGGCGAGAGATTGGTGTGCACGGACCAGGAGAAGGACCTTGGTGTGATTATTTCAACGGATCTCAAGGTGGCAAAACAGTGTGACAAGGGGGTGGCAAAAGCCAGGAGGATGTTGGGTTGCATACAAAGAGGCATTACCAGCAGAAAGGAAGAGGTACTAAAGCCACTGTATAAGTCACTGGTGAGGCCTCACTTGGAATACTGTGTTCAGTTTTGGAGACCATATCTTGCAAAGGATGTAAAAAGAATGGAAACTGTTCAGAAGAAGGCAACCAAAATGATTTGGAGTCTGCGTCAGAAGCCTTATGAGAAGAGACTTGAAGACCTAAATATGTACACTCTGGAGGAGAGGAGGGACACAGGAGATATGATTCCGACCTTTAAATACTTAAAGAGAAATAATGAACAAACAAACCTCTTCCACAGACGAGGAAGCTGTAAAACTGGAGGGCATAACATGAAGCTGCAAAGGGGTAAATTGAAAGGCAATGTCAGGAAATACTTTTTCACTGAAAGGGTGGTGGATGCTTGGAATGCCCTCCCGATGAAAGTGTTGGGGGCAAATACAGTGACAGAATTCAAAATGGCATGGGACAGACACAGTGAATCCCTTTACAGCAACAGGATAACATCAAAATAAACTTAACTAATTTCTCAACATACAGGGTTGTCCTACACGGAGCGGTGGGTTCACCCTTAAAATAAAGGCATGGGGAGGGGTGGCTTGCACTAAGCGGCAGGTGCACCTACTCCCTACTCTTGCCCTCATACTGGGCAGACTAGATGGACCATACTGGTCTTTATCTGTTGTCATTTACTATGTTACTATATTTGTCCTTTTTTCTATTTTCTAGTTTTTTCCATTCTCTCTCTACATCTGCTTTAACATACTGATCTTTCCCCTTTTGCTCCTTCCTCCATTTCTTTCTTTATTCCTTTTTCATCCACTCAAATTTCACCCCTCCATCCTCAAACCATACTTACTCTCCCAATACTTGGCCAATTGTAGATTTTTCTTCCCTCCCACAAAAAATATATTTTCCCCTCTCCATCCTCATTCCCCCAGTCTCATCCCATTCTAGTCCTCCCTCAACATCAGCTCCCTTCTAGTTCTAGACCCACCCAACATCCGATCTCTTCTAGTCCCATTCTACCATGCCCCCACATCAGCCCATTTCCAGTCCTAGCCCCCCATATGCTCCTTTCCAGTGCCATTCCAGCCCCCCATCAACCCATTTCCACTCCAAGCTCCTCCATCAGCCAATTTCCAATCCTAGCCCCCATCAGCTCTTTCCAGTCCTATCCAAGCCCCTCCATAAGCCCATTTCCAGTCCTAGCTCCCCCATCTGCCATTTCCAGTTCTATCCCAGTCCCTCATCCATCCATTTCCAGTCCTAGCCACCCCCATCAGCTCATTTCCAATCCTAGCCCCACATCAGCCATTTCCAATCCTAGCCCCACATCAGCCATTTCTAGTCCTATCCTCGTCCCCCATCAGCCCATTTCCAATCCTAGCCCTTGCCAGTCCTATCCAGCCCCCCATCAGCCTATTTCCAGTCCTAGCCTCCCCATCAGCCCATTTCTAATCCTAGTCCCCCAGAAGCTTTTTCCAGTCCTATCCTAGTCCCCCGTCAGCCCTTTTCCAGTCCTAGCCCTCCCATTCAGCCATTTCCAGTCCTATCCTTGTCCCCCATCAACCCATTTCCAATTCTAGCCCCCCATCAGTCCATTTCCAGTTCTAGCTCCCCATCAGCCATTTCCAGTCCTATCCTAGCCCCCATCAGCCCATTTCCAGTCCAAGCCCCCCCATCAGACCATTTCCAGTCCTAGTTCCCCCATCAGCTCATTTCCAGTCCTAGCCCCTCCATTAGCCCACTTCCAATCCTAGCTCTTCCCACTCAGCCCATTTCCAGTCCTAGCCCCCTCCCCCCCCCCCCACAGAGCCCCGCGCCTATCCAACTGGTTTTAGAGGCCTCCTGACAGGCCCCAGCTCACCTCTTTACAGCCGTCAAAGTGAAGAGTGCCATTTTTCTTCACTTCAGCAGCTGTGTTCTAATGTAGATCTCTGGCACGCTGGAGGTCAAAGGACATTTCCTGTGTCCCGGCACTCAGCATGCCAGCGGCCTACATTAGAACACAGCTGCCTCAGTGAAGAAAAACAGCACTCTTCACTTTGGTGGCTGTAGAGAGGTGAGCCAGGGCCTGCCGGGAGCTGCTGTAGAGAGGTACGCAGGGGCCTGCTGGGAGCCGAACATCATGCATGGGATTTTATTGGCGGGAGGCCCCCTGAAGCATGGGGCCCTGTGCGAACAACATTCTCGCACAATAGATGGGCCAGCCCTGGATAACTTTGGCCAGGTCATACCAGACTGTGAACCTCTGTGCCCACTGTGCCAATCAGTCTGTAGTCATGGCATCAATGGACAATGCAAGGTACCATGTCATTGGAATTTGTGCAGGGGCCTCAGTTGCAGTGTGCTTATGTGGTTCCATGCTGCTTACCACTGTAGCTATGGTCTGTTTCAAGAAAGAATGTTCTGGTGGGACTGGCGGCTAGAGATGGGGGAGGAAGTGGTAGCTGATAGTATGTTGCTTACGCCTCCAATACTGTATGCCAGTGTGCCTACTCTTTCCCCTGCTGCATCTCCACTGCCCCTCTATCTCCAGAGTTCCCTTTTCTCCACAATCACCAGCTTATCCTTCCAGTAAATCAGTGTATCGTACTGGAGGGTGATACACCCTTTAATCCATAAGTCACACAGGATGGCTAGCATGTAAGTACCCTCCTTGGTGAGGTGTTTCTTTTTTTAAATTTTATATTTATGAATTTTCACAATAAATCATGCAAAGCTTGTACAGAAAAAAAATATAATTTGCAGCAATGTACAAAGAAAATACATTCAAAAACAATGACAGCAAGCAATATAATTAGTCCACCAAATAGGGGGAGACAGCACGCAAAACTAGAAGGAGACAGGATCTCCCCATAAAGTGAATCTAAGGAAACAACAATATAAAAGAAAAGCAAGTGAGAGCAGTGTTCCAAGAACCACTAAAGACATGAATGGGTAAATACAACCTACTCAGGAAGGAGAAGATATAGACATATGAGTGCTGATAAAAGAGGAAAGGTCTTCATGTGTTTCAACCTTTTTGACACTTTCTGTTGTAAGGAGTCCACCAAATACCAATACATCTTATTTATTTAATTAGCTATTCTTATATATCGCTATATCTACAAGTCACAGTGGTTTACATAATGAACAACATGGCTTTAAATTGAACATACTTAAACTAAGTAACAGGCAACATTAAATTTGTAACTATAACACGGGATACTAGGTAGCCAGGGGTATGGTGAAACATGGTAGAATCATGCAGTTTCTTGTGGGATATTGTAGCTATGTGTTGTCAGTGTTCCAAGAGATGTATTTTGAGTTTCCTTTGGAAGTCCGCTAGGTCATTTATGGCATGTAGGTTCTCTGGAAATGCATTCCATTAGGTTGGGGCATATAGTGAAAGTCCCTGTTGGATGTTGTCTGGTTGTTTTTTGTGTTTATGGCAGGAATAGTGAATGTGTTTAGGGAGTTTGTCTTTCTGGATCTGTTGTTGGGTGTTTTTTTATATTACTGATTGTAGGTTAACCGACAAAAGGCCGTGCGCGACTTTGAATATTGTGAGGAAGACCTTGTATTTTATTTGTTCCACGATGGGCAGCCAGTGTAGCTGCTTGAGTAACAGGGTTATGTGTTCAGATCTTGAGGCACTGCAGAGGAGACGTGCGACTGTGTTATGGGCCATTTGAAGGGGATGAAGTGCATATTTTTGCAGGCCTTGAAAAAGGAGATTACAGCAGTCAAATTGAGGGAATATGATTGCGTGGAACACTGTGCAAACGTCTTCTGTATCCAGAAGTGGTTTGAGGTGCTGCACTGTTTTTATTTTGTGATAAATGGTTTTTGTGAGGTTGTTAATATGTGGAGTAAAGGTCAGATGTTGGCCTAGAGTTACTTCTAGGTAACGGACTTCAGGTTTTTACAATTTAATGTTTATTAAGTTTGCTTCAAATAAAAAACATAGCAAAGAAATATAGAGCTTAAATAATTAAGCAACTCCAGGAATAGGCCAAGAGTAACCCTCATGGATTATCTCAAGGATATCTATTTGTGCTTTATCGACTATAGCAAGGCTTTTAACTGTGTAAACCATGAGAAACTCTGGGCCACATTAAGAAGCATGGGTATACCAGAACACCTGATCGTTCTCTTGCGCAATCTGTACATTGATCAAGAAGCAACAGTTCGAACAGAACAAGGAGAAACAGAATGGTTTAAAATAAGCAAAGGTGTAAGACAAGGCTGCATACTTTCCCCCTACCTGTTTAATTTGTATGCAGAACAAATCATCAGAGAAGCAGGATTGTATGAAGACAACAGAGGTGTGAAGATTGGTGGAAGAGTCATCAACAACCTTCGCTATGCTGATGATACCACATTACTGGCTGAAAGTGAAGATGATCTGAAACATTTGCTTCTCACAATCAAAGAACGTAGTCTCAAAATGGGCCTGCACCTTAATGTAAAGAAGACAAAGATCATGACAACTGGCATAATCAACAGGTTCATCGTTGAAGGAGAAGAAATTGAAATTGTGAACAACTTTAACCTTCTTGGATCAACTATCAATAAAGAAGCAACAAGCAGTCAAGAAATCAGACGACGCATTGCTCTTGGCAGAATGGCTATGAAAGACCTAGATAAGATTCTCAAGAGCAGAGATGTCTCTCTCCATACAAAGATTCGACTTGTTCAAGCCATGGTATTTTCAATAACATCATATGGATGTGAAAGCTGGACAGTGAAAAAGACAGACAGGAAGAAAATTGAAGCCTTTGAATTATGGTGCTGGTGGCGAATACTGTGTATACCATGGACTGCCAGAAGAACAAACCAGTCGGTACTAGAGGAAATCAAACCTAAGCTTTCTTTAGAAGCTCAGATGACAAGACTTCGACTTTCATACTTTGGACACATCATGCGAAGAGAGAGATCATTAGAGAAAGACATTATGCTTGGCAAGATAGATGGTCAACGCAAAAGAGGAAGGCCAGCAATGAGATGGATCGATACAATAACAGCAGCTACAGGTACCAGTCTGTCAACAATGAGTCGCCTGACTGGAGACCGAACACAATTTAGGATAGCTATCCAGAGGGTCGCCATGAGTCGACTCCGACTCGACGGCACTTAACAACAACAACCCTCATGGCCTCAAAGAAAATAAATGGAAGAAGATAATCCCATTATTTATTTATTTATTTAGTAAATACTTGTATACCGCTGTTTCCTACGATCAACAGCGGTTTACTTTACAGAAATCATGATGCATTGTATAATACATTGAGATTTTTAGTTTTACATTTTGATTAGAGAATGATTTACGTAACGCGGGATAAACAGTTGGATACAATATACAGTTGATTATTATAGCACACAGATCAGGGTATACATTTGATTTCAGTAGGTTGGGGGGCCAAATATACATTATATACAATGTTGACTTCCAAAGAGTACAGGCTAATACATGACTATATGCTATTAGATTGTATGCTGTCGTGGGCGGTAAAGTTCATCTGGTTGATATTATAATATCACAATAATCAATAGAAGAGTATCCCTAAGGGTATGCTTTTACAACATCCTCCGGTAACGAATTCCAGAGTTTGATTACATGTTGAGTGAAAAAATATTTTCTCTTATTAGTCTTAAATTCAGTAGGTTACCCTGTAGATTCTTTGCATGTCCCTAGTCTTTCTATATTTTGATAGCGCAAACAATTGATCTATGTTTACTCGTTCCACTCCATTCAGGGGCAGCCCAAGGAGGGTGTGCGGGGCCATGTGCGGAGACTCGGTGCGGGGCCTCTTTTGCATAAGGGGCCTCATTTGCATACATATTTGCATAATGTTACAGTACACTAACTTTTAGTAAACATGCCTCTTAATGAGTGTATGGATAAAGAAAGGCTAAAAGATTTCTACATTACTATAATCCAGTGCCAACCGCCAGGCACATTAGGAACTACTACAAACACTGCCCATTTAAAGCCATAGCAAACCCGCTGTATCATAATAGCACTACCAGGACTCACAAAGCACCATACTCTACCTATCAAAAGGCAACACTGCAAATATTAAACCAATTCATTTCAGAGAATAACAATATATGACCTAGTGGGGAAAGAGAACAAGTGGCAATGTCAAATAGGAATTACTTAAACAGAATACGTCAGCTCAGTTACACATGCAGAACATAGACCATCACCAAACAAGGAATCATAATTTAGAAACAGGAAGACAATAATTAAACTGGGAACCCCAAAAGCCAAACTTGGAATGTACAATAACACTGTAGAAATAAAACTATAAATTAATTTCCTCTTGTACTAAAGAAAGCGCAGACGTCAATGATGCACATTTCCCAGAGCTGACATATTCCAGTTAATAATTCAAAATAAAGAGATATTTTTCTACCTTTTGTGCATTTCTTTTTCAGTTGCAATTGCTCCAGCCACTTTCTTCTGGTTTCTTTGTGTCTTCTGCTAACTCTCCATCGTCTGCTGTCCATTTGTCCTTTCTTCTCTCTTCTAGTTTTTTTCCATTCTCTCTCTACATCTGCTTTAACATACTAATCTTTCTCCTTTTGCTCTTTCCTCATTCCTATTTCATCCACTCAAATTTTACCCCTCCATCTTTAATCCCCACTTAGTCTCCCAATACCCGGCCAATTGTAGATTTTTCTTCCCTCCCACACAAAATATTTTTCCCCTCTCCATTTCACTCTCCCAGCTCCATCCCATTCTAATCCTCCCCCAACATCAGCTCCCTTCTAGTGCCAGCCCCACCCAGCATCCACTCCCTTCTAGTCCCCACATCAGCCCATTTCCAGTCCTAGCCCCCAATCAGCCCATTTCCAATCCTATCCTAGCCCCACCATCAGCCCATTTCCAGTCCTAGCTCCCCCATCTATTTCCAGTCCTATCCGAGTCCCTCCATCAGCTCATTTCTAATCCCAGCCCCCCCATCAGCCCATTTCTAGTCCTTTCCTAGCCCCACCGTCAGCCCATGTCAAATCCTAGCTCCCCTCCACTCAGCCCATTTCCAATCCAAGCCCCCCATGAGCCTACTTCCAGTTCTAGCCCCTCTGTGAGTCCATTTCAATCCAACCCCCCACCACAGCCCATTTCCAATCTTAGCACCCCCAACAGCCCATTTCCAATCCTATCCTAGCCCCTCCATCAGCCCATTTCCTGTCCTAGCTCTCCCCCACCACTCAGCCCATTTCCAGTCCTAGCTCCCTCCCCTCACAGCCCATTTCCATTCGAAGCTCCCACCCCATCAGCTATTTGCAGTTCAAACCCCCCTTCCACTCAGCCCATATCCATTCCAAGCCCCCCTCCCCATCAGCTATTTGCAGTTCAAACCCCCCCTTCCACTCAGCCCATTTCCATTCCAAGCCCCGTCCCCATCAGCTATTTGCAGTTCAAGTCCCCCTTCCACTCAGCCCATTTCCATTACTAGCAACCCCCCGAACCCATTACCAGTCCTAGCCCCCCATAGCCCATTACTAGTCCTAAGCCCCCCATGACCCCATTTTCAGTCTTAGCTCCCCATAGCCCATTACCAGCCCTAACCCCCACATCACCCTATTTCCAGTCCTAGCCCCCCCTATAGCCCATTACCAGTCCTAACCCTCCCATCAGCCCTGGCCTGAGCTTAACAGAACTGCGAGAGGGAAACTCTCCCTTCGCGGCTCTGAAAGCCGCGCCGAGGAGAGTGATGGAGGCGGGCTCTGCCGGGCAGTCGGCGGGGGGGGGCCCGCGGGAGACACTTCATTCTGCCGCTGCCACGGTGGCAGTGGCAGCAGCAGCAAGTTTCTTTTTTCTTTTAAAGTGGCTGATGAGCAGAATGTTGTTTGCGCAGGGCCCCCTGAAACGCAGGGCCCTGTGCAAACAACATTCTTGCTGAATGGACGGGCCGGCCCTGACTCCATTCATTAATTTATAGACCTCTATTATATCTCCCCTTAGCCATCTCTTTTCCAGGTTGAAGAGCCTTAACCTTTTTAGCCTCTCTTCATAGAGGTATCCTTCCATCCCCTTTACTATTTTGGTGGCTCTTCTCTGTACCTTTTCTAATAACGCTATACCCTTTATAAGATATGGCGACCAGAACTGCATACAATATTCAAGGTGCAGTCGCACCATGCAACAATACAGAGGCATTATACTATCCTTTGTTTTATTCTCCATTCCTTTCCTTATGATACCTAGCATTCTATTTGCTCTCTTGGCCACCACTGCACACTGGGTGGAGGGTTTCAAGATGTTATCCATGATGATGCCTAAATCTTTTTCCTGGGTGGTGGCTCCTAATATGTAATCTTGCATCGTGCAATCATAGCTTGAGTTGTTCTTTCCTAGGTGCATAACTTTGACTTGTCCACATTAAATTTCATCTGCCATTTGGATGCCCAGTCTTCCAGTTTATCAAGGTCCTCTTGCAATTTTTCACAATCCTCATGGGTTTTAACAACTTTGCATAATTTTGTGTCATCTGCAAATTTGATTACCTCACTTGTTATTCCCATTTCCAGGTCATTTACGAATATGTTAAAAAGCAGCAGACCCAGCACAGATCCCTGGGGTACTCCACTGTTCACTTTTCTCCATTGGGAAAATTGCTCATTTAGCCCTACCCTCTACTTTCTATCTTTTAACCAGTTTCTGATCCACAATAGTACAGTGCCTCCTATCCCATGACTTTTCAATTTCGCCAAGAGTCTCTCATGAGGGACCTTGTCAAAGGGTTTCTGAAAATCCAGGTTTATCAACTGATTCACCTTTGTCTATCTTTTTATTCACATCTTCAAAAAAGCATAACAGATTAGTAAGACAAGACCTTCCTTGGCTAAAGCCATGTTTGTCTGTCTCCCATTAAGTCATGACTATCTACATGTTCAGTAATTTTGTTCTTTATAATGGTTTCTACCATTTTTCCCAATAACTGATATCAGGCTCACCAGTCTGTAGTTTCCTGGATCACCCCTGGAACCCTTTTTAAAAATTGGCGTTACATTGGCCATCCTCCAAACTTCAGGTATTACAGATGATTTTCATCATAGTTTACAGATTACCAAGAGCCTTTGCAACTGCTCCTTTTAGTTTTTTCTTAATTATTTTCCTCATTTTATCATAGTCTCCCTTTTGAAAGTTAAAAGGTAGTACTGTGGATTTCCTTTCCGTCCTTCCTCCATTTATTAAAACAAATGTGATCCTGCTATGTTCACTATTGCCAAGTGGCCCCAACACTCTTATCTCTTACACCAGATCTTATGTTCCACTAAGGACTAGGTCCAAAATAGCTTCCCCTCTAGTCGGTTCATGAACCAGCTGCTCCACAAAGCAGTCATTTATTTCATCTAGAAACTTTATCTCCCTAGCATGTCCTGCCGTAAAATTGACCCAGTTGATACCGGGGTAATTGAAATCATCCATTATTATTACTATGCTGTAACTTTTGTTAGCTTCCCTGATTTCTCTGAGCATTTCATCATCCATTTGTTCATTCTGGCCAAGTGGTCGATAGTACACCCCCACTGGCATTACCTTCCCCTTCCCCTTTTACATGGAATTTCAATACATAGAGATTCTACAGTGAATTTTGTTTCCTGCAAAACTTGAATCCTTTGTGAATCAATGCCCTCTCTAACATAGAGTGCAACCACTCCACCAATTTGATCTGCTCTATCATTACGATAGAGTTTGTAGCCAGGTATCACAGTGTTCCACTGGTTGTCCTCCTTCCACCATGTCTCTGAGATACCATCCATATCTAACCTCTCATTTAGTGCTATATATTCCAACTTTCCCATCTTATTTTTTAGACTTCTAGCATTTGCATACAAGCATTTTAGAGGCTGTATTTTATTCATATTAATCTGGCTATCAGTAGGCAGAGGTGATTTGCAATCTTTAAGCTCTGTCTGCTCTGTATTCAAGGGCATTTGGGTTATTTTTTTCTTTATTGGAACCTCTCTATTGATATGCCCTAAGTTCAATCTTTTTCTAGTATCCTTCAAGGATATATTGTTCTGAACCATGTGCTCTTGGGTGACTGTCGGCTTTCCCCTATTATCTAGTTTAAAAACTGCTCTATCTCCTTTTTAAAGGTTAATGTCAACAGCCTGGTTCCATCCCGGTTAAGGTGGAGCCAATCCCTTTGGAAAAGCCCCTCCTTTCCCCAGAATGTTCCCCAGTTCCTAACAAATCCAAAACCCTCTTCCTTGCACCATTGTCTCATCCACGCATTGAGACTCCGGAGCTCTGCCTGTCTTTTGGGTCCTGCGCATGTAACGGGAAGTATTTTGGATAATGTTACTCTGGAAGTTCTGGATTTCAACTTCCTA
The DNA here is from genome assembly GCA_033557465.1 of Ichthyophis bannanicus. Classification (NCBI taxonomy): domain Eukaryota; kingdom Metazoa; phylum Chordata; class Amphibia; order Gymnophiona; family Ichthyophiidae; genus Ichthyophis; species Ichthyophis bannanicus. The sequence goes on along the minus strand of CM066033.1, from coordinate 952,568,013 downwards.
CCTAAAAGCCTAAATTTATCCTCCAGAGCCTCCCTACCACACTTTCCTATGTCATTGGTACTCATAAGTACCAAGACAGCAGACTCCTCCCCAGCACTATCTAAGACCTTGTCTAGCTGGCACATGAGGTCCGGTACCTTTCTACCAAGCAGGTATGTTACCAGGCGATCCTCACGTCCATCAGCCACCCAGCTGTCTGCATGCCTAATGATCAAATCACCAACTATAATGGCTGTCCTAACCCTTCCCTAGTGGGCAAACGGCCCTGGAGAAACCTCCTCAGTGCGAGAGGGTTTTACATCACTATCCCTCCCACAACATTTTTGTAAAAATATACAATTGGACATCATGAAATTGCTTTGTTTATTTGTGTGCCTCGCTTCCTCTGTGGATAAAAGAATGTGCTGATGGCTTTTTGAGCTTGTGTGGCTGTCAGGAATGATTTGCTTTGACTACTGCTGCTCTTTGCTGACCCTCAGAAGCTGCTGCCCTGAGTCTTTATTGGAACCTCTCTGCTGATATGCCCTAACTTCAATCTTTTACTAGTTTCCTTCAAGGATACATTGTTCCGAACCCTGCGCTCTTGGGTGACTGTCGGCTTTCCCCTATTATCTAGTTTAAAAGTTGCTCTATCTCCTGCTGCCTATTCTTACCTAGTGGTGGAGCCAGCCCTTTCTGAGTCTTACTCTGGTTTTGTCTGTTGCAACTGCATTTGCTGCTGCCTGGTCTCTTTTTTCCAGTTGGTTCTTTTAGCCCTTCAGATAAAACCTAAACAGAGAGAAAAAACTCCTCCCTGCCCGTCTCTGCTTCTGCTGCTGCCTGTGTCCATGCTGCCCAGCCTGCTGCAGGAACTCCTATTGCCCAACTCATTCTGGTGGTTCACTTCCACTGCCCTGTTGTATTCTTGCTAATGACATTCTAGCTGCTCCTTTGTGGTATGATCAGTTGCACTGTCACTCTTGTTTCCAGTGGGGTGCTTTGTCACCAAAAAGAGAAAATGAAAATATTGTTTACTCCTTTAACTTAGTGTCTTGGGCTGAGGCTATTCATACCCTGCATCGAGTATTGCCATCTTTCTTTCTAGAAAAGAAGCACTAACTATAATGGATTCAGTCGTCTAAAGGTACACATTTTTGATGCAGCCTCTCTGTTTATAGAAGACTAGCTTTGAACTCTGTCAGCTTTCTCTAACAAGAGTGGCTGCCCAGCTGCGGCCAGCCAAGGGATTATAGAAAGGGTTAATGTTTGCCTGGAAGCATGTCATTTGCCTTTCTTCTGCTCTCTGGGTTGCCCTATTTTGCTTTGTTACCACGTTTGCCTGCAGACTGGTATCTGAAGATCTGATCATGCATGGAAAGCAGCCTGAAACACTTTCTTCAATCTTGCAACCGTCTGGGGACAGGAGGGTGGAGGATGCGAGAGAAATGGAGAGCAACAAGAGAGGCTTAAAGAACATGCAAGAGTGGGAGGGAATAGATTAGCATAGCCACCTCCCTCACTGCTCTATCCCGCCCCCATCCCTGGGGATGTTGATCTCAGTCCAGCCTGAATGAACATTTCCCTAGCTCTTCATTCATGCCCCTTTCCTATGCCCCCTCCCTTCCCAGTGCCGCCTTGGTAAATGAAATAGGGGGGAGCTGAACAAGCCAGTGTTTTAGAAAGAAAAAGAGCTTCAGAAAGCCGGAGACGGAGGCTGGCTCAGCAGCTCCAGCAGCAGAATCAGCAATGTATGGTAAGTGACAGCAGAGCATGAAAATCTTTCAGCGCTTCCTTTCAAAGCAAACCCTTTAGGGATATGACATGTAACATGGATGATAGATCCGGGGTTTTCCCATTACAGCGACCCTCCCCCACTCCCAAAGAAAGGAAAGGCAAAACTCTTTATCAAGGCGGGCAGGGCAAGATGTACACATCTCTCCTAGAAGGGGTTTGCTTCTGCTTTTTCCCCCGCATGCTTGTCAGCAGTGGATTGTATGCTTGGGGGAATCATAGTGAAAAAAATGCAGGTGGGCTCAGTTCATTATGAGTCAAAACAGGATGGAGAGGGAGGGGAAGCCCTTCACTTAGAGGTGTAGTTTGCCTGCTTATTTGGGGGGGGGGGGAGGGGAAAGTAAGGAAGTCATGGCATGGCAGTGGGGGAGGGGACCAATTCAGCATTAGCATCAACAACAGTTGAGGGCAGTACTCCCCCCCCCCAAACTACACCTATGCTTACACTTCAGTTTTGCTAGCATAATGCATGTGTTGTAGTTGTGTGTACTGCGGTGTGGAAGGATGGCTTTAGCAGTGGTCAAAGAAATAGTAGGTTTGGTGGAGGTCCATCCAGCCATGCTTCTATGTTATGCACCAGAAATGGGGTCAGCACATTGTGATCTCTGTTATTTAATGTATTTTCCAGATTCTATTTTGCTGTATTGATCATTCTTTGATATTATCCGCATTGAATTTTTTTTTTTTTGGGGGGGGGGGGATTTGCGGAATACAAGTAAATAAATCAAACTGCTGTTCTGTCTAAGGAAGATCTGTGAGTGGAAAGTCATGACTGGTCTGATTTCTTTATGAATGAAGCCTTGGCTGTTTTGGAAAGAAAGCAGCTGGTTTTTTTTGAAGGGCATTAAAACTAAATGCAATCCTTTTGAGTACCATTTTGTTAGCATTTTATTATTATGGAGCCCTGACAGTATAGGTGACACTGTGTGGTTGCACGGCACCAGGTAACACTGGGGTAACCTGAATGATCAATAGAACTTATACTGGCTTAGTGCATCAGAAGGAGTCAGCTGCACATCAAAAAGTGCTGACAGTCAAAGCAAGAGTGACCCAAGGTCTGGGTAATTCTGGAAAAGCAGCATTAAGACAATATATATATTTTGACAGAGGGGCAATCAGGGTGGTGTGGAACAGAGAAAGAATCTGTGAGAGGCTAATGAAATACCTGCGTGACTGGGCATAGGGCAATAGTCTTACTGTAGGCAAATTCTATACTTCAGAATTAAATCAGGCTGGATACTGTGATGATTAAAATGGAATGATCAACATATTTGCAATAAGCATCTGAAGTCATGTCAACAGCACAATTTGCTGGCTTGTAAAGACATCCGGAACTAAAGACTGCATTACTTGCTTGCAGAATTCTGCTTATCTGAGTAACAGCAAGCATTTTAAAGCATATTTATCATGCACAAGTTGCAGGGGACTGTAATATCTTCACACCATAGTGTGATATACGATAATTCCTAATTCAGTTTTTTGGAATCCCGCATTGATGCTATAGGTCTTCTTCGTGATGAAATAATCTTTTGCTTTTCTTTCTTTTTTGGACTTAGCATCTACAGTATATGTGCCATTTCCTTGCAATATGCAAATCAGAGTCTTGCATGATATTTATGTCTTTAAGGGTTGCATGGAATTAGTGCTTCTTTCGGGTGCTTTGAAGTGCAATGATTCAGTTTCAGCAAATTCCACTCAAGCAGATTTTAGCAGGAGAAGATGTGAATATTATGAGGAAGAAGATAAAAAGTTCAGATGGACTCTGAGCAAATACATTTGACCACCAACATGTGTGAAATTATAATTAGAATAAATAAACTATTCTAATTATAATTTCACACATGTTGGCATGGTCAGTGGGGGAATGAGTTTACAACATGATCAATATAAGCGATCGCTTAATCAACAGTCCACTGTTTTTTAATATAATCACTGAAGACGTTAAGGGTTACTGTCAAAGGCTACGTGTTCACTGGAAGATCTGTTTTTTTCAACTGTCCTCCCAACAAATTTGTAGTGTCGGTAGTTGTGTTTTCTAGGTTTGTGAAATACAGAGTTTTCTTTCCAATTTATTGTAACAAAACTAAAAACTCCCAAATGCCTAGCCTTATTCTAAAATACCTCAAAGAAAATGGAGGCATCAGTTCACCATAAATTGCTTTAAATTGTGCTTTAATAATAAAATTGCTTTGTAAAAATAAGACGTTCAGACCTTCTATGCGGGGACTCAAATCACATATACCTTGATAAATATCATTATTTTTACTCATGTGATAGCTATGTAGCAAAAATGGCTTTAAGGGGGTCTTTTATTAAAGGACACAACTGGCAGTGCGTGTCTGGTACACACTAAAAGCGCACCTTGGACACGCATTACCAGCTAGTATGGGGCCAGGACAATTAGGGGTATGTTTACTAATCAGCAATAATGGCTTCCTTGTGATATCAAAGCTGCGGCCACTGATTAGTAAACATACCCCTTAGTGTTGGCTGATTCCCGCACTAACTGGGCATCATGCTTTAGGGATAAAGGTGGGTAGCTTAGGAGCGGAGAGTGGGTGTTGTGAACTCTGCGCGGTTAGCGCCGAGTTCACGCTGCATACTAACTGCATCCCATGCGATTGACGCAGGTTCACCTAATGCCACCTCAGCAGCTGCACTAATGCGGCACGTCTTAGGGGACAGGCTTTGGGAAAAGGCTACCCACACCCCCGACAGTTAACATGGTACTGGTGCACCTAACATGCCATGGTACAGGATCTATTGGTGCGTTAGATGCAACACCTTGGCACCCTTTAGTAAAAGATCCCCTAAATCTCAGGAGCACTTAATGAGCCATTGCCTCCCTTTTGCCTTACGATATCACTCTTGAAAGGATCATTGAGAGTTATTTTATTCAAAGGATGATTTCTCTGGAATGTTCATTCTTCTTAAACAGGTTCTCATGCAAGCAGGTGTAAAAAGCAAATGATTTTTCCCATGCACGGCAATAGCTGTTTACGTGTAAGTCACATGGCAATACTCATTCCAGCAGGAGTGTCCATGCTATTGGGGCTTTTTCTTTTGGGCCTTAGTGCTGCATTCTTCTCAATGCTTTTCATGGTTATCTCTGGACTGTTGGCCAGCTCTGAACATGGTGAAATCGCAACATCAATTACTTTGAATGCACGAAGAGTAGATTCAGTAAAGTCAAAAGAAAAAGGTATATTGAAAGGGGCCGATCAGGAAGTGATGAGTTGAGAATCAGGATGATTGAATGGGAAGTTTCCATTGTATTTTGCACAGAGATGGGATGTCACGGGGAAGAAAGTGGTCATTGTGGTCTTTCAATTGAACAGATTGTAATGATATTTATCAAGGATAGGGGTCCAGGTTTACTTTTTTTTAAAGCAGCTGAAAGTGGAAGACTTTTGATTGCCTCAGTCAATAGTAATTTAGTCAAGTAAATTGGCTGGCTGGACAACTGCCCTCTTCGTAGCAGTTACTGTATATAGTGTGTTTGGCACAGCTCATAAGAATATACTTTTAGTTATATTAAAAGGTGAAATTCCAAGGGAGGAAGGGAGGTGATGAGGTTAGAAGAGTAAAGTATGTGTGCAGCAAGGACTTTACAAATATGCAAGGGTACTCTCCCCTCTTTGCTTTGCTTGCAGAAAAAAATGGTGAAAAGTCTGCAGTTTCTTGTTACTGGGCATCTGCAGAATCAAGTTTTCAAACAAAAAATTACACATCGTTTTCTGTAAAAATGTCCTACCAGGTCCATGTGGAGGGGGAAGACTTTGTTATAGATCTAGGGGGAAGGGGAGGGTTGTATGAGTGAGAGAGCAGAAGGTTGAATGAGGGTGGGGGTGAGGGGAGGATATAGGGGGAACAAACAAAACTCCACATCTTGAGAGGGAAAATTGGAGAAACTCTGCTGGAGGTGTTTGAATAGGAAAACTGTGTTAGAAATCGGTTGAATGTTGGTTGTACTGAATTACATTGTGGGTAAAGATGATTCTGCTCAATCCAGTGATGCACAATAAAAAATGTATTAACAAAAAGAAATCTCTGAAGATAGCACATCCCATGGAAGATATAGTAAACTGCAGAGATGTTGTCCAGAAAAGATGAGATTTTGCTCTCCCCTCTTCAGTAGCAGGTACAATAAGTATTTTCCTGCCTCCAGAGGGTTTGCAGTCTAAGGCAGGAGTGTCGAAATGCAATCCTGGAAGGCTGCAAACCAGTCAGGTTTTCAGGATACCCCCTAATGAATATGCATGCAATATATCTGTACACACTGTCTCTGTTGCATGCATATTTGTTAGTGAGTATCCTGAAAACTTGGCTGGTTTACAGTGCTCCAGGATTTTAGGTGGACACCCCTGATCTAAGGATTAAGTTGACTAAAGGACGCTATTGTCATTAATGCATATGATTAATAAATAGGTCTCATTGCATAGAATAATAACCTGGTAATGCCCTCTAGTAAATCTAGCCCTAATGTTGTACCTGAGACAATAAAGGATTAAGTGACTTGCCCAAAATCACAAAGTACATCAGTGGAATTCAAACCCTGGCTTTCCAGCTTCCTACTCAAATCATTAGACTGCAACTCTACTGTCTTGAAGTGTTCTGCATCAACCATTGTGTAGGTTTTCATTACACTCACTAGGCCTTTCCAGAGCACAACTACCAGCAAAGATGTCAAACAAATTAGCATTTTGAGGGCACACTGAAAAGAGGATGAGATGTGAACAAAATGGAGTGGAAGAAAACGTGATTGGCCTGAGAATGAGTCAGCCTGCCTCTTCTTTCAGCACAGGTCCTGAAGCTCTTTTGGAATCCCTGGATTTTAGAGCTGGCTGACCAGGATCTTGTGACCTGTAGGGCAAATATGGAGCCTGGAAGGAGAGAGGAGACAGAGCTTTGATCACTGTCTGGTGTACTTACAGCTCAGTCTCCACAAGGAGTCTGAAAGGCAAACGCCTCATCACCCTTGTTTCTAATCCTGAGGCATTTTGCCTCTTAGGAGATCACACTTGATGACTAGGAAAGTGTACATAGGATAACTCAGCTGGGCCAGTGAATCATTCAAAAAGCAAATATATTTTAAAAGGTTTTTCACTGGTGAAAATAAAATAGCTTGGCTTCGTCAGAAGCCCCTCTTAGGGTCTGTGCAAGGATTGGAAACACCCCAGGCAGGCTCTCAATCCTGCCACCCCCGCCCCCTTTGCTGCCTCTCTCCAGGGCCCGTAGCAGTGACAAAACTCAGAAACGGCAACACAGCGCTTACCTAAACACTTCATCGCTGCAACTTGGTTTCTGTCATGTCAAGTCTGCCTCTTCAGCTGCACTGTGACGCAGACTTAAAGTTTATGCAAACTGGAAATCTGTGTCACAGGGGGGTGGAAGTGACAGATAGAAGACAGAAACCGTGACATAGTGATGAAGCGTTTAGGTAAGCACTGTGTCATGGTTTCTGAGCCATTGCTGCTGCTGCAGGCTCTGGAGAGGGGCGGCAGCAGCAGAAATGGGTGCCCCTGGAAGCCTGGTGCTCTAGGCAACTGCCAAGTTTGCCTGATGGTCGCACCGGCCTTGCCCCTCCCCCCTCCAGAACTAGAGTTCTGTTTTACTGAAGATCAATGTAAAGAGTTTTTACCATAGATAGTAGCCCACTCACCAGTGACATCCCCAGGACTAAACCTCTGGAATCTGGCTGGCTGGCTGGCTGAATTTGAGGTGGCAGAAGGCAGTATCCTGGAATAGAGCTCTCACAAGAGTCAGCTTTTCTTTTATAATCCTTATCTCCATCTAGTAGAAGTAGAAGGTTCTTACAGGAAGCCCTGGCCCTCTGGCAATCCTCTGATCCAGTTTCTACTTGGCAGTCAAGGGAAGAATGTTTGTAGTGCTGTGGCCTTTCCATGCAGCACTTTGAGGGGTTCTGAAATAACAGAACCCCCATCTTTTTCCCCCATGATTAGGGAAATTTCATGACACAGTACCTAGGCTGTGTTTTTGTTGTGTGTATTTTATATAGCACCCCAAATTAATAAACAGAAACACCTCTACTTAAAAACAGTATTTCTTCCTATATTGTATCTCTATCTATAAAATGCAATGCAATGTGTGCCTTTGAGTCAGTCCTTACTCCTGGTGACCCAGAAGCTCCTGGGTTTTCTTGGCAGTGTCACCAGAAGTAGATTGCCAGGCCTTTCTCCTGAGGCAATGGAGGGTTAAGTGACTTGCCCATGGCCACAAGGAGTGCTAGTGGGAATTAAACCCTGGTTGCTTGGTTACCAAGCCAGTGTTCTAACCACCAGGCTACTCCTCCACATGAGGCATCAAATCAGTGGGGGGAAGGGGGCAGGGACTCACCTATTTCCAACATGCGCTTCTACAACCTTATCTTTTTAATATTCTTTTCTGCCACCGGCACAGTTCCATGGTAGCCTTTTATATATCTTCAACTGGTGATGCAACATTGTTTGACCTTTAAACAGGATATAGAGCTAATAACAACATCATCCTTTTCAAAGGTAAATATATAGAGATACGTTATAGGAAGAAATACTGGTTTGAAGTGGACGTGTTTCCTTTTATTGATGTGGAGTGCTACTTTCTACATAGGAACACCAATATCAAACTATATATAGGTTGGAATGGAGGAGTAACCTAGTACCCAAGCGATCTGAGTTTGATTCCCACTGGCACTTCTTGTGACTTTGGGCAAGTCACTTTACCCTCCATAGCCTCAGAAGAAAAGTCCTGGCCATCTACTTCTAGTCATTTCTTGCCGAGAAAGCCCAGGGGCTGCTGAGTCAGCACTGACTTGAAGGCACGAAAAAAAAAAGCTTGGATACTTTATAAAGGCAACGTAAGCACATATCTGTGCTGGGTCCACTGCTTTTTGACATATTCATAAATGACCTGGAAAAGGGAATAACGAGTGAGGTTATCAAATTTGCAGATGACACAAAAGTATTTAAAGTTGTTAAAACCAAAGAGGGTTGTGGAAAATTGAAAAGGGATCTTGATAAATTGGAAGACTGGGCATCAAAATGGCAGATAAAATTTAATGTGGACAAGTGCAAAGTTATGCACCTAGGGAAGAACAACCCAAGCTATGGTTACACGATGCAAGATTCCACATTAGGAACCACCACCCAGGAAAAAGATTTAGGTGTCATTGTGGATAACATGTTAAAACTCTCGGCCCAGTGTGCAGCGGCGGCCAAGAGAGCAAATAGAATGCTGGGTATCCTAAGGAAAGGAATGGCAAATAAAACAAAAGATATTATAATACCTCTATATCGTGGTTCAGAGAAGAGCCACCAAAATGGTAAAGGGGATGGAAGGATACTCCTATAAAGAAAGGCTAAAAAGGTTAGGGCTCTTTAACCTGGAAAAGAGATGGCTGAGGGGAGATATGATAGAAGTCTATAAATTAATGAACGGAGTGGAACGGGTAAATGTAGATCGATTGTTTACGTTATCAGAATATAGAAAGACTAGGGAACATGCAATGAAGCTACAGGGTAAACTATTTAAGACTAATAAAAGAAAATATTTTTTCACTCAACGTGTAATCAGACTCTGGAATTTGTTACCGGAGGATGTAGTAAAGGCTGTTAGTGTAGCTGGGTTTAAAAAAGGTTTGGACAGGTTCCTGGAGGAAAGGTCCATAAACCATTATTAAGAAGGGACCCAGGATATGCTTGACCCAGTACAAGCATTGTGGAACCTGTGTCTTTTGGGGAAACTGCTAGGTACGTATGACCTAGATTGGCCGCTGATGGAAACAGGATACTGGGCTTGATGGACCTTGGTCTAACCCAGTATGGCATATCTTATGTTCTTATGTTCTTATATGTGACTTTATAAAATCACCTTAGGGAAACAAAGTGCACACATTTGGTACACCTGCTCTGAGGCAAATGTGATGGGGTGCATGTTTGTGCCAGAAAGAACAGGTGTTTATACACTTACTTTATAGGTACGCACATAAGTACCAATCCCTTCCCCAACTCTGCCTCGGGGACACTTATGCATGGATCAGGGAAAGTAGGTAATATGGGGGTAGTTTTATGTAACTCAGGTATCACTAAATCCCTCTTGAAATGGCTAAGAGTATATTTGTGTGCCCAAGCAGGGGTGTTCTGCCCTGTGCAATCAAGTCAGTACTGACACCTGGAGACCCAGCTGCTTCTAGGTTTTCTTGGCAATGTATCACCGGAAGTAGATTGCCAGGTCTTTTCTTCCGAGGCAATGGAGGGTAAAGTGACTTTCCCAAGGTCATAAGGAGTGCTAGTGTGAATCTTCTGGGTACTGGGCAGTTGCTCTATCCACTAAGCTACTCCTCCACTCCGTTCTGCCCTGTAATTGGCCTAAAAGTTTAAGTTCTGTCTAGTTTGGAACCTAGTCTGGGCTCTCAATCTAAAAGTGGAGAAGAGGCCAGCTCCTTAGGTTATTTCAGATTGGGATTTTGGAAGGAGACTCTCTTTTCTCTTTTTCTGTCTCCCAGGAGGAGCCTGTGAGCTCAACAGCTAGGATCCTCAGGGTTTGTGGAGACTGAGCCTCTAAGCACTAATTGAGTCTTGGAGAAAGGAAAAGAAGGACTGTCCTGAGCAAACGGAAATAGGGTAAACTCCAAAGAAGAGAAGTCTGGCCTTTTGCCTATTTTCTGCTGCAACTATATAACTCCAAATAACTCTCACAACTAATACTACAGTTAACACAAGAGTTAACGTGATCCCAAAAATACCCTGAAGGAGACTAAATGGCAGAGTCCTCTTAAACTGCCCAACTCTATGTGATAGCTTTTCAACTTCTTGCTACCATCAACACATTCACTCAAAGGGAAGGGAATGGAGGCCTCAGTGACAGGGCAGGGGGCTGCACTTACAGTAAAATTCACACCCTATTTTATACCCTTACAATTTTTAAATGCATTTAAAAGGCTTGAAAAACAACTTAGCTTTCACCGTCAGGAAATCCTAACCCTCAGAGTTACTGATGCTGCCAGACCCTAGGTCGACTGGAGTTTCGCCCATATATTTATGGGCTGCTTCAGGACAGGTCGAACAGCTACTTTGTGCACCTGTTTCCGAAGGTCTTATTTGAGGTAATCTTAGGCATTATTCGAGTTGAGGCCAGATGAACCATCCAGGTCGTGGGGCAACAGTAAAAGAAGGACATCTTATTAAGAGGTGAAACTAGAGGTTCTTCCATGGATGAGGAGGGATGCTGCACCCTGAATCCTGCTTCCCAAAAAGCAGACTGGACTCTGATTGAGGAGGGTGGTTCCCATGAAACCAGAGGTATAGAGATCAGGAATTTGGGGATTACCTTGTGCCTATGGCCAGGACGGAGAAGGAACTCCGTGGGAGAGAGTTCAGGGTGCTAATCTGCATTGTCGTACCCAGGAGAAGAGGTTGGGAAGGTTTTGAAGTTGAAATCCCCCCAAAGACTTACACAGATGGTGTTGGGAGAGAGGGGCTGAAAAAATGAAATTGGATTTAGCTCATGCATTTCTCAGAAGTTCAAGGTGAGGTACATTCAAGTACAGTAGGTATTTTTCTGTCCCCAAAGAGCTTACAATTTAGGTTTGTACTTGATGCAGTGGAGGATTAAATGTTACAGGAATTTCCCTGAACCAGAAACCAAGAGGGAGACAGAGCGATGAATGAGTGAAGTGAAAAACTGTTACCAAGTAATTATGGAAGAGACTATAAGTAATTCTTGGAGCGTTTACCACAAGGATTTGTTGTATAAAGTTAATATTGCCTCAAAGTTTGGAGTAAACTAAGAGTTTCAGCATTATATCACTATGTTGTGGATTTATTTCACATTCTACCGCCTCAGTGAGGAAGACCACAAGGGACTGAACGGATAGTGAGCAGGTAGAGATGTAGGGCCTCGGAGAAGAGTATCCCCCTACCTCTTAGGACCTATCAAAAAATAAAACATTTTCTGTAGTCTTACCAAATCTGCTGGGGACTCTGGCTGGTTCATCCAGCGTCCCACTACACCAATAAAAGGGCACCTAGCTTTGGAGATAGACAAGGCAGCTATTATCTCCAGGAACAAGCAGGAATGAGTCTTCACATATGGGTACGTCGGTACCGACGGAGCCTGCGCGGGAACGCTCCCCAGCGTCCAATCAGAAAGCTTTTGGGAGCATCCCTCAGCGCCTGCGTGCTGCCTTCCCGCCTTTCCAACTGTCTCTCCTCAGTTTTCGTTTTTCCGCGGAGCCAGCAAGACGTCTTCCTGTCACCGCAGAAAATGTTTTCTTTAAATCTTTTACTTTTTGTTTTCTTGTGGTCGCGGCTGTTTCCCCGACTCCACCGGTACCGCCGGTGGTTTTTTCTTTTCTTTTTCCTAAAAGGGAGTTTTTTTCCCTCTGTTTCTGTCTTGAATTTTTGGGCTGTAAGGCCTCTCCATTATGGAGCCTTCTTCTCCTAAGAAGTGCCTTAACTGTGGAAATACAGTTTTCTTTTTAGACTCCAATAACTGGTGTCTAACCTGTTTGGGTCCTGACCCCTTTCCTCCAGAGCCATCAGGCTACAATTTTATGAGAAGAAATTCTCCATTTCGAGTTTCCCTCGATGCAGTTTTCCCTTCCATTGTAAGGGCACCGACCTTTTCTTCTCTACAGGATCAGGTAACCCACAAACAGTCTGTTAAGACTAGCCAATTCTTGGGTGGTAGGTCTCATGCCAAGCATGATGACGGCTCCGGCCTTGCCCTCAAGACCTCATTGGCTTCAAAACCCCGGCGGGAGTCTTCGGTCTCCAAAGCCTTTCAGGGGTTTCAGGTTGTTCCTGGGGCTCACTCCTCACAGAACATACCTGAGCCATGCTCGGGGGTGGCATCCGCTTCGAGCGGTACCGATAACCCGGCATCGGCACTGGTGTTGAGCGATCCACTCCTCACCAGGGATCGTCATCTGGTGTACTCGGTGCCTTCGGGACCGATCGATACCCAGATTGACTTTCCAGTATCGACAGCTCCGTCGATACGACCCCTGACGTCGGTACCATCTAGACATGCATCGATAGATTCGCTTCCTTCGATGCCGAGTCTAGAATCGATATCTAGTCTGGAAGACTGGGTACCGACGTGTCTCGGAACCGACACGCACCGATTCCGGATGCGCGGTACCGAGGATATTCACCGAGACTTTCGAGTTTCCTCGGTACCGTTTGAGCAGCCTCCGATGACTGTTTCGATGTCGGTATCGCCTTTGATTCCGGCTCAGCTACCGGTATCGGTGTCGATGCTGGTACCTGCAGGAACATCGGGACCAGCTCCATCCATGCTTTTTTCACCAGGATCTCTCCTTTCTGTATCTAGTTTGGAGTCAATACCTAGCATGGACGATACAGTACTGACGGTTTCAGGTCATACCCGCCAGTCCCAGTATCCATTCATTAGAGATCCTGCTTTGCACCGGACAAGTACTGGTGCCCAGCCTAGTTCTTCGAGTTTAGCCTGTCCAGGGATTGTTCCCATTGGAGATCCTTCTTTTCAGAAATTTCTCCTTGACATTTTGGCACCATTCCTGGCTATTCCTATCCCTGGCTATGATCCTACACAAGGCTTTTCTGGGGAAAAGGAAAATATAATGCTTCCTTTACATCATTCTTTACAGGATCTTCTTCTGAAAATATGGGAAACAACTTTAAGGGCTTCCTCACCTTCTACAGCAACTGCTCTTCTGTATCAGGTGCCCCCCTCTCCAGGGTTTCAAAAGACTCAACTTCCCCATCATTCCATTGTAGTGGAATCAGCAATGAGGAAGGTAAAAAGCAAGAAGAAGCATTCTTCTTTCCCGCCAGGTCGTGCATCTAGAACACTAGATGCCTTTGGACGTCAAACCTTCCAAACATCTATGCTGGCAACAAGGATTCTCTCATATATTTTTTATATGAGTCTATCCCTTCAGGAGGTCACAGAGAAATTATCTCTTTTGACTCCTTTTCTTTCAGAGCCCAAGGCTGCAGACTATTCCTTGCTTCTTAGTCATAGCCAGAATATCTCTAGGTTTCTTTCTCGTGCTTCCCTAGACTCCTTTGAGTCTGTTAGCAGAACCTCTGCTATAGCCATAGGAGCACGACGTAGAGCCTGGCTCCAAGCTTCAGACTTGAGCAGATGGGCACAACAAAGACTGGGTAACACGCCTTGTACTGGAGAAAATCTCTTCAACAAGGAGTCTTTGCGTCAGGTTGCTCATTGCTCCACTGACTTCCCTGCTTCTGAGGGCCATCCTAAACCTTCTCCTTCCCCAGCAGGTAAGAAATGCCCTACCAAACCTCCTTTTCCTAAAAGAAGAAGGTTTCATTCTTCTCCTGCCCATCATGCCGATGTTCCCAAACAGGGGAAATCTCGCCCTGGTCTGAAGAATCCAAACTCAAGCCAGGAAAATTAACCCTCAATAGGGTTCCAATTAATCTGTTATAACATACAGTCCACTTCTTCTCATTAGAAGTTTTTTCACTGTTTTTTCATTTAAACCTCTACACGTGGATTCCTGTTTCCAGGACATCCACTTGTTTTTAGGTATGCTTAGCTGTCAGGATATTCATGTCTATGGGTCACAGGATTTTCCTCCTCTTCCTACACTGAAGAGAGGTTTGCCAACTATCTCATGATAGTTTTCTTGTACCACCATGAATTTTTTCCTTCTACGGGCTTACCGTATGGCAAGTCTCACCTCAGCTCCTATTTTTTCTTTACCTTCTTTTCCAGGGTTCCCCTGTAAGAGTGGTATCATACCAATGGAAGGCTTTCTTAGCCTTTCCAGTCTTCCTTTCCATTCCAGTGTAGAGTTCTTTCTCTTGAGTAAACCCCTTTTTTCCTCATCTGGGCAGCTTGTCAGACAGGGACGGGATATTCTCCTCTTGTTCTGTCTATTCTCTCTGTTAAAAACAGAAAGATCTTTCTGCTCTGCCATTCAGCCGCTGCCCATGCAGGAGCTTCAGTGATTGGTCTACTGGTACTTTTCTATAAGTTCCAGTATTGTCTTCCACTACTTTTATCTAACCTTAGTAGTGCTTCCAAGATAGTGCTCATCTATCTTGGATAATCCTTATAACTTCTTTTCTGCCATCTCCAAATCCTTGGAGTTGACAGCATAGTTGAGCTGGCAGCTGGTTGTCTCCAACAGCCAGTTTTCTTTCCCAACTCTCCTGCTTAATGCTCTCTGCAATCTTACAGAGAAGCTTTCCACTATGGGCCCTTGCTAGAGAGCATGAGGGTTTTTTCTCTAATGACTATCCTATATGGTTGAAAAGGGCTTCCTCAGTCACCTCCCATGACTGTGAGGGTTCTTACACCCTTCTATTTCCTTTTAATAAAGGACATAAACCTTTCCTACGTGACAGTCTAAAGAGTTACTAAATTCCTACAGGAAATATGCTCTTTCTCCTTGCAGCTCGTCCTCATGGTATCCTAATCCTTCATGGACAGCATATATTTAACTACATAACGCATGATACCCCACCCCTTGTCCCCCAAGTGGGTCTACCTGGTGTCTCTTCCTATGCGTATTCTGTCCCTTCACCATTTTAGAGTTCTACTGGACTCAGGACTTGCTGTTTACAGACTAATATTATCCTCTGTGTTCTCGCAACCAGCCTGGTTATTTTACTGGGTAGCATTCTACTTCATCTTTACCAGAGGGAATAGATTCTCTATATCTTCTCAAGTAGGTTCCACCTTCTTGTTATGAGATGAATCATTCCTCTTCACATCTTCCATGTGAAGATTCCTGTAGACATATCTCTTTCTGCTTAATTGCAGACATTTCTCTTTAGACATATATATATATATATATATATTCATATAGGTTCATATGTCTATATGCTTTCTTTAGACGCATATGTCTGTCAGCCATGTGTGCATAGACTATACCCCCTGGATCTCGCCATAAACATATCTATCTATATCTATCTATATCTATCTATATCTATATCTTTATATATCTACACACATATATATATATATATATATATATGTGTTTATCTGTCGAGATACTTCTTTTAGGTAGATATGTATTCACGTACTTATCTCTCTAACTGTCTGTGCTCATAAAGGTGTTTTTTCCTTCCTATCTGTTCCAGACAGTGGGTTTTCACATGTTCATACTATTCCACAGTATGTTTCGGTTTTATGCACACAACCACTGCTGTGGTACTGACAGCTTTTACCATAACCTTAGGTTCAGGTATCCCTGAAGCTCCCTATTCCTTTATCTTCCTACCTCTCGTCAGTTAGGACAGACATGGGGGATCTTCAGTAGCTCTGAGGTTTCCAACTCCTCAGACTTCTGTCCTTCCTTGGGATTACGGGGTTTTTCTCCATACCCCTTCTTCCCTCAAGGACTAAGCCAATTTTGTCCAACTCGGTCAGTCTTCCTCTTTTGCTCCTAACTATAATTAACTCTGTAGCCAAAAGAGTTTTTAGCTTTTTCCATAAAGTTTTCTACTAAAGACCTACCGTTTTTGTTCTTCCCCAGTTGAATCCTGGGGTCACCTGTCAGTTCCAGATTTTGCCCTTCAACTCACTTCTGTGAGGTCATCTTGAAGATTTCCTCTACTGGATCCCCAGTAGATTCAATCAACCTCTCTACTTCCTGCAATCCAGTAGGTGAGGTCCATATGGTGATTGTTCATTTCAATACATTTCATGATACTTATCATATATACAGGGACTCCTTGTCTGTAGTCCTATTTTAGGTCAGCTGTCTCCTACAGCTCCTCTCTTCTTCAACTCCTACCCTCCATCCTTGGGATGCCTGGGCATATGAGGTGGAGCATGTTTCAATCACCAACATGCTAGGGCTCCAGGCATCTTAGCTTGGGAGTCCCCATATGTGAAGACTCATTCCTGCTTGTTCCTGGAGATAGCACAGTTACTTACCTGTAACAGGTGATCTCTGGGAACAGCAGGAATAAGTCTTCACAACCCACCCACCTCCCCTAGGAGTTGTTTCTCTCTATCTCTCTTCCTTTCCTCTTTCTCTCTTTTGTCTCAGCTATAAAACTCAACTGAGGAGAGACAGTTGGAAAGGCGGGAAGGCAGCACGTAGGCGCTGAGGGATGCTCCCAAAAGCTTTCTGATTGGACGCTGAGGAGCGTTCCCGCACAGGCTCCGTCGGTACCGACGTACCCATATGTGAAGACTTATTCCTGCTGTTCCCAGAGATCACCTGTTACAGGTAAGTAACTGTGCTTTAAGCCTATTTTATAAAGACACTATAGGCGCCAATGTGGCTTTGTAAAATGGCTTGGCATCTGCTCCCTGTGTATTTTGTGTCTATGCACCTATCTTGTATACCTGTATATGCCTGGGCAATTTTCTAAGAGTCCATTTCAGCTCATAAGACACAGTCCTACATGCTTAAGTCCTTTATAAGATGACTCCCTTTCTGCCTATGGAAAATGTTTGAGGCATAAGGTCCTTAGGGATTAGACTCCGGTTTACAGCACACAGTATCTCTTTCACCTGGGCAGTGAGCAAAGATTTTTAAGCTGTCCAAGCTGCTCCCTAATTAGGGAAATACTTTCACCTGTCATAGCCTGTTAACTATGTAACGGTAAGGTGGGGGCGGGAGTCCTGAATGGTGTTAGGGTTCTTGTTACTTACTGTTAACAGACTGGAAATTCATCTTTCACAGACTGGAAATTCATTTTCTTTGTGGAACTCCTGGCTTCAACTGGAATCAGGAATTTCTTCCACTGCAATGCCTCTAGTAGAGTGGTTCTCAGCCCAGTACTCGGCACACCTAGCCAGTCAGGCTTTCAGGATAACCACAATGAATGTGCATGAGAGAGATTTGCATACAAAGGGGAGGCAGTGCATACAAATCTTTCCCATGCATATTTATTGTGGCTGCTCTGAAAACCTGACTGGCTAGGTGTGTCCTGAGGACTGGGCTGAGAATCCCTGATCTAGGAGATGTCTGGCTCTTATCTCCTCTCTGCATAGGTGAAGGCAGAGGCATTATCCCCAGGTCTGCAGGAGTAGCACTTTAGCTTATTCCTCCTGGGGGGTGGGATCCTTTTTAACCGATTAGCATTCTACTGTTAGGGCTTTCTACAAAAGCTTTCCAGACTCCTAGTTGCAATGGAAAAATGGCCTTGATTACAGGAGAACGCTGTAATCGATGTAACAGGCTTGCTTGCACCCTGTTGTAGTGGTCGCTGCTTATGCTGACTGCAAGCAAATACTGGGCAGGCATATTGCAGGAAAGCTGCATCATTGCTGCTCTGTTCCTGTCACGTGTAGCTGCCGCTTTTCACTGATGTCAGTCAAGCATACCTCAGATATGGGAGGCGTTGAAGCATTAGTAACCTCTTGTACTTCATGATTACAATCTATTTCAGCTGCCTAAAAGCATTTGGCAGGTCGGCATGTTGGTCTTGATGAGCTTTAGAACATTTCTTATCTTATCTCAAGATCTAATGAATGCTAAGGATGACACTGAGGAGCAGGCTGGCTTTCTTGAAGGAACCTCTAAGAACATAAGATATGTCACATTGGGTCAGACCATCAAGCCCAGTATCCTGTTTCTGACAGCGGCCAATCCAGGTCACAGGTACCTGTCAGGTTCCCAAAAAGGTACGCAAATTCCACGCTGCTTATCCCAGGCATAAACAGTGGATTTCCCTGATTCTCTTTAATAACGGTTTTCTCTTGGTCTACTCCTTCTGTTTTGGACAGATTCCAAAGTTGCAGGGAAAAAAAGATTGTGCTCTGAGCAAAGAGGAAGTGTTGCAGAAGTTTCACATCCTCCTCTTGCAGTGGTATCTCTGACCACCTCCTAGCTTGTCTGGATAGGAGAGAGAGAGCGAGGCTATACAGAGCACAGGGGTTTGCAGCAGATAAAAATTGATGGAAGTGGTTTGAACATGGTAGTATCTTGAGGGCAGAGTAAACTATCATTATTTGTTAGCCTTGATTACGTGTAAGGTAATTTTTAACAGGACACCTAGGTTGAGAGGGCAAGCAGGTGCCTATTTGTATAATGTCTTATAAAGACACATAAGTCCTTGTGTGTTTTTATAAAATACTATCACAAATCCTGCAGAAATCGTGGCTAGAATTCACCAATGTACATTTACATCAACTAGGGAGCAGGGGTAGCTGTATGCAGGTGAAGAAGGCGAATAGATGTGTATTTGTATTTTATAACTTATGAGCGCACTTCACAAGTTTGGCCACACTCTGCCCAGACTTTGCCCAGAGCACATCTACACATGGGTTGCTTACAAAGCAGCTGGAAAAGGGAATGTCTTTGCTGACCTGTGGCAGTGGAGGCCTGCGTTTAGCAATAGGTACCCAACCCTTGCTAGCATTGGAAGGGGAAGTGACCCACGGTGGTAGCAGCAGGGGCATGAGTGTGTCATCAGGGATCTAAGTCCTACTAGTACAGGAAGACGATCTAACCCTGGCTTGACTACATGTGCTCTTGAGGAGGATGAGGAAGAAAAAGGAGAGGGGGAGGAAGGGGAATGAAAGGTGAGAAGAAAAAGGAAAGGAACATGGAAGCAAAAGGAAAGGAAGGGAGAAAGCTAAGGAAAGTAAAGGGAGGAAGAAATGTGCACTATGGGAAGAAAAGGAAAAAGCAATAGAAGGGAAGTGGGAGGAGGACTGAGAAATAAAGCGGTGGAGGGAGTGATTCATTCCCTTATATACATAATTCCCCCAGTGCACACAGTTGTCTCCTTGTATTTGCTTCCTGTGCTGCTGATATGCCACTCTGGTGCATACAATGCCCCCTGTGCATGTAACCCTCTCCCCCCCCCCTGTGCCCCTCTACCCCACCACTCATGTACTACTCCCATCACTCACACTGTATCCTCCCAGCCATCACATACCAGCCCTTAGGCAAGGGTGAATAAAACCCACACACTCATACACATTCATCATCCATTTGCACATTCGGCGAAACACGCTTTTGTGTGATGTTTAGAGCACACACTTTTCAAGCAGTTGGAGAAAAGGCAAAAGTGTAATTGTGAGACTCAAAGGTGAAAGGGAAGAATATGTAGAGGCTGATGAGAAGAAAGCAGAACTGCTTAATAAATATTTCTGTTTGATGTTCACAGCGGAAGGGCCGGTAATAGGACCACAGAAAATAGACATAAATAGGAAAGGATGTGAAGTAGGATTTTCAGACAACTGTGTTTGTGAGGAGCTGAACTAACAGTAGACAAAGCAATGGGGCTGGATGGGATATATCTGAGGGTACTAAGGGGAGTTCAGGTGTCTCCACTGCCTGACCTTGTCAACACTTCTTTTGAGTCAGGAGTGCTTCCAGAAGGCTGGGGATGAGCAGATGTGCCCTCTTCACAAAAGTGGAGGGAAGGTTGGTTAATCTGTTTTCAGTGGTGAGTAAGTTAATGGAGTTGCAGCTAAATGGAGGATACTGCAGTTTCTGGAATCCACTGGAGTCCAGAATTGGAGGCAGCATGGTTTTAGAGGTAAAATTTGCCAGTGAATCTGATTCATTTCTTTGACTGCACGACTGGACATTTGAATCGGGAGAGAATGCTAGTATGGCCCTCATGCCAAGCGGGGTGGGCAGGTGGTTCAAGCTCCTCTTCTTTGTGTGCTACTCATAGCTGGGCTGAGCTTTAGGACCCCCACCCTCCCTGCTGGGAGAGGCACAACAAAGACACCACGCCTGCACAATCTTACTATAATAACGTGGACTGTGATTCTATAACAGCCATGTCTGGCTGGCAGAAACGTCTAACCTGAAAATGGGCACATATTAAACCTGATTCCGAAACCACAAGTATAGACGCACTCATGGTTCTGGAATCAGGGAGATATACATCCCCGGTGTGGCCTTTGTCCCTGTGTCCACTGTATTCTGACAAGACAGATGTCTCAGATGCTTCCCATCTCCAGGCAGTCATGTCCCCGCTGACAAAATGTGCATCTACTAAGCTGATGCAAACAACACATTAATATGGATGAAACAGATATGGTCATACAAATCAGACTATATATACTAATGTGTTGCATGCCCATAACACTACAAAGTTATGTACATGCACCAAAGCTATTGTATAAGCAAGCGGAAAGTGAGATGATTGTCCCGAGAGACCCTGCAGCAAAACAAACATGGCATTTGAAACACACCTTAGTAATTGCAGTCAAATATGTATTAGTGCTGTTTGCACTGCAGCATGCCCCCACTCCGAGCATCCCCCACCATTGATAGGGACATGCCTTGCTATGTTACTGCAGAGCAGCTTTTCAGAATATACTGCCCATGCACACTGGCACCTGGTGATGCTGTGGTCAACTCTATGGTACAGGATCTGGTCAAGCATACAGTTTCCCCCAGATGTGCGGATCAACACACCAGGGCCTCCTCTGCACCTCCATACCACACACACACACTCTTGCTTGCAGTCACAGATAACATACATTAGCACAAACCATGCCCTGCACCTATAAACAACTGTTGGTAAGACATAATGGCATGGCGTCTCAGGATAACACATCTGCTCTGCATTTCTCAGCCAAATGTGAATATGCTCCATACTATTTATTTATTTGTTAGCTTTTATATACCACTACTTCCAGAGATCAGCGGCGGTTTACAATGAACATTAAACACAGCAAGAGCTTTACATAGAACATCAATTTAACATAATTACAAGGTAAATCTGGCAAAAGGAATGGTGTTACCATAACTATATACAGAGTACAATACTTAATTTACAGTTTAAGAGCATTTTGGCACAATAGGGTAGTGAATGTCGTAAGCTAGGGTGAGCGGAAGAGTTACATTGTTTGTGGATGCTGGTGGTCGGTGGTGGGGCCATAGTGTTCCATAAAAAGTTGCATCTTAAGCTCTTTTCGAAAGGTTTGTAGTCTTTGATGTTCCTTAGATAGGTTTGTAGGTCTTTGATGTTCCTTAGATAATCGGGTAGGGCGTTCCAGATAGATGGGGCAACGTAGGGTGAATGCTCTAGTACTGGTAGTTTTATTGGCATTGTGGAAGTGAGTTGGGATGGTAAGTGTATTTTGGGAAAAAGGTTTTCTGGTTCTTGCAGTGCTTGGTAGGTTGAGGAGGGAGCAGAGGTGAGATGGGGCTATTTTGTTGTAAAGTTTGAATACTATCATAAGGTATTTGTATTTAGTCCTTAATGCGATGGGTAGCCAGTAGAGGGAATGGAGTAGCGGCGTGATATGATCTGAGTAATGGGCCTTGTGTATGCTTCGTGCAGCTAGGTTTTGTGCTAGTTGAAGCTGATGGATGTTTTTTTTGGGTAGACCGAACAGAATGCTATTACAATAATAGTGGGGTGTTATCAGGGCTTGTAAAAATGATCTGAAATCATGGTTTTTCAGCAGGGGTTGGAGATGTTGGACCATTTTTAGTTTAAAGTATATATTTTTTGAGATGGCTTTTATGTGTGGGACCATGGTGAGAGATTGGTCTAGGATGATTCCTAAATATTTGACTTCATGTTTAACTAACAGCTCGGAGTCTTTTAATTGGAGTTTAGAAGGGGGAATGAAGTGTTGATTATGGGTGATGTATAATACTTCAGTTTTCTTGAGGTAAATTTTTAAATTATGTGCATTGAGCCATTCTGTTATGTCTGTGAGGCAGTCTTGGATTTTGGGACAGGTGGGGTCTGAGATATCTATTGGATGATAGAACATAATATCGTCCGCATATAGGTGATAATTTACTTTATGTTTTTTGAAACTGTTACATATTGATTGCGTGTAGAGATTGAACAGGAGGGAGGATAGTGAGGAGCCTTGGGAGACTCCTTGAGATTGATCGAAGGCTGAGGAGGTGGCTGTGCCGATTTGAACCTGTAAGGTGCGGTCAGTGAGATAGGATTTAAACCATTTTAGGACTGTGCCTTGGATGCCAATCTGTTGCAGTCTTGAGATTAAAGTACTGTGCAAATGCTGTTGAAGGTAGCAGCGATGTCAAGGAAAACAAGTATGAAGGCTTGTTTGGAATTGTTTAGTTCGTGAAGGAGTCTCTCCATAAGGGTTAGCATCAGTGTTTCCACTGTGAAAAGGTCTGAATCCGTGTTGTTGATTGTCAAGGGGAGAATTTAAGTCAGTGAAGTCTTGTAATTGGATTTGTATTACTTTTTTTGATAATTTTAGCTAGAAACGGCAGGCTGGAAATTGTTCTGTATGAGTTTGGGAGGGTTTTGTCAGTGATGTTGGGTTTCAGGATAGGGCCTGTTTTGGAGCAGATGGCATCTGTCCTGTTTCCAAGGACAGGTTTTCCATTTTCAGGATGATGAGTGCAAACTCGTCTTTTGTAACCTTAAACCAGCTGACAGGGCCGGGGTCTAATGGGGAAGTAGTTGTGTTCAGGTTTGAGATTATGTTCTTTAGTTGTTTGAGACCTAATTGGTGGAATGATGTCCAGGTGGTTTGTTTGGGAGGATTGGAGAAAGGGATGGTGGGCAGTTGCGAGTTGGGCTGAGTATCATTTTTGCATGCGGGGGCTGAGTTTCTCCATGTAAAAATTAGCTAGGATTTGGGGTTCTATTGGGGGAAGTTCAGTTTCAGGATTAGGATATTTAGTCAGAGATTTGACTATAGAGAAGAGCTCTCTGGGTCTGTTTAAGGATCTCGTGAGTAGTTTAGTATGATACTGTTTTTTTATCATTAATAGCTTCTTTGTAAGATGTAAGCATGGACGAATACAGAAGGTTATCAATGTGATCTTGTGGCTCTCCATCTATTTTCTTGTTTTCTAAGCTGTTGCTTTAGCTTTTTTTTAGTTTGGCAGTGTACCATTCTTTGGATGCTTTGTGTTTTGGTGACTGATGTCTATTGGTGGTCTGTTCAGCTTTGGCTATATTGAAGTTCCAGCTATTTATGCTGTCAACGAGATTTGTTGAAGAAGAGTCTATGTGTGGAATGATGTCATTTAAGAATGATTCTTTGTTAAACACTTTGAATTTGTTTTTAAAATGGTACGCTTTATTGGATTCTGGGGGTGTGGTACTACCTCACATACCATTCCTACATCTACATTCCCATCTTTCCGAACACTGGAATTATTTGGGAAACCTTTTAGCACAAACAGCAAATGTCAGCATAGCCAGAATAAAGACTGTTGCAGTAATAAAGAGTATTGCAGTATTTCTGTAAGGGTGTTTTTTTTATTGTTCCCCAACCTTACAAATGTCCCTCACATGTGCATTCTATTCTTTACAACTGCATCTTGTCCCCTCCCAAACAGCAGACACACTAGTTCAGTACAGACAGCCATTCATGTCTTTGGGACATGTTGAGGATCAGAGTAGAAAATCTTCTGTGCTGACCTTATTCCACGTTGCCGCTGGTATAACATAGTACAACATAAACACCTAGAGTGAACTCATAAGAGTAACTAAATTTTTAAATATTTTTGTCGGAAGTTTTTGCCATGGGAGGAGACCCTCACTTGAAGTGTAACTTCCCTTTTATTCAAAGTATGGCTAAAAGTACCATTAATAAGCGTGAAATATGCACATTAAACAGCGCTACTTCACAAAACTAAAACTGGCGGAATACTCATCCCATGCAGATCGGCCCAAAAAGCTGGCTTCTTCCCAGTTAAATAAATGAGCCGTTGTCGCAGTTAGAACAACGAACACAGCACTGTGTTTAGGACCAGGTCATTTCATTCCGATCTTCTCCCATGGCAAAAACGTCCGACAAAAATATTTAAAGATTTAGTTACTCTTATGAGTTCACTCTAGGTGTTTATGTTGTTCTTTGAATTGGAGTGAGGGTTACTGATTGTAGCTGGTATAACATAGGCATCCACGGGAAACGCTCAGGACGTACACAGGCCTTTCCTGAATGCGCTTTCCATGTCTCTGCGACTTGCCACGCCTCTGTTATGTTCCCTCCCATCCATGTTCTAAGATCACCATTTTCACACCGTGTATGTGCAGGGCTGTGTGGTTTAGGAATACGGGTCTAGACGTTTTTGTGAAAAAACATCTATCCCTCACATCCAGGTTTCCTTGGAAGTAATGGTGATGGGATGTTGCCAGGAAATGAGAACTAATAGTAAAATATAAAAATTTCCCATGGATGGGAAGAGATAGGCAAACAACCAGAATAAAATAATACTGGATAAATGCTACTGAGGTTCAAGGAACAGAGCAAGAAAGAAGGCAAGGTTAAATAACGCAAATCAAATTCTATGAATGCATCAGCAGAGGACAAGATCAAGTTTCCCAACTTCAGCAGTCATAGCAGACTTTACTAGATTCCACGCTCTTTAAGTATCTGCTATAGCAAGACCTCTCTCTAACAATTCAAGGGAGGTCCTGCTTCACTCATAAGAGTTTCTGTAACAGCAATACACTTTAACTGCAACGCTGATAAATTGGTCTCATGGGTAACTCTGCCGGCGCCATACAAGTCAGTTCAAAAACATCTAGGTCTTGTGGGCCAATTCCTGTGCCCTGTTGTGGCTTTCCAGAAGTCTGCTCCCCAAAGTCAAAGGAGTAATAAGATTGGAGCACACTGTAACTGTGTCACTCTTGGTAGGCAGTGTCCCTCCTTTGTATAAGTGACCTGTGTTCAAATACTCCCCAGCAGTTTGCTTATCCAAAACCATGTAACTAAGCTTGGTTACTAAAATGCATGAGTATATGACAGTCTCACTGCTGCATGCCTTCGACTTTGCTCTCTGCTGGATCCATTAGGGTTTCCTGAGGTGAAGGTTCTGTGCTGTAGGCCACAAAGCCCGCCTGTCCCTCTCCTCTTTGTAACTGACTAACTAAGAGAGGCACATAAAAACCTCACTATTCCTGGCAGGCAGGCCTCTCAAGCTGCTAGGCTTTCACAAACCAATATACCTATTCTGAGTGCGCGCACTGCTCTAAATTGTGATTAAGCTGAAAATAATAAAACACACTCTATGAACTAACTAGAGACTAGTCTACTTACTGCCCTAGCCATCTTCTGGATTCTGGACAGCCAGTATGTCTCATCAGTCTCTTTGGAGCAGGCGGTTCGCCCTCTGAAACATTCAGAGGCCCTTTCTGCCAGCTCACAGCTCACAGTGACTCTCTCTCACTGGCAGGTTGCTTTCTTGACTGTGCATTCATGCAGCTTTTCAGCACACGTCTGCTATGCTCTTGCCGCTGGGGATCTTTAACTTGTAGCACAACCTTCAGCTCCACGTCTCTGGGAGACTGGCAGGCTCTGAGCACTTCTCCTGCAGCTCTCTGCCAGCCTGATTCTCTTTCCAGGGGCTCCCTCTGGTCACAGCTTCTTTCGCTGCTCTACGACAACTCTGTTTTCAGTTCGGACTTCACTATTTCTTTCAGGATGATTCACAGAGCAGCTTCCCTCCCAGCTCTCAAAAGTCGCTCAGCTCTGTCGCTTCACTGTGTTTGCTCTCCTCTTGTTCTGTTCTCTGTCTTTCTCAACTGAGCTTCTGATCCTCTTCTGAATGTTTGCTGCTTTTGCTCAGATGGTGGTGGTGGTGAGGGAATCTTTATATTTCTTCTATTCAGCGGCTCCTCCTCTTCTCCTCAGGATCTTTTCTTCACGCAGGGCTTCTTTAATCTTCAGGACATACTTTTTCTCGTGGGGACAATTTCTCCAAATGGGTTAGTTTTGTGCATCAAACTATAGAGAAAAATCCCCAAAAACGACTCTCCCAAGGATTCTTTAAAACTCCAATAAATCTTTGTAAGGAGAAAAAGACCTCATTGTTATTACCTGTCCCTCTATGAGGCATGGGATAATACCCTAGTCACAGGGGATATGGTGTTCACACAAATATCACCGGTCTGAAAAAATTCCTCATAAAGTATATACAATTTCTATTTTTAATGTTTTCTTATTCATTATGTTCTTTTACTAAACAGATCTTTTTCAATATTAAATAAAATACACAAGGCAGTCACTCTGTAAAAGACATACGTAGTTTCACAACAAGCTGGAACACGTCAATAGCTTCAACGCCTCAATAGAGCAAAAAGACCAATGGCGATACTTATCTGTAGACATCTGCGAATCCATTAACCTTGCAGATAGCCTTCACTTTTACACTGTGCCCAACAAAGATCCTTGTTTCACCATCAGCTGCATTAGGGGTTTCAAATATATCAAACTTCCAACACTGGTGTCTGACATCACACACACCTTTTAAACTCAGAATCCACCCAGGTCCTCCCATCCACTAAGTGAGCTAGGCGGCTGCCTAGGCCTGCTAGCCTGGGTGGGCAGTGGCATGACTTGCCGTGCTGCCCCCCCCCCCCCCAGCTGCTGCCAATTCCATTTGGGGGAGGAGGGCAGCGGCAGGAGCAGTATTTCCAAAAGCGGATGCTTTTTGCTGCCGCATTCTTGCCCGCGGCAGGCCATGCCCCTTGACAGTAAGTTGCGTCTGAAGGGGATCAGAAGTGACAGGTCATGTGTGCTGAAGGACATGGCCTGCTGTGGGCAAGAAAGCAGCAGCCAATAGCCGCCGCTTTTTGAAATACTGTTGCTGCCTCTGCCCACCTCCTCCTCCCAAGATGGAATCAGCGGTAGCTGAGGGGGGAGGGGGGCTGCACGGCAGCAACTGCAGGGGGGGGGGGAAGGGCAGCAAGGCTGGGGTTTCTGCCTAGAGCGGCAGAAACCCCTGGGCCGGCCCTGAATCCACCAATCACATTTCAGAAGGAGGAACCTCGTCAAAAAGAGTCCTATCCTATTCATATCGGTCCTAGAGGAGGAGCTACACTATAGGAAAGCCCCCCACTCAATTACATTGTTCAGTCCATGCAGTTCAAAAGCTTTCAACTCATATATCCAGTGCTGCTTCCGCTGCAGCAGGAGTTTACCGTGATCACCACCACGGATATCTTCTTGCAGACAGTCCACTACCATGCAAAGTAAATCAGTGAATGTATGTTGAAATTGTGTACAGGGCTGAACTAAAGGTGCTTCTTCCTTTTGTTTGTGCAAACAGTATTTATGTTCTGTCATCCATATTTGTAACTGTTGGGTAGTTTTACCAACATACACTTTCCGGCAGGGGTATCTCATAACATAAGCCACATATGAGGACACACACGATATGGCATACAGAACTTGTAGAGGAGGGGTTACACATGGAGTGAGCTATGCAATTGAGTGGGGGGATTTCCTATAAAGATATAAATATTTGTATCTTTACAGTGTTACATATGTTTGCAATACAGGGGCATTGAATGTTTTTCAACAGTGGACCACATAATCAGAAATCTCCATGTGTGTGAAGCATATAATATTTTAGCCTGTTATAGCAATATTTTATACTCTTCCAAATATGTGAATCTCTTCTGAAATTATAACATCATATCCACCAAAAAGCTCTGTAAGGTGTCAAAATCATTTTGCTAGCTAATTAGATTAAACATTTATTGCTAAAAATCTTAGGTCCCATTTCAAGGTCATGTGGCCCTTGAACTGCATGTTGGATGCCTGCTGTAGAACTTTAAGAGTGATTAGTATAGTAGTAGTTGTAGTAATGACACATATTGATGGTAATTATCATATAGGCATAGTTGAAGCCAGAGAGGCCACAGATTGCATCATCATCCAGCCAGAGCGGGTGAAAGAGTGCTAGATGCCCTAGGTGAACTTGCAATCATCTTTCATGCTGCTAGGCCACCCCTGAGATCTTCATAATTGAACTCAACAATCATAATTATCCTAATATGACCCATCCCATAAAAATCTTGCAAAAATGCATAGATGGTCATCGCGCTTTTATATATTAAACTTTGTTTTGTATGCATATGCATAATGAGAGCACTTTCCAAAAGTGATTGGGCTATTCATCCAGGCAAATGGGCTATTTGAAAATTAATGGAAAACCGCCACCCATCTTCCCTGCAGGTAAAAGTAGGTAGGGATAGTTCTTTGAGTTATCTGATTGTCAGGATCTATTGTTTTGCTTTGACTGCAGCTGCTCTTTACTGCCCCCCCCCTCCCAGAAGCTGTTGCCCTAGGCAGCTGCTGAGTTTGACTAATGTTGAGCCTGCTCTGCATCCAGTAGACAGGCATTTTGGACCAGAAAGGTTCCATTCTAGTTGGTTCATCAGAATTACTCAGATCTAGCCACATGTTACTTCACTCTTGTGAGATCTCATCCTATCATTTAGTCTACCTGTGGTCGAGAGGAATTGAGCTATGCATTAATATTTCTTGGTCTCAGATAGATAGCTAATGCATGGTATTTTACTCTCCTGCTCCCATTAAATTTTAAATAATCAAATTCTGAGAAATAAATTTCAACGATTTAGCTTGGGATTTTTATTGGTGATATGTTTTAAGCATATTATTAGAATTAGAGGACATTATGTCAGACTCATTTTGGATTGTGTGAGAGTCTGCTACTGATCTACCTGGGTCTCTCCTTAGGAAATAAAGAATATGAGCTGTTATCAGGAGAAACAGTGATTTGGTGGGAGTAGGGAAACTCCTGACCATATTTTGGCTGGTATTCAAAATACAAGAGGCACCTAACTGAAGATGTTAGGTGCCTAGATCTGTTAATTAACAGTTTCCTCATCTAAATTCCTAAACATAGGTGCCTAAAAATTTGGCAGAGTCAGAGGAAAGCCAGCTTGGATGAAATTAGCTGCCCTCACCTCCTCCTGTGCTTCCGAGCAGTTTTCTGCAGTCAGAGGTCTCCAGGAGAATCGACCCTAAGATGGGTGACGATTCGTCCTGGTTGGAGGCTGTGTATCTGGGGCAGGACCGACTCTATTGCTGCACGTTTAGATCGGCAGCTTGATAGTAGAAGGAGTTTGGGAGCGGCGAGCGAGATCATGACGGCGGCATTACCTGGGCTGGGGGTGAGTTCCTGTGCCTCTGCAAGTTTGGCGGGCAGATCAGAGACAGCTTCATTATTAAAATTCTCATTTGAGTGCCCTGCAGTCTTTACTCTAGTCCATATGTAGTGCTTTGTGAAGTTTGGTGAAGTGTTCGTACAGCAGTCTAATCAGATGGCTGCTCATGTTCAGGGTAATACTATTCTTTGTCAAGATACAGCACGCGAGTTGGATTCTGTGAAAAGAGATGTTGAAGATTTGAAATTGAAGGTTCAACAACATGAAACTTTACAATCTGCTTTGGTTAAAGATTTGACTGCTTTAAAGTTCAAGGAGGAACTCCTGAAAAACCAGGTCCGGTCCACAAATTTAAGGCTGATTCATTTTCCTCGTCCGTCCCTTATGTTTGCTAGGGACATTGTGAAACAATATTTTGTGGAAATTCTTGGGATCTCGGCGGAAACTCAGCCTCCGTTGACTAAAGTGTATTATTTACCTGTTCACAAGAAGGTGGAGGTGGGGTCTCAGCAACCGCTTATTGTTGAGTCTCAACATATGGATATTCTTAATATTTCTAATATATTGGAATTGAGTGATAATGAAACTACTGTATCATCTACTTTACTGATTTTATTTATTTATTTATTTATTTAACATTTCTTCTATACCGTACTCTTACCATCAGCGCGGTTTACATCGAACATAACATATACATACAGGAAACTGTAGTGTATTTTACATTTAACAGGAGTTGAAACTTGGAAGAACAGGGGTAAACTATTTACAATTATTCACATAGTTGAAACTCTCTGGTTATGTAGATGGTGGGTGTTTTTGCTTGTAAAAATCTAAACTGGAAAGTAACTTGAAAACAGGTAGTGCTTGAGTTTTTTTCTGAATTGGGTTAAGCTAGTTATAGCTCTAAGGTCTGGAGGGAGGGCGTTCCATGTTTTTGGGGCATACATGCTGAAGGCTCTTTTCGATGTTGCTTTTGTGCATCTCGCTATCTCTTTCGGGACAATTAGGGTGTTTATTGCTGCGGATCTCCTGATTCTATTGGGGGGTGGAGTGGGTATTAATTCAGTGATGGATGTGGGTGACTGGTTGTTCAATGCTTTGAAAGTTGTGATTATGATCTTATGTTGTATTCTTGCTTTATCATCAGATAGGGAATGGCTTCTTAAATTGTTTTTTAAGAAGCATTCCCTACTCTTTAAGGGTTTATTAATACAAATATTTCCTGATTTGGCCCGGGAAACTCAGCAGAGGCGAAAGGGATTTTTACATCTTAAGCCAGGGGGATTCAGTTGGGGATTGGTTTTTCTAAAATTTCCTTGTAAATGTCTTGTTAGACTTCATTCTGATAATTATGTGTTCTATGATTCTGCACAGCTAGCCGCCTTTGTTAGCTCTCACCTTAGTTCTGCTCCACATGTTCCTATAGAGTAACTAAATGTAGTATGTGTTATAGGCTACTGATTAGGTTGACTGTTTATGCTTTCCCCACATGTTTGGAATAATGTAATTTTGTCTATATTCTTGGAGATCCCCTTTAGCTGTGAGCTGGTGAGAATGGGCATGCTTTGTTGCTTTTGTTTATTTTTGCTTGTAATTTTTTCTTGCCTGTCTCTTTTCAGGTACAAGTGTGTATGCTTGGAACACTGTAAATCTTTATAAAATTTAAAAAAAAAAAGAAATTAGCTGCCCAGCGTTGATTTCCAGCACTTGGTCCCTAACTTTGGGGCTGATTCGCTAAAGAGCGGTAAACTGTTTTGTAGTTAACATGAGTTACCATACGTATTACTTGCTGTGGCCCTGTCTTTAATGAGGTTGATTCACCAACCCTTGTGTGATAATCCACATGAATGAGCAAATCGGTCCTCTAAGCACCTAGGTGGGTGCTTGGCTTTTTTTTTAATACTGACCTCACTCTCCCTTCTTAGAAACATAGAAACGTGACAGCAGAGAAAGACCACATGGTCTATCTAGTCTGCCCAGGGGAACAAACGGAGCAAGAGCAAAAGCAGGTTTGGATCAGACTGCTTTATTGAAGGTGGTCCCTACGCGTTTCGGCTTGCGCCTTCTTCGGGGGACATACAGCTACCATGGGGTTGAACAAACAATGTTAAAATCAATTATATCAATAGGTATACAACATACAAACTAAATAGATAAAAAGTGTAAATTGTAGCCAACAAATATATATAAATAAATAAATAATGATAAAACTAATAAATTAAATTAAACACATGTGTATAAACAAATACTATATGTGTGAATTACATGTACACCAAAAAGTAATTCCAGAGGACAAAAAAGGAAGAATTAAAATTAATTTGAAGTGAACAAACAAGGGCCGAGACAAAAAACTAAAATATTGATTGATAGTAAACGAATGCATCCCAAAATGATTGAACAAACAAATGAAGTCCTATGCAGATATGACTGTATACATCAAGAAATAAATGAATAGGAAACAATTAAAAAATAATAAATAAATAGTAAAAAAGTAATAAAATAAATAAATATTAAATAATAAAAAATATATATAGATGTATATATATGAATATATATTTTCTATTTTTTAATATACACATTTTTTATAAAGTTTTTATATTGAATATATATTTTTTTGAATAATCTATAAAAAATATATAAAATATTAATAATAGATAATAAATAATAAATAATGAATGAATATTAAAATAATAAGACAAACAAATGAATCATACATAATGTGGATTAATATATTAATAAAAAAAAATTAATAAGATAGTAACATACCAATGTTGTATAAGACGAAATGTCTCATAGAGACAATTTGGTAAAAGCACTATGTGTTGATAGCGCCGTGTCTGATGAACTTGTCTCTTAAAGACAACTAGGTCGTAACACTATATAAAAGCTATAAAAAGAGAAACCTGTATAATCGCATGTACGGATAAATGATTGTTCGGAATACAAAACTTCAAATATTTCTAAGTGAATAAATAAATAAATATAATTAAAAATACAAGTAAAAATAAAACATAGAAGTGAATATGCAAAATCAATAATACAATAATGTGAATACACAAAAACTATATACATACTCTCATATAATTACTCTCATAAAATTATAAAATGTAATTCATAATTTATAAATTTAAAAAACTAAAAATTAAAAATTAAAAATTAAAAAATTAATCAATCATTAAACATATAGGCTAAGGGATGTAATGATAAATGGTGATAAAATAGAAAGAAGCTTTGGTATGGTGATCTATAAACAGAACATGCATATATCAATTGGACTGCAAAGGAGGACACGGGACATATAATAGTGAGACACTGGTGTGCAGTCGAGATGAACCTAATATCTAAATATATGAAGAAAGAAAAAGTACATCTGGGTTTAATAATGTCACGTACATATAAACGTGAAGAGTACAAAACTCAAAAGGGAGAATTTAAAAAGTTCTTATTTGGTGAATGTTAGGACATACTGATATAAATTAAACAGCAACGTGTTGGAAATGGTTGTAGATTAATAATCCCACACAACTGCATGTGTTATGTATTCACAAAAACCAAATTATGTGAAAACAATATTGTGTACAAAGGAAAGAGGGGGCTCTAAATGTATAAATACCTATAAAAGGAACGATCGTTATACTGATTCCCACATGTTTATTCAGCGACAAAAAGGTGAGTGTACACCAGCGATAAAAAGATGTGCTCCATAGTGTAATACAACCAATAAGAATAATGGAATGATAAGAATACCAAACACAAAAATTAATATAGAAAAGTCGTCACATTGAGAAGTATTGGGGAGCTTGAAATAAACTATATTAGGTCAGAGACCTATATTAATTTTTGTGTTTGGTATTCTTATCATTCCATCGTTCCTTTTATAGGTATTTATACATTTAGAGCCCCCTCTTTCCTTTGTACACAATATTGTTTTCACATAATTTGGTTTTTGTGAATACATAACACATGCAGTTGTGTGGGATTATTAATCTACAACCATTTCCAACACGTTGCTGTTTAATTTATATCAGTATGTCCTAACATTCACCAAATAAGAACAGGAAGGCCGCGGCGCCTCGTGCCCGCGGCTGTAATTAACCGGGGGGGCGCCGCGGTGCTCGCTCCCGGTTGGTCGGCCGCGTTGGCCGGCGGCGGCGCGTGCTGGGCTTTGAAGTGATTGGCTCCCGCAGTTGTTTTGGCAACGCGGGAGCCAATCATGGAGCGCGGCTTCGGTGCAAGGGGGTTGGTGGCGCGGAGCGCGGCCGTCTTTCGGGGGTGGCTGAGGAAGACGGTTGCGCCCGCCCGCCCACCCTCGGGAGGGTCGGATTGACTTGGGGTTTGGGTTGTTGCAGCTGGAGGGGGTGGCGGGATCCCGGAGGTTTCCGGGGTCCGGAGCTGGAGACAATCCTTAGGACGGGGGTGGGGTACCCCCGACCTGGACAATCCCTCGGGCTTTTGCTAATAACATGGCGAAGCCGGATGAGGGAGGGATAAGGAAATAGCTGGGGCTTGGGCCCGGCGGAAGCGGAGATGGCGTCACCTTGCTACTAAATGGCTGGTGAGGGCTTGATCTGCGGGGGGAGGGGGAGGGGTAAGTTTGTTGATTGTAAACTTGGTTTAGTTATTGTTAAAGGCAAATAAAGCTGCGACCAGTTTAAGTCCAGATACAGGTGTGGTGTTGTTATTGCATACTAGTTATGTGAAGGAGGGGGTGGGGGGAGAGGGGTTGGGGGGGATGGGGAGCGAGGCAGCTAGTGCGCCGTACCCGGTTACTTTTTAAATTCTCCCTTTTGAGTTTTGTACTCTTCACGTTTATATGTACGTGACATTATCAAACCCAGATGTACGTTTTCTTTCTTCATACATTTAGATATTAGGTTCATCTCGACTGCACACCAGTGTCTCACTATTATATGTCCCGTGTCCTCCTTTGCAGTCCAATTGATATATGCATGTTCTGTTTATAGATCACCATACCAAAGTTTCTTTCTATTTTATCACCATTTATCATTACATCCCTTAGCCTATATGTTTAATGATTGATTAATTTTTTAATTTTTAATTTTTAGTTTTTTAAATTTATAAATTATGAATTACATTTTATAATTTTATGAGAGTAATTATATGAGAGTATGTATATAGTTTTTGTGTATTCACATTATTGGATTATTGATTTTGCATATTCACTTCTATGTTTTATTTTTACTTGTATTTTTAATTATATTTATTTATTTATTCACTTAGAAATATTTGAAGCTTTGTATTCCGAACAATCATTTATCCGTACATGCGATTATACAGGTTTCTCTTTTTATAGCTTTTATATAGTGTTACGATCTAGTTGTCTTTAAGAGACAAGTTCATCAGACACGGCGCTATCAACACATAGGGGCATGTTTACTAACAGGCCGGTAAAGTGCGGGTCGCGGTAGAGTGAGTGTGCCGTATAAGGAGTGGGCGTTCCGTCGTGAAGAACAGAAGCTGTGATTGACAGATGCGCTAAGGTGCGCGGCGCCCGTGTGGTTAGTGCCCTGTGACATTACGGCGTTTGATCTGTGCACATAGATCACACTGCTCACGGTTTTTGGGCTTCCACTATTGTGCTGCACATTGCTGACGGAAACGGTTTCTTTTCCCTGCACAGCACCTCTAACGCGAGTGTTTCACTGGCGGTAAATTTCTTTGCAGATTCGGGCACGCTCCTGTGCGGCGAGTCTCTCCCCTCCCACATTCCGCCCACTGACCCCGTCTCTCCGCCCCTAGGGGGCCTTCCTCCGCCCTCATTTCGCCTTGGCACGCCTCTTTCGCACATTACCGCCCCGCAAATGTGCGCGTTGTCGGCGCACGCTTGCGGGACCCGTTAATGTGCCGCGCACTCGTACGGGGCGCTTAAGAGCACTTAAATACATCTTTTAGAGCGCTCATGTGCGCCCCGTACATGTGCGCCGTTTAGTAAACAGACCCCATAGTGCTTTTACCAAATTGTCTCTATGAGACATTTTGTCTTATACAACATTGGTATGTTACTATCTTATTATTTTTTTTTTATTAATATATTAACCACATCATGTATGATTCATTTGTTTGTCTTATTATTTTAATATTCATTCATTATTTATTATTTATTATCTATTATTAATTTTTTATATATTTTTTATAGATTATTAAAAAAAAATATATTCAATATAAAAACTTTATAAAAAAATGTGTATATTAAAAAATAGAAAATATATATTCATATATATACATCTATATATATTTTTTATTATTTAATATTTATTTATTTTATTACTTTTTTACTATTTATTTATTATTTTTTAATTGTTTCCTATTCATTTATTTCTTGATGTATACAGTCATATCTGCATAGGACTTCATTTGTTTGTTCAATCATTTTGGGATGCATTCGTTTACTATCAATCAATATTTTAGTTTTTTGTCTCGGCCCTTGTTTGTTCACTTCAAATTAATTTTAATTCTTCCTTTTTTTGTCCTCTGGAATTACCTTTTGGTGTACATGTAATTCACACATATAGTATTTGTTTATACACATGTGTTTAATTTAATTTATTAGTTTTATCATTATTTATTTATTTATATATATTTGTTGGCTACAATTTACACATTATTTTTTATCTATTTAGTTTGTATGTTGTATACCTATTGATATAATTGATTTTAACATTATTTGTTCAACCCCATGGTAGCTGTATGTCCCCCGAAGAAGGCGCAAGCCGAAACGCGTAGGGACCACCTTCAATAAAGCAGTCTGATCCAAACCTGCTTTTGCTCTTGCTCCGTTTGTTCCCCTGTGCACCTGCAAGAGTTACGCTCCTCCTCTGACTCTCTATCTAGTCTGCCCATCCATCAACTACAATAGTCCCCTTTTTTCCTTTGGAGATCCTCTGTGTTTGTCCCAGGCTTTTTTGAATTCAGATACTGTCCTTGTTTCTACCACTTACACTGGGAGACTATTCCATGCCAGGACCGTACCTAGCCCTGTGCGAGTGGTGCGGCCGCACAGGGCGCAAAGGCTTAAGGGGAGCATTTCAGCTATCTGCTGTTGCCTGCTGCTGCCACTTTTTCTTCTCTCAGCGGCAGCAGGCAATGGCAGACAGCTGAAATGCGCCCCGTAAGCCTTCTTGTGGCATGTTAAGCAGGTCTGGTCTCTCCCTCCTCTGATGCGACGTCAGAGCAGGGAGGGACAGATCTGCTTAGAGTGCCGGAGACTTGCACATCGGGTACGGCTCTTTTCTCCCGCCACCATCCAGATAGTGGCTGGATGGAGGTGCGGGGGGGGGGGGGGGTGTGTGTGCACGCCCCATGTGCAAGTCGCACAGGGGGCACGCTTTCAGTATGGCCCTGTTCCACGCATCTACCACTCTTTCCGTAAAGAAATATTTCTGCATATTACTCCTGAGTCTATCCCCTTTCACCTTCATCCTATGTCCCCTAGTAACAGAAAACCAAAGGGACATTTCTGCCTGCATCCTGAAAGTACAGGACAACCAAGCACTGAAACGTGCAGAGCTTGTTTTCACATTACTCTTGCACAGACAGCCTCAGCGAGGTTATACAAATAAAATAAGTTTAAAAAGACCAGATGTGAAACTTGATGATCACAAGTTTACAAGTAGTCAGACCATGGCATACTCTCAAGCAAAATAATACTGAAGAAGAAAAAGTCATAGGCATTAGGATTCATATTAGAGAAAGCTGATTTTTTTTTGTGTTTTCTCTCTCACTCAGCTAACTGAAAGCATAAAAGTGCTAAACTAAAATTTAGTTTAATAAAAATAGTTTAATTCTTCTAAGGTGATTTCTTTTGGCTATGTGCAACAGTTGTAATACAAAATGCTATAATAAAGAACATTTTATTAATTTAGCTTGCTCTTCTCAGTAGTAGCAGCAGCTCAATGCAAGTTACATTCAGGTACACTAAGGGGCCCTTTTGC
Source organism: Ichthyophis bannanicus (assembly GCA_033557465.1). Classification (NCBI taxonomy): domain Eukaryota; kingdom Metazoa; phylum Chordata; class Amphibia; order Gymnophiona; family Ichthyophiidae; genus Ichthyophis; species Ichthyophis bannanicus. Next base: position 952,530,476 of record CM066033.1, on the reverse strand, counting down.
TAATGTGCGCTAAGCAGTTAAGGCACATTTTCATGTGTGGTATGACAGTTACCGCATGCTGATTCTGGCGCTAACTGCCACTTACGTATTAGGATGCAGATTGGGCAGGGTAGGGGCGGAGAGTGGGTGTGGTGAACACGTTGCAGTTAGCCTGGGGGGACATCTTGTATGTTATCAATGATGTCATTAATAAGGGGAATGTTTCCTAAGCAGCGTGAGTTGTCAATGCAGCAGATAGCACTGTTATCAGACCATGTTAACAGCTAATGCAGGGGAAATGCAGGGAGGGGTGAGATCGAGGTGGAGAGAAGGTGTGGGACAGGTGGCAAGCAATTGCTGCATGCTGACTGTCAAAAATGCCGATGGTGCAGCTGCAGAGAATGTCACCTCAAGAGGTGGTGTTAAGTGTGGCCGAGCTCTTGGTATGGCTGTTGTGTGGCTGCTGCTGATCGCAGCGATGGCAGTGGGACCCCCACTTGACTGCCTTGGCAAACTTCCATGTGTAGAACAAGCCTGGTGCTTCAGATCATAAAATCTGCAGCACTCATAAAGGACCCCCTTGCGCCCCCCCCCAAAACACCTTAAGTACCTCTTTTCCCATGTGGATGGTAATCATCCCCATCCCCAATCCACTACAGATACCAAATAAAAGAAGGCAGACCCCCCATCCCCCAAAGCCCCCCCGAACCACCCCTGGTCTTGGGGCTTCCCTGATGGTCCATTGGTGATTGGAGCAGAAGCTCTCCACCTCTCCCATCTCCATTATCCTTCAAAATGGCTTCTGGTCTCAATTCCCCAAATAATTCTGTCTGAAATTTATGACAAATCCCGTACTTGTAATCAAACCGCTTCTGATCGCTGGAAGGAGCGGTATATAAGTCCTTACTAAATAAATAAATAAATAAATTATTTCAACCGCTAGACAGTGTCCTATCAAATTAATCTGAATTGTAACTATGCCCATGCTATGGAGTCTCAATGTATGGATGAGATGTTGGTGGCAGAGTGTGGGATTTAGTTTTGTTAGGAACTGGGCAGTATTCTGGGGAAGAGGGAGCTTATTCTGAAAAGATGGGCTCCACCTTAACCAGGCTGCCAGTTCTAATATTTAAAAGGAGACAGAGAAGCTTTTACACTAGTGGGAAAGCCAACAGTTGCTCAGAAGCACATGGGTTCAGAGTAAGGAGTCTTTAAGGGATAATATCAAAATAGGGCATCCAGATAGAAAGATTGCAATGAAGGCTAAGAAGCTCAGATGCCTTTAAGTGAAGAGCAGACTGAGTTGAAAGACTGCAAGTTACCCTTAAAAAGTTATAGATATAAACAAAAATCATACTTTGAAATATCTTTATACAAATGCTAGAAGCCTATAGGAGAGTTAGAATATATAGTAGGGAATGAAGCAGTAGATATAACAGGCATCTCAGAGACCTGGAGGAAGGAAGATAACCAAAGGGACAGTGTGATACTAGGGTATATATTATATCACAATGATAGTATGGATTAAATTGGTGGACTGATGGCAATGAGTCAAACACAAAAAGGTTCAGAAGGAAAGAAATTCTATGCATGAAGGGAAAGAGAATAGTGGCAGGGGTATACTATTGCCCTCCATGCCAGAGTTAACAGACAGATAATGAGATGTTAATAGAATTAGGGTAGTTAATAAATTTGGCAACATAATAATAATTGGTGATTTTAATTACCCCAGTATTGACTGGATAAACAAATCTACAAAGTTTGATGTAAACAGGGCATCCTTCAAGGATCCGCTTTGTCATCCATTCTCTTCAACATATACATACAGCCCATTTGCAACATCATCAAACACCATAAGATGCATTATCACCTATATGCAGATGATATTATGGTCTATACCCCCATCAACATACACGCACCCGACCTGTCTCCCATAACCAAGTGTCTGGAAGACATGGTTACTTGGCTCATCAACAACTCCTTCTTGGTGAACTGTAACAAGATGGCAGTGATGTTCATCACCAGAAGCACCACCTTTACTCCACGCAAACTATCAAAATTTACGACAAACACTTTTCAGTGTAAGAAGAAGTAAAGTACCTGGGCGTTACTCTGGATAAAAAGCTAACTCTCCAGACCCACATTAACAAAACTGCCACAAAATTGCACCACAGATTGAAGCTCATCAGAAGACTCAAACCCATCCTGCACTATGATCACTTCAGCTCAGTATGCCAAGTAATAATTACACCAACACTAGACTATGGCAACTCACTCTATCAAGGTCTCCCTAAACAAACCCTTCATCCTCTCCAACTGGTGCAAAACACGGCGGCTTGGATTATTACAAACACGTCAATAATTGAACATATCCTGCCAGTTCTTCAACAGCCACACTGGCTGCTTATCCATTCATGTGCAAGGTACAAAGCAACTATAAACATATTAAAAATCCTCCACAACATCTCGGCTGCTGCCCTTCAGAATATAGTAACCAAGGACTCCAGCACAAGGCCCAGGTGAAGCAATATGGTAAACAAACTCATCACACCTGCTGAATATCAACGCTCCAATCAATCCACCAACCAGAAGAGCTCCTTCACTCACTGTACCTGCACTATGGAATTCACTTCCAGAGATAATGAGAACCATGAGTGATGCCAAAGATTTTCGGAGGATGCTCAAGACTATATTCTTCTCTGAGCACTACAGATCTTCTCAGAGCATGTAACCAACCACAGTCAACCAATGTCTGCCTTATCGACTGATTATGCATATTTGTACCCTTACCCCCCAGCTCCTCTATCTACCTTTTTAGAAGTACCTGACTATACCCTGTAAACCACTTTGATTGAAGGAAAAGGAGTATATAAAATGGGATAAATAAATAAATAAATGTTAGCACATGCTAGGGAGATAAAGTTTAGAAGATATAAATGACTGCTTCATGGAGCAACTGGATGAGGAACCAACAAGGGTGGGAGCTATTTTAGACCTTAGTGGGACGTAAAATTTGGTGTGAGACCAAATTTGGTGTTGGGGGCCACTTGGCAACAGTGATTATAGCATGAATAAATTTGACTTAATAACTGAATGGAGGAGATTAAGGAAATCTACTGCACTAACATTTAACTTTTAAAAGGGAGTCTATGATAAAATGAAGAAAATGGGGCCGGCAGGGGAGCGAGACAGAATGACCCCCATAGTGTATCTGAAAGTGTTTGACACAGAGTACCTCTTGAATGACTCCTGAAGAAATTAAAAAAAAAATATGGGCTAAGCAGCAATGTCCTATTGTGGATTGGAAACTGGTTAAAAGAGAAAACGGAGAGTAGGATTAAATGGCCAGTCTTCTCAGTGGAGGAAGAAGAATAGTGGAGTAGTTTGGGGATCTATTCTTAGACCAGTCCTTTATAACATATTTATAAATGATCTGGAAATAAGAACATCATCAGATTTGCAGATAACACCAAATTATTCAAGGCTATTATGCATTTCGGGTGTATGCGGGTTTGGGGTGGAGCACAGGCAGGGTTGTGATCTATAAAGTGCATGTTGTTTATAAATTACACAGGTACACTAAAAAAATTTTTTTTTAAACTGCCTCTAATGTTTCGATTGATTTTTACATTTTTTGGTGCGCTGAATCCAAATCTGGTAACCAATTTGCTCCATCACGTACAGATTTTTTGCTACATTGGGTTAGCAGTTTGAGGTGAACGTTTCAGATTGAGTGCGATCGAGATAAAAGTTTCTTGGATGAATTCTTTATACTAATTGTTTAGTAGTTATTCAAATAAGAATAAAGAAAATTGTAACAAGGCAGCACATAAGAATAGAGTAATGTCAACAAAACACACTGTGATGGTAGCAAAATTGTCTGCACTTAAAACAGCCACATACATGTGCACAAACATTGAGCATATAAGAGCGAGGTTAGACACAAAGCAAAGCAAAGAAATGTGCAAAAAATGTTGTACAGGTATGTATGTAAGAATAGAAAACGCAAACCGCACCATTGCAATACATGAAGACAAACACCCGATGGTGTGAAAATAAAATTCTAATAAATGAGATCCGACACTGTGGTAATAACTAGCAAATTTTTATTTCAAAGTTTAGTAAAAACACGATATTTGTCAACACAGTTTAGATTTTAAAGTCATTCTTGGGTCAATCAATCTCCTGGTGGGCCCGTTTCTTCTTCCCCCGAATGCTTCTCTTGGTGCGCTGCTTGGCGAATTTTTCATCTGGGGTTTCCCGCAGCAGCAACCAGCAGAAATCAGCCATCATAGTGGTGTTCCATCTTCTTTGGTACCTTCTCTCTGCGTCCTTGATGTCCTGGTGAAACCTTTCACCTTGTTCTTCACTGTACGCCCCCAAGTTTTCGGGAAAGTAGTTCACATGGGAGTGCAAGAAATGGACTTTCAGGCTCATGTTACAGCCTTGTTCTTTGAAGGCATTGAGCATCCTGGCAACAATATCCTTATAGTTCTCATCCCGCCTGTTCCCCAAGAATTTGAGAACAACATCCTTGAAGGAATCCCAGGCTTCTTTTTCCTTCTCAGACATCGTTTCAGCGAATGCTCCATCTGAAATGAGTTTCCTTATATCAGGGCCAACAAACACTCCTTCCTTTAGCTTTGCTTCAGAAAGTCGGGGGAACTTTGAGCAAAGGTACCGAAAGCACTCACCATCTTTTGGAAGGGACTTGATGAATTGCTTAATGAGACCCAACTTAATGGGGAGAGGTGGTAATAGAATTTTATCACGAGGTACCAAGCTCTCATGAAGAACATTTTTCTCACCGGGTCTCAAATACTCCCGAATTGGCCAGTCTTTTTTCCCCCAGTGTAGGTCGTGGGCCCGGCTATCCCACAAGCAAAGGAAGCAGGGATATTTGGTGAAACCGGATTGCTGCCCTAATAGCATGGATAGAATTTTAAAGTCTCCACAAATCATCCACTTATGCTCATCATAACGAATCTTCTGAAGAATCAGGGCCAAATTCGCGTATTTTTCTTGGAGAATAACAGAGTGAGCAATAGGAACTGAAGCGAATGTGTTGCCATTATGAAGAAGAACACCTTTTATGCTGTCTTTTGACGAATCAATGAACAGCCGCCATTCAGCAGGATCATACTTGAGTTTAAACTTTTCCATCACTCCGTATATATCGTTGCAAAATACCAAATCTTCCTCTTTGCTGAAATACTTCAAAAATTGTGTCTCGCGGTTGCGGTACCAATAAAAAGTTGTTCCTGGTGACAATAGATTTTTCTGTTTAAGCCGAGAACCTAGCAGTTGGGCAGCATCTTTTGGGAGTCCTAAATCCCAGACTAAATCATTCAATTCAGCTTGAGAGAAAAGTTCAGGTTTCGGATCTGGTTCAGTTTCAAACTCGGAAGTACTGGACTCATCGGGAAAAGCCATCTGATGAGTCTCATCATGAACAGAACCGTCCACACAAATATGATCCAAAGATTTTGGTGGTTCAGGCACAGGTACTTCGTTGCTATGAGGCATAGGCCTAATTGCTGAGGGAAGGTTGGGGTAACTTATTACGTTCTTATTTTTTAAGTTGTATCCCTTCACAATGCAAGAGCAAAAATAGCAGTCACTGCTGTGGTCTCTTTGTTCACGCCACATCATAGGTATTCCGAAATGAAATGCTCGTTTTTTACCTTTCATCCATAAGCGTAGATCTTCCTCACATGTCTTGCACACTTTGTGAGGAGCCCACGGTTTGTCTTGATCGCCTAACTTCAAACCGAAATAGGCGAAATATACTTTTTTAATAAATGCAGAAATGTTCCTCTGCCGCTTTTTCACGGTATATTCCCCACAAATAAAACAAAAACTGTCCGGAGAGTTGATGCAACCTCTGGTTCTGTGAGCCATCACAAATACACAGCACTGCAAACTACAACTGTAGTGAACCACTTCAGAATAAAGCTGGATTACGACTGAGCAAACAAAAGGTAATAATGAACTTGCAAGAAACTGAAATTTGACAGGAACGTTCATGTCGCAACCACCGTGTTTGAGCGAGCGAACGAGGCGAGGCGAACAGGAAAGAACATGCGCCAGCGCGAGTACTGGATTTAGCCCCCCGCCTCCCAATTGTCTTGTTAATGTATAAAATGAATACAAAACACTCTAAAATATCATGAGGGAGTGTTTCTAGTTAGTTAACCATTACAACCTCTATTTTGGGCCAAGAAAATAAACTGCAGTCGGCTAAAAAGAAATTATGTGAACATTCCTTATATGGGTAAGAAATCTAATTTTGCAAGAAAACGTGACGTGATGGAACATTTTGGCTATTTTTCCTGGATTCAGCACCCCAAAATCTATAGGAATCAGTTGCAAAACTGGAGGCAGTTTTTTGGTAGTGTACCTGTGTTATAAATGACCAAAACCATCAAGCCCGTATATTCAAAAATGTTTAAATTGTATATTTTTAGTACCTAACAAATGAATTGAACATATATAAATGTTCTCATCAAGCTCAGGTCCATTTTTTTATTTTAAATTAGAGCAGCAGTGTATTAATGTGTACCTCATGCCTTCCTTCTAATGTGTTTTAATATCCATTAGATGCCACAAAAAGGTTTCCCGTAAATTTACTTCTTCTAGATAGTCTTGAATGATGAGTTTTCTTGGTGTTGTCTCACAGTGTTCTTTGGTAGATATTTTTCAGGAACCTTTATCTTCTGGCTGAGCACTACCACCCCTCTGCCTCTTTTGTCCTCATTGCTGGATGTTTGGTGCAGATGCTTTGAGGGGCAATCACACACCTAGGGGTCTGTTTACTAAACGGCGCACATGTACGGGGCGCACATGAGTGCTCTAAAAGATGTATTTAAGTGCTCTTAAGCGCCCCGTACGAGTGCGCGGCACATTAACGGGTCCCGCAAGCGTGCGCCGACAACGCGCACATTTGCGGGGCGGTAATGTGCGAAAGAGGCGTGCCAAGGCGAAATGAGGGCGGAGGAAGGCCCCCTAGGGGCGGAGAGACGGGGTCAGTGGGCGGAATGTGGGAGGGGAGAGACCCGCCGCACAGGAGCGTGCCCGAATCTGCAAAGAAATTTACCGCCAGTGAAACACTCGCGTTAGAGGTGCTGTGCAGGGAAAAGAAACCGTTTCCGTCAGCAATGTGCAGCACAATAGTGGAAGCCCAAAAACCGTGAGCAGTGTGATCTATGTGCACAGATCAAACGCCGTAATGTCACAGGGCACTAACCACACGGGCGCCGCGCACCTTAGCGCATCTGTCAATCACAGCTTCTGTTCTTCACGACGGAACGCCCACTCCTTATACGGCACCCGCTCGGTACCGCGGACCGCACAACACCGGCCTTTAGTAAACAGACCCCCTAGATTATCTCGGTGCAGTAGCCATAGCCAAAGACAAGTAACTGCCTAGTGATCTAATATTTACACCTAACAGGATGATAGAACTAGGAAACAGTGTAACATGCTAACTGACCGATGTACCCTGGTCTGACCACGCATTAACAGACTTCGTAATTATGGTTTAGGTGAGTAATTCCAGTGAAGGATAACCATAGCAGCACTAAATACAAACAGACCACATATTGAAGATTCAGACTCTTTGACAAGAATGCATTTATAGAAGAAATCACTCTTAAAATAAATATAAACACAGACAATCTGAACCTACTTTTAAATAACTGGAATGTAACTATAAATGCAGCAGCCACAGGTCCACATCAGAGACCAACAATAAGGGAAGGGAAAACAGCACCATGGTACATGACAACACTAAAAGAGATGAAACAAAAACTGAGAAAGATAGAACACAGGCGGAGGAAATCAAAACTCACAATAGAAAGAAACCTCTACATGCAGGAACTAAATGAATATCGAAATGCAACAGACATAAGCAAAAGAAAATATCATACCAAACTAATAATGACCTCACTCAATAGACCAAGGGAACTATTCAACATAGTTAAATCACTAGTGCTACCCTCACAGCAAAGAACAGAGCTCATTCCACTATCTACAGATCGGATGGTTGACCACATGCAAAGACAGCTAGCATCTCAAAGCATCACACCAACAGCACATCCAAAGGTCCACCCTGAAATCACCATTTGGAAATACTTTATCTTAATAACCTCGGAACAAATAGAAAAAATAATAACTAACCTTAACACCACATCACCATTTGACCCCTGTCCAGTAAGCTGGATAAAAACCAGATTGGAGCTAGTAGCAACTATCATTCAAACAAGGATACATGCCATTATGCCTAAGGATGGGCTCATTACAGCCTATACTAAAAAACCCTTCATTGGACACTAAAGACCCAACCTCCTACCGACCAATATCAAGGTTACCATTCACAGCAAAAATAATCAAAAAGGCGGTACAGAAACAACTATAGGAGTTCATCAACACCCATGCACCACTCGACGCACAACAACATGGATTTCGACTTAATCACGGAGTTGAAACATCACTAATGGACATACTAATAAAAGGATTTGTGTTAATTTTCCTTGATATAAAAGCAGCATTTGACTTATGCCAGAATACACTCCTATTACGCCTGCAAACAATAGGGCTTGAAGAAAGAATGTTTAACTGGTTCCAATCATATCTGACAGACCGCAACCAACAGATAAAAATAGGACATAACACCTCCACACCGTACACCAAACAGAGAGAGGTCCCCCTAGGATCAGCACTATTCGCTCTGCTTTTCAACCTGTATATTCAACTCCTGTGCGCAGTATTTCAGTCACACTAGGTAAATTTCCATATCTATGCCGATGACATGTTTTACACACAATTTGACACCTCATGCCCACACTTCACGGATCTCATGAATTGTTTCAACGCAGTGGCGCCATGGCTGGAAAACAATCATCTCACAATAAACTACAAAAAGACTGAGGTGCTATGCATCTCCAGAACAAGGCTTTCAAACCGCCACCCTCTCTGAAAGTAAAGAATGCTGACTTACAAATAAAGCAAAAGGTGTGCTACTTAGGAATCACACTCGACCAAATTCTCACATCAACAAAAACACTCAAAACAATATACAGCAAAATAAGAACTCTACGAAACCTCTGTCTGTTACTAGACCCCCATGACTTCAGAACAGTTCTTCAGGCAATAATTTTCCCACACTTCGACTATGCTAACATCATACTGCATGGAATATCCAAACATACACTACAGGCATTACAAATAGCGCAAAACACAATAGCACGAATCATATTAGGAAAATCAAGAACCAAGTACATTACTCCAATATTATAACAACTGCACTGGCTTCCCATAAGGAGTAGAATTCATAATAAGGCAATAATTGCTACATTCAAGATCACTCATGATGTATCTGTCAATTGCTTAAGACATCTACTACAATACCCAAGGAACAAATGAGAAATGAGAAAGACAACACAGAACATGCTAATAGTCACAATAGAAAAAGCAAAGAGTAATCAATGCGCATGCTCAAGAGCCTTCCCTTTATATGCTTCTGGATTATGGAATGCCCTCCCAGACACAGAGTTACTGACATTCTGTAAAGAACTAAAAAATTCCTGGTCAGAGAATTTTATGGAGACAATACTTAAATACAGGAACCAAGGACACACAACTCAAACTAGCTACCTATGAATGATTACAGTTGAACTTGCGCCTCATCCCATACTTTCTTCTATTTAAGCGATCACATGGTCACTTATTTATGCGCACATAAATTGTATATAGTTAAACTGCTTTATTACCCAACTTGTATATAGCAAACAGTTTCATCGCTATGCTTAGTGGCCCAAGTTGTACTGTATCCTGTTCGATGTAAAACCCAGTTGTTGTTAATTGTAAACCGCTCTGAGCTGTGAAAGAGCTGTATAAAAGACTAGCCAAATAAATAAAAATAAAATAAAATAAATAGTAGGTTTCTCTTCTCAAGGGATTCTCCTCCCATCCTAAAATGAATGGCAGGAGGGACTTCCCATTATCTGGAAAATATCAGTCTACTTCTCATTCTAGCAAGAACTGGTAAAGGCACTGGATGGGGGCCACTGATCCCAATGCAAAATCAAAGCAGTCTCTGCACAAGCATCAGATGGTAAAATTAATGTGGGCTAAGTGTAGAGCCTGACGTGTCCCAGCATGTTCTTATACAGTTACTGCACGGAAAAATTCTTTACCTCATGTTAAGTCATCTAACAGCACGGATGCACTTAGCATCTCCTATTTATTTATTTTTTGTATACTATGTTTGCAACGGAAGTCATTCAAAATGGTTTACATATCAGAATAAAACAATCAAAGTTAGATGAATAAGGTGTTAAAAGGGAAGAGCAGAGTACAGAAAAAATCATATCAACATCTTGAAAGTCAATGAACAACATTAAATAATCTAATATTTTTTCAGCAGCAGAAGGTGCATCCGTGCTGTTTGCAGCATTGACAGTGGCTGTGTGTTCACTTCAATATGTCATTCATGCCCACAACAGGATATACAGTTAGTGCATGAATTATCATGTCAGCGTGGTAACTGTTAGCACGGCCATGTGCTAGCAGTTACTGCATGTTAATTCACATGCTAACTGCTTAGCACACTTTAGTAGAGGACCCCATGGTTTATATAAAAAAATTATTGGGTCAATATTAAGAGGCCCAATTTACATTTAATGGCTGCTGCTGTATTCATGATTTGGACATCTGAAAACAGGCATCCAAACATGCAAATCACAGAGATGTCCCTGAACCTGTTTTAGAAACCATCTATATAGATATTCCCGGTGTGAGCACAGGGATGGGGAGGAGGCGTGACCTAGGTGGAGCATGGTAGGTGAACGTTATGGTGCGATCTCAGAATGTGACAAGCACGTCTGGCCCTAGTTTTTGAGGCGTCCATGCCTATACCTGCTCCTGACCATGAATACGGTGCAAAAAAGCACTTGTTTCATGGCTGCAATGCCTTATTTATCACAGGTCCCATTCATGCAATAAGAACTTTTTATTAATTATGTACATTAAAGGGTTAGCACATGTTAACATGGTAGTGCACATTAGTAAATCTAACTCCTTATGCGGAAATTCATATTAGGAGCAGGGAAGGGCTAGGAAGCATGCCTTGCAATTAATGCAGGTGTCATTAATGTGTGTTAACTGCTAATGAGACAAATGAGAACAGTTAACTAGACCACTAGAGGTGTAGTTAATTGCATTCTGTATTTCTAGCTGAGCCGTTCATGTGGGGTAGCAACTATAGCCCTTAAGTGCCTGGGACGCTCTTACATTTACCATGGGGGTTTTGCACTTAACGCACCTTCACTTTGGCTGTTAATGTGCATTAAATGCAAAACTGTAACACTGGTCAGTAAAACAGGTCCCTAAATCACAGTTTAGTTGGAGTGCAGACTGCAGCAGCAATGTAATTTAGAGCCCGATGCAGGAAGAGGCACGTCTGGGCCATCCGGACGTCCAAAATATGGACGGCCAGAATTTGTACCCAATGATGCACTCACAGGAGCTAGACATTCTTGTGGGTGCAGAATTGAGCACTTATAAGGGCCAAATGTGCCCCGATTCTGCTGGGGGGGGTGGATGTTCGGGCCGCTGCATGCACAGCCACCCCCATGCTCCTGCTGGAGTGCCGGTGCCGTGGTGTCCCGTCGCCATGGCAGCGGGACACCCAGCAGGAGCCCCAACACCCTACACCAATGGCAAATCTGCTTTTATCCACCACCTGACCCCCTGGTGGGCTCTGCCAGGGCTGGGACTGGGCAGAGTGGATCCCCCTGATGTCGTTCACCTATGTGTCAGTGACTGTTGGATCCGATCTCTACAAGCGGGGAGATTCATTCTACCTCCAAGGTGAAATAAGTTCCCTGTCTATCTCCTGCAAGCTGAACATACATGGCAGTGACCTGAATCGGCTCTGAACATTTTGGGTTGTAGGCCTGCCTCTGCTCTGCCTACTCTCTGCCCAGTCACCACTCCCTCACGCCTTCGTCCAGCTCTCCCTGCACTGCGGCTCTGTGTGTGCGGGGAGATTTGGAGGCAGCATATGGTCCCGGTGAATAGCGGGGCTGGACATCCAGCTAGGACGTCCAACCCCACTATATGTGTCTCGGCATGGGGCCATAGTAACATAGTGTATGACAGCAGATAAAGACCAGTATGATCCACCTAGTCTGCCCATTAAGGGGCTAGAGTGCTTGTACCTGCTGCTTCGTGCAGGTCACCACCCTCTATGCCTTTGTTTAGGGTTGTACCTGCTGCTTCGTGCAGGTCACCTCCCTCTATGCTTTTGTTTAGGGGTGTACCTGCCTCTCCATTCAGGTCACCCCCTCCATTTGTTGAAGTATAAAAAATACGTGTTTATTTTGTTTTCATCCTCTTGCAATAAAGAGATCCACTGTGTCTGTCCCATGCCTTTTTGAATTCTGTCACTGTTTTTGCCGCTACCATCTCCATCAGTGATGGCATGCCAAGCATCTAGTGTGGCTTTAAGCATCAAAATCAGAAGAAAATTTCAGCAGCCATATTGTTGTTGTGGGCCAAGTCAATGCTGACTCTAGGAGATCCATCCTCTGGGTTTTCTAGTCAAGGTGCAACTGGAAGTAGCCATAGTTCAGTAAAGATTCTTCTAATTCACACAAGGTAACACCTTAGGAGATTTCATATCCTGAGATTTTTTTATCCCTTTAACAATAGATGATCACTAATCATTATTTATTCTCAATACTTCCCATTAAAGAACCTTAAAATAATTCAGTTGAAGAAAAAGGTTGATCTTTGGAAAATAAATCATCCTTAACTTCCTGATCCTGGCAAAATTCTAAAATTTCTGTTTTTCTTTTAAGAAAAACATTATCTTTAACTTAACAGAAATTGCTGTTGTTCCCATAGTCTTATTTTTGAGATCCTACAATTTACTTTTCATTTTCTGCCTGACAGTTGACGAATTTTGAACTGAAAAACCCTTCCATTGACTTTGATGCCTGTGCAACTCCACATCACAAAGGACTCACCCCAGCTTTCCCCCAGTGTGGGTTAAGCAGAGATGCCAAGGGGGATCAGTTTTTAAGTGGAAGATTCTGAGCCCATATCCCAACGCAGTTCATGGCCCGCCCCTATGTCCCACTCCACTCCTTCCCAATGTTCCCATTAAGAACTGATGGCTTGTATGCAAAATTTTCAGTCCATGTGCAAAACCGACCAAATTTGTGTGCAACTCAGTGTTGTGGAAACTATCAATGAAAAATGGCAATGATAAACCAGATGATTAAGGAGGAAATTTATTAAGGGCCCAATATTGAACTGCTCAGATTTTCGAAGGGCTATGCACTGATGGGTGCATAGCTCTCCCCACCACCCTCCAAACTGGATATTCAATGCTGCTGTGCCGTCACTGAATATCTGGTGATTACTGCCAAAGCTGGTAGCTGCCAAAGTTAACCATGCAGCAGTGATATCGGCTTCTGCCCGGTTAGCGACCGGCACCTTACAGATAGGCAAGGGTTTTCCTCACCTATCTTTAGGGCTCTGATCGCTAACTGGGTAGCAGCTGCTGCATGGTTAGTGCCAGTCTCCGCCTCTGCTCCACCCTGGACCACCCCTAACATGCCCTGATACTAACCGGATAGCATTGGGGCACGTAGGGGACTTATCTGGGCATATTCAACAGCACTGTGTAAGTGACATTGAATATCACCAGCTAAGGCATTTACACGGTTTACTGGGCTTTAAACCGTGTAAATGTCTTTTGACTATCGGGCCCTAAATGTTTATTTTCTGAATGGTAATACTCTGACAAGACTCACATTTACAAATCTTACCTTCACTTGCACACTCACACACATCATAGAAACATAGAAACATGACGACAGAAAAAGACCACATGGCCTATCTAGTCTGTCCTTCCATAACAACAACTACATAGAAACATAGAAACATGACAACAGAAAAAGACCACATGGCCTAAAGTCATGCGTCCTTTAGTTGCCTTCATGTAGACACCCCCCTCCTCCAATCCCTTTCCCCACACAAACACACACACCTGAGCAAGGGCTCTACACTGATACCATGCTGATAAAGCTCCTCCAGTGAAACCATATACTTTGATGCTGCCTGTGGTCTGAAATACAGTAGAAGAAAAGCCAAAGAGGCTGGCGTTGCTTTCGTAGCTATAGACTCCAAGGATGCTCCTTTGAAAATACAGTTGGTAACCCATTTGTGGTTCTTTGCCTTCTGCACCAGTGGAAACATACTCATCATACCAGCTGTATGCATACTGAAGTCTCTTAGCACTTCTGGTTTAATTTTATTCTTGAGTGTTATTATCATGTCCATTAGACATGCTTGCCAAGTGTTAAGGGAGCTTCTGCTCTGTAGTAACATAGTATATGATGACAGATAAAGACCAGTATGGTCCATCTAGTCTGCCCAGCAAGGTGGCATATGTAGGTGCACCTGCCGCTCCATGCAGGTCACCCCTCCCCATGCCTTTGTTTAGGGGTGTATTTGCCGCTACATATAGGTCACCCCTATTTGCTGAGATATAAGAGATAGTTATGTTTATTTTGATTTTATCCTGTTGCTGTAAAAGGATCCACTCTGTCTGTCCCATGCCATTTTGAATTCTGTCACTGTGTTTGCCCCCACCACTTTCATTGGGAGGGCATTCCAAGCATCCACCATCCTTTCAGTGAAAAAGTATTTCCTGACATTGCCTTTCAGTTTACCCCCATGCAGCTTCATGTTATGCCCTCTAGTTTTACAGTAAAGCAGGCTTTTTTAAAACTTTCTTTTTCATTTTAATGTGGAAATCATCCAGTCCATTAAAAGCGAGCAAACTGCTCCAAACATCTATCCAAATAGACAGAAGTACTAATATGGTCAAATAATTTGCAGGCAACATTTTCTTCCCGTGCCTATTGAATAAAGCAGCATATCGCCCTACAAGCAGCAGCGTGGGTGGAAGATACTCACACAGCTTCACAGGAGCATTGCTTGTGTCTCCATGACAGCTTCTTCCAAGAGTGTCTTTGCTCTCTGGGAGGCAATTTTATAATGGGTCATCCAGGTAGGAAAAGGCACATAGGTGAATACGATACACCTTTTTTCTTATACAGGCAACATATATGCCTATGTGCCTTTATAAAATGACCTCAGCAAAACAAGGTGCATGCATTTACACTTACTCTGAGGCAGCTGTAGTTATGTGTTTGCACGTGCTAGTAAGAATAGGTAAAGCTCTCTGAAGAATTTGAATTTATTTATTTAGTGCACTTATATTGTCTGCCTTGTGCCTGTATATATATAGAACAGGCCTTGACAAATTTTGTTTGGGTTTAGGAGCCAGGCCCAAATCTTAGGAGCCAGTGGCTGTGACCTCCTCAGTCCTCCCTTCCCTTCCCTCCCCCTGTTGTTTCCCTTCTCCACTGAAGTTCAGGAGCCATTGGGGGGGGGGGGGCAGGGGCAGAATCTTCTCTGAGGAGGTCTACTACATCTCCTTTAGGGCCAGATTTGCTGTTTTTCTATTTTAAGTCCAAGGGTAAAAAAGCTTAGTAAATCGGGTCCTTAATGCAGTTCTGCAGGTTACTAGTAGAATACAGTGTCAGCCTCCCCTCTAATCCACCCTGTTAATCTGTTGTCAACCAGACTTGCAATCTTTCTCTCTTCCCATTCTCTAGTCACCTAATCTTGCGCCTCCCTCCCCTCCCCACTCTCTCGTCACCCAGTTTCATTGCTCCCTTAAAATCAGCCACCCCAGGCTCCTACCTACTGAAATTCAGTCAGCCTCCCTCCCAGCTAACCAGTCAGCCCATCCCCATCCCTACTCCTGCAATCCAGTCAGCCCTCCAAGCCTCCCTCTAGTCTTCTTGTCATGGGAGCAGGGGCTGTATGAGGCATCTTTAAACTGAAATATATAGTTAGCAAATGTGTGTGTGTGTGTGTGTGTGTGTGTGTATAGTGCAATGGATTGCCAGTCTGTTCGTGGGATTGGGCAGTGGGGTGCGGGCCTGCAGCGCATGTGAGTGACTGTGTATGTCAGTGTGTGGTGCAGAGGTGAGATGCCTGAGCCAGTGTGTGAATGTGAGTGTGTGCTATGTTTATGTGTATATAGTGCAGAACTGGGGTGTGTGTGTGTGTATGTGTGTGCGGTGCAGAGGTGCAGAGGTGGGATGCCTGTGTATGTGTGTTAGGGGGGAAGAGGATTGCACCTTGTGCTGTTTTGTCCCTATGTATTGCCTACCTTCAACATCCCATACCTTTACACTCTCCCCCCCCCAACCTTTCTCCTGTTGCCCTCCACTCTCTGTTTCCCTTCCAGACTCTCTCCCCTTCTACCTCCCCACAAACATTCCCCTCCTACCCTCCATCCTTTCCTTGTTTAAAAAGACACTACCCCTTTAAATTTATGCTGCCTCATTCCCCCCACCTCCCACTGATGAGCCTTGTAAATTTAAGCCAGCTGCAATCGGGGCTGTTGGCGCAGTCAGCGTGGTTGGGTGGGTGGCTCGATGCAGCATGGCAGCGGCCTGCAGCAGGCCATGTGCTTCGGTACACATGCCCTGCTGCTTCTGAGCCCCCCTGGCTGTGTTATGATGCCCTGCATCAGTGGAGCGCTGAGATCAGAGTGGTGCTATTGCTCTAGTTCTGGTATTTTTACTGCTTCTGTCATTCTGTTTTTATTTATTTTTGTTTTAGTTACTTTGGCTTTAATTTTGCCCTCCAAGGGTTCCATTCCCCTTCCCGACCAGATTCAGGTCTTTTTCAGCCTTTTCCATCTTTTATTTTACATTTATTTACATTTTTTCCCTTCTTGATGCTCTCTTCTCTATCCTGTGGCCCCCTCCCTCACCCAGAGTTCCCTCCACATGCATGGGACAGAAAGCAGCACAAATCGCGGTCCAGAGATTGCAACCTTGCGTTGCCTTCTGCCTGTGGCAGATGCTGAACAAGAGGGGGGCGGAGGGAGTTACAGGAAAACGGGAGATGCCGGACATGTCGGGGGCATTAGGAAGTGGAGGGAAGATGTAGGATGTGGAGGAGGACAGGGAGTCAGAGGGAGGATGGGGAGGATAGGAAGGCAAACGGAACATGCTAGACCTCGTTGGGGGGGGGGGATAGGGAGATGAAGGGAAATACTGGATTTGGAAAGGGGGCATAGGGAGAGCAAGGGTGATTTTTGAGATGGAGTGGTGATGCTGAACACAGGGTTATAGGGAGACTATGGGGAGATGCTGGACATAGGGGGTGGAACAGAGGGAGACAGAGGGAAGATGCTGGACACGAGAGTAATGGGGGGGGGAATGAAAAGCATGAGTTTATAGGGAGAGAGAGGGGACAAGATGGACATGTGGAAAGTAGGTTGAGAAAGAGACAGAGAGATACTGGTCATGGGAATAATAGGGAGGAGATGGAATGGAAAGGAGATGGTGACGATGCTTGACATGGGAATATAGAAGTGGGAGGGGATGCTGAACATGGGGAGGTAGGGATGGAGAGGTAGAGGAAGAGATGCTGGGCATGGGATAGGAAGCGAGAAGAGGGACACAGAAGGATAGGGAAAGCAGAGATACTGGATGGAGGGAAAGAGCAAATGAGAGAGTGAGAGAGAGTGGGTTGGGATGGGGTGGGGAGGGAAGTTAGATATGGAGGGGAGAGAGAGAAAGAGTGAAAGACTGGGGAATAATGGACCAGGGAAGAAGAGGTGGGGAATAGGAGGACTGGGGTGAGGGTTGAAAAGTGGTAGGTAGAAGAAGTTAAAAAGAAATGGATTGAGGACTAGCTAGTAAGAAGTAGTAGTGAAATTTGAGTGGTCAGATAGAGAAAAATAAATAGAAGAAAGCTGAAAGGAAAAGATTATCCAAGATGGAAGGAAGTAAAACAAAACAAAACAAAAGGGAAGACAAGAAATGGTTGTTGGCCTAGAGACCATAGAAAGAGAGCTAAGAGAAGACAGAGGAAAGCAGAAACTTCAGATTAGGACCAGCATGATCAAAGAATAAAATAGTCAGACAACAAAGATAGAAAAAATGTGTTTATTTTCAATGTAATGATTGGACATTGCTTTCTTTATATTTTGCACAGTATGGGGAAATGTATCTCTGTTTCTCTGGTGTTGCACTGCATGCAGCGTATGGTTTCTTGGGGTTTTAGTTTAATTTGGTCTGCATATTTCTAATTTTATTTTAGGTTGTGGTCACTTATTCTGTATTTGGAAAGGGTCTGTGTTCTGAGTGTGTAATCGAGGCCAAGTGTTCTGTTAACATGGAGTTTTACGGTGCATGGGGACCTGTACTGTATTAATCTGACTTGTTCAGCTTTTCAAATAGGTGTATGGATGTTCTAGGGTTTGCTGCAATATTTACAGTGCTGCTTTTTGTCTGCATAAGTTCCTTTTTGTATGAATTTTGGAAGCTGGTGCTGAAAGAGTATGGTAAATTTGCTCTGTAGATCCTCAGTGACTTTTGTAGGGTTTTGTATTATTTCACAATATGCCTGGTACTGGAGAATGTTGATGTTGTTACTAAGATGACCAGAATCAGATTTTTTTTTAATATACTGAATTCTGTGGGTGAATGTTCTGCTCTGCACCTATTGTCGAGGAAGGGGTTTCTGTGGATGCAGAATATCTGTTCAAAAGAAAAAGCAAGAACCATAACACAGTTTATAGCAACAAAATAAAATGAGCTATAACTTTATAATTTGGTGTTAACAAACTGGGCTGTGGTTCTTGCTTTTTCTTTTAGTTCCTTTTTGTGTGAGCGTCTTGCATTTCCTTTGTTTTTTGCAGCATATGTATTACATTAAACCCATGCTGGTCCAGTGTGCAGTTTCAGGAGCTATGCTGAGGTTGCCAAATCCCTCTTGGTGTTTATGTTGGAGTGGGAGCTGTTGTGTTGGGGTCACAAACAATGTTCCCTCTAATTTTCTGTAGGCTGTGTGCGCATAAAATATCAGCTGTGCAGCTTTTGAAGGAAGGTTAAATTTTTGTGCGCCACATAACGACACTCGGAGTTATATACTTTAAAATTTGACTACACGTCAGAATACAGTATGTACACCACATTGATTGCCCTAAAAAATATTGTAGAACTTGTGAAAACCATAAATACACAACAACTTTTCAATTCTAAGAACGTCTGTGTTGTTTTCTATCAGAATCAGAACCGTAATTTTTGTGCGCTCTGTTGTAAAGTATGTGCGCTCACTCGGTGAGGTGTGTGCGCGCGCACACGCGCACAGCTTAGAGGGAACAGTGGTCACAAAGCCCCCCTTGTTTTTGTGAAGGTGGAAAACGCTGTGTTGAGGCCACTGAGCATCTGTTTTTGTGAAGGTAGAAAATGTTGTGTTGAGGCCACTGAGCATCTCTTTTTTTGTGAAGGTGGAAAATGCTGTATTGGGTTGCTAAATTGCCTTTGTGGAAGTGGGAGGTGCTGTGTTGGTGCTATTGAGCCCCTCTTCTTTGGCACATTTAGTGGCATGTTTCCTAAGCTCCATGCTAGAGCACATGTGCGCTACGTTACCAGCATGGGGCCGTAGGCTAATTGCAGAAAGGCAGGTACAGTACGTCCCCCTGCAGTTACCACTCTTCAACGTGGCAAAACCCACAGGTGCAACTAACGCCACACATTGAGGTGAAATAATACAGTAATGATGAGGCAGGGGGCGTCGATCTGTAGGTTGCAGGGGGGGGGGGGGCACCAGGAACCCTAGAAACGGTCGTGCCTGTTATCCCCCTGGCCTGTTTCCTTGAACAATTCAATGATGACCACCAACTACCCTAATCACCGAAACCCCCAGGAATCAACAAAAAGACCGCAAAGGCTTACGGAATACGCTCAAAACTACGCTCTTCACAGAACACTACAAGGAGATAACACGAACTGTCTAAATGAACTCTCTTTCAGCCCAACAAAATGTAAAAATGTAAATATTTATTGTATACAGCCCACACTGTATATAGCTCACCACACAATCAACTTCACACCATTCACACACACACTTATGCATTTATCACTGCATGCCCACACCCAAGCACCCTGGCACTTGATTTGTTTGCTGTGTAATCCACTTTGATTTCAGGATAAAGCGGTATATAAATCCTTTTAAATAAATAAATAAAATAAATAAATAAATTAGCACCCTTTCAACGTCCCTGTCCAAACTCTTTCTGGCTTTGCACAAACAAAATGCATTTTTCCTTAGTGTGTATACAGGTAGTGCTCAGTACTGTACAACCCACTTACAGCACGGAAAGGTGGAGGGGGGGGGGGATAAAATAAAGGAATGATTATAGATCACATTTCAAAAGCCAATGGAATACAATGGGAAGTGAGCATTATTCAATTTTTGAACAGAAAATGAAAAGCAAATATCTCATAATGCAGCTCGCAGTGATTTAAATGATAATGATGTCTCCAGCACATTATCTCTCTATAAATAGACATAATCAGGAGAAAGATTGTTTTTATCCTTTAAAACAAAGTTTTGTACAGTAAACAATCCTCCAGGAATAAAGAATGAAAATTTACATTGCAGAGGTAGAACTGGCATTAGAACTAAACAAATCTTTTGCCCAGCAAAGAAAGCATTAGCATTATTTAGCATTAGGAGTGGAGGAGTAGCCTAGTGGTTGGGGCAAGGTACTTAAGGCCAGAAGGTCAGGGGTTCAAATCCCACTAGAGGACAGCACCCTTGTGCCAGGACTGGGGTTTCTAGTCCCACAGTTGCTCCTTGTGGTCTTGGGCAAGCCACTTAACCCTCCATGTTCCCTGTAGGTTTTAGTGTATGTGTCTCATATCCCCATGTGTTAAATGTATCCCCCAATTGTGTTGTGACCGCTTTGATTGAAGGATAAGGCAGTATATAAAACTGTCTAAATATTTTCCAGCATGGTTACAAATTTAGTAGAAAAAAGTAGGCATCATTTTTCTTTTCCTTTCAAATAATTTTTTATTTAAACTTTTCTGCAGAGTACACAGTCAGGCACAATGCCTATGTGATATATGCAAAAGAATGAAGTGGAAATATCAGAGGCCAGTGGTAGCCTGGTGAATGTGCATGAACATTGCAGATAATATTAATTATAAAAAAGAGGAAAATAACCTATTTGTGGAGCTGCAGTAAAAACTTGCCTAAAGACTTTTGAAAAGTATTTAAAAACCCGCTTCTGCCAGCGACCTCGATTAAGGCCCAGAAAGGAAATGGCATGCCACAGATTACCCAAATTCCAAATGCATTTGAAGATTGTACGCCTTCACTTTGCATATGAATTTGGATTCTAGGTTTAATTACTTGCCTTCTACAGCTGAGCTCAAAGTGCATCACAAGCAAGGGTAGTAGGTGTTTCCTTGCCCCGGTAACAATCTAGGGGCTCATTAAGTAACATGCATTAACAGTACATTATGGTATGTTAATCTGAGTTATGCATTCAGGGGCATGTTTCCTAAACTCGAACACTTGCTAATATCCGTCAGCAAGCTCTAAGTGCCTCTGTGGCCCATTTTATTTCTATAGCAGCAGTGGCACTATGCACATGTTCACATAGAGTTAACCTTTAGTAAACATGTTCTTAATAAATAGGCTTGCATTATATAGAAACATAGAAACATGATGGCAGAAAAAAGACCACATGGCCTATCTAGTCTGTCCTTCCATATCAACTATGTGGAGTGGAGGAGTGGCCTAGTGGTTGGGGCAAGATACTTCAGGCCAGAAGGTCAGGGGTTCAAATCCCACTCGAGAACAACAACCTTGGGCCAGAAGGACTGGGGTTCCTAGTCCCACAGGTGCTCCTTGTGGTCTTGGGCAAGCCACTTAACCCTTCATATCCCATGTTCCCTGTAAAATAATTGTCTCCAAGTTATAATGCCCTGTTCAATGTAATTTCAGTTTGTTCAATGTAAACACACTGATGCAGAATAGTACAGTATATAAGAGAATGTAAATAAATAAATAAACTACAATAGTCCCCTTTTTATCTTTAGTGTTTGTCCCATACTTTTCTGATTTCAGATACTGTCCTCTTCTCTACACCTCCACTGGGAGACTATTCCATGCATCTACCACTCTTTCCATAATGAAATATTTACCCATATTACTCCTGAGTCTATTCCCTTTCACCCTCATCCTATGTCCCCTCGTAGCAAAGCTTGCTTTCAATTGAGTTTCTTCCTGTGCATTTCTACCATGGAGGTATTTAAACATCTCTATCATATCTCTAGCCCGACTTTCCTCTAAAGTATACATACTAAGATCTTTAAGTCTGTCCTCATATACTTTATAAAGAAGACCACTAACCATTTTAGTCGCCACCCTCTGCACTGATTCCAACCTGGTTATATCCTTTTGAAGGTGCGGTCTCTAGAATTGCACACAGTACTCCAAATGAGGTCACACCAGAGACTTAAACAGAGGCATTATCACCTCCTTTTTTCTGCTGGCCATTCCTCTTCCTATGCACCCAAACATCCTTCTGGTTTTTGCTGTCATCTTTTCTACCTGTTTAGCACTTCACCCCCTAAACCTGCTTCCTTGGATTACTCCAGCCCAAATGTATGACCCTACATTTTTTAGCATTAAATGTCAGCTGCTAAATTCTAGACCATTCTTCAAGCTTAGCTAGATCCCTCCTCATGTTATCTACTCCTTCCTGGGTTTCTACTCTATTGCAGTTTTTTGTATCATCCACAAACAGACAAACCTTATTTGACAGCCCTTCCACAATATCACTAACAAAGATGTTAGAAATAATCGGACCAAGGACAGATCCGTGCGGCACCTCACTGGTAACCTCCTTCTCCTCAGAGTGAGCTCCATTTACCTCTACCCTTTGCCGCTTCCCACTCAACCAATTTCTAACCCAATCAGTAACTTTAGGGTCCATCCCTTGGGTGATCAGTTTGTTTACTAATTGTCTGGGCGGAAAGGTGTCAAAGACTTTACTGAAATCTAAGTACACCACATCTAGGACTCTCCCTCGGTCTAACTCCCTGGTCACCCAGTCAAAGAAATCAATCAAATTTGTTTGATAAGACCTGTCTCTGGTAAACCCATGCTGCCTCGGATCCTGCAATCCGCTGGACTTTAGAAACCTCACTATTCTCTCTTTTAGCAGCGTTTCCAATAATTTAATCACCACAGACGTTAGACTAACCAGCCTGTAGTTTTCAACCTCATCCTTACTTCCGCTTTTGTGTAAAGGAACTACATGTGCCTTTCTCTAATCCTCTGGCACCACTCCAGACTCCAAAGAAGCATTGAAAAGGTCAAACAGTGGGGGGGGGGGGGGGAATCCAAGATGGCGTTTTGAAGGAGTGTGCCTGTGACTCGGCGATTTCGTATGGGGAAGAAGCGTAAGCCTAGGGAAGCCAAACAGCCATCAACGGCACCCCAGGCTTCTACGCCGTTACCTTCGATAGTTACGGGTCCGATGGATGTTTTTGTCTCGCCGGTGCCACGACAGTCAGCGGTGGACGGGGAGAGTAGCTCGGCTGAGCGGCGGTTGGAGGTGGAGTCCTTGCTGTCCGCTTCGGGCGGTGATTCTTTCTCCCCTGGCTTGGCAAGAGTCCCTAAGGTTCCTCGATCAGATGCTGGCGCGGTGAGTAACCTGGAAGAGGGAGCTGTTCCGCATGCTGCTATCACGGAGCGGAGCGTGGTCAGCGTCTGTGTCCAGGACCCCCTGGCTCCCCTGGATATGCGTGCGAGTGGGGAGTCAGGAGAGAGACGTGCAGAGGGAGGTCGGGGAGTGTGCATTGTGCCTACCCAGTTGGTTCCTACCTCAGCTGCGGGTGGATTGCAGGATTCGTTGGTTGAACAGCAGGTCTCTGCTCCTGTTGCTGTTCTGACACAGGGAGTCCCAGAAGTTGTGACCCTGGAGAATATCTGGGCTGCGATTATGCAACTTCGTGCTGAACTGGTTCCGAAGATCAACAGCTTGGTGATTCAGGTTTCCAGTAATATTGATACTATACGGGAGAATGCTGAGAATATCTCCTTGCTTCGGACTGAGATTTCAGATGTCCGTGCAAACAATGTGACTCTGGAGAGGGACATGGAGTGTTTTAGAAAGAATGTTGCCCCAATGCGGTCTAAGTTGGAGACGCTGGAGAACGCGATTCGAGCTACAAATATTTGTGTGATTAATTTTCCTAAAGTAGAGCTGGTTTCTCCTAGGGATATGTTTCGTTCTTATTTAGTAGAGAATTTGGGTATCCCCCTTGAGTCCCATCCCCCAATAGTTAAAGTGTATTATCTTCCAGTTGGGAAAAGAGTAATGGGTGGTGGGGTGGTTCCAGGGGTGGTTAGTGCTGATGTCCTAAATGTAACTGAAATGCTGGAATCCTCTCAGGAGCAACAGGTAGTTTCTTCTACTTTATTGATTACATTAGCTTTGCTGTCTGATAAGGAATGGCTTATGAGGATGTTTTTTAAAAAACGGCATATGTTGTTTAAAGGTTTCTATGTTTCCAGATTTATCTAGAGAGACTCAGAAGAGGCGGCGGGATTTCCTTTTATTAAGACCTGGGGTTCAACAGTTGGGTGGGCTCTTTTTTCTGAAATTTCCCTGTAAGTGTCTGATTAAATATCAGACACATTCCTATCTTTTTTATGAGCCCACCCAACTGTTGGACTTCATTAATGCCCGACATCCTGAGGTCGGAACGGATCCTCCTTCTGCTTAGGACAAGCTTGACTTAGGGCCTGACTGTATGGTACACTCTTTTTCCTTCATATTTTTGATAATGTGTTTATTTTCCTTCTAGGTACCCCCCATTATTGGTGGGCTAGGATGAACGGGGAAAGATTATATATGTTACCTCTATTAGTTTATATATGCCACTTGCATTAATTATATCTATTGCCTGTATTATCTTTATTGATTCTGGATGGATTTTTTCTTTTCCCGTTTTGTTTTCTGTCTCAAGATGTATTTCTTGATAAATTTTGTATAATGTTATAAATAATAAATAATAAAAAAAAAAAGAAAAAAAAAGAAAAGGTCAGACAGTGGAGCTGCTAGAATGTCCCCAAGTTCCCTCAGGATTCTTGGATGTATCCCATCTGGACCCATCGCTTTGTCTACTTTTAGATTAGCTAGTTCCTCACAAACACAGTCTTCTGAAAATCATCCAAGATCCCCTTCATTTCTGTTCCTTTTTGTGGGTGTTTTCTGAGGTCCTGCTCCTGGTCTGTCATCTGTGAACACAGAACAGAAATATTTGTTAAGCAATTCCTCTTTATCCTCATCGGCTTCTACACATTCCTCCCCTTCACCCTTGAGTCTGACAGTACCACTTTTGCCCTTCCTCCTCTCACTAACATATATGAAAAATGTCTTATCCCCCCATTTGATTACATTGGCTATTACTTTTTCTTTTTGTATCTTTGCTTTCCTGACTACTTTGCTAGCTTCTCTAAGTTTTTCCAAATATAGATGCTTATCTTTCTCTCTCTGTGATATCTTGTATTTCATGAAGGCCTCCCTCTTTTTCTTCACCTTTTCAGCTACTTTTTTTGAGAACCATAGCAGCCTCCTTTTCCTTTTACATTTATTTACCTTTCTAACAAAAAGGTTTGTTGCACTTAAAATATCCCCTTTCAATTTTGACCATTGTTTTTCTTTATCCCCCAGCTGTTCCCAGCTTACTAATGACTCCATGAGGTATTGTCCCATCTTGGCAAAGTTAATTTTCCCAAAGTCTAAGGGGTATGTTTACTAAAACCCCGTTAGAGTGCGCGGCGCGCTAGTGTGCGGATGCCATATAAGGAGTGGGCATTTCAGTCAGAAAAAAGCAAAACCGGGATTAATCATGCGCTAATGTGCGCTGCGCTCAAGTGCGCCCCGCACATTAGCGAATGAGAAAGTTGCGCGGGAAGCATAAGTGGCGCGCTGATGTGCAAGCACAGGAGCAGAGCTACAGTGCAATGGTTAAGACACTGACCAATGGTGCAGGGATCATGGGTTCAATCCCCCACTGTACCCAATGAAGAAGGCTGGCTGAGGCAATACCTATTATGGGGAAGATTGCCTTAGGAGGCATTTTATTTTTATTTTAATTATCTCTACTAGCAAACGCACTCTCAAAGCGTGTTAACATAAGGTGCCCCATAAGGCACATTTTAAAGTGCACTGTCCGCCAAGGCACCTTAGAATGTTGCTTATAGGGCGCTTGATGGTACCGCAAGGTCACAGCACCGTTTGAGGTACCGCAAGGTCACAGCACTGTTTTTGATGGCAGCACTGTGCAGTTTAAGGAATGAAAATCATAAGTAGGTGCGCTGACATGCAAGGAGGAGCAGCAGTGTAGCACAATGATTAAGACACTGACCAATGATGCAGGAGTCATGGGTTCAATCCCCCACTGTGCCTAATGAAGAAGGCTGGCTGAGGCATTACCTGTTATAGGTAATATTGCTATAGGGGGCATTTTATTGTTATTTTAATTAGTGCTGCCAGCAAACACACCCTCAAAGTATTGTAACATAAGGTGCTGCATAAGGCGCCTCATAGGGTACCCCAGAGGGCACATTTTAAAGTGCACTGTCCGCCACGGCACCCTACAATGTTGCTGAAAGGGTGGCCTATAGGGCGCCATATAGGGTGCCCTATGAGGCACAGCAAGGTCATAGCACTGTGTTTGATGGCAGCACTGTGCATTTAAACGCATGGAAATCTGCAGTAGGTGCACTGACATGCAAGGAGGAACAGCAGTGTAGCACAATCGTTAAGTCACTGACTGCTGATACAGGGGTCATGAGTTTGATCCCCAGTGTGCTTTATATGTAAGGCTGGCTGAGGCATCAGCTTTGACATGTATGTATTGTTTCCTGCAGCACTTTATTTGTATTTTATTAATTGCTGCCAGCAAACACGCCCTCACGTGCCGTAACTGAAGGTGCCGCATAAGGCACCCTATAAGGCACTCCATATGGCACATTATAAAGTGCACTGTCTGCCACGGCACCCTATAATGTCCCCTATAGGGCACCCTATAAGTCGCTCCACAGGATAACGTATAGTGCACCTTATATGGACGGTAACCATAAGGTGCCCTATAGATCGCCCTCTGAGGCACCTTATGGGTACAGTACACTGAGAGTGTTTTTGCTGGCAGCAATAATGTACATGAAAAAGAGATAATGCTTTGGGCAACCCTATCAAAGAACTCCACTGTGGGTTTGGACCCATGACCTCTGGCTCCACAGGCAGTGAAATAACCAGTGGGCTACAGCTCTATAGCTGCTAGCATGCCCCTGGCTGGCTGTAGAGGGACTGCACATCATCACACAGGATGGTCACCAGGATAGGGTTAGGCCACCCGTACCCATGATGCACTGCACATGCAAATCAGCTGTCCACAGATGAACACAAGATGGGGTATGCACCCCCACAGCACCTCGGCCTGGTAGGGGGAACTGACCAGGTCCACCCCCACAGCACCTCGGCCTGGTAGGGGGTACTGACCGTGTGTGTTAATGACACAGAGTAGCTACACACCGTCACATTGTGCGGGTACTGTGCTCACCCTGAGTGTGTGGTGGGGCGCCCAGCACCAGGTCCACAGCACCTTCCATGGCAGAAATTGGCCATGCTGCAGGTCTCCAGCAGTGCTAATGTGTGAGATAGGTAGTTTTTGCAGAAACACCTTGGATATATCTGTTTGTCTCAGTCAGGTGTAGCCCCCATGGACCCCTAGGAGGATTATGTACCACCACCCTCCTTCTCCAGGGCTGAGGGTGGTAAACATGGTCTCCCATCAACAGATGCACATTCTACCTCTCAGCAATGGTGGCTGTAGAGGGGACCATCAACCCCAGTCCTGCTGGGGAACAGACACCCTACAGGGCAGTCAATGCAGCTCTGTACATATCCATAACACAATAGCAGACAGACATTAGGCCTGGATATGCTAAGCTGCACACCACCACCATGTGATATTCTCCTGCAGCAAGCCTTCAGCCACTGCACCCTGCAAGGCACTCCATCAAGACACATACCAGCTGCAAACAGTCTGCTAGCTAGTCCATAGTGCATGTTCCTGGTGGAAATGCATGCACCCAGAACTGGGATGTCAGCATACACAACAAGCAGATAAGTCAGTGACTGGGCTCCAAAAAGAAAACCATAAATATCACATGAAAGAAATACTATATAGCACTATGGGGGTGCCTAGCCATGCTGTGGTCACTGCACAGTCAGGGTGAGAGTGATCTCCCAGCAGGACATGCTGAGGCCACCCTGTCTGTGTAGGTGGTGGCCGGGCACTAAAATGTCCCAGCCAGTGCCCTATGCCCTGTGCAGATGCATCCTGGCCAGGCCACCCTGTCCGGGCTATACCCATGGTACCTTGCTCCTCATTATGCACATTAGCAGGCCAATACTGGCAACAGTGCTGGCAGTGTGGGCTGTGGAGGGTGTTTGCAGCCACCACACACTGGATAGACAGACAGACACCCCCACACCTATGCCAGCATTGTGCTACTATAGAGGAGTTTAGCAGCCCTGGCCACCACACCAGTCCTGGGCACAGTACAGGCATAGATATGGTACGCAATACTGTTGGGGGTCACTTCCCAGGGTGGTACACACTGTCAGAGACCAGACCTGAAGCACACTCCACAGACATCAGAAAGATTGTCATGATGGAGCTCAATGAGCAAACTGTGCTTAACGTAGGAATTGCTATCTGCCAGTAATCATAGGAAACGTTTGATAGCTGTGTACCGTATACCCAGGTGTAGGGTGGCATTGCTAAGGTATGCAAGTGCTAGTATTGGGAGATGCACGCAGGGCCCAATATCCTGCCTCTCCAGGAGGCATTGGCTAATGGGGCCTGTGGGTGTGGTTGTGGGTGTGTCTGCCCCTGTTGGCTGCTGCTTTACGGCAGAGGTTCCCAACTCCAGTCCTGGTGTGCCAAACACTGTTCGGGTTTTCATGCTGTCCCTCATGGATATGCATGAGATACATCTGCATACCATGGGGGTGGTGCATAGATATGCAGCACAGGCATCTTTATTATAGGCAGCATGGAACCTGAATGGTGTTTGGCCCTCCAGGACTGCATTTGGGAGACTCTGCTCTAGGTAATGCGCCTGTTTATGGTGTCTGTGCTCTGTAGGGTATAATATAGGCGTATTAACCATGCGTATGTTCTCTGCAATAAAGGTTTGTCCTTACTATCACGGTTTAGTTGTGGGAAAAATATGTGGACTGAATTGGCAGTAGCCCCAGCTGGGCTTTGAACCTGTGACCTTCTGTTCTTGCACATACTGTCTGTGTGCACTGCACCACCTTGTTGCCACAGATGTGCTGTATTCCCTGGGGAAGTCCATGACTGTACATCCGACAGGGCCTGTTTGTTGCAGTGCACGGCACCCACCTGGACAGGGCTAGGCCATGGTCTGCTGTGGCCACCAGCTGCTGCCACCTCCACCACCAGTACCGCTCCATCCTTAGACTGGAGATAGCATAAACCCTGAAGGTTTTGTGGCCCTCCAGAACTGCATTTGGGGGAATCTGCTCTAGGTAATATGCATGTTTCTGGTGTCTGTGCTCTGTAGGGTAAAATAGAGGTGTTTGAGCCATGCTTATGTTCTCTGCAATAAAGGTTCGTCTTTACTATCACGATATAGTTGTGGGTAAAATATGGGGAGTGGATTGTCAGGAGCCCCAGCTGGGGCTTGGACCTGTGACCTTCTGTCTCCAAACACACTGGTTGTGTGCACTGCACCACCGTGTTGCCACAGAGACAGTGCATTCCCTGATGATACCATGACTGTTTGTCCGGCAGGGCCTGTCTGTTGCAGTGCATTGCACCCACCTACACAGGGCTAGGCCATGGTCTGCTCTGGGCAGCTGCCACTGCCCCCCTCCACCTCCAGTACCCCTGTGCCAACATGCTGACAAGCCCTTCTGCTGGTGGTGCTGGTGGTACGCAGTCTCAGGCCATCCTGTGTGCGGGTAGGCGGCTGCCTATGGTGCGGGTTCTGGGGTAGGGGTGCCTGCATATCTGTCTGCACGTCCCCCAATCACTGCCTGCCAATGTTCTGTGCCCTTGGGGGTACCTGCTGGGTACTATCCCCTGTGACACTGTGCTAAACACTCTCGTGCCCATGTTGGGCCCTCATCAGTTGCTGTCTGGCTGCTGTTTAGTTTCAGCATTCCTAAGTGCCATCTAGGCATCTGCCTAGTTCGCACTGTGCCCCAGCTGCACCACAGCATGTGCCGCCTGCAGCCCTCTGAATCCCCTTTCCCAGCATATGTCCAGTTGCCCATTCCGACCTGGCCGCCCTGCTATTGTGGAACATGTGCATGCCATAGGTAACCTGTCCAATGGAGAGGGAAACCCTGATCAGTGCTATTTCACTGTGGGATCATTCACCTTGTATGGGGACGGAGCGTAGACCCTTCTAAAATTCATATTTATTTTTTGGGGCTTTCTTGGGAGTGTTTTTTGATGTTTCCCATTACTATCACTATTGCCCAGCTTTATTATAATTTTATTATATTTTGTTGGGGTCATTTTTAATGTTTATTTGCCCTTTTGTTCCGTGCACATGTATCACACTGCTCACTTTTTTGTAGGTTTCCCTGGTTTTGAGTTACATTGCTTACATAAATGGTTTCTCTTCCCTTTAAATCGGCTCTACCGCGAGGTTTTCACTCGCGGTATTTTTTTACTTGATTTTCAGCCCCGCTCCTGTATGGGGAGCCTCTCCCCTCCCACTCTCCACCCATTGACCCCTTCTCTCCGCCCCTGGGGAGCCTTCCTCCGCCCTCCAGGAGCCTTTCCACGCCTCTATCGCACATCAGCGCGCTGCGCACATGAGCGGGCACTTTAGTGCGGCGCGCACATGTGCGGGGCACAAAAATACATCATTAGCATGCGCTAAGGTACCTTAGCGCACGCTATTGTGCGCTGCGCACTTGAGCGCAGTTTAGTAAACATACCCCTAAGACCCTCACTTTTGAATGGATTTTATCAGTCCGAGTCCTAATACTGAATCACATCATCTAGTGATCACTGGATGCGAGATTATCTCCCACTATAACATCAGAAATACTTTCACCATTGGTAAGAATGAAGTCCAGTATGGTCCTTTCATGTGTAGGTTCTGTTGCCAGTTGCTTGAATAGTTCTCTCTGTAGAGAATCCAGGATCTCCTTGCTTCTAGATGACACCACAGCAGGAATGTGCCAATCAACATCTAGCATATTGAAATCCCCTATCAGTAGCACTTTTCCTTTCATGGCAATGCTGTGTATGTCTTCTATTAAATTTCCAGCCACTTCTTTATCTTTATCTTTATTATTACATTTGATTGACCCCCTGAGCCAAAACATCAAGGCAGTGTACAGAAACAAATAAAAGCTACTAAATAAAAAGATAGAAAAGAACGCCAAAACAAAATAGGATAGAGAAGAGTACAGGGCACTCAGAGAAGATAGAAAATAGTTGGAGAGGAGGTCTGACTGACCCTTTGAGGGAGGTCTGTACATCACTCCAATGCAAATGGATTTCCCTTTCTCTCTTTCTAGTTTAATCCACACTGCCTCCTCTTTCCCTTGTAAGCCTTGTAATTCTATAGCTTTAATATTATTTTTTTTACATATAGTGCCACTCCTCTTCCACTTCTTCCTACCCTGTTCTTTCTAAATAAAGTATAGCCCACTATAATAATCCTAGTCATGGTTGTCCGTGAACCATGTCTCTGTAATCACCACTAAATCCAAGTCAGCCTCTTCCATTAAAGCCTCAACATCTGGGATCTTATTTCCCATGTTATGGGCATTTATACAGACTGCTTTCCAGATGTTGCCCCTTTTACCCATTTCTACAGAGGTATTTAATGTTTCATTTACCTGCGGGCTTTCTCTTACGTGGGAGCTTTCTTCACCCATCCCAAGTGAATCAAGTTTAAATCCCTCTTCAGTAGGTTAGTCAGTCTGCTGCTGAAGACACTTTGACCCTTCTTGGACAGATGGATGCCATCTCTGCTCTGCAACCCTTGGAACTTCATCTCATTGTCCAGGAAACCAAAATGTTCTCATTGACCCCATCCATGCATTCATCTCTAGGATGCAAGCTTCTCTATCTCAGCCTTTACCCTCAACAGGGAGGACTGAAGAGAATACCACCTGCGCACCTATCTGCTTCACCCTCTGTCCCAGAGCTATGAAGTCATTTTTGATACCTAGCAGTATCATTTGTGCCGACATGGATGAGCAACATTGGATAATAGTCAGGAGGATTGATGAGTCTCAGCAAGATCTCCATAACATCTCAGATTTTGGCACCTGGTAGACAGCACACCTCTCTAGACATCAAGTCTGGTCTGCAGATGTATGCCTTAGTACCCCTCAGAAGAGAGTCACCAACCACCAGTACCCTTTGTTTCCTTGTGGTCCCTGATTCTGAAACTTTGGGGATGCTTGAGCCCTGGTTCTTCCTTTTCTTAGGCTACTTTCACTTCCTTCACTTCCAGGGCTGCATACTGGTTCTTCAATTCAAGGGCAGGAGAAGTTGGAGTGTTGATTCTGCAGGCTCTGGTAACTTGTGTCCAACTTTCTTCATTCTGTAGCCTCCCATCTTCACCTCTGTCGGAGAGCTTGGATGTTTCAAGAAGCATATCATCAATGTACTTTTTACTATCTCAAATGCTTCTCAGCCTCACCAACTCTTCTCTGAGCTCCTCCACTTGTTTCCTGAGAATTCAGCATGCAGACATCCTGCACATGGAACTGGTGCTTCAACTGGCATTGGGATCTCTGTCTGGACAGAGGCAGAAACTGTAACGTGGGCAACAGCTTTGGCAATAAGATTTTTCCCAGCCATTGTTCAGTTAGTGGAGCATTGGTACCTGTTGAAGTTAAAGAGAGAGACGTACCAAAGTCCTTACCTGTTCCTGAGGCCATGTTGGGTGAAGTGATTTGCACAAAGTCCCAAGGAGTGTCATTGGAAGAAATGTAATTTAAATCTTGGCTTCCCTAGTTCACATCTGCTGTGCTAACCGCAAGACTACTCCATCCTTAATGTGCTTCGAATCACATTAAATCACTGAATCAAATCACTGAATTAACTATGAGGCTATTTATAAGTCCCTGTTATGATGGTTCTTTTATAATGACTGAAGACATACTACATTAAACTAAGAGCCTCTTACTAAAGCCTACAAAGGATTTGCAATTAATGGATCAAACAAACACATGTTAATTGCAAAGCCTCCATGTTAGCTGTCGAGGGTGTGACCAGTATGTTCCTGGCAGCTCGCATGTGATGGGCCACTCGAATGTGCTCTCCACTAAGATGGGTTCATATAACGACGATAGAGGAGTTGTTAGGTGAATCCACATTAAGATCTGCATTGCTTCTGAGCACGCAGCAATTGCCCTGGTGCTCTCCATGCCGCAACTTAAGTCTTGCTGTATAAAATAAGGATATGTAATGCTGAAGATATGAAAAGATATGTTTTGAGTGGGTGAGTCTATGGAATAATATACAGTGCTCTCACCTGGGTGATTTTAAGATTAAAATCCCAATAATGCTCTTTCATGTACATTAACGCGTTGACGTGTTAATGTATGCCAGTAAATGAGGCCCAAGTTGTACCTGAGACCATGTTAGGTGAAGTGATTTGCTCAAAGTCCCAAGGAGTGTCATTGGGAGAAATGTAACTTAAACCTTGGATTCCCTGGTTCATATTCTGCTATGCTAACCACAAGACTTAAGAACAAATGCCATCATTTAAATTAAACACACTTCCTCTAGGTTACAAACTGAACAAAATCCACCACCGCTTCCACAAAGAATCAAATAGCCCAGGAACAAATGGATCACAATGGGCTCTGGTAGGTTGCGACCTGTAATGCAGAGATACCCTATACATCAAGTGATATCCCTGCATAATGCCTTCTCTGCCTTGGATAATGAGAGTGCCCAAGCGATGGAAACTGAAGTGCTCTTAAATGATAGACTTAATGCCAAATCTACTGATAATGTACCAGATAGGAAGAAAAAAATCACAAAACAGAAAATTACTACTCATTGGAGATTCCATCATCAGAGGCACCAACCTGGGAACACAGTTCAAAGGAGAGAGAATGGTCAAATGCCTCCCAGGCTCTTCAGCCAGCAGGAATACAAACCAAATTGTTGATATAGTTAGTGCAGAAAGTGAGCACTCCAAAACTGATTTTGTCAT
This sequence comes from Ichthyophis bannanicus, assembly GCA_033557465.1. Classification (NCBI taxonomy): domain Eukaryota; kingdom Metazoa; phylum Chordata; class Amphibia; order Gymnophiona; family Ichthyophiidae; genus Ichthyophis; species Ichthyophis bannanicus. Next base: position 952,496,279 of record CM066033.1, on the reverse strand, counting down.
CCACTTGGGTACAAATGACCTGGCTAGGAACTGTGTCTCTGCAGGTCAAAGGGACTTCCAGACTCTGGGATAGAAGCTCAAGCCCATTGCTATCCACTCTTCGGGATCATGTCACTCCTTTACTCTTCCGTCTTCATTGGTTGCCAGTTTCGTTTCGTTTTCAATTTAAGTTATTGACCCTGTTACACAAAGTCTATCACACCAGCACTCCGCCGTATCTGATTGATCTCCTTTCCTTTCATTCCCCTCGACATACACCCCGCTCTTTCCACCTTAACCGTCTTGCCCTTCCTTCCCCTTCCCGTGCCCGTCTGCAGCTCACCCGTCTTTCTGCATTTTATTTCGCTGGCCCTGCTCATTGGAATTCTCTCCCCTCCTCTCTCCGTCTGGAATCACAATATGCCACTTTTAAACAAAACCTCAAAACCCATCTGTTCTCCCTAGCATTTAACGTCCCTTCTCCTTTTGTATGAGTTCACCCTTTTGTATATATATATTTTTTTTTATAAAGTTTTTTTATTAACCGCAATGAAAAAGAACAGCCATCAACAAGCAGCCCACAAAGAGCAAATCCCCAAGCAGGGTGCACTCTTATCCCCGCCATGGGGACGTCAGATAACATTACATGGCAATAGTAAACAGTTCCATAACAAATACAATTTTTGGGTATATTCTTATACTACTACACAATGAGAGAAACCCCCCCCTTCCCACCCCCCCCGCATCGCAGCCTGCAGCCCCCACCACAACCTTATACCACGTGGACCATTAGGGGCCCACATTAAGCACTTCATTCCTACAGTATGGCCCCAAATTCTGAATGTAAGGCTCCCAGATTAGCAGAAAATTGGACCATCGTTTTACCTGTCCTCGGGCTCTCCATCGTTCAGTCAGCATTAATTGATGAAAATTATTGCGCCACTCCAGGAAAGTGGGTGGGGAGGCATCCCGCCACCTATGCAAGATCGGGCCCTTCCCCACAAGGCAGGCTTTATGAACCAGCAGGCGCTCCCCCCTCCCTGACGGTAGGGTCCGGTTTAACTGGTCTAACAAGACCAACGTTCCCGTCCAGGGGAAGGATTGTCGGAACAACCCCTCAAGATAATGATGGATGCGGGACCAGTAGGAGCGAATACGCCCACACGACCACCACATATGTGTAAGATCTGCCAGGGGCGCCAAGCACCTAGGGCAGGAGCCGTCTTGGGTAATGCAGCTGCGCAAAGCCCGCCGTGGGGAGAAATGGACTCGGGTCAACGCTTTGTATTGTACCTCCCGCCAGCGGGCCCCTTCCACCAGTATGGCGATACACCTCAGGGCTACCATAAGAGTCCCGGGGGAAATTTCACGTCCCATCTCACGGGCCCATGCCTGTTCCACCCGGGTGTAGTCCGGCACAACCCCAAAACATGTTAACCGGGATTTCAACCGCGCTATCGACGGTGGGGCCTCCCCTGCAATATCAAAAAATTCCAAAATGTGCGCGGAACGCTCTGCAGTGAGCTCCCCTCGAGGCAACGAGGCCACATAATGGGCCAATTGCAAATAAGCAAAGTGTTGACGAGAGGAGAGCCCATACTCCTCACACAACTCCGAGAAAGTTTTGCAGTTACCTGTGAGATCCACAACATGGCTGACATTCCGCACTCCCTGTACTCCCCATGATTGAAAGGCTCGAGTTTCAGAGCCCGGAGTAAAATGCACATTACCTCGCAACGGTAGCCAACTCGATACCCGCCAGTCTCGCCTCCAATAACTATTCAATTGCTGCCATGTGCGCCGCGCTGCGCTGAGTAAAACATGTTGCTGAAGTTCACTAGGCAAGAAACGTGTAGGATCCCCAACAGGGACAGGGGGGCTACGACAGCCATCTCGAGCTCTCTAGGTGTGTAAATATCTGTTCCCCCCAACCAATCACCCACATGGCGCGCCTGGCAGGCCAAAGCGTATAACCATAAGTCGGGGAGACCTATACCGCCACTACGCCAAGACCCAATCATACGATTCAGTGATATGTGAGCCCTAGCTCCCCGCCAGAGAAATCCCTGTATTTCCCTTTCCAAACGACGTACATCGCGGCGCAGCAACCAAACGGGTAGCGTCTGCAACCAATACAGAATACGAGGCAGGATCACCATCTTTATCGCGGCTACCCATCCCAGAAGAGACAATGGTAGCGGGTTCCAAGCCCGTAGTTGAGTTCGTACGCCAGAGAAGACTCTTTCCAAGTTCGTGCGGTACAGCTCCTTAGGGATGCTAGTAAGGACAATGCCAAGATAAACAAAGGACATGCCCGCCCATCTCAATGGGAAGGACCCACTCCACCCCCCCCCGCAGTCGGCCGCATACATCTAAGGCCTCTGATTTGTCAAAGTTGATACGTAGGCCCGCAAACCTACCATATTCTGCAAACTCATTCATCAGCCTGTACAATGAGTCTCGGGGAGACAACAGGTGTACCAACATATCATCGGCGAATGCCGAGATCTTAAAACCGTGTGAACCGATATCCACCCTGCAGATCTGCCTATCAGATTCAATCCTACGAATGAGAGGGTCCAAAGTGAGAACAAAGAGCAAAGGAGATAAGGGGCAGCCCCGTCGAGTTCCTCTAGTCAATGGGAAGGGGTCTGAAAGGACCCCGTTGCAAAACACCCGGGCTGTCGGTTGCTCATACAGACTCCACACCATCCTACAAAAAGAAGGACCCAGACCATATCGCGGTAGCAAATCATGGAGATACTGCCAGCTTACCCTGTCAAACGCCTTTTCAGCGTCAAAGCTCACCAACAAAGATGGCAGTTGTCTCGCATGTACCCACTCTAAGGATGCTAAGATTCGACGCAAATTGCGAACCGCATAACGGCCTTTAATGAAACCCACCTGGGAGGCGTGTACTAAGTCCCCCAGTACACCTGCTAAGCGGTCTGCTAAAATTTTTGCCAGAATCTTCATGTCGAAGTTCAACAGAGAAATCGGCCGGTACGAAGCCGCCTGGGACAAGTCCTTACCCGGTTTAGGGATCAGCGTAATGTACGCCTGGTTATCCCCCATTTCATAGTTCCCCTCTCCGTTCGGCTCTGATAGGTGTCCACCAACACGGGGCCCACCCAATCAGAAAGGATTTTATAAAATTCCGCCCCATATCCATCGGGCCCAGGCGCTTTATAACAGCTAGCGGACGAGACCACCTGCTGTATCTCTCCTAGAGTTATGGGCCGTCCCAATAGCTCACTCTGTGCCGCCGTGACTTGCGGCAACTCCACGCCCTGCAAATAAGTTTCCATCCTAGAGGGTGAGGACCCCTCCGCTGTGTATAGTCGTTTGAAAAAATTGCGAAATACCGCACTTATCGCCTCTTTCTGGTTCTGGAGTCGACCCCGCTCGTCACGAAGAGTGGCCACAAACCGCCCACCACGCGGTCCCCTCAAACACCGGCCCAACAGGGCCCCAGGTTTATCGCCAAAGCAATGTAGCCTGTACTTGTAATACATGAGAGATTTCTTAGCCCGCTGGTGCAACAATTCGTTCAAAGCAACCTGTAGCTCCCACAGCCGCTTTCTATTAAAGGGCGTGGGGGAGGTCCCGCAAAGCCGGCGGGCGTGCATGACTTGCTTCTCCAGGCGGATGATATGGTCTGCCAGCATTCTCCGCTTCCGGGCTACATAACTAATTATCTCGCCCCGCAGGACCACCTTGGCCATTTCCCACACCAACTCTGGATCCCCCCTATGAGCTTGGTGATTCTCTTCAAATTCCTGCCAACGGTGGCGCAAAAAGTGCTGGAATTGGGTATCTTTGTAATATTCAATGGGAAAGCGCCAGATACGCGCGAGACCCGCTACACCCCCCCACTGCAGCTCCAACCAAATCGGAGCATGGTCTGAAATTTCAAGCGGACCGATCTGAGCGTCCCCCACACCAGCGAATTGGCTCGCGGAGAGCAGGAGATAATCAATACGCGCACTTGTGCCATGCGCTCGCGACGAGTGAGTGAAATCCTTTTCTAGGGGGTGCAACAATTTCCACGGATCGACCAGCCCCAACCGGGTCCGAAGGCTCTGCAACAACCGAGCAAGGGACCTCCGTTCCCGAGTGCCGCTGCCAGACGAAGTATCCAAATCCACGTCGAGTACCCCATTAAAGTCCCCCCCCAGGAGAAGTGGCACATCAGGAAGTTGTTCAACCCTAGCCGCTAACCGGCCGAAAAATGTTGGATCACTCGTATTGGGGCCATATATGTTACCTAGAATAATCTCCCGATCTTCTAGCAGGCCATGTAACATCAAATATCTACCCTGTGGGTCGACAACCTGCCGTAGCAGCGTAAAGCGCACTCGTTTATGAACCAATATGGCCACCCCGCCTTTTTTACCCAAGGCGGGCGACCCCCAGACCTGACCCACCCAATCTCTACAGAGTTTGGCATGTTCCTCTGCAGTCTGATGGGTTTCCTGGAGTAGCGCAATGTCACAATGGTGCCTAGCCAATGCTTTCAATATTTTATATCTCTTGATAGGAGTGCCTAAACCACAGATATTCCAGGAAAATACCTTCAGTGTATCTCTACTGTCTTAGGGCCACTACAGACACGAATAACCACCTAAGCCACCTAAAGGTAGAGGGAACCCCCCCAGCCCAGGGCCCCCCTTCATCTAGTACGCCAGAAGGATAACCCGGCGTGGTTAGGGACTGCAGACCGCGACGATTCTCCCCAAACTCCCCCCACCCACCCCCCTCTAATCTCCCCCCCTCTAAACCCCCCCTTCCCACCGCTATCCACTCCACCCAGTCTAATCATAGACTAACCTCCTCTCGTGGTATTTCAGGCCATCCCCTTAGTTCTAAATCCCCATCCTTCACATTGTGATAATATTATTAGGCTGCGTGCCCAGAAAAAAAAAGGGAGGAGGAATACCAGTACCGCACACAACAACATTCACAATGCTATACTGGGAAAGGTGACCACACGTCACAAAACAGCATGTACCCCACCCTACTTTCAATCAAGTAACGGAGAAGAAATGGTTACTAAATGAAGTGGGAATCTCAAACAGTTGCCATCAGAGCCGGTACATTGTGTGACGTCTGCGGAATTTGTCTATCAGGATCCGTGCCGCAACCTCTATGCGCTGCGCTGCAAGGCAGGCGCGCCCCCTCAGTGAGGAGCATGCTCATGCAACAAGGAGCGCGCCCGCTCGCACCCAGCCCAGCAAGAACAATGCCCCCGAGCCCTCCCGTCCCCAGCCTAATTACTTAGCCCCCTCACCAGATGCTCCTCTGGGCCTAACCCCCACAGTCACGCACTCACCCACAGTCATACACCGTGCACCCTACCAACCCTTCCCTCCCTCCCACCGCTACACTCCGGTCCCTGAAAGAGCAAAAGAAAAGTCGGGTGGACCGAGTACACACCGGCACCCCTCACAAGGCCCAAATTAAAATCTCCAGGGCGCCCCTCACAAGACCCAAACTAACATCTCCAGGACTCATCCACTCGCACCCTTGAAAGAGAGAGAAAAAATAAATAAATAAATAAAATAAAATAAAGAAAGAAAGAAATAAAGAAATGAATAAAATCTAGAGCAGACTTCCAACCCATGGGGTGAGAGAGTTCCCAAGCATCGTTAATCAGGACGTCTCAACTCCCCCCGGCCCATGGGCAGGGTTAACATAACCTTAGATGCCCCCAAAGAGAAAGGAGGGGGGAGGGAGAGGACAGGCCAACAACTCTTCTTGGGGAGTCAAGGACCCCGGTACGGGAAAGCAGGCTAAAAGTCCCACCAAGGGTCTTGCCCACGGACGCCCGTGTCCAGTCGCAAGGAAAATCACTCTGGCAGCTATTCCTGTAGAATGTTAGCAAGAAAACAAAAGCCAGTCAGTGCTGTATAGGCCGACGATAGTCTCAAGGCCCCCACGCCCACCAGTGCAAGGCGCGGAGGCCCCGGATATGGCCCGGGGAGGAGGAGGGAGGCATGAGGCCACCGAGACCACCTCCCTAAAGTCGACACTGAGACTACACCCACAAGGGAAATACAAAGAGACATATTATTGCCCCCCTCTGAATCATTGCATAGACGTACAGTCCTTCCCTAAGAGTTCTCTGTCAGGCCACCCATGAAATCAGACACAAAACAGAGCAGGGCAGGAGATAAGAGTCCCAGTACAAAGAACAAAGTTAGGCTGCGCCGGGCCCTCTCCAAGCCCCGCGCCGGCAGCAGAGGTTACCGCACCACATCGTCCCTATTGAGGAGAACCATCACCCTCAGGGGGCAGAGTCTGATGGTGCAGACAGGCGACCCAGAAAGGCCTGCGCATCTGTAGGGGTCAGCAGCAATTGAGTCCAGCCCTGATGTTCCACACGCAGCTTTGCCAGATATAATAAAGAAAAGCGGATTCCTTGGTTCACCAGTTGAGCGCAGATCGGGGTAAACGCCCGTCGCTGTTGACTGACCAACTGAGAGTAATCTTGGAAGATCAGAATATGGTCTGTGCCATCCGCTGGCCTCCGACGGGCCCGAGCAGCTCGCAATATTTCTTCTTTTTGGCTAAAGTCAAGGAAGCGAGCTATGACAGCACGTGGCCGGCGGTCCTGGTCTCGTTTGGGGCCCAAGCGATGGACTCTTTCCATTTTAATAGGGCCAGTCACCTTGCCACTCAGATTGTCCTCAAACCATTTTAGCAGAAAACCACGGAGGGCACTGTCAGTCACGCTTTCTGCGATCCCGATGAAACGGAGGTTCTTTTGTCTGCCGCGGTTCTCTAGATCCTCCATCTTGTCGGCCTGCTGTTTGACTTTGGTCTCCAAAGCCTGTACTCTCGCCGCCAAGGAGTGTTGTGTGTCTTCCAGGTCAGAAATTCTGGTCTCTACTTGTTCCATACGGCCGGTAAACTCTGAGATATTCTGGTTTACCCCCTGGATTTGCTCCGTCAATTCGGTGAAGCGGGCATCCAGCGCTCGTACGACTGCCGCACTGACCTCCGCCACCATCAGTGAGTTGTGATCTGCGGCTGGGCTCCATGGTGCCCCGTCAGCCATCTTAGTTTCCGAGGCTCGGGGCTTTTCCCTCCGCTGTGTTTTAGCAGCCATCTAGGTCCCTTAAGACTCGAAAAATCACTTGTCGGCACTCTCGGTCTCCCCTCACTGAGACACCGTGGGAGAGAGATTATTTACCCACTTCTGTTGGATAGGTTTGCCGTTGTTCGGGGAAAAGACCTGGAGCTGAACACCACACGTCTTTTCAGCTCATTACCACCGGAAGTCAGTCCTTTTGTATATTTTTATTTGCCTCTTGTATCTTGTCCTGTCTCTATTATACTCTATTATACTCTTATCTTCTGTCCTTTATAATTTTGTACATTTCCTTTCTTTTACCGGCTTTGGCCAAAATTTTATGTATTTTATTATTGTACACCGCCTTGATTGATATAGAAAGGCGGTTTTTATCAAATGATTAAACCTTAAACCTTATAGCATTCTCAGAAGTTCTACCTGTTCATGGTAAGGGGGCAGAAAGGCTGCATCGCATAAACAACTTTAATACATGGCTCCAAACCTGGTGCAAACAAGAAGGATTTAGATATATAGGCGACTGGGGAAACATATGGATCAACAAGAGACTATACTGTACTGATGAGCTACATCTCTCCGCTGCAGGGAAAAGGATCCTAAGTGAAAAATTCAGGCATTATGTGGACAGGCATTTAAACTAGGGAAAGGGGATGACGGATGGAGAAGGACAAGTTCAGTATGTCACTCCCAGCAAAAGAAAAACAACATTGTAAACAGCAACACTTGAACAACACATCAATGGCAAGCGGGAAGGGGCGTGTAGAACAAAACCCATGCAAAAGGCATGCAAGCCATTCAACAAATGCTGGAAAGCAATGAGTACAAATGCACAAAGCCTAGCCAACAAAGTTCCTGATCTGGAAGCCCTAATGGTGGAAATGGATTTGGACGTTGTGGCCATTACAGAAATATGGTTTAACAAGTCGCATGAATGGGATGTAGCCATAGCTGGCTATAATCTATTTAGAGAGGGTAGAAAAGGAGGAGGAGTAGCCATGTATGTCATAAGCAATAGTAAAGCTGCTGAAATGCAAGGGGCGTGGGGAAAAGAAGAAGCGCTCTGGATTGTGTTGGAAAGAGGAGATGGCACTATCATCCATACTGGTGTGGTCTATAAGGCCTCCAACTCAAACTGAAGAAATAGATAGCGAATTGATTGTTGATATTGCAAAGATAGCCATGAAGTCTCATAGGAGTCATATTGGGTGACTTTAATCTACCTGATGTGGATTGAAGTGTACCTTCTGCAAAACTAGAAAGAAGTAAAAAAATTGTGGATGGCTTTCAAGATGCGTTACTTAAACAAATGGTGATGGAACCGACCAGGGAGAGTTCCGTGCTGGATTTAGTGCTCACCAACAGAGATAGCATGTCGAATATCCAGGTGGGTGCCCATGTGAGCAGCAGTGATCATCACATGGTGTGGTTTGAGATAAAAGCCAAGGTGGAATCCAATCACAGCAAACTCAAAGTTTTAGACTTCAAAAATGCTGATTTCAGTAAAATGGCCAAGTACCTGAAGGAGGAGTTGATAGGGTGGGAGGGGTTAAGAGAAGTGGAATTGCAATGGGCTAAACTAAAGAAAGCAACAGATACATACATAAGGAAATTAAATAAAAACAAGAGGAAAAGGAAACCTATTTGGTTCGCCAAAGAAGTGGCTGCACAAATAAAGGCAAAAGCCACAGCTTTCACAAAATTCAGAAGCTTGCAAACAGAGTAACACAGAAAAGAATACAAGATCAAACTAAAAGAGACAACAAGAGAAATAAGGATAGCAAAATCAAAGGCAGAAGAAAAGACTGCTAAAGATATGAAGTGTGGCAACAAGACCTTTTTCAGGTATATTCGGGAGAGGAGGAAAATCAGAGGTGGAATTGCAGGACTCAAAAGTGGTGGGAACAGATTCATGGAAAGTGACATTGAAAAAGTGACAATGCTAAACAAATACTTCTCCGTTTTCAGTAGAGAAAATCCTGGAGAAGGACCACCTGTGATTGAGAAATATACAAATAGGAATGGAGTAGATATCACATCATTTACAAAAGATGATGTGTTAGAACAGCTTGCCAAACTGAAAGTGGACAAGTCTATGGGACCAAAAGGGATACACCCCAGGATAGTGAAAGAGCTTAGAAAAGTTCTTGCAGGCCCTTTAAAGGATGTTTTTGATAGATCCTTGGAGACGGGAGAAGTTCCACAGGACTGGAGAAGGGCTGATGTGGTACCTCTCCACAAAAATGGTAATAGGGAAGAAGTGACAAACTACAGTACAGGCCAGTAAGACTTACCTCAGTGGCGGGAAAAGTAATGAAGGCGCTCCTGAAAGAGCGAATAGTGGACTTCTTCTAAACCAACAGGTTGCATGATCCAAGGCAACATGGTTTTACCAAAGGACAATCTTGCCAATCAAATCTGATTGAGTTCTTTGACTGGGTGACCAGAGAACTAGATCAAGGGCATGCGATGGATGTGATCTACCTGGATTTCAGCAAGGCCTTTGATACTGTTCCTCATAGGAGGCTTATCAATAAATTCAACAGCTTGGGGATGGGTCCCAAGATGGTGAACTGGATCAGAAATTGGTTGACAGACAGACAACAGAGGGTGATAGTAAACGGAACTCACTCGGATGAAAGGAAGGTGATTAGCAGTATGCCCCAGGGTTCGGTCTTGGGACCGGTACTATTCAATATATTCGTGAGTGATATCGCCAAAGGGCTGAATGGAAAAGTCTGTCTTTTGGCAGATGATGCCAAAATTTGCAACCGAGTGGATTCCCCTGAGGGAGTGGATAGCAAGAGGAAAGATCTACAAAAGCTGGAAGACTTGTCTAATGCTTGGCAGTTAAGATTTAGGTGTATGTTTACTAAACTGCGGTAACATTACATAACGCATGTTATGTAACGTTAACGATCGTTAAGTAATGTTAACGTGCATTATGAGACGTTGACGATCGTTAACGTCTCATAACGCGCATTATCGTTACTTAACGATTGTAGACATTCCGCGGCTCGGTAAAACACCACAGAAGGTGGAGAGAGGGCGGAGATAAGGAGTCAGTGGGCGGAGTGTGGGCGGGGAGAGGCTCCTTTCACACTAATGCGCTGATCTGAAGAGCTGAATCCTAACGCGATTGAAAACCTGCTGTTAGATGCACATTTGCAGGGGAGAGAAACCATTTAAGTGTCAGCAATGTACAGCATAGGCAGGGAAACCTACAAAAAGTGATAAGTGTGATACATGTGCACAAAACAAAAGGGCACATAAACATTGAAAATGACCTCAACAAACTGGAAAAAAACCTAACCAAGCTGGCCAATAGTTATAATATTGGGAAACAGCAAAAAACACTACTGAGAAAGCTCCCAAAAAAAGATATTAAGCCTGGAAGAGTCTATGCTCTGTCCCCGACAAGGTGAATGATCCCACAGTGAAATAGCGCTGATCAGGGCTTTCCTTGTTAATGGACAGGTGTCCTATGGCATGCACATGTCCCGCAACAGCAGGGTGGGCATGTCGGAATGGGCAACTGGACAGATGCCGGAAAAGGGGATACAGAGGGCCGCAGGCGGCACATGCTGTGGTGCAGCTGGGCCACAGTGCGGACTAGGGTGATGCCTAGGTGGCCCATACGAATGCTGAAACAGCAGAGCAGCCAGACAGCAAATGATGAAGGCCCAACATGGGCATGACTGTGTTTCCCACAGTGTCACAGGGGATAGTACCCAGCAGCTACCCACAAGGGCACAGAACAGTGGTAGGCGGAGCTGGGGGGAAGCGTGGACGTAAATGCAGGCATCCCTACCCCAGAAACCACACCATAGACAGCCGCCTACCCGCACACTGGATGGCCTGAGACTGCGCACCACCAGCACCACCAGCAGAAGGGCATGGCAGCATGGTGGCGGAGGGGTGCTGGTGGCGGAGGGGGCAGCGGCATCTGGCCGCAGCAGACCATGGCCTAGCCCCTTTTAGGTAGGTGCCGTGTACTGCAACAGACAGGCTCCGTCTGACAAACAGTCATAGTAAATCCAGGGAATGAACTGTCCCTGTGGCAACAGTGTGGTGCAGTATGCACAGCCAGTGTGCTCAGGAGCAAAAGGTCACAGGTTCAAGTCCCAGCTATGGTTCCTGCCAATCCAGCCCCCATGTTTTACCCACTACTAAAACATGCTAATACAGACAGAACCTTTAGCGCAGATGGCATAGACATGCCCCAAAACACCTACATTTTACCCTACAGAGCACAGACACCATAAACATGCACATTACCTAGAGCAGAGTCTCCCAAATGCAGTCCTGGAGGTCCAAACACCATTCAGGTTCCATGCTGCCTCTAATAAATGTGGTTGTGCTGCATTTCTATGCACTGCCCCCATGGTATGCAGATGTATCTCATGCATATTCATTAGGGACAGCATGAAAACCCGAACAGTGTTTGGCCCACCAGGAACGGAGTTGGGAACCCCTGCCCTAGAGCAGCGGCCAACAGGGGCAGAAACACCCGCAACCACAGGCCCCATTATCCACAGCCTCCTGGACAGCTAGGATGTTGGGCCCTGCGTGCATCTCCCAATACTAGCACTTGCATACCTTAGCAATGCCGCCCTAAACCCGGAAATACGGTACACAGATATCAAAAGGTTGCTATGATTACTGGCACATAGCAATTCCTAAGTTTAGCACAATCTGCTCAGTGAGCTGTATCATACCAACCTCTCTGGTGTCTGTGGAGTGTGTGTCAGGTCTGGTATCTGACAGTGTCCACCACCCTGGGGAGTGACCCCAACAGTACTGCATACCATAGCCATGCCTGCACTGTGCCCAGGACTGGTGCGGTGGCCAGGGCTGCCAAAAGCCTCTATAGTTGCAGAATGCTGGCATGGGTGTGGGAGTGTGTGTCTGCCTATCCAGTGTGTGGTGGCTGCTAACACCTTCCTCAGCCCACACTGCTTGCACTGGTGCCAGTGTTAGCCTGCCAATGTGCATAATGAGGAGCACAGTACTGTGGGTATAGCCTGGACAGGGTGGCCTGGCCTGTATGCATCTGCACAGGGCATAGGGCAATGGCTGGGACATTGTAGTGCCCGGCCAACACCTGCATGGACAGGGTGGCCATAGCATGTCCTGCTGGGAGGTCACTCTCGCCCTGACTGTGCAGTGACCATGGCATGGCTGGGTTCCCCCATAGTGCTCTACAGTGTTTCTCTTAAGTGATGTATATGGGTTCTGTTTTCTGGGGCCCAATCACTGACTTATCTGCTTGGTGAGTGTGCTCACATCCCAGGTTTGGGTGCACACATCTTCTCCAGGAACATGCAATATGGTCTAGCTAGCAGACTGTCTGCAGTTCATATGTGTGTGGCTGGAACACCTTGCAGGGTGCAGTGGCTGGTGACTCACTGTGCTTGCTGCTGGAGAATATCAGATGGTGGTGGGGGGCAGCTGTGCATTTTCAGGCCTACTGTCTGTCTGCCATTGCCTTGTTTATGGATGTGTACAGATCTGCATTGACTGCCCTGGAGGGTGTCTATTCCCCAGCAGGACTGGGGTTGATGGTCCCCTCTACTGTCACCATTGCAGGGGGGTAGAATGTGGATCTGTTGGTGGGAGTTCCTGTCCCCCACCCTGAGCCGGGGAGGGGAGGGTGGGGTGGGTTGGGTGGTGGTACGTAATCCGCCTGTGGGTCCAAACACCCCCCTTTACTTAAATCATGTGACCAATGGCATCCACACAGGGTATGCACTTTTCTGGGTGCATCATAGTCCACAAGGGCTAGATGTGAAATACAGATGGACACCGGCATATCCTAGGGGTGTTTGCAAGGGCTACCTATCACACATTGGCACTGATGGGGACCTGCAGCATAGCCTATCTCAGCAAAGCCAGGTGCTGCGAAAATGGTGCTGGGCACCCCACCTCACCCTCAGGATGAGCACAGGACCCGCACACTGTGATGGTCTGTAGCTACTCTGTGCCACTAACACACACCGTCAGCACCCCCTACCAGGCTGAGGTGCTGTATGGTGCATACCCCATTTTGTGATCATCTGTAGACTGCTGATTTGCATGTGCTGTGCATCCTGGGTACAGGTGGGTTGACCCTATCCTGGTAGCCACAGCAGAATGTTTGTGTGGTGCCATGCAGTCTTCCTGTAGCCAGCCAGGGGTTTGTTAGCAGCTGTAGCCCATTGGTTACTTCACTGCCTGTGGAGCCAGAGGTCATGGGTTCAAAACCCACAGTGGGGTTCATTGATAGGGCTGTCTGAGGCATTGTCTATTTTTAATGTACATTAGTGCTGCCAGCAGAAACACCCTCAGAGTACTGTCACCTTAGGGTGCCTCATAAGGCGCCTTATATGGCACCCTATAAGGTGCCTTATACGGCGCCCTATAAGGTGCCTTATACGGTGCCCCATAAAGCGCCTTATAAGGTGCCTTATACGGTGCCCTATGAAGTGCCTTATAAGGTGTCCTATAGGGGACATTTTAGGGTGCCTTGGCAGACAGCGCACTTTATAATGTGCCCTATGGAGTGCCTTCTAGGGTGCCTTAGCGGCACCTTAGGTTACGCCACTGTGAGGGTGTGTTTGCTGGCAGCACTAATTAAAGTAAAACTAAAATTCCTCACAACCCAATACTTAAACATAATGCCTCAACCAGCCTTATTCATTAGGCACACTGGGGAATCAAATCCATGACCCCTGTACCATCAGTCAGTGTAGTAACCATTGTGCTACAGCTCTGCTTCTGTGTTTACATCTCTGCGCGCCTTCTTAAGATTAAAGCACGATAACATGCCACGGCTCCCTCTATCATGTAATGCTCGTTAATTTATGGCGCCTTGTAACGCGCGTTATCGGTAACGATGTACTGCCCATGTCCATATTTGGGTATTTCTGCCTCTACCGCAGATCCTAACGCGAATGGCATTACCGCAGTTTAGTAAACATACTTCTTAATGTGAAGAAGTGCAGTGTAATGCACTTGGAAAGCAGAAATCCAAGGGAATTATATGCGATAGGGGGTGAGAGATTGATGTGCATGGACCAGGAGAAAGACCTCGGTGTGATTGTTTCTGATAATCACAAGGTGGCGAAACAGTGTGACAAGGCAGTGGCAAAAGCCAGAAGGATGCTGGGTTGCATACAGAGATAAATTACCAGCAGAAAGGAAGAGGTATCAATGCCACTGTACAAGTCACTGGTGAGGACTCACTTGGAGTGTTGTGTTCAGTTCTGGAGACCTTATCTCGCAAAGGATATAAAAAAGCTGGAAGCAGTTCAGAGAAAGGCAACCAAAATGATTTGGAGCCTGTGTCAGAAGACTTATGAGAAGAGACTTGAAGACCTAAATATGTACACTCTGGAAGAGAGGAGGGACAGGGGAGATATGGTTCAGACCTTTAAATACTTAAGTGTATTAATGAACAAACAAACCTCTTCCAAAGACGGGGAAGCTGTAAAACTACAGGGCATAACATGAAGCTGCAAGGGGGTAAACTGAAAGGCAATGTCAGGAAATACTTTTTCACTGAAAGGTTGGTGGATGCTTGGAATGCCCTTCCGATGGAAGTGGTGAGGTCAAACACAGTGACAGAATTCAAAATGGCATGGGACAGACACAGTGGATCCCTTTATAGCAACAAGATAAAATCAAAATCAGCATAACTATCTCTTATATCAGAACAAATAGGGGTGACCTACACAGAGCAGTGGGTACATCCCTAAACAAAAGCATGGGGAGGGGTGACCTGCACGGAGCGGCAAGTGCACCTACTCTTGCTACCTTGCTAGGCAGACTAGATGGACCGTACTGGGCTTTATCTACCATCATATACTATGTTATTATAAAATAAAAACGAAAATGAAAAGTGCCAATAATTTAGTACAATGCTATAGAGGAGGCATTAACATAACAAACAATAGTTTTCTTGACAGTGTTACAACTTAGACATCTTTGAATTATTTCTCCATGTAAAAATCTTGGATTTTAAAAACTATATTCCATCTAAAGATGGTGATCCAGTCTAGCCTCCATGCTATGCCATTTCTCAGATAAATATGGCTAAAGTAGAACTGGAGGCAGCCTAGAATACTGAACATACTTTTAGTAATAGTGGTGTATGCATTACTCATGATGATAGGAGAAATGGATGGAAGAACTGAAATCAGAGATCAGCTCTGCGGGAAATGATATTCTAAATACCACTGCAGAAATTAGATCTGACATTTCAGTTCTTAGAATAGGATTGAAGATGCAGAACAAAAAAATGGATGAACGCTGCATTCTTTTTTGTTCTATTTATAAAGTTTACAAACAATAGGCAAGCATAATGCAAATGTTCCAGTAGATCCATGAACATTAATCTATACAGTCAAAATGAAGGATTTCTAGGCAAAAGCTAAAAGATAATGTTATGATTTCCTTCTCTTTCTGCTTCTCTTTTCTTTTTTTTTCTACTTTTAATTATAGTTACTCTAAAAAGTTAAAAGTTAAAAAAGTGAGACCTTTTTAGTGCCCATTGTATTATAATCCAAGCGTATGACTATAATTGCCTGTCCCTCACTATCTTTTTATCTTTTACTTTTTTGAGTCTGTCCCTGGACATTAATATGTAACCCTCCCTTTCCCTAGGAGAGTAGGCAGGTCCTGCAGGGGTCTGGTCACAGAAGTTTTAGCCTTGGCTCTCTGCCTCTCATTCACTCAGCTAGCACATACTTTTATCACCAGGGAGCAGGTTCTGTGTATGTGTGTGTGGGGGGGGGGGGGGGGGGGTGGGGAGTGGGAATTCCTTCAAGGCCCTTGGTATATAAATTAAAGAGGCTCTTGACTCTGAACTGGGTGCTCCAATTCTCTTTACTGCAAACAAAGGACCTGATATTCAATGCGATTAGCGAGGTTAGCAGATCTGCCAATTGCATTAATCACTGTGACTGGGATTTTCAGCAACACTAGTGCAGTTAGTGCCGCTGAATTTTCCAGAGTGCCACCACTGAACACCTCGATGCTAGGGGCAGAGCCAAAGGTGGCACCAGGCAGTGGTGATATACAGACGTTGCCTATTTATCTTTGTGGCACAAGCTAGGCACCCTAAAGGGAGACCTAACTTTTGCCACAGAAGCTAACTGGGCAGTGACTGAATATTGCCACTGTCTGGTTAGGTTTGCTGCTATCTGGCTGAGCCGGATAGTCAATGCTGGTAGTCAGATATGGCCCTGGCATTGAATATCAGGGTCTTAATTTCAGCAGCGATGGCTAGCCGCCAACACTGATTACCCGAAATGTCCAACTCAAACAGTAACAAGCAAGTGAGTTCAGTACAACAAATGCACAGTTTCTGGTAACACAGGTTATGTTCTTTTGAATTATTTGTGTCTCTGATCCTGTTTAAATATTTGTCAGTTCTGCTGCTGGCTTGAGGATCCCGAGTTAGGGCTCCTGTGCACTTGGCAGATTGCAGTGCCCTTTCTCTCTCCTCACTGGGATCCTTTTTCTCTAATCCTCTCTGCATATCTTGTAAGCAGTCACCCCACTGTACCTCTTTCACAGGCATCTCTTATGTATAGCAAACTTCTCTGTTAGGCTCGGTAGCAAGCCAGCTTCTTCAATATGACTCCTTCATTAGACTTGGGTAACAAGCAAACTCCTTCAGTCTTTCTTCGCATTCAGGCAGAAGAGTGAGTAAAACCTCTGACAAGTTCTCCAAACAGACTGTTCAGTAATCAAAGGCTGATTCCACATAGACATCAAATAAAATAATAGAAAGCCCAGAGCTGAGCTTCTGTATATAGGCATAGGCATCAGAATGGGGTGGGCCACATGGGACCTGGCCCCAGCAAAGTTTTGCCTGCCAGGTAGGGTTGCCAACTTTTTCACCGAGAAAAACCCGACACCTGTGGCTCGCCATGCTCCACCCATTCTCCGCCCCTGCCAACACAAAAAAGTAACCCCCCCCATAACTGTCCTACCATACTGATAACTATCTCCACCCCAGACAATTTTCCTCAACTGCCTCACCATCCTGCAAACTGCTCCACTCCTCAAAACTACTTCTACTTATCATTTGTGTAGCACTATATGGCTTACACAGCACTATACAGAGAAATGTTTAGTTAGTAGCACAGAGCTCACCCCTTTCCAGTAGTAGATCAAGGCGAGTTACAATCAGGTTGTGGTCATTTTAGGTATGTTGGGTACAGTATATTGAGAAATAATTGGAAATATTCCAACTGTATGTCATCATAATATTTTAATAGCATGTTCAAAGGTATACAACAAAAAAGAGATGTCTATGCAACTTAGACATAGTAATTTCTGAGAAAAAACAAAATATGACATGGACAGAAATAATGACACCTTTCACTAATATTTGGTTGCACAACCCTTGGCAGTGATGACAGCCTCCAAACCTTTCATGTAACCATCTATAAGTTTCGTATATCTGTCTGCTGGTAGTTTCTCCCACTCTTCAACTGCGATTTGTTACAGCTCATGAATGTTTCCAGGATTCCTTTTACCAGTGGCAGATTTCAGCTCTTTCCAAAGGTTCTTGATTGGATTACGATCAGGATTCAGTGCTGGTCAGTTTAAAACAGTCCATTTGTTCCTTTTTAACCATTCTTTTGTACTTTTGGATGTATGTTTTGGGTCATTGTCCTGCTGGAGGACTCATGACCTTCGACCTAGACCTAGCTTTCTGACACTAGGTAGCATATTTCGTTCCAAAATACCTTGGTAGTCCTCTGACTTCATGATTGCTTTAATATCTTCCAGGCCTTCAGTACATGAGGCAGCAAAACAGATCGACAAGATTATGGAATCTCTACCATATTTAACTGTAGAAAGGATGTTTTTCCCTTATAAGATTCATTTCTTCGTCTGTAAATGTATCATTGGTCTGTATTACCAAAGAGCTCAAGTTTGGTTTCATCTGTCCACAGAACATTTTCTCAGAAGGATTACATAAGAACATAACATATGCCATACTGGGTCAGACCAAGGTCCATCAAGCTCAGTATCCTGTTTCCAAAAGTGGCCAATCTAGGTCACAAGTACCTAGCAGTTTCCCCAAAAAACACAGATTCCACAATGCTTGTACTGGGGCAAGCAGTGGATATTCTGGGACGCCTTTAATAATGGTTTATGGACCTTTCCTCCAGAAACTTGTGCAAACCTTTTTTAAACCCGGCTACACTAACAGCTTTTACTACATTCTCTGGTAGCAAATTCCAGAGTTTGATTGCACAGAGTGAAAAAATATGTTCTTTTATTAGTGTTAAATAGGTTATCCTGTAGCTTCATTGCATATCCCCTAGTCTTTTTATATTTTGATGGCGTAAACAATCGATCTACATTTACCTGTTCCACTCCATTCATTAATTTGTAGACCTCTATCATATCTCCCTTCGGCCATCTCTTTTCCAGGTTGAAGAGCCCTAACCTTTTTAGTCTCTTTCATAGGGGTATCATTCCATCCCCTTTACCATTTTGGTGGCTCTTCTCTGTACCTTTTCTAATAACGCTATATCCTTTTTGAGATATGGCGACCAGAATTGCACGCAATATTCAAGGTGAGGTCGCACCATGGAACGATACAGAGGCATTATAATATCCTTTGTTTTATTCTCCATTCCTTTCCTTATGATACCTAGCATTCTATTTGCTCTCTTGGCCACTGCTGCATACAGGGCAGAGGGTTTTAACATGTTATCCACGATGACACCTAAATCTTTTTCCTGGGTGGTGTTTCCTAATGTGGAACCTTGCATCATCTAACCATAGTTTGGGTTTTTCTTTCCTAGGTGCATAACTTTGTATTTGTCCACATTAAATTTCATCTGCCATTTGGATGCTCAGTCTTCCAATTTATCAAGGTCCTCTTGCAAGTTTCCACAATCCTCATGGATTTTAACAACTTTAAATAGTTTTGTGTCATCTGCAAATCTGATAACCTCACTCGTTAGTCCCATTTCCAGGTTATTTATGAATATGTTAAAAAGCAACGGACCCAGAACAGATCTCTGGGGTACTCCACTATTCACCTTTCTCCATTGGGAAAATTGGCCATTTATCCCTACCCTCTGCTTTCTATCTTTTAACCAGTTCCTGATCCACAATAGTAAGTTGCCTCCTATCCCATGACTTTTTAATTTTGCCAAGAGTCTCTCATGAGGGACCTTGTCAAAGGCTTTCTGAAAATCCAGATACACTATATCAACCAACTCACCTTTGCCTACCTGTTTATTCACACCTTCAAAAAAAACATTACAGATTAGTAAGACAAGACCTTCATTGGCTAAAGCATTTTCTGATTTGAGTTTTTTTTGCATTGGTAAGATGGGTGAGGATAGATTGGTACTATGTGAACAACGTTGGATCTTTAGGCTTCGTACATGGAGTTCCTGCATGCAATCATGATGGTATTGTGGTTTGAAATAATCTTTTTGATAGAGTTGTATGCTAGAAGAATGGTTGTGGATATATGTGGCTGTGACATTTTGAGACTTGAGGGAGGATGGTACAGTTTTGGGCGGGCCCCCAGATGGTGATATTTGTTATGATAGTTTGTTGTATATAGTGTGGTTTGATGAGGTATGGTTGTGTGGTGTTATAAGATTGGAATAGGGACAAGTTGTCATTTCAAAGATAAGTGCTTGTGTTTTAAGTTCCAGGCGGGAAAAGCTGCCGTTTTAAAAGAAGTACTTGTGCTTCTGCTCCTATGCGGACCAGTTGCAATATCAAGATCAATGTTTGTATTCTATATGTGAGTAATAGTGGTCATTTGTATGAATGGAACTGATTGAGAATGGTGGGGGTTGATTGCTGGGGATCATTGCTGATTGGTTGTTTAGTTTGGTATAAGTTTATATGTTTTGTTGCCTCTTTTTTCCACTGGGCTGGGATGTGTAGAGTAATTTTTGAATGATTTTTATTATGATGGGTGAGGTTAGTCTGTTTTGTATAGCAGTGCAAAATGTTTGGAGTATTTTTTTATGATTATTGTAGTGAAGGAAGTTTAATGAAGATGGCTGTGTTTGGTTGCTGGGGACCATTGCCAATTAGTGGTATGGCTTGATATAAGTGTGATTGTCAGGGGGTTGAATTGATTTCTTGGTTTGAAGGCAGGCATGACAATTTCAGGAGGTCCTGCTGGTGAGCGATTGCTAAGCATGGGGGTTTGAGGACAGGATATAAACTACTGCAGATTTGTAATTTTATATGTCCATGGGTGTTTTATATGGTGTACGGGGAAAAATTTGATAGTGTTGAGTATACGTGCTATAGTGCTATGCTATTTTTGTTCCTTTGAGCATGTGAGAATGGTCCAAGGACTTAAAAAGGTCTGGCCACCGTGAACGGTCTGGATATGTGAAGCAGACACATTTGTTTGTTTGGTTCCCCTGACGAAACAACTGCGAAACGCTTTAGGGCGTCCACTGTGGTGTTCAATTCCTATGTGAACCAGTTGCAGTATCAAGATCAATGTTTGTGCTTGTGTTTCAGTGTTTATACTGGGGAGAAGCTGTTGGTAGAAGCATTTTTAGGGTATAGTTAGTACCTGCTATGTAGAGCTGTATCTTCAGGATATAACTGGGGGATATGTGCTAGTAGTAGCAATAGTGGTGGTGGTAGTAGTGTAGTTTTGAGTGGTGGAAAGTTTGCAGGATGGTGAGGCAGTTGAGGAAAATTGTTTGGGATGGAGATAGCTATCAGTATGGTGCTATTATGTGCTATTATTTTGAGATGTTACATTGTATTATACTGCTGCATTATACTGTTTATATGAGGGAAATGTTTGTTATATATACTGGTATTTTTGGTAAATAAGCATATGCTGGATAGGCATTAAGGGAGTTTTTCTGGATCACTGATGTTACCGAGCCAATCCTTGGCTAAAGATTTTTTAGCCGGGATCTAGTGGCCCACTGGTACTGTCCTTTTCTCCCTGTAAAACAGTGTTTCTTAAAATTAAGTTTTTGAGATTAAGTAAGGTAGAATGAAGCTTTTCTGGATATAACTTCATAACCATGCCAGAGTCCAACCTGCTCCTCTAGTAACTATCATACTTTAAAAACTAGGTTTCACTGATTAACCACAACATGATTATATAACAAAAAATCAAACCTCTAAACAAGGCAAAAGCAAGCCTCAGAACAGACTCATAGATCTTAACCCTGCCCCACTTAGGGAACAGGAGATCAAACACAAGTCAAGACACATCACTGGCTTGCTAAGCCCAAACCCTATCCACCATACTCATAAATTCCAACATCTAATAACATTTACAAAAGTTATGAATACTAAACATTTAGAAACACTTAAATTATGGTATTGGTGAATGTCCCTCGATGCCTTTTTAAGACATCTTTTTCAAGCGTTTCGCAGCAGCTGTTTCAAGGGGAAATTTAAAGCAATCGCTGGGACTCATCTTAGTAAATAAATAATCAAAAGCATTGAATGGCCAAACCAGCTCTATCACACAGGTGAGCCCAAAGTAACTATGCCTATCATTGAAACCCCATTCAAAAGAGTGGCCATGGATCTGGTAGAACCCTTGGAGTGAACCACCTGAGGCAACAAGTTTATTTTAGTCTTACTGGACAATGCTACTTGATACCTGGAGGCCATTGCTCTAAGGAATATGAAGACAGCTATCATCGTGAATGCCCTCTAGTAAGCATTCTCGAAGGTGGGAATACCCAATGAGATACTCACAGATCAAGGAACACCCTTTGTAGCCAAGGTGATGAAGCAAGTGTGTGCCTTGGTCAAAGTCAAAATGCTGTGATCATCAGTATATCATGGATATCTTCATTGAGCGAGTCAATAAAACCCTGGAACAGATGTTAAAAAAGTTTGTGCAGGAGGATGGGAAGAATTAGGACATTCTCCTACCCTATTTAACCCTTTCATGGCTGTTGTTGCCATATGGCAACCTTCTATTTTCCCCCAAATGTTACACCAGATTCAATATTTCCATTGGGAAAATTGGCCATTTAGCCCTACCCTCTGCTTTCTATATTTTAACCAGTTCCTGATTCACAATAGTAAGTTGCCTCCTGGATGCGAAAGGGTTAATGTTTGCCATCCATGAAGTACCTCAGTGTTCCATGGGGTTTTCACCTTTTGAGCTGCTATTCAGTAGACAGCCAAGAGGCATATTAGACGTGGTAAGGGAAATCTGGGAAGAAGAATCCCATGTTGAGCATAATTTGGTGGAGTACATTATACAAATGCAAGACCGGCTGAGGAAAGCTGGAGAGGTAGCCAAACTCGGTCTGGAAAAATCCCAAGCTGAGCAGGTCAGGGGTTACAATCGGGCAGCTTCACACCTTCCAACCGGGAGATATAGTTTTAGTCTTGCTGCCCTCACTTGAGAGGAATTTACTCTGTAAATGGCAGGGACCCTATGAAGTGGAAGAGAAAGTGAGGCCTGTTAACTAAGAGATTGCCCAGCCAGATGAAAAGAAAGCAAAAATATACCATATTAACCTATTAAAAAAGTGGACTCCAGTTACAGCTGTGGTGGTACAGAAGGATGATTTTGGGTCAGAAATTTCATCTTTGTCAGATACAGCTCAAGTCCTGATTGGAGACTAGTTCTCTGCTGCCCAGAGAAGAGATCTAGAAGGTTTGATCCACTGGAACCTAAAGGTGTTCTCCACCTGTCTGGAATGAACTCACCTTATTTGTCATGATATTGTTACTGAGCCTGGGGTGGTTATCCGGCAATGACCTTATTGGATTCTGGAGGCCTGGTGGCAGGCTATTGCCAAGGAGATCGAAGAGATGCTTAACCTGGGAGTTATAGAAGAGTCTTGAGTGACTGGTCATCACTCATCATCTTGGTTCCTAAACCCGATGGAAGCATCAGATTCTGCATTGACTTCTGGAGGGTCAATGCAGCTTCTAAACTGGAAGTGTATCCCATGTCCAGGGTAGATGAGCTAATCAAGCGACTCGGTGGAGCATGCTTTATATCAACCTTGGATCTGACCAAGGGATACTGGCTAGTGCCCTTGACTCCAGCTACCAAGGAGAAGACTGTTTTTTTTTGACACTGGAAGGTCTGTTCCAGTTTACAGTACTGCCTTTTGGATTGCACAGGGCTCCTGCCACATTGTAATACCTAGTCGACTGCCTACTGATACTGCACAAGGAGTATGTGGTTGCACACTTTGAAAACACCATCATCTACAGCAGAGACTGGACCACCTATCTAACCCTGGGTTGATGGCCAACTCCAAGAAATGTTTTCTGGTAGGTCGGGACATTCAACACCTAAGATGTTTAATCAGGAATGGGCAGATATGACCTCAACTATGGAAGGTAGATGCCACTGCCATGATCCCCACCCCAAAATTGAAGAAAGAGGTTCATGCCTTCCTTGGATTGATTGGCTATTACCACCAGTTCATCCCTAATTTTGCAGAGGTGGTGGATCCATTAACCTATCTACTCTGGAAAAGAACTCCCAAACAGATTCAGTGGTCACCAGACCTGCATCTGGCCTTCCAGCGCCTCAAGAAGGCCGTGTGCTCTGAACCCATCTTCATTAACTCTGATTTCTCTCTACCATTTATTGTGTAAAGTGATGCCTCAGAAGCAGACCCAGGAGCCATTTTGGCCCAGGAAGTCAGGGGTGAAGAACATCCTGTAGCATTCATCAGCAGGAAGCTGCTTCCTCAGGAACAACATTATGTGGTGATCCAAAAGGAAGTCCTGGATGTCAAGTGGGCGCTTGAGACCTTCAAATACTACCTGCTTGGCTGTCTATTTATGCTGGTAACAGACCACCAACCCCTCAAGTGGCTGGCTCAACATAAGAAGTCCAACGGCCATATTATGCGGTGTTTTTTGAGTCTCCAACCCTACCAGTTTTGGGTCTGCCATAGAGCTGGTTGGACTCATCTGAACGCAAACTTCCTTTCCTGGATGGGGGTCCTGGGTGATGCAGGTGCTCAATGGGGCATAGTTGAGCTGAAGGAGAAGGTGTGTGATGGGGTCTATAGAATGTTACCCATGCCTCTCCAAAGGGATTATCAAAAGACCCTTTTAAGAGAGTCTGCAGTCCAAAGTTCAGGGCATTGATCACAGAGAGAGGTTAAGAATCCAGCAGGCTGCAGGAGGAAGAGAGACCTGTGGAGCCAGAAGGCCTTCCAAGGCAAGCTGTGCAAAGGAGTTCTGAGGTAGGAGCTTTAACTGGGGCTGAAGGAAGGGTCAGGAGAACCAGCTTGTGGAGATTTAACAAGCTGGGACCAAATAATAGCTAATTTTTGTTTTCCCTGATCTGCTGTCTGTCCTGTGTTTTAGCATTGTTAAGGTTTAACAAGCTGGGACAGAATAAAAGCTAATTTTGTTTTCCATGAACTGTTGTCTGTTTGGTGTTTTAAAGAAAATCCCTTCCCACCACACGTCACACTACCTCAGGACCCTTTTAGTAAAGTGTGGTAAGTGTTTGCACTTACCACGTGTTAGGAGTACAAGCTAACGTGCAGTAAGTACGGAAGATATGCGTTAACTGTCAGGGACATGCCCAGCAAGTTCCCAGAAGTTATTGCATTGAAAGACCCCTTACCGCACGTTAAGTTCATTCGCAATTTTCACGGGTGTACTTAATTCCAACTATGGTGAGGCTGAGAAGAATCTGTGACTGGGAGAGCTACATTGATGAAATGCTTCTTGAGGCATCAAAGATCTCTACCAGAGGTGAAAATGGTATGGTACAGAAAGAAGACAGTTGGGCAAAGGCCACTCTCTGTCCATAACCTGCACAGTCCCCGCTTTGTCACTCAATGCAGTTAACGTGGGAATTAGCGCGCCAGCACGTTAGCAATTACTGAGGCCCGATGCTAACCACTTAGCACTCATGCTTTAGTGAAAAAGCCCCTAAAACTTTCTGGATTCTAGTGAATTTATATTTCCTGCTGCCTTTTCAACAAATTCCAGAAGTTTCCAGTATTAGCACGTGCAAAAATACAAGATAGATTTTGAGCCTATTCTTCAAAATGATATCAGAATCGATAAGAAAGGACACTAAAATAATGAAAGGAATGGTGGTCCTAACTTAGGAGGCATGACTTTCTTAGCTGGATTGCCTGGGCACACAGCAGACAGATTTTATTGCCCCGTCCACACATAACAATGAGTCTTCCCAGAAGGAAAGAGATTTAAGGTTTTTCAGAAGAAAAAGTTCTTTATGTCAGGAGTGGTTACATCAAAGAACATGTTGCTGACTGCAACAGTTCTAGAACTTTAGTAAACATTTTCAAAATTAAATTGGAAAACTCACTAGTGCTTATTTTTAATAAAAAGCATACAAATTTATTGATAGGTGCTGATCTGGGGATTTATTCAGATCACCTTCTTCAGGCAAAGAAAGAATTTTTATGTGGGGTGCATAGTTGACAGAAGATCTAAAGGATTTTTGCTTTCATTTCAGTCAATCCAAATTAAAACATTGCACATTTAGGGTAGTTTGAAGAAGGTTGATCTTAACAGACTGATGTCTTCTTTCTACTTGCCAAGGAGGACGTAATTTCATAAAATTACCCCCAAAGGTTACATATGTTAAAGTGTGCGCAATGACAAGAAGGCATGTACTTTTTGTGTGATCTATGTTTAGATGTGTTCTGGGACAGTGTTTCATCAAAACATGGACAGAGTTGCAATTTACATGCGTATTTTATAAAGCATGGGCCCAATATTGAGTTGGGCAGGCTATGCGCCCTGGCGGCGCATAGCCTGCCTGCCAACTCTCCTAACCCAGATATTCACTTCCATGCCGGTGGAAGTGAATATCTGGGTTAGCCTGGACACCCTGGCAGCCGCAGAAGCTACATGGGTAGCAGCGATTTTCGTTGCTACCCGCATAGCCTCTGTGTCTTAAAGATAGGTGAGGTTTTTCCTCGCCTATTTTTAAGGTGCAGACGGCTACACGGGTAGCAATGAAAATTGCTGCTACTCGTGTAGCCCCTTCCTCTGCCCCCATTCCACCCCAGAACGCCCCTAACATGCTCCAATGCTATGCAGATAGCAACAGGGTGCATTAGGAACTTAGCCGGGATTTTCAAAGTAAAGTGTGGTAAGTGTTTGCACTTACCACGTGTTAGGAGTACAAGCTAACGTGCAGTAAGTACGGAAGATATGCGTTAACTGTCAGGGACATGCCCAGCAAGTTCCCAAAAGTTATTGCATTGAAAGACCCTTACCGCACGTTAAGTTCATTCGCAATTTTCCCAGTTAAGGCCTTTACATGGGTAACTAAGGACGTTACCCGTGTAAAGGCTGTCGAATATTGGGCCCTATGTGCATATGTTATGCACTAAAATTTGCCCTTACTCCCTAACTGGCATATATATCTGGGGCTTGAATCGAGCCAGTCTTTCTGCCGGTTTACTGTTAGTATTTTAGAAACACACCTAGGCGCCTATGTGTCTTTCTTAAATAGGCCAAAAAAGAGCCACCTTCATGGCCTCCACACATAGGCAGCTTGTTTTTAAAATGACCCCTCTACGTGTACATATTGTGTGGAAGGCATTCATTTGGGGTGGTAGTACTTTGGGCTCATGGTACTATATGTTTATGTGCACAGATGTGAATCTGGGAACAGTTCCTTTGCAGTTGGTGTTCACGTTTAAATGCAGTGGCAGCTTACCAAAAATAAGAGAAGGGAAGAGCAAGTCTCCTTTGATGAACCTTATCACAAGCATTCTCACTATTGCAGTGCACTGCCATGGAGTGCTCACTGACACTGCTCATTCTGTGATGTGGGGAGGGAAGCAGGAGGTGTGATTGATGGACCACATTGGTCCACTGATCAGTAGATTCATCTCAGGACATAGAATCCTAGCAGCAGTTTCCTTGGTTACTGCAGAATGCAATCCTGAACTGTGGAGGTAACGCCTGCGTGGAGGGAAGTAAGAGATGAAGAATAGCATCTGCACATGTAAGTACAGGACAGCTCCTTTCAACTCATTCTCTCTCTCTCGTTGCCTCTCGAATACCTCTGGAACCAGTTCCATCCTCTGGTCCCCCCCTCCACCACCATCACCATTCTAATGATCTCTTTCTCTTTTCTTGCTTTGTTCACCACACTTATTCTTCCCTTCCTGTTGCTCCTTTTCTTCTCTGGAGCCCCTCTCCCTGTCCCTGATGTTCCCGCCCATCTCTTCTCCTGATGGTCTGTCCTCCTGAACCCACTCTTTTATTCTACCTGCCACTTTCAGACTTGCTCCATGTGTCTTTGCTAGTAAGTTTCAATCTACTGTTCATACTGCTGGTCTGTTCTCATGTAGCTTTGCTGGAACTGCAATGGTGTGGGAGTACAGGTACTGAGTAGCTCAGCCTTAGGTGACAAGTTGTGCAAGCCAGATTAGAAGCGACAGCATTGACACCTCAGGGCAAGTGGGGAGGATAGTCCTGAGGAACGTATCTAGGATAGGTTGGGGGAAAAAAATTAGGGAAAGGTGGGTACGAGGCTGAGGCCGAGCATCAGAATCAGAGGGGTAGAGAGAGCGAGAATATAGAGGAGAAAAGCAGAGGAGACTACAGAGAGGGAGAAAAGAAAAGAGGAGAAAGGAAACGGGAAACATTGCGATTAGAGAGTGGAATAGGCAGACTGGGGAAAGATGAGAGAGTAAGAGCAGGGAAAGAGAAGGAAGAGGGGAAGAACAGGAAGGAAACAGAAGCATGGATTGAGGGTTGTTGGGAAGAAAATGGGGTGAGAAACAGAAGGAAGGAAGAGGAAAAGAGTAGAGAGAGAAGAGGGAGATAAAAGCAGACTGCACAGAGTGAACAGAAGGAAGCAAGCTTGGTTGTGGGAAAAATGGGAAAAGAGCTAGTCAGACTGGAGAAAAGAAAGAGGGAGAAAAGCAGGGTATAAAGAGAAGAAAGAAGCGTGAATACTGGACTAGAGGAAAAGATGAAGGGACAACCTGGCTGAGGGAGAGAAGAGAGAAGCAAATTAAACTGATCAGGGAAATGGAGAATAGATTAGAGACAAGTGGATTGAGTGCCAGGAAGAGATAGTGATAAGCAGGGCTGTACTGTGCCAGAATAACACTCTGTGTGACTTGCACATTGGGAGCGCACCCCTCCTCCTCCCCATACCTCCGTCCAGCTGCTGCCTGCTCCTGCCCTGCTGCTGCCGCCTTCTGTTTTCAACACGGCGTCACAGGCAACATGGCATATACAAGTCACTGGCAGCAGCAGCAGATCTGATCCCTCCCTGCTCTGATGTCGCATCAGAGCAGGGAGGGACCAGACTGCAGAAGGACCTGCGAAAAGGCAAATAGATAAGGAGAAACTGGGACAATGACAATGGTGTGGAGCATATCACCTACTTTTTGACTTACTACTACTACCTAGATGGCAAGATCTTGGAGCAAAGGACATTGTAACCATGAACATTATTTTGTGTAGTCCCTCTCTCAGGCATGTCCATGTTGAGCAGGGCACACTCAATACCAGTCTAAGGGGGATGTTTACTAAACCGTCCTAATGTTACTGGCGCTAGCTGCAGCGGTAATGTGAGGAATGCTATATAAGGTAGTGGGCATTCCGGTGGCAAGGTAGCAATGAATCTGTATCGCACAATAGAGGGCACCTTGGCTCGTTAACGTGCGTTAACCTTAAGTCCATGCCAGCGCTGTGTTAGAAGCTATAGAGATGTAGCCCACTGGTTGCTATAATGACTGTGGAGGCAGAGGTCATGAGTTCAATCCTGCAGTGGTGTTATTTAAGAAGGCTGCCTGAGGGATTACCTTTTAATTTAAATCAGTGCTGCCCGCAAAAACACGCTCACAGTGTTGTAACCTAAGGTGCCTCATAAGGCGCCCCATAGGGCACATTATAAAGTGCCCTGTCCGCCAAGGCACCTTATAATGTGCCCTGTAGGGTGCCTTATGAGGCACCTTAGGTTATGGTACTGTGAGTGTGATTTTACTGGCAGCACTGATTAAAATGAAATCCCTCAGGCAGCTGTATTAAATAACACCACTGCAGGATTGAACTCATGACCTTTGCCTCCACAGTCATTGTAGTAGCCAGTGGGCTACATCTCTATGGCTTCTAACCCAGCGCTGGCTGGCTATAGAAAGACTGCAGGTCACTGCACAAACTGTCTGCTGTGGTTACCAGGATAGGGTAAACCCACCCGTACCCATGATGCACTGCATCTACATCTGATCACAAGATGTGGTATGCGCCTCCACAGCACCTCGGCCTGGTAGGGCGAACTGACCATGTGTGTTACTGGCACACAGTAGCTACAGACCGTGACATTTTGCGGTTTCTGTGCTGACCCTGAGGGTGAGGTGGGATGCCCAGCACCAAGTCCGCAGCACCTGGCTTGGCTGAGATTGGCTGTGCTGCATGTCCCCATCAGTGCCAGTGCGTGGCAGGTAGTCTCTGCAGACACACCTAGGATACACCTGTGTCCATCTGTATTTCCCAGTCATGTCTAGCCCCTGTGGACTATGATGCACCCAGAATAGTGCATATCCTGTGTGGTTACCATGGTCACGTGTTATAGGAGAAGGGTGGTGTTTGAACACAAAAGTGCAATATGTAGCACCACCCAACCCGCACCACCCAACCCGCCCTCACTGGGTCAGGGTGGGGGACAGGATCTCCCACCAAGAGAGCCACACTCTACATCAGAGGCAGTAGAGGGGACCACCACCCCAGTCCTGCTGGGGAATAGGCACCCTCCAGGGCAGTCAATGCAGATCTGTACTTATCACATAGGGCACTGGCAGACAGGCAGTAGGCCTGGAAAAGCTCAGCTGCCCCCCCCCAGCACAATCTGACATTCACCCACAGAGGGCACATTCAGTCTTCACCCGCTGCACCCTGCAAGGTGCTCCAGCCATACAAATGCTAACTGCAGACAGCCTGCTAGCTAGTACATAGTGCATGTTCCTGGAAGAACTGTGTGCACTCAAAAGTGGAATATAAGCACACACACCAAGCAAGTATGTCAGTGATTGGGCCTCCGAAAAGAAAACCCATAGATATCGCTTGAGAGAAACACTGTATAGCACTATGTGGGAACCTAGACATGCCATGATCACTGCCCAGTCAGGGTGAGACTGACCTCCCAGCATGACATGCTGTGGCCACCCTGTCCATGCAGGTGGTGGTTGGGCACTACAATATCCCAGCCATTGCCCTATGCCCTGTGCAGATGCTATCTGCCCAGACCGCCCTGTCTGTGCCATACCCACAATACCAGCTCCTCATTATGCACATTGGCAGGCTAACGCTGGTAACAGTGTGCATTGTGGGCTCTGTAAGTTGTAGGCAGCCACAAAACACTGGATAGCCATACACACACTTCCTCACCTATTTCAGCATTGTGCAAAGATAGAGGTGGTTGGCAGCCCAGCCGCCACACCAGTCCTGGGCAGAGTGCAGGTATTGCTAAGGTACTCAATACTGCTATGGTCACTCTCCGGGGTGGTAAACACTGTCATAAAACAAACAGAAAGGAAACACACTCCACATATATCAGAAAGGTTGCTATGATGAATCTCTGTTAACAATTTGTGTTTAATGTAGGATCTGTTATGTGACATTCATCATAGTAACCTTTTGATATATATGGAGCGTGTTTCCATGTTTATGACAGAATTGCTAAGGTACGCAGGTGGTAGTAGTGATGGCTGCTGCTCCTTGTAGGGCCCAAAAGCCTGACTCTCCATGAGAATATGGATAAAGGGGCCTGTGGGTGTGGGTGTTTGTGACCCTGTTGGCCGCTGCTCTAGGGTGTGCACATGTTTATGGTGTATGTGTTCTGTAGGGTAAAATATAGAGACAGGGTCTGCAGAAGCTACAGCTGGGACTTGAACCTGTGATCTTCTGCCCCTGAACACACTGGCTGTGTGTCCTGCACCAAACTGTTGCCATAGAGTCAGATAATTTCCTGGGGATACCATGATTGTTCTTCAGCCAGACCTTGTCTGTTGCACTGCACACCACCCACCTAAACAGGGCTTGGCCATTGTCTGCTGTGGGCAGCTGCCACTGCCCCCTCCACCACCAGCACCCCTCCCACACCATGCTGACATGCCTTTCTGCCAGTTGTGCTGGTGGTGTGCAGTCCCAGGCCATCCAGTGTGCCGGTAGGCAGCTACCTATGGTGTAGGATCTGGGGTAGGGGTGCCTACATAGACATCCATGCTTCCCCCCGGCACTGCCTGCCAATGTTATGTGCCCTTTGGGGTACCTGCTGGGTAATGTCCATTGGGGCACTGGGGGAAACACACTCGTGGACATGTTTGCCCCTGGTCAGTTGCTATCATGCTGACTTTTCGTTTCTGCCTTCCTATGTGGCACCTCGGCATCTGCTTAGCTCACCCTGTGCCCCAGCTGCCCCACTGCATATCTCGCCTGTAGCCCCCTGTACCCCATTTTCAGACTCACCATAGTGCCCTTTTGTACTTGGGCACTATGCTGTTGCTGCACATGTATCACTACTATCACTTCTCTGGGTCTCCCTGCCTTTGCTGTACATTGCTGACTGAACTGGTTTCTCTCTCCTGCAAATGTGCCTCTAACGCGAGGTTTTCACTGGCGTTAATTTTCATACCTTCATTTCACAGCGTTAGTGTGCCTGGAGCCTCTCCCCGCCCACTCTCCGCCTATTGACCCCTTTTCTCCACCCTCTGGAAGGGCTTACTCCACCCTCTGTATGCCTTAATGCCGCCGGAGATGTTATTGCGCGAAATGTAATGTTATCGCGCGATAACGTCGCGGCTGCGACGTTACTGCTGTTTAGTAAACATACCCCTAAGTCTTTTGTAGAGTAATTTTTTAGCCTCAGTGGGGGTAGGCTTAACCTCTAAGAACTAAATGTAGAGTGTCACGATCTTACCTTATTTTTCTTTCCAACCCAATGGAAGTTGAAAAGAATGTACAAAAGGGGGTGAGAATATCTGTCTGTCTGGGGGCATAATAATGCTCTGAAAATGTAATGAAATGGGATGAAATGGAATGGGATGACATGTGGATAAAAATGAGTTAAAAAATATGACAAATCAATCGAAGGGTTCCAGAGAAATAAGCCCCCCAAATGTCTATTACATTTTTATGAGAGGAGTTCCAGTATCTGTAGTATAAAAACTTATATATACAATGAAACAAAGCAGTTAGAGAATTCCTCTTTCAAACCCTTTCTCTGTGTTTTCTATCCTCCCAAACTGCCTCGTTCCCCAAAAACTAACCCCTGCAACTGCCCCAGAACCTAAAACTATCCTGCTGCAACTGCCCCACCATCTGGCAAATGGCTTCTAAACACAAAAACTAGCCCCTGCAACTACTTCCCTAACCTCCCCACAATTGCCTCACCCTGCAAAGTGCCCCACCTGTAAAAACTCCCCTCTGCAAACTGTTCTCTATCTCCAAAAACTACCCCTGCAATTGTTTCACAATCTTGCAGGCTGCTCCATAAGAACATAAGATATGCCATACTGGGTCAGACCAAGGTTCATCAAGCCCAGTATCCTGCTTCCAACAGTGGCCAATCCAGTCACAAGTACCTAGCAGTTTCCCAAAAAGACACAGGTTCCACAATGCTTGTATTGGGGCAAGCAGTGGATATCCAGGTCCTCTTTAATAATGGTTTATGCACCTTTCCTCCAGGAACTTGTCTAAATCTTTTTTAAACCCAGCTACACTGACAGCTTTTACTACATCCTCCAGTAACGAATTCCAGAGTTTGATTACATGTTGAGTGAAAAAATATTTTCTCTTATTAGTCTTAAACGGGTTAAATTGTAGCTTCATTACATGTCCCCTAGTGTTTCTACTTTTTGAAGGAGTATACAACCAATCTATGTTTAGCCGTTCCAACTCAATTTATTAATTTATAGACCTCTATCATATCTCCCCTCATCCATCTCTTTTCCAGGTTGAAGAGCCCTAACCCTTTAAGCCTCTCCTCATAAAAGGTTAACGCTCTTCAGCCTGGAAAAGAGAGAGCTGAGAGGAGCTATGATAGAGGTCTATAAATTAATGGCATACACATAACAGAGATACACACACACACATACACAAACACATGCACACCGCTCATACACAGGAATTATAGCTAATTCTCTATCTGTGATGTACTACATTTTAAGTTATTCAGATATATATTTCATTGTCTTTGTTATTTCTATTGTGAAACCCTACTGAGTGTATTGAACAGCTTTTTTATTAGTTGCTGTTTACTGCCAACCAATATCTGTAGCCACTGGCAGTGCTAAATTAAGACACTGGGCAAATTAGAAAAATATTTAGGATCCAAAGTTTGTTTGGGGTGTGGGGGGGGGGGGGGGGGTGTTGTTGTCAGATGTGCTTAAGACTCGGGCAGTTAGGACTGACATTGTCTGGCTTTTTGCAGGATTCTACTGATTTTCACATTAATGTCTGGAAGCTAAACATTTAGGGCCCGATTCTGTGCCACGAATAGCAGGGATGGACGTCCCAACGGGTTGTGCGGGGAAGTTAGACGGGGGTGGGGAAGGGGCGGGGAAGGTGCGGCTCAGGGTGGAGTCTGGGCGGTTGCCGGCCCTGGACGTATAGGGCGATTCAAATGTTGGCCCTGTATGTCCAGGTCCGGCAACATGTGCGGGGAAGTTATTTCACCTCCGAGGTGGAATAACTTCCCTGGATGTGTTTTTTTTTTTGTACTGCTGGGGTGTGAATTGGGCAGAGGGGGCCAGGGGACATTCCCCGCAGCACAACCCTGGCCTTAGGAGGCAAGATCAGGGGGTTGGGCTGTGGGGAATAAACACTTTTATCCGGTGGCTGGCATCGCGGCTTTTAAATGGAGCCGCAGTGCCATGGCAACCGGATGCCATGGTGCCACGGCTCCATTTAAAAGCCCTGACTGAGTTAATCGGGCAGGTCATGTATGTGCAAGCCGGACTGAATCGCAGTCCCAGCCTGCACGTACATGACTGATCACGATTCTGAATCTAATTCTTAATCGCGATCCCCTCTGTACGTCTGGTTCAGACTGGACATACAGAGGGGATCTACATCCGGAACGGAATGAGCCCTATAGAGTGCAATTCTATAACGTAGAATCTAACTACCGCAGCATCAACCTCAAAAAAACGGAAGCAATGTTCGTAACAAGGTCATCAACCACAGAGAACACCTTCCCAGAAACAATCACAATTAACAGAACATCCATACCTGTTAGAAAAGAAGTAAAATATTTAGGTGTGATAATAGATCACTCACTCACCATGCTACCACACATAAAACAAACCGTAAAAACCATCTACTACAAACTAAAAACTATTCAGCACCTAAGGCAACTCCTAGAAACTCAAGATTTTAGATCTGTAGTAAATACACTAATCACCCCCACTTTGACTACTGCAATAGTCTATTAATAGGCCTCCCTCAAAAAAGCACATACCTTCTTCAAAGAGCTCAGAACATCTGTGCAAAAGTAATAGCTAAAGCACGTCTAACAGACCACGTAACCCCAATACTGCTAGAACTACACTGGCTCCCAATCAATAGCCGAATCAGATACAAAACTATCCTAACAACCTTTAAACTCATAAAAGACATAGCCCCCTCACACCTATCCACACTACTGCAATCACCAAACAAAACTAGATCACACAGACAAAACGAAGCCCACTCCCTTATCACACCAAAAGCCTTCAGGAAGACAAAGAAAACCACTAGCTCCAGAGCATTCACATTCACTGCCCCTACGCTCTGGAATGACCACCCAATAGACCTTCACATCATAAATGACCTCTATCAGTTCAGGAAAGAGCTAAAAACTTACCTCTTTACTGAACACTTTGAAATCCCATATTCCCCCAAAACACCTCCATAACCATGGTATTACACACACGAACCCCCTTACTCAAAACTAAATAACTCACCCCCCCCTGTCTGACACCCCATACACACCCCCGATTTACGTCATAAAAGGAAATAAATTCCAAAATATACACAACACACAACCACTGTAAATATCCAATGTAAATAATTTAATGGTTGTTTGTATTACTAATACATCATGAAGTTGAAGTTTTGTTCAATGTAAATAGTTAAACTTAACCGTTCATTGTAAATAGTTGAATCTGATTGTTCAATGTAAATGTATACATCTGTGTACAATTGTTAAAATGTTCCTTGTAAACCGCCCTTGATCGCTGGAAGGGGCGGTATAGAAAAATATAGATAAATAATAAAAAAATAAAATAAAAAAATAACATCCATGTCCAGCTGTCAGAAACAGTTAAATTGAAAACGGGCACGTTATAAACCTGATTCCAAAACTGCATGTATAGATGCAATTGCAAGTCCAGAATCAGGGAGATATACATGTGCGATGCGGCATTAACAATACGTTTGGGAAAACACAGGCCCTCACAGCTATAATGGGACATGGGTAAACACAGCAAACAGCCGGTACATCGCTACACCAGGAAGATATATTACAACTATTTGATAAACTGAATAGTAGCAAATCACCTGGACCGGATGGTATACATCCCAGAGTGTTGAAAGAACTGAAATATGAGATTGCAGACCTGCTATTGGTAATCTGTGAACTTTCATTAAAATCATCTGTAATACCTGAAGATTGGAGGGTCGCCAACGTAACACCAATTTTTAAAAAGGGTTCCAGGGGTGACCCGGGAAATTACAGACCGGTGAGCCTGACGTCAGTACCAGGGAAAATGGTAGAAACCATCATAAAGAACAAAATTACACAGCATGTAGATAGTCATGGCCTAATGGGAGACAGCCAACATGGCTTTAGACAAGGAAGATCTTGTCTTACTAATCTGATCTGTTTTTTTGAAGGTGTGCATAAACAGGTAGACAAAGGTGAGTCGGTTGATATAGTGTATCTGGACTTTCAGAAAGCTTTTGACAAGGTCCCCCATCAGAGACTTTTGGCAAAGCTAAAAAGTCATGGGATAGGAGGCAGTGTACTATTGTGGATCGGGAACTGGTTAAAAGATAGAAAGCAGAGGGTAGGGCTAAATGGCCAATATTCCCAATGGAAAAAGGTGAATAGTGGAGTACCCCAGGGATCTGTACTGGGTCCGCTACTTTTTGACATATTCATAAATGACCTGGAAAAGGGAATAACTAGTGAGGTTATCAAATTTGCAGATGACACAAAACTGTTTAAAGTTGTTAAAACCCAAGAGGATTGTGGAAAACTGCAGGAGGATCTGGATAAATTGGAAGACTGGGCATCCAAATGGCAGATGAAATTTAATGTGGACAAGTGCAAAGTTATGCACCTAGGAAAGAACAACCCACACTATAGTTACACGATGCAAGGCTCCACATTAGAAACCACCACCCAGGAAAAAGATTTAGGAGTCATCGTGGATAACATGTTAAAACCCTCCGCCCAGTGTGCAGCGGCGGCCAAGAAAGCAAATAGAATGCTAGGTATCATAAGGAAAGGGATGGAGACTAAAACAAAGGATATTATAATGCCTCTGTATCGCTCCATGGTACGACCGCACCTTGAATATTGTGTGCAATTCTGGTCACCGTATCTTAAAAAGGACATAGAGTTATTAGAAAAAGTACAGAGAAGAGCCACCAAATTGGTGAAGGGGATGGAAGGCTACTCCTATGAAGAGAGGCTAAGAAGGTTAGGGCTCTTTAACCTGGAAAAGAGACGGCTGAGGGGAGATATGATAGAGGTCTATAAATTAATGAATGGAGTGGAACGGATAAACGTGGATCAATTGTTTACGCTATCAGAATATAGAAGGACTAGGGGACATGTAATGAAGCTACGGGGTAAACTATTTAAGACAAATAAGAGAAAATATTTCTTCACTCAACGTGTAATCAAACTCTGGAATCTGTTACCGGAGGATGTAGTAAGGGCTGTTAGTATAGCTGGGTTTAAAAAAGGTTTGGACAAGTTCCTGGAGGAAAGGTCCATAAACCGCTATTAAAAAGGGACCCAGGATATCAATGCTTGACCTAGTACATGCACTGCAGAACCTGTGTCTTTTGGGGAAACTGCTAGGTACGTATGACCTAGATTGGCCACTGTTGGAAACAGGATACTGGGCTTGATGGACCTCGGTCTGACCCAGTATGGCATTTCTTATGTTCTTATGTTCTTATCTCCATGCTCACTGTATTCTGAAAAGGTATACATTTCCGATGCTCCCCATCTCCATGCAGCCACGCCTCCACTGGCAAAACGTACAACTCCTAAGCTGATGCTCACACTCATAACGTTGTGCTCATGCAAGCAATACATTAATACTGATAAAACAGATGTTCATGCAAACCAGACTAGATATACTAGCCTGTTTCATGCCCATAACACTACATGAAAGTGCTTGTTTTCACCTTAAAGCATCCAGAGAGTGTTGAGAAGATGGAGAATTAAGCAACTAGCCTTAGATCACAAAGGCGTACACTGGGATTTGAACTCTGGCCACTTTGCTCTTAAGTTATTGCTCTAGCCATCATGCTATTAGATGTCTTAGATTGGAGATGTTATTCTGGGGACATCTATATAGATGTTTGATACACGTGCATATCAGGCATGTCCACGTTTCTGAAATCGTGCCTGAACTTGCACGCACCTGCTTTTTTTTTCAGAAGTTCTGGCTTTGGCATCCCAGTTTGCACTTGGACGTCCCATTGTGAAATGTGCCTCTATCGGTATCATCCAGCCAATGGAAAGGCTCTGGGGACAGAGCACTGGAATGCTGATCTAGACACAGAAAGGGGGAGTGGGAGGAAGGTCCTGTGCTGTACAAGTGAAGTTTCTGCATGTGGTGGGGGTGGAAGAGAAATGAAGCCCCCCACCAAAAAAATGCCCTAATGCAATTCTATAGAAAAATCAGTTCCAACAGCTGTAGCATATTAACACTGATTCATAGTATTTATTTAAACTTTTTTATATACCGCTTTTGAAGCTATCAAAGCGGTTTACAGAGAACAATTTGAAACAGAGAACATTGGGGAAGGTTATGTTGGGAATATTATAACTTTATAACTGTAACCAGTTAACTTATATACAAGTTCTCTGGGGGTAGGTCGGTTTGGGTGGGTTTGAGTTGTGGATGGGTGGGTGATTGTGGAGTGGGGGATAGAGAGGGTTACCAGATGGCTCCAGGTCATCAGGAGTGGTGTGATGGAAGGAAAACGTTATTTCTCACAACATATGCCCAAAAGCCCAACAGAGGCCGTGTTTCGATTCTTTCTTCGTCAGGGGAATCTAGGCACACTATATACATAAATACATGAACAAACAATGATTAAAAAATTATTTCATAGATAAATTATCATAAAATTAACATCAAATTATAACCATAAATAAACAATAATGACATCCCCAAGCGATGGAACGGCAGCAGGTTTTGAAACCTTATAGAAATCTAAAATTTTAAACCAGTCAAAAAAAAAGGGCAAAGATGAAACAGTATAGTTGTCCGTAAAATTATAACTGTAGAAAGCAGCATCATTTCAAAGCTAATTTACTTCATGCTATTTCATCCTTAAACAATAGGATGAAATAGCATGAAGCAAAGATGTCATATTTTCAAGGGATTCAGGTCTTAATCTACAGCATACGGCGGCAGTTCATTGTAGGAGTTTATTCCCCTTGACCTCAATATGGTTTATCTTCCTCTTTTTTCAAGTGTAATGTATAAGAAGAATGGTTCACTTTACGATCATTTATTGTTGCTTTGCACACTCCCACTGATATCGATAGGTTTATACTCCTCCAATCAAATAGCTTCACTGGTTCCCGCGCTCTTTCTTTTCTTTTAATCAGTGTGCAAGTGCCGGCGTCCTTTAGCGATTTTATCAGACTCAGAAGTACAACAGTTGATTTGTGCCGAGCAACTTTGATATATGAGATTTGTGTGTTTTGTCTCACATTTTTCTGCGGTTGCGATCAATAAAATCTTTGATCCTGTAAGTAAGTTTATATGTCTCTCCTTCATATGGGCACTTTGTAACCTATACGTCAATTTATGGACATTTTTTCAGTTAGTACACAAAATTGGGGTCAACATATTTTTGGTTTGTACGATTTATCTTGTTTTTAAGTTTATACAAGTTAGATGGATTACATTTCTTACAGATTTTGCTTATTTTTAACCTCTTTTTTTTAATACTTCGATTACCGATGGTAGATTAACAATTTTTTAAGTGATACGTTCATGTAAATAAGAGAAATATTAGTTTCCTGTCTATTACATAGAAGTTTGTCAGATTCCTGTTTTTATATATTACCATGGCTCCCTGTTTTAATGACATTTTACAGTCACCGTAGCTGGCTATATATGCCCTTTGATATCACTCCTGCTTCGTTGTTCTAATGACTATTTGTCCCACTATCCTTCTTTTTCCTCTCCTTCAGTAAAATACGTGTGCAATCGTTTCGAAAACGTTGGTAAAGTATCATTATTATTTTTTATTTTTGAAATTATCATTTTCTAATGGTCACACCTCATCCTTTCAAACGGCTTCCGTATTTATATTCTATTTCACATTGGATATTTTTATTAATGGATATTTTGCTTGTATTTTCATCGTATTTGGGCATTCCAACATTTTAAATTAGATTTTTTATTGCAACTATTGTTCTTAATACTATTTATTATTGTTTATGGTTTTAATTTTATGTTAATTTTATGATTATTTATGAAATAATTTTTTAATCGTTGTTTGTTCGTGTATTTATGTATATAGTGTGCCTAGATTCCCCTGACGAAGAAAGAATCGAAACACGGCCTGTGTTGGGCTTTTGGGCATATGTTGTGAGAAATAAAGTTTTCCTTCTGTGAAACCACGCCTTAGCATTGGATTTTCTCTGTTCACGTGGTACCGTGCCTTTTTGGTGGACTTCTCCAGGTCATCAGGGACAGTTTGAGTCAGTCCTGGTTTTACTTCCATTGACTGCACAAAAAAAGTATGTACGAATGAAATGGAAGTAAAAGCAGGACTGGCTCAACCTGACGGTGATGATCTGGAGCCATCTGGTAACCTTAGGGATAGGGGGGATGGGAGGTTTAAAGGTGGGAGTTTTGGGTGTCAGTTCTGAAGTATTTATGAAAAAGAAGCATTTTTAGTTTCTTCCGGAATTCAGTTGGGTCGTTGATGGCTCTTAGGCTGCTTGGGAGGGTATTCCAGTTTGTGGGTCTGTAGATTGAGAAAGTTCTGTTGCAGGTAGTCTATGAGCTTTTAGGTTTGCAGATTGGTATGTTGAGTAGAATTGCAGCGGTTATCAAACATCCCTCTCCTCTCCTGATCACAGGCACACAGAGAACCAACACATATGTAAACACACATACATACATACTAACATGCCCACTCACACACATGCGTGCACTGAAGCCATGCCAGCATGCCCAGATTCATACATCAACACACATGCACTGACACACAAAGAGGTTCACATAGATACACAAATGCACATACATCCAAACCCACAAAGATACACACACACAAAACAGATAAACATAAAAATACAGATATACACACACCCCTGCACAGACAAAAGACACACACACACACACACTGAAGCGAAAATGTGGACTTAGATGTGCAAAGCATGGAGATGTCCCCGAGGCCTTTTTAGAAGCCTGGTATATAGAAGTCCCCAGTACGAGAATGTCCATGTAAAATGGGGGTGTGGTAGAGATGTGGCCTGAGTGGTAAAAAGGAGATGCACATCACGGTGCAATTTTAGAATGGCGCAAGCATGTCTGGCCCTGGTTGGTGATGCATCCATGCCTATACCTGTTGCTGAGCATGAATAAAGTGCAAAAAAGTTCTTGTTTCATGGATACAATGCTCCTAAGAGGAAGTGCAAAATGTGCTTTCATCATTACAGATATTATTTCCTGGCTGAGGAAACCTGTGCATAAATACATATGCCAAACAGGCCCACCATTGCACGTCTGAGTATCTGAAATATCAGGTCAGGACATGCTAGTCTCAGGACATAGTCACCCTCTTCTAAAATACCATGGGTACTCGGTTCCGCAGACGTCCAATTCGGGGACATCCACATTTGTGAAATAGCTACACCCCTGCATGTACCTGACCTTGCTATCTGTGTGGGGCATCTCCAAAATACAACTTGGATGTTCATTTTTCAGTATGGAGATGAAGGGATTTCAGAAGACATGTATACATGCTTTCCTTCACTGCTGCCACTCTCCTGGTTTTTTGGACGTTCTGCTCTGAACATCTCAGATTCTTCCTAGACCCTTCTAAAATGCCACTTCACATGCATGCACACACACACACACATGAACATAAATGCCAAAGTGGGTCAGACCAAGGTCCATTAAGCCCAGTATCCTGTTTCTAACAGCGGCCAATCTAGGTCACAAGTACCTGTCAGGTTCCCAAAATTTGATTTCTGTAGTGACAAAGTCTATAGTATCTTCTTGAGTGAAAGATAAAATAATTGGCCATGGGTTTATTTATTTAATGATGTAAGTTTTTATATATATGAATTCTTATGTATATGGACTTTTACATATATGTATTTATCAATATCTTTTTATTAGTTTTTATAGTTCATCTTATTTGTTCCATATTTATATTTGATTTTAATTATTGACAGTATTTGGTTATTTATGATACTTACCCATAGCATGTTTTATATTAACGTTTGGTTCTTAGATTTTATGCACAGAGGTTTTTATTCGTTATTTGTGTTTTTAGGATGTTGTAATTGATTTTATGGTTTCTTGCTTAACATTTTATGTTTTAATAATTTATTTGTGGTGTTGTCTTCAGCTAGCCAAAATACCCCTGAGGAAGGAATCTCCAAAACACAGCCGTATCGGGTTTTGACTTTTATCACCCCTGGATGGTGAATCTCTAATAAAGTATTTCCTGAAATTACCACACTCCGGACTAGGTTCCCAAAAAGGTACATGGATTCCACATTGCTTATCCCAGTGCAAGCAGTGGATTACACATACACGGTTCTCTTGCAACGCCATTTTAATGTCACAAATGGTGCAATAAAAACATTTCCGTTGATCATCCCTATCCTCCTCCCCAAGTTTCAGTATCTCCCCTTTCCTTCCCTACCCCTCATATTTTCTAATTTCCCTTGACGGTATGTGTCACTGTGCTATTGCCTCGGATTTTTATTAGAAACTGATTTTAGTTTGAATTATTTGCACGATGTAGCCCATTCTAAGCAGTTAGTTTGAATTATATATACAATGTAACTCGCTCTAAGCACTTTTGGCAGAAGGGAGAGCTATCAAGCCCAAAACACTATAATAATACTGGAATAGAAGTTCTGGAAAATTACAAATATAATAGATTATTCCCTGCCAGAGAGCTTTCAGCACTCAACAAATAAAAACTTGAAGTGGTGACATAGAATGACAGTATTGGGGTAACCGAAGTTCTGTTTCTTCATCTTTACAATCACAGTGCTATCACTGTTTATTTGGAATGTACTGTTTAAACGCAGGAATATCTAGTACCATAGGGGCTGGATCCCTGCAGCAACCCTTCCCCTCTCCCCCTGAATGTGGCTGCCACCGCTGCCTTACCTGGCTGTCAGTCAGATAGTTAAACATGAAGGAGGAGAGCTCTTGCCTGCAATTAAGGCTGAGCCTGTGGGATCTCCCCAAATCTGTCTCACTGCCAGTATTGGCTTTGCCAGTAGGAGCCGCCAGGCTTGGAGCTACCACTAAATCTGACTGGGTTCCTCAAAGATCCACCCTCTCAGCTATATTTTTCAATAGTATACATTTGGCCCATTTGTAATAGTCTTAGTAAAGTAGGTGTCCAGTACAGATCATGTGCTGATGATATATAATTTTATGACTTGATCAGGCTGACTTAGGATGTTGTATTAGCAACTGTTGGGGAATCTTTAATTGCTATTAAACATTGGAAGTTCACTAGTAAACTAGTGATCAGCCTAGGCAAAATTGAGTTAATGGTAATCAATAGAATCAGATTTGATGATGCCCCTGCTTTGGATGATTGGAATATCCCAATTTCATTATGATTGAAAATTAAATTGGTTATCGAGACTGTTCCTTTAACCTGCGCTTGGTTCGCAGGCTGAATCCTTTCTTGACAGCCAATTTCCTTCAGACAGTTCTCCGGGTCTTGATTCCTGTGGTGCATTTTTTTTGCCCCTACCGTCTTGAGTGTTTGCAAGTACTACAAATCATACAAAACACCTTAGCTTCTATGCTAAGCAGAACTCAGCTAACTGATCGTAATTCACCCATTCTCTTTACTTTGCATTGCATCCCAATTCAATGGGGAGTTAAATGTAACATTTTAACTATTATCCAGAAGGTTCTTAATGGTGAGCCCTTGGGTTGCATTACTGCAGTTCTTTTTTTTTTTTTAGTTTGAAATTTATATATTTCAAAACAGAATTATCATGAAATACAAATATCTCACATGAGGAAAAAGAA
The DNA here is from genome assembly GCA_033557465.1 of Ichthyophis bannanicus. Taxonomy (NCBI): domain Eukaryota; kingdom Metazoa; phylum Chordata; class Amphibia; order Gymnophiona; family Ichthyophiidae; genus Ichthyophis; species Ichthyophis bannanicus. The sequence goes on along the minus strand of CM066033.1, from coordinate 952,452,755 downwards.
AAACCAAAGGAAAAACAAATCCAAAACATGAGGAAAACAAAAACAAGTTCACATCAATGGGGAAGAAAGAAAAAATATAGCACGCTATTTAGAAGGAAAGTAAGAAGACAGCCCTCCTAAATCAATTTTCTCATCAAAGCCAAATATGTTCAAATTCTCCACCAGCTGCAAAGAGAAGTCTAAAAGAAAAAATAGAATTCCTCATGATGTCTTATCCAAAGGAACTTTTCCAACTTTGAAGAGCCAATGAATATATATAACTTTCATCTTGATAGGAAATTAGAGAACAGTTAAGCAAAAGGAAGCCCCAGGAGCTAGCATTTTACTCCTTAATTGTAGAAACATTATTCTCTTTAATTGTGTAGACCTTGTTGCATTAGGAAATACTTGAATTTTCTGACCACAATATTACAAATTCCTCAACCGGCCAAGGGGTAGCTAATCCCCTGGGTATCCCTGCCTCGCCTCCCCCTCCCCCTCCCCCTCCCTCCCCCAACAATGATGCCAGAGGCTCCTTTTAATGTGTAACATAACGATATTTATCAGTAGTTCTTGGCCGCAGCATAGCCTACATTATAAAAGCCATTAAGTATCACAAATAAGCAAACATATACATGAACTATTCATCTCATGCAACAATACAGTCCAAACTATGACAAATAACTTGGAGAATTCAATGAATAGGCTCACGTGAGACACACAGCCTGTACTGCCTTGGGGCCAAGCCATTTGAAGCCCGCCCCTTCTCTTTCTTCTTCTTCATTATCTGCTTCTGGCTCACACATTTTAACAGTCCTTCATCTTAAACCATTTGTGCTAAGGGTGAGGCAGGTCGTAAAAGCGTGCCTTACAACCCTGCTGCAAACAGGATGTTATCTTCAGGCTCCGATCCTGGCCTGCCAAAGGTCAGTTCAGGCCCACTCACTCATGTGGTGGAGATGTGCCCTTCTCCCCCCCATCTGCCGTGAAAGCATGGGGGGTGGGGGGTGGTATGGAGAAGGTGCCGAATACATGTTGTCCCTGCCACAAATCCGTTGACCCTGCATGGGGGAGGACAATTCTTTCAAGGCCACTCCCCTTTTGTCCATTGCACAGCTGTATGTCCCATCTTGTGTCCCAAATTATGGCCATGCTGCGACATATCGCTATCTAAAGAGGCATGAGTGGGTGGGATAGCCGTCTGGGCGGAGGGGCAAGAGAGCGATCCAAGGCCCCACAAGCTACTAAAATAGCTCTTCCCAGGGCCCGCCCTCTTGCCCCTCTGCCACTTCACATCTTAACCCTATTCTGTCCATGGCACCCTCTGCCCGCCTACGTCCCGCGGCCATTATTCTCAGCCATAAGTGTCTTTTCTTAAAGGGAGCTCTTAGCACAAGCAATTTATCTTGCTCCGAAAGAAAGGAGACAAGGAGGGTTGCTCCTGAAGTGATTTTGTTCTGTGAAGTTTCAAGAGATTTAGACAGATCATACTGTTCTGATTGTTCTACCATGTCAAAGGCACCTTCCTCCTCATGCTCCTTCACAATCCCAGTTGGTAAATAATAACAATTAGTCAAGGCAATATCCTTCACATTTAGCTGTTACAGCATCTCTCTAAGTAATTCCTAAGCAGGATTCCAGGTGAAAGCAAATATATAAAGAGAAAATAAAAAAATCACAGATTTTTGGACTATAGATTATTTTCCATAGCCTTTTCCTGTGTCGTAGGATGGAGGCTATCTTTAATCCAGGCACAGCAGACTGCAGGGTAACAACCTGAGGCTCTGGGGTTGGGATCTTAGATTCCACACTAACCAACCTTCTTTCCAAATCATATGCTAGCTGCAGGCTTGGGTGGGAAAAGGGTGCGATTAGGGTAGAGAGGGGTGTGCCTGTAATGCACAATTACGGTAGATATAAACATCGTGCTGTAATTGCCAAAGCTAAAGACACTGTGGGTGCATCTAATACCATATGTAAATGCAACAGATATAGATCTAAATGTCAATCTGCCAACATACATGTGTAAGTGCCGAATTTCACACAATGTGTCTGTGTGAAGAGGTACTAGTTAAGGAGCTGAGTAAAGTTATGAGAAGATGTATTACAACTGTTTAATAAAGAGTAGCAAATCACCTGGACCAGATGATATACATTCAGGGATTTTGAAAGAACTGAAATATGATATCTGAGGATTGGCGAATGGCCAATATAATGCCAATTTTTAAAAAGGGTTCCAGGGGTGATCTGGGAAACTACAGACTGGTGAACCTGACGTCAGTACCAGGCAAAATGGCAGAAACCATTATAAAGAACAAAATTACTGACCATGTAGATAGTCATGCTGTAATGGGAGAAAGCCAACATGGCTTTAGCCAAAGAAGGTCTTGTTTTACTAATCTGTTATATTTTTTTGATGGTGTGACTAAACAGTAGACAAAGGTAAGTCGGTCGATATAGTGTATCTGGATTTTCAGAAAGCCTTTGACAAGGTCCCTCATGAGAGACTCTTGGCGAAATTAAAAAGTCATGAGATAGGAGGCAGTGTACTATTGTGGATCAGGAACTTGTTAAAAGATAGAAAGCAGAGAGTAGGGCTAAATGGCCAATTTTCCCAATGGGGAAAGGTGAATAGTAGGGATCTGTGCTGGGTCCGCTGCTTTTTAACATATTTGTAAATGACCTGGAAATGGGAATAACGAGTGAGGTAATCAAGTTTGCAGATGACACAAAATTATTCAAAGTTGTTAAAACCCAAGAGGATTGTGAAAAATTGCAAGAGGACCTGGACGTTGAAATGGCAGATGAAATTTAATGTGGACAAGTGCAAAGTTATGCACCTAAGAAAGAACAACCCAAACTATGGTTACACGATGAAGGTTCCACATTAGGAACCACCACCCAGGAAAAAGATTTAGGCGTCATCGTGGATAACACGTTGAAACCTTCTGTCCAGTGTGCAGCGACAGCCAAGAAGGCAAATAGAATGCTAGGAATCAAAGGACATTATAATGCCTCTGTATCATTCCATGATGCGACCGCACCTTGAATATTGTGTGCAATTCTGGTTACCATATCTTAAGAAGGATATAATGGAATTAGAAAAGGTAGAGAGAAGAGCCATCAAAATGGTAAAGGGGATGGAAGGATACCCCTATGAGCGAGAGGCTTAAAAGGTTAGGGCTCTTCAACCTGGAAAAGACAGGCTGAGGGGAGATGTGATAGAGTTCAATAAATTAATGAATGGAGTGGAACTGGTAAACGTAGATCAATTGTTTACACCATCGAAAAGTTGAAAAACTAGAGGACATGCAATGAAGCTACAGTGTAATCCATTTAAGACTAATAAGATAATTCTTTTTCCATTCAATGCATAATCAAACTCTGGAATTCATTACTGGAGGATGTAGTAAAAACTGTTAGTGTAGCTGGCTTTAAAATATGTTTGTAGGAAAGCCAACGGAGGGCAAAAAACCACGGCCAAACACTTAGATAAAAACGGGGAAACTTTATTGTTGGGTCTACAATAAAGTTTCCCTGTTTTTATCTAAGTGTTTGGCCATGGTTTTTTGCCCTCCGCTGCTTTTCCTACTTACCTGTGTGTTGCGGAAGGCCCTCCTCTCCTTCTTTCCGTGTGTTTTTTAAAATAGGTTTGGACAAGTTCCTAGAGGAAAGGTACATAAACCATTATTAAAAAGGACCCGGGAAATCCACTGCTTGCCCCAATACAAGCATTGTGGAACCTGTGTGTCTTTTTGAGAAACTGCCAGGCAGGGCCGGCCCATCCATTGAGCAAGAATGTTGTTTGCACAGGGCCCTGCGTTTCAGGGGGTCCTGCACAAACAACATTCTGCATTTAAAGACCGCGGTATAATAAAAAAAAAACCAACTAGCTGCTACTGCTGCCGCCGTGGCAGTGGCAGAATCAAGTGTCCTGCGGGTGCCCCCACCTGCCCAGCAGAGCCCTCCCTCCCTGCATTAGTCCCTCTCCGCGTCGTCTTTTAGAGCCTTGAAGGGAGAGTTTCCCATCAGCCGCGGTGGGCTTAACAGAGCTGCGAGGGAGAAACTCTCCCTTCGCGGCTCTGAAAGCTGGCACCTAGGGGGACTGTTTCAGGGAGGGCACTGCCGGGCAGGCAGGGGGGGGCCCACTGGACACTTGATTCTGCCACTGCCACGGCGGCAGTGGCAGCGGCAGCAGCCAGTTTCTTTTAATACTTTTAATATCTCCAGGAACAAGCAGGAATGAGTCTTCACATATGGGTACGTCGGTACCGACGGAGTCTGCGCGGGAACGCTTCCCAGCGTCCAATCAAAGAGCTTTTGGAAACATCCCACCACGCCTGCGTGCTGCCTTCCCGCCTTTCCCAACTGCCTCTCCTCAGTTTTTCGTTTTCCGCGGAGCCGGCAGGACGTCCTCCTGTCACCGCAGAAAATTCTTGTTTTATTTCTTTAGTTTTCTTGTGGTCGCGGCTGTCTTCCCGACGCTACCGGTACTGCCGGTGTTTTCTTTTCTTTTCTTGTAAAATCTTCCTTTTTCACGGGATATTTTTTCTTCATAGTGTTCCACGGTTCCTTAGGCCTTTTAGGCCTCTTCTTTTTCCTTCATGGAACCGCCAGCCACTTTCTCCAAGAAATGTTCAGACTGTGGCGGTACAACTTTATTTTTAGACCCTCGAAGTCGGTGTCTAACCTGCTTGTGTCCTGACAACAGTTTGGTGAGAAGAGGTCTTTAACATCGAGGTTCCCTCGATACACGGTTTCCCTCCAACTTCGGGGCACCGTCCCCTCCTTCTTCTACACAGGATCAGGTAACCCACAAACAGTCTGTTAAGACTAGCCAGCCTCGAGTGCTAGGTCTCATGCACAGCATGTAGATGGCTCCGGCCTTGCCCTCGAGGGCCCACTGGTTTCAAAACCCCGGCGGGAGTCTTCGGTCTCCAAAGCCTTTCAGGGGTTTCAGGTTGTTCCTGGGGTTCACCCCTCACAGAACATACCTGAGCCGTGTCCGGTGGTGGCAGCCGCTTCGAGCGGTACCGATACCCCGGCATTGGCACTGGTGTTGGATGAAACACTCCTCACCAGGGATGGTCATCTGGCGTCCTCGGTGCCTTCGGGACCGGTGGATTCTCTCCAGACTGACTTTCCTTTATCGGTACCAGCACCGATACTACCACCGACGTCGGTACCCTCCAGACGTGCATTGATAGCCTCGCTTTTTTCGATGCCGAGTCTCGAATCGATCTCCAGTCTGGAGGACTGGGTACCGACTCGCCTTGGTACTGGCTCTCGGCGGTACTGAAGGCTCGGTTCCGATGATTCGGATCCGCAACTCTCGGTTCCCTCGGGGCCGATTGAGCTGCCCGCGATGCCGAGTTTGGAATCAATCTCTAGTCTGGAAGACTGGGTACCAATACGCTTTGGTACCGACACCGATCGATACTGCTGCCTCGGTACCGAGGATAGTGGCCGAAGGTTTTTGGTTATCCCGGTACCGATTGAACGGTCACTGATTACTGCTCCGATGTCTCTGTCGGGCTCGACTCCGACATCGGTACCGGTATTGGCATCGGTACCGGTATCCACAGTAACATCGTGCCCAACTCCTGCCATGCTTTTTTCAACAGGATTGCTCCCTTATATACCAAGCTTGGAGTCGATACCTGGCAGGGACAATATGGTAATGACGGTCGCTGCTCCTGACAACCAGTACCGGCGACCATCCCTTAAGCATTCCACACTGCACTCTGCAGGATCTTCTATTCCAATATATTTGGATAGTTCTGTCGGTGCTCAGGCTAGTTCTTCAGATCTAACCTGTCCAAGGGAGATTCCTGTTGGGGATCCCTCTTTTCAGAGTTTCCTCCTGGATATAGCAAGATCTCTTGCCATTCCCATCCCAGGACATGATCCTGCACAAGGCTCTGTTTCTACCAAAGCAAAGGAGAACATAATGCTTCCTTTGCATCATTCCTTGCAGGATCTCCTTCTAGGAATGTGGGAAACACCTTTAAGGGTACCCCCACCTTCCAGAGCAACTGATATTTTATATCAGGTGCCCCCCTCTCCATGGTTTCAAAAGACTCAACTTCCTCATCATTCCATAGTAGTGGAATAAGCAATGAGGCGGATAAAGAGTAAGAAAAAGCACTCTTCTTATCCGCCAGGTCGTGAGTCTAAGACACTAGATGCCTTTGGACGTCAAACCTTCCAGACATCTATGCTTTCTGCAAGAATTCTCTCATATATTTTTTATATGAGTCTGTCTCTTGAGGAGGTCACAAAGCAATTGCATCTTTTGACTCCTTCTCTTCCAGAGTCCAAGAGTGCAGGCTATTCTTCACTGCTTAAGCATCTCCAGAGTATCTCTTGCTTTCTTACTCGTGCTTCCCTAGACTCTTTTGAGTCTGCTAGCAGGATTTCTGCTATATCTATAGGGGCACGACGTAGAGCCTGGCTTCAGGCTTCAGACTTAGACAAATGGGCACAGCAAAGACTGGGACATACTCCTTGTACTGGAGGCAATCTTTTCAACAAGGAGTCTTTACGTCAGGTTACTCAGTTGTCCACTGACTTACCTGTTCCTAAGGGCTGTTCTGCACCTTCTTCTGTCCCAGTAGGTAGGAAATGTCCTGCCAAACCTTCTTCCCATAGGAGAAGAAGGTTTTATGCATCATTTGCCCATCATGCAGATGTTCCCAAACAGGGGAAGCATCGTCCTGGTCTGCAGAATTCAACCTCTCACCAGGCTCAGCAAACCCAGCAACTGCAGGGTTTCTGATCAATCTTCATCAGATGCTTGTGACTCTGGGGGTTAGAATCCGCAGTTGCTTCTTCTCAATAGAGGCAATCCACTGCTCTCATTCTAAACCCTAGACATGGATCTCTTCCCAAAAGACATCCATTTTTTCTGTTCTATGAGCTGTCAGGATGTTCATGCCTACAGGGCACAGGGTTCTCCTCTTCTTCCTGCTAGGGAAAGAGGTCTAACCACTATCAAATGATAGTTCTTGTGCCAGCATGTCTTTTTTCCTTTCTATAGACTCACTACTTTGTAAGTCTTCTTCAGCTCCATTCTTTTTACCTTCTTACCAAGCTGTAAGAGCGGTATTGCTTCACTGGAGGGCTTTTCTTCAGCCTCTCTAGTTTTGTTACTTTTCCAGTGCGGAGTTCTCTTCTCTGAGTTGACTCCTCTTTTTCAATCTTGCTTTGAAGCAGTTCATCAGACATGTCCAGAGTTTTTCTACTCCTGTTCTGTCTGTTCTTTCTGTTTTTAAACAGTGCATTCTTTCTGCTGTCTGGCAAGCAGCTGCCAATGCAGGAGCCTTAATGTTTGGACCACTGGTTCTTGTCCACCAGCAACCAGATTTGTCCTCCACTAACATTCTCTCTGGTCTTAGTAGTGGCTCCAAGTCAGTGCTGTCATCTGTCTTGGAAACCTTTTCACTACAAGCTTGTTGGATTGTCTTCTCTTTCTGCCATCTCCATTCCCCTGGGTTTGGCAGCATAGTTGACATAGGTACTGGCTCTCCAGTAGCCAGTTCTATCTCCTCATTCTCCTGCATCATGCTCTCTGTAATCCTACAGAGAAGCTCTCCACTATGGGCCCTTGCTAGAGAGCATGGATTTTTTTTCTCCAACAGCTGTCCTAGATGGCTGGAAAAGGCTTTTTCAGTCATGTCTCCCATGACTAGAAAGGATCTCCTTTTTAATATAAAGGACATAGGCCTTCTCTTACGTGAAAGCTTAAGGAGTTGCCAATTCCCTGCTTTGGTCCATAGTATTTCCAATCGGGAATATGCTTTTCTCCTTGCAGCTCGTCCTCATGGTAAGAACGCAAGATACCTCTTTGCCCTTAAGCAGGTCAGCATGGTATCTCATTTTTATGTGTCTCCTGTTCACTTACCATGCTAGAGTTCTAAATACTCGGGACTTGCTGGCTGCGTACTGATATCATCCTCTGCTTTTCACGTAACCATCCTGGTTATTTCACTACCTAGCATCCCTGTAGCTCATAACCAGTGGGAACAGATTCTCTATATATCTTCTCAAGTAGGTTCCACCTTCTTGTTATTAGATGAGTCTTTCCTCTCCACATTTTCCTATGTGAATACCGTTCTGTAGGCATATCTCTGTCTGCTTCATTGCAGACACCCATATAGAGGCCTATATATTCATATCTGTAGCATACATCTTACAGATGTCTATGTCTATCTTTGTGTGTATTTTATGCCCTTCATATCTCACTATAGATATATTCTCATATATCTATCTATCTGTCGAGATATTCACTATGGGTAGATAGGTATCCTGCATTTATCTACCTGACTGTCCAGGCTCATATAGCTATATGATTCTGACAGATGGGCTTTACCCATACCTATGCTATCCAGCATGTTTGGGGTTCCACACTCACAACCACTTTTGTGGTAGTTAACAACCTCCACCATAACCTTAAGGTTTAGGTACCTCTGAAGCTCTCCATGTTCCAGTATCTCTCCTAGCTGATCCCAGTTAGGAGAGACATTGCGGATCTTCAGCTAATCACAGGCTCTAACGCCTCAGGCGTTTGTCCTTTCTTTTGGGATACAAGGGGTTTCCATACCTTTTCCTCCCACAAGGACTGTGCCTGTTTGTACAATCCGGTCGGCCTTCTCTTTTTGCTCCCAAGGGTGAGCCACTCTGTCGCCAAAAGAGTTCGGCTTTTATCATAAAGCCTTCCGCTGAAGGCCCACTGTTTTTGATACTACCCCAGTTCTCACCGGGGTTCCCTCTTACCTTTCAGGAATTTGACCTCCACTCTTTTTCCTACAGGTTTATTACCTCCACTTCACAGTGAGGTCATCCTTGAGGTTCCTCTACTGGGTTCCCCAGTAGATCCCATGAACCTCTTTACTGCTGTGTAATCCTGTTAAAGGAGGTCCATATTGCAATATTCCTTCAATATCATTGATGATAATTATCATCCACACATGGACTCCTTCTCTGCAGTCCTATGCTAGGTTAGCTGTTCCACAGCACCTTTCTTTCTTCAACTCCTACCCTCCATCCTCAGGATGCCTGGTGTTGTGCGGGATAGCATGTTCCAACCTATAACATGCTGGGACTCCAGGCATCTTAGCTTGGGAGTCCCCATATGTGAAGACTCATTCCTGCTTGTTCCTGGAGATAGCACAGTTACTTACCTGTAACAGGTGATCTCTGGGAACAGCAGGAATAAGTCTTCACAACCCACCCACCTCCCCAGGAGTTGTATCTCTATCTATCTTTCCTTTCCTCTCTCTCTCTTTGTCTCAGCTTTAAAACTTAACTGAGGAGAGGCAGTTGGGAAAGGCGGGAAGGCAGCACGCAGGCGTGGTGGGATGCTTCCAAAAGCTCTTTGATTGGACGCTGGGAAGCGTTCCCACGCAGACTCCGTCAGTACCGACGTACCCATATGTGAAGACTTATTCCTGCTGTTCCCAGAGATCACCTGTTACAGGTAAGTAACTGTGCTTTACCTTGGCTGATGGGGAGGGGGGATGGGGGTTAGGACTGGTTAATAGCTTTGGGCTGATGGGGGGAGAAGGAGGTTAGGACTGGTTAATGGCTATGGGCTGAGGGGGGAGGGGGTTAGGACTGGTTAATGGCTATGGGCTGATGAGGGGGGTTGGGACTGGTTAATGGCTATGGGCTGATGGGGAGGAGAGGGGTTAGGACTGGTTAATGGCTATGGGCTGATGGGGGGGTTAGGACTGGTAATGGGCTATGGGGGGGCTGACTGAAAATGGGATAATGGGGGGGGGGTTAGGACTGGTAATTTGCTATGGTGGGCTCAGACTGGAAAGTGGCTGATGGTGGGTTAGGATTGGAAATGGGTTGATGGGGGTTAGGACTGGTAATGGGCTATAAGGGGGCTAAGACTGGAAATGTGGTGATGGGGGTGTTAGGATTGGAAGTGGGCTGATGGAGGGCTTAGGACTGGTAATGGGCTATGGGGGGCTAGGACTGGTAATGGGCTGGGGGATCCTAGGACTGGAAAGGGGCTGAGTGGAAGGGGGGCTTGAACTGCAAATAGCTGATGGGGAGGGGAGGCTTGGAATGGAAATGGGCTGTGAAGGGAGGGAGCTAGGACTGGAAATAGGCTGAGTTGGGGGGGCTAGGACAGGAAATGGGCTGATGGAGGGGCTAGGATAGAACTGGAAATGGGCTGTTGGGGGTGCTAAGATTGGAAATGGGCTGTGGTAGGGACTTGGATTGAAATGGACTCATGGAGGGGCTAGAACTGGAAGTAGGCTCATGGGGGGCTTGGATTGGAAATGGGCTGAGTGGAGGGGAGTTAGAATTTGACATGGGCTGATGGTAGGGCTAGGAAAGGTCTAGAAATGGTCTGATGGGGGCTGGGATTGGAAATGAGCAGATGGAGGGACTCGGATAGGACTGGAAATGGATGGGGGAGCTAGGACTGGAAATGGGCTGATGGTGGAGCTAGGATAGGACTGGAAATGGGCTGATGGGAGGCTAGGACTAGAAATAGGCTGATGCGGGGACTAGAAGGGAGCGGATGCTGGGTGGGGCTGGAACTAGAAGGGAGCTGATGTTGTGGAGGATTAGAATGGGATGGGGCTGGGACAGTGAAATGGAGAGGGGAAAAATATTTTGTGTTGGAGGGAAGAAAAATCTACAATTGGCTGGGTATTGGGAGAGTAAGTAGGGATTGAGGATGGAGGGGTAAAATTTGAGTGGATGAAATAGTAATGAGGAAAGAGCACAAGGAGAAAGATTAGTATGTGAAAGCAGATGTAGAGAGAGAATGGAAAAAAACTAGAAGAGAGAAGAAAGGACAAATGGACAGCAGACAATGGAGAGTTAGCAGAAGACACAAAGAAACCAGAAGAAAGTGGCTGGAGCAATTGTAACTGAAAACAAATGTGCAAAAGGTAGAAAGATATCTCTTTACTTTGAATTTCTTAACAGGAATATTTCAGCTCTGGGAAATGAGCATCATTAACGTCTGCGCTTTGTTTAGTACAAGAGGAATTTAATTTATAGTTTTATTTCTACAGTGTTGTTGTACATTCCAAATTTGGCTTTTGGGGATCCCAGTTTAATTATTGTCTTCCTGTTTCTAAATTGTGATTCATAAGAACATAAGATATGCCATACTGGGTCAGACCAAGGTCCATCAGGTACCTAGCAGTTTTCCAAAAAGGCACAGGTTCCACAATGCTTGTACTGGGTCAAGCATTGATATCCTGAGTCCCTTCTTAATAATGGTTTATGGACCTTTCCTCCAGGAACTTGTCCAAACCTTTTTTAAACCCAGCTACACTAACAGCCTTTACTACATCCTCTGGTAACAAATTCCAGAGTTTGATTACACGTTGAGTGAAAAAATATTTTCTTTTATTAGTCTTAAATAGTTTACCCTGTAGCTTCATTGCATGTCCCCTAGTCTTTCTTTATTCTGATAACGTAAACAATCGATCTATGTTTACCCGTTCCACTCCGTTTATTAATTTATAGACTTCTATCATAACTCCCCTCAGCCGTCTCTTTTCCAGGTTAAAGAGCCCTAACCTTTTTAGCCTTTCTTCATAGGAGTATCCTTCCATCCCCTTTACCATTTTGGTGGTTCTTCTCTGAACCTTTTCTAATAACGCTATATCCTTTTTAAGATACGGCGACCAGAATTGCACACAATATTCAAGGTGCGGTCTCACCATGGAACGATATAGAGGCATTATAATATCTTTTGTTTTATTTTCCATTCCTTTCCTTATGATACCTAGCATTCTATTTGCTCTCTTAGCCGCCGAGGGTTTTAACATGTTATCCACAATGACGCCTGGACACTGGGCCGAGGGTTTTAACATGTTATCCACAATGACGCCTAAATCTTTTTCCTGGGTGGTGGTTCCTAATGTGGAACCTTGCATCGTGTAACCATAGTTTTGATTTGTTCTTCCCTAGGTGCATAAGTTTGCACTTGTTCACATTAAATTTCATCTGCCATTTTGATGCCCAGCCTTTCAATTTATCAAGATCCTCTTGCAATTTTCCACAATCCTCTTGGGTTTTAACAACTTTAAATAGTTTTGTGTCATCTGCAAATTTGATAACCTCACTTGTTATTCCACTTTCCAGGTCATTTATGAATATGTCAAAAAGCAGAAGACCCAGCACAGATTCCTGGGGTACACCACTATTCACCTTTCTCCATTGGGAAAATTGGCCATTTAGCCCTACCGTCTGCTTTCTATCTTTTAACCAGTTCCTGATCCACAATAGTACACTGCCTCCTATCCCATGACTCTTTAGTTTTGCCAAAAGTCTCTGATGAGGAACTTTGCAAAGGCTTTCTGAAAGTCCATATACACTATATCAATTGACTCACCTTTGTCCAACTGTTTAGTCACACCTTCAAATAAACATAACAGATTTGTAAGACAAGGTCTTCCTTGTCTAAAGCCATGTTGGCTGTCTCCCATTAGGCCATGACTATCTACATGTTGAGTAATTTTATTCTTTATGATGGTTTCTACCATTTTTCCCGGTACTGATGTCAGGCTCACCGGTCTGTAGTTTCCCGGATCACCCCTGAAACCCTTTTTAAAAATTGGTGTTACATTGGCAATCCTCCAATCTTCAGGTATTAGAGTTGATTTTAATGATAGTTCACAGATTACTAATAGCAGGTCTGCAATCTCATATTTCAGTTCTTTCAACACCCTTGGATGTAGACCATCTGGCCCAGGTGATTTGCTACTCTTCAGTTTATCTAATAGTTGTAATACATCTTCCCGATGTATCGATATTTCCTTCAATTCTTCCGCATCTTTAAATACAGTCATGGGTAACATCCCTACATCTTCCTCAGTAAAGACCGAAGCAAAGAATTCATTCAGTCTCTCCGCTATCGCCTTGTCGCCTCTTAGTGCCCCTTTAACCCCTCTGTCATCTAATGGACCAACTGTAATTCTTATTTGACATTGCCTCTTGTTCTCTTTCCCCCCTTGTCTGTTTCACATGTACACCGCTGCTGATCGCTGGAAGTAGCGGTATACAAATTTATGCCAAATAAATAAATAAATAGGTCATGTATTGTTATTCTCTGAAATGTATTGGTTTAATATTTGCAGTGTTGCCTTTTGATAGGTAGAGTATGGTGCTTTGTGAGTCCTGGTAGTGCTGTTATGATATGGCAGGTTTGCTATGGGTTCTAAGTGGGCAGTGTTGTAATAGTTCCTAATGTGCCTGGCGGTTGGCACTAGATTATAGTAATGTAGAAATCTTTTAGTCTTTCTTTATCCATACACTCATTAAGAGGCATGTTTACTAAAAGTTAGCATATGGTAACATTATGAAAATATTTATGCAAATGAGGCCCCGTACCGAGTCTCTGCACATGGCCCCGCATCCCCCTTGGCGCGCTCCTGCTGCCAGGTACTTGTGACCTGGATTGTGCACTGTTGGAAACAGGATACTGAGCTTGATGAACCTTGGTCTGACCCAGTATGTCATTTCTTATGTTCTGATGTACTCTGTTCTTATTATTTGAAATGGTGTTAAGACAACAGAGAGGTAATCACAATTGCCCTTTCAATCAATGTGGGGACCTTAGGTCTGAATGAGCAGGTAGCTGACACCTTTGCCCGCTTTGGAGCAGGTGTAATTGCCAATGAGGACATTTTTAAAAAATATTAAGCATATCCTCTTTGTAAAATGTGTGTGCACATATATTTTTTGAAGTGCCTGAAACCATGCCCAGAGCTTGCCTCTTTCTATCTGTGCAGTGTGCTGCTGCTCCATGTGACATAACAGCACAGAAAGATCAGAACTTACATATGTATCGATTTGTGTGTGCAAATGCTGCAGTTTCCTTGGGTAGAAGCCACACAAGCCTTTTAAAATGACCTCCTAAATAATATAGTTAACCCCTCCCATCATAATAATGAATCCAGTTTACTTCTATTTATTGTTTCAGAGTCTAACAAGACACTCAGAAAAATGGAAGTTGTTAACACAAAAATGAATTGTGCTTTAAAATGCATTTAGTAATTTGCATCTGTATCAATAACATTATCAAATGTGAAACCTAAGCAGATACAGGAAGGATTTGGACCATTTTCCAGATCTAAACAGGATGCATCTGCTTTTACATTAGGATTCTAGATTTATAAGCGTTTCTTTGCATATTCTTGCTCTCTCCTTCATTACAGTAGAGTGATGTAGGCAGTGCATTGCCAACAGTTGGGAGATATCGATCGCATTGCAGGTGGTATTAAGGGTAAAGAAGACTCATGACCAGGCTTAAAGCTTTGCTACATTATTTTAATTTTTACGTTTCTTAGGTTAGTGTTTCTAATTTCTCTCTCAAATTAGTTTCTCCCAATGGAGTTTGTCTTACATTTACTACAACTAGAATGAACTTCAAGTTTTAAGATGAGGTTCTTTCGGTACAATTTCAGTCTCTCAGATTTGCTGCTGGTAATATTTTTAAAACTTGCATTGTACCAAAACCAGCTTTCTTCTGGAGCTTGTAGCATTGATAGGGAACATATTAAAATGTGCTTGGAAGCTCATCTTAATCAAGTCAGCAGCACCCAATTCAGCTAGAACTGTTTCTGTATCTTTCCGCCACATTTTCTTGGCCTCTGATCAGGGCCGGCTCAGCCATAAGGAAAAATAGGCAGTCGCCTAGGGCAGCAACTTCTGAGGGGGGAGGGGAAAAAATAGCAGGACATTCAAAGCTAAAAAGTACATTCTGATAGTTATGAGGTGCCGGCATAAGGCTTACGATTTGTCTAGAGTGCCAACACTTTGAACCAGCTTTGGGGCTGGCTGTCTTTAATTGCTTCTCTTGGTACTTGAAGATCTTTTATCTTTGTCTATATATTATACAGAATGGTTACTTGATAGCAGAACTTTTATTGGCAATACAGTTTTTCACCTTTATTACTTGGTCTGTTTTTTTGGCATCCTTTTTTTTTCTGTTGTAATGAGAGAATCCCAGGTGATCACAACTTTTCCATTCACCACAATTCTAACAGGGGTGTGATCCCATTGTTTTGCTGGTACAGCAATGTTCTAGAATTTACACAGATTCCAGTGGATTTACACAGATTCCAGTGGATTCCCTCACTTGGTTTGCAGCTTGTCGTGCTGTGAGGGCTTGTGTGCATCAGTGATGCTGAGAGCTAAACTATCGTTAGTTTAACTACTGGCAGGGTCTCCCAAGATGGACAGGTCTCAGCTGAGGTGCCAGACCAAGACAAACCACCCATCTGGGCAGCAGCAGATAGTGTTGAAGGCGGAGGATCACATTTCTGTGACAACGGCAACAACACCAAACTTAAACTGCACGGAAGAAAGGCCCGGCAATCTACTTCTGTATCTTGCCATGAAAACCCAATGGATAGTTACAACAAAACAAATTGTGCTAAAGTGCTGGAAGATGAGACCCTCAGGTCGGAAGGCACGCAACTAGCTACTGGAGAAGAGCTGAAGACTTTTCAGAGTAAAGCCAGCATTTATGATGTGGTTGGATCAAAGCCCTCGGGACGTCTGACTGCTGATGTAGCTGCACATAAAATGAGAGTCAGAAGCTGTAAAGATGTCTTGCGCATTGGAACATGGAACGTACGAAGCATGAACCAAGGGAAGTTGGAGGTGGTCAAGAATGAAATGGAACGTGTACAACTTGATCTGTTGGGTGTCAGCGAACTGAAATGGACTGGCATGGGGCACTTTGCATCAGATGATCACATGGTCTACTGTGCTGGAAATGAAAGACAAAGAAGAAATGGTGTTGCATTTATAATAAAGAAGAAACTTGCAAGAACTGTAATGAAATACAATGCAGTCAGCGAACGCTTAATCTCTATTCGTCTACGAGGAATGCCTATCAACACAACTATAATTCAAGTATATGCCCCAACAACAGCTGCAGAAGAGAATGAAATTGAAGAGTTCTATGAACAAGTACAAGCTGAAATTGACAGAACATGCAAACAGGATATCCTGATAGTCATGGGTGACTGGAACGCAAACGTTGGCAACAAAGAAGAAGGCAAAGTAGTTGGAAAATATGGACTTGGCAACAGCAATGAAGCTGGAGAAAGACTGATAGAATTCTGCAAGACCAATGATCTATTCATCTCAAACACCTTCTTCCATCAACACAAGCGGCGACTGTACACATGGACTTCACTCAGTGGATTGAATAAAAATCAAATTGACTACATCTTTGGAAGTCAACGATGGAAAAGTTCTATAACATCAATTGGCTGCTCAGAGACTTCAACTTACCCTCCCTGCAGTCCAACCAAGCAGACGCCTTCCTAGAAGCTATGCAAACACTTGGGTTTGAACAACTAGTGAACACCTCCACCCATCTTAAAGGAAACCCGCTGGACCTAATTTTCACTCCCCACTCTGCTGCCAGCCAGAAGGCCAACCTCAACATGGATAACACCCCTATCCCTTGTTCGGACCATAAGTTAATCACATTCCAGATACCCGCTCATCTTACTCAATCCCCACCCTATGACTCCAGTGCAGAATCCAGAATTACTTCTCACTTCAGACCACTTGATAGAGAAGAGTTCATTAATCACGCCTTACCTACGCTCAAACTAATGTCTCCTGACCTTGATGAAGCAATCACCAACTGGAACGTCACACTGAAAACATTCGCTCAACTACCAGCCATAGACAAATCATCAGCCCCCAAAAGCTGTAAAAGCAAAAGACATTCAGCTCCGTGGTTCACAGCAGATCTTCGGACATCTCTCCTCTCCCTCAGGAAACTTGAAAGGAAATGGAGAAGATCCCACTCCGAAACTGATAAAGTAACTTACCTAAACCACCTTAAATTCCACTGCGATGTTATATACATCAGGATGAGCGAATACCATGCCAAGCTCCTTCTCCGCTCTCTAAACAAACCTAGAGACCTCTTCAGCCTAGCAAAATCCCTAATTAAGGAACGTTCACCGACCCAACTCAATCCTATTTCCCCCCAGTCGTATGCTGACTACCTCCAATCCAAAACTTCCATAACCGATACTGTTTCAGTTACCTCTCCCTGCCTCGCTCACACCTCACTTCCACCTATCACAATGTTCACCACTCCAACAGAGAAAAACATCCAAGATCTCATCGCTATCATCAACACTTCTACAGCTTCAAGTGACCCCTGCCCAGCATACTGGGTCAGATCTCTGCAAGTTGAACTTAGTCCAATTCTAATCAACATCATTGGACTATCCTTTGTAACAGGCTCATTCCCCTCATTCCTCAAACAAACATCAATAAGACCACTTCTGAAGAATAACAGACTTGACCCACTAAAGTCCGACTCCTACTGCCCAATCTCGAGTATACCTCTATTAGCCAAGATAATAGAGAAGGTTGTCCAGAGACAGATTCAACATCACATTGATGTAGTGTCACCTCTTGACCCCTGTCAACATGGATTCAGAGAATCTCACGGTGTAGAAACTCTCCTCACCACCCTAACCAACACTTTGAATAGAGGATTGGACAAGGTCGAAAATGGCTTCGCTCTCATTTTTCTAGATATCTCTGCTGCCTTTGACTCTGTTAATCACATTCAACTTCTCACTCATCTCCAGGAGAAAGGCATCTGTGGCCTTGCCTGGGAATGGTGTAGGTCTTATCTATCGGATTGTTGGCAGCACATCAGAGTTGGATCCACCACATCCGCACCTTTCCACCAACATCAAGGTGTTCCGCAGGGCTCCTCTATATCTGCGCTGCTGTTCAATGTCTACATGCAGCCGATATGTGACATCATACGCTCCTTCACTATCTCCACTCTAATCTATGCGGATGACGTCTTGCTGTTTACACCATTCAAAATCAAACAACCAGACTTCACCAACCTTATCAACTGTTTCAACGCCATCACTGACTGGTTACTATCTCAAAATCTCCGCATAAACTTCAAGAAGACTGAAGTTCTGTTCATATCAAGGAACAAAGATTTCTCCCCTCCATCACCCCTAAGAGTAAGAGACACGGAACTCCCTAGTAAACCCTCCATTCGCTACCTAGGGATTACACTGGACCAGCATTTCGACTTTAAGGAGCACATACAAAACACCACCAGATCCGTCTACAATAAAATTAGAACGCTAAGGCACCTCAGGCCCATGTTACCCCATAATGACTTCCGGACCATTTTCCAGGCCCTTATTCTACCACACTTTGATTACGCAAATGTTGTCCTATAGGAACTCCCCAAGAACACCCTTAATCCGCTGCAACTCGCTATGAATGCAGCTGCGCGTGTGCTCTGTGGTATAGCAAGATCAGACCATATCACCCCGATACTTAAGGAACTCCACTGGCTACCAATTCATTGCAGGTTAACATACAAAATCCTTCTCATCATTTTCAAGATCATCAATAACCTAGCCCCCACGTTACTCAGTGACCTTATCACCCTCACCCCGAAAAACAGAATGAGAAGGTCAATAACAGACAACACCTTGATCATCCCTAAAGAGTCCATCAAGTGCACCCAGATGACCAAGAAAAGAACCTTCGCCTTCTACGCCCCGAAATGCTGGAACGACCTTCCACCAGAAATAAGATCGATCAAAGACCTTATTCAGTTCCGTAAGGCAATCAAACACCACATTTTCCTACTTCACTTTGCACAAGCATCCACCCCGCCTCTGATCATCCACACACCAACGCCCACATACCTTTCATTCTCTACATAGATAACTCTGTCAAAAGTATTTTTGAGCTTGCCTTAGCTCTTCTTGAAAATACCAACCTAATCTAATTATGTTTGATGTACATATGTATATAGTTGCCCTGTTGCTCCAAGTTTAATCTCCTGTTACAATGTAAGCACAGAACAGTCTTCTGACTGTGCAATCTTTGTTATATGTAAACCACACTGATAACAAATAGCGCAGTATATAAAAGTTGTTAAATAAATAAATAAATAAAATCAACAAAGACAAAACCTGGAGCTGACTGTGGTACAGATCATCAACTACTAGTATGCAAACTCAAGCTAAAATTGAAAAAGAGCAAACCACTCATGAATGCAGCAAAATATGACCTTGAGAATATAGCACTGGAATTTAAAGACTGCCTGCAAAATTGATTTGCTGCTTTAGATACAAATGACAGAGCTCCAGAAGAGTTATGGAATGACATCAAGAAGGTTGTGTTGGAAGAAAGCGAGAAGTCTCTACAAAAGGTGAAAAAGCAAAAACGGCCAAAATGGATGACGGAAGAAACTCTGAAAATTGCCCAGAAACGCAGAGACGCTAAAGCCAGAGGAGAAAGAAAGACAATAACAGAACTCAACAGAGATTTCCAATGTGCAGCAAGACAGGACAAGGAAAAGTACTACAACGATGCATGCAAGGAAATAGAAGCAGAAACTATTAGAGGAAGAACAAGATCGGCTTTCCTAAAGCTAAGAGAGTTAAAGAAAAAGTTTCAGCCTCAAATTGGAATGTTACAAGATGCTCAAGGTTCAATGTTGAATGATGCTGAGAAGATCAAGAAAAGGTGGAAGGAATATACAAAGTTTTTATATGATAAAGATCAAGTGGACCAACAGCCATTTCAACCTGTACCTTATGATCTGGAACCATTGGTGATGAAAGAAGAAGTTAAAGCAGCATTGAAAGCCTTATCAAAGAACAAAGCAGCAGGCATTGATAGCATTCCCATAGAAGTATTACAGCAATCTGATGCAGCTGTTACTGTACTTAGAAGGCTCTGCCAAGAAATATGGAAGACAACATCATGGCCAACTGACTGGAAAAGATCTGTGTTTATACCAATACTAAAGAAAGGTGATCCAACTGACTGTGTAAATTATCACACAATCGCTCTGACCCCACATGCCAGCAAGATTCTACTGAAGATTATTCAAAAGAGACTACAACCATACCTGTAACAAGAACTACCTGAAGTGCAAGCAGGGTTCAGGAAAGGGCGAGGAACGGGAGACATCATTGCGGATGTGAGATGGATCATTGAAAAGACTAAAGAATACCAAAAGGATATCTACTTGTGCTTTATCAACTATAGGAAGGTTTTTGACTGTGTAAACCTTGAGAAACTCTGGGCCACATTAAGAAGCATGGGTATACCAGAACACCTGATCGTACTCTTGCACAATCTGTACATTGATCAAGAAGCAGCAGTTTGAACGGAACAAGGGGAAACAGAATGGTTTAAAATAAGCAAAGGTGTAAGACAAGGCTGCATATTTTCCCCCTACCTGTTTAATTTATATGCAGAACAAATCATCAGAGAAGCAGGATTGTATGAAGATAACAGAGGTGTGAAGATTGGTGGAAGACTCATCAACAACCTTTGCTATGCTGATGATACCACATTACTGGCTGAAAGTGAAGATGATCTGAAACATTTGCTTCTGACAATCAAAGAACATATTCCTAAAATGGGCCTGCACCTTAATGTAAAGAAGACAAAGATCATGACAACTGGCATAATCAACAGGTTCATCGTTGAAAGAGAAGAAATTGAAATCGTGAACAACTTTAACCTACTTGGTTCAACTATCAATAAAGAAGCAACAAGCAGTCAAGAAATCAGATGACGCATTGCTCTTGGCAGAATGGCTATGAAAAACCTAGATAAGATTCTCAAGAGCAGAGATGTCTCTCTCCATACAAAGATTCGACTTGTTCAAGCCATGGTATTTTCAATAACATCATATGGATGTGAAAGCTGGACAGTGAAAAAGATAGACAGGAAGAAAATTGATGCCTTTGAATTATGGTGCTGGCAGCGAATACTGTGTATACCATGGACTGCCCGAAGAACAAACCAGTCGGTACTAGAGGAGATCAAACCTAAGCTTTCTTTAGAAGCTCAGATGACAAGACTTCGACTTTCATACTTTGGACACATCATGCGAAGAGAGAGATCATTAGAGAAAGACATCATGCTTGGCAAGATAGAAGGTCAGCGCAAAAGAGGAAGGCCAGCAATGAGATGGATCAATAAAATAACAGCAGCTACGGGTACCAGTCTGTCAACAATGAGCCGCCTGACTCAAGACCGAACACAATTTAGGATAGCTATCCAGAGGGTCGCCATGAGTCGACTCCGACTCGACGGCACTTAACAACAAGAACAGTGGATGAGCCATGCTTCCTTGTGCCTTTCTGTATACAGGCCTTCTGTCTTCAGTATATCAGACTCAGCTACGTGATGTGTAACCATTTTCAGTTCTGTGCTGCGATTTTCAGTCTCTTATATTTTGAGTTATATATGGTGACTAAGGTAATTCTTTGTATTTCTCACCATGTTTGTGCATTTGCAGCTTGTTTTTTTTGTTGACTGGTCTAGCTCTTTAAGAAGATTTTTCTTGTATTTGGCCATTCTGTTGTTTCCTTCGCCATGTGTGCTGATGTTTTCTCAGTCATTCTTTTTAATTCTCCAGAATGTTTGCCAAATTTGAAGAAGAAGACATTTGTAGCATTTTACTCTCAAACGTCAGAACCTTTCGAGTATATGCATCTGTTGATACTATTAAGTATGCCCAGAGGGCTATGATCTGTTTCCAAAATTTCTTTTGGTAAGATCCATTCCTCCTTCATTTCTTTGGATGTACAATTTTGGTTTGTAATGGCTCTTATTTATTTAAAAACTCTTTTATACCACCGTATCTATTAGTCACAGCTATTTACATAGAACTAATTTGATCAGAGAACTTGAACTTACATGGAACATATTAAAATTAAACCATACAACGTGAACTCTGGAACATTTGAACAATGTAAACATACAACGTAAATTATAGGAAACTATGATACAAGGTACCTGTACAGGATGGGTTATGCAAAGGAAAAGGCACAGGAGACAGAGCTGTGGGTTGTTCTATGACATGTGTTTGTGGGGTGGGTATAGGCCGTGGTTTGATGGAACAGGTTGGATTATGTTGAGAGTAATGAGGGGTGGTTATGTGTCTGAGTCAAAATACTCCAGGAAAAGGAGTGTCTTAAACTTTCGGCGAAAGTCTCCAATGTCTGACAGGGAGTGAAGGTATGGGGGGAGAGAGTTCCAGATGGATGGCGTGTAGAAGCAAAATGCTCTGTTGGAGGTGGTGGTGCGGGTGTGGGTGAATGTTGTAGGTATTGCGAGGCATGTGTTGTTAACGCTTCTGAGTGCTCTCTGGCATCGGGGTTTGACAAGTAGTGATTGTAGAGTATCGGTTGATAGCTGTAGGATTGTCTTGAATGCTGTTAGTGCCACTTTGTGTTTCACTCTGCTGTTGACGGGGAGCCAGTGTAATTGCTTCAGTATTGGTGCTATGTGATCATGACGAGTGCTGCCTGTGATGAGTCTGGCTGCTACGTTCTCTGCAAGCTGTAGGGGTTGGGTTGAGGATTTTGGTAGGCCTTGATAAATAATGTTGGCATAGTCGAAGATGGGGGTGATGAGTGCCTGACAGATGTTTCTGAAACCTTTATGGTCCAGTAGAGTTTTGAATTTCCTCAGAATTTTGATGTGGTGGTATACTGCTCTGGTGACGTGTTTGATGTGGGTGTTGAAGTTTGGGTTCTGGTCCAGAATTATGCCCAGGTATTTCACTTGTTGTTTTACTTGCAACATTAGGTTTGCAAGGTTTATTGTATCTGGCGGTGAGAAAGAGGGGTGCCTGGTGATGTGCAGGACTTCTGTCTTATTAGGGTTGATGAGTAGGTTGTGGTGGCTGAGCCACTGCGTGACTGCCTCTAGGCATTGGCTGATTAAGGAGTAGTTGGTATTTCTGGTGCAGAAAGGGATATAGATGAGGATATTGTTTGCATAAAAGTGGTATAGGATTTTGTGGCTTTGGATGACCTTGCAGAGGGGTTGGATAAAGAAGTTAAAAAGCAAAGATGGTACTGCAGAACCTTGTGACAGGTCCTGGAGGAGTTTGATGGGTCTTGAAGTTTGTGATCCAACTCTGACCTGTTGTGAGTGGTCAGAGAGATAGGACTGGAACCACTGTAGAGTTTTTCCTTTTAGGCCAGTTTCGTGAAGGCGTGATACAAGTTGAGCATGTATGACTGAGTCGAAGGCTGCAGATATGTCTAGAAATACTAGGATGAAGCCGTACGCGGTTTTCTGAGTTCCTGTGATTAGTGTGTTAAGGAGAGATGCCAGTAGAGTTTTCTTACGGAGTAGCTGGTATCAAATAAGCAGCATGATATTGCTAATTGATATGTGATCTACCCAAGAAATCAGCACTGATGACTGTCCTCCATTCTCATTAGTAGATTACAAAGTTTTGTTACTGTACTGGTATCAGAAAAAAAGCCAGGATGCTCTGCAAATTGTGCTACCTTTTATTGACCAAACATAAAAAGAAAACGTAAGAAGCTCTGAAACTAAAGTATAATAACATCTCTGTGTAAAATCTATTTTATTGGTCCAATAAAAGATGTTACGGTTTCCAAGGTATCTGATACTATAGGAAACTGGAAAGGTGAGTTCAGCAGTTATGGGATGGTGGTGCTAGAGGTCATGACCAGCATGATGACATTTGCTGCAACCACAAAAATAAGAAAAATTTACTACATTAATTTGCTTTATTCTATGTTGTGCTTGTACAACTATTGCTAGGAGCTATTTTTGTAACATTTTATTTATCAAATTATTCAACACTAAACCACAAGTTAATATACTTGTAATAGGGTCGCCGATTCAGAATCAAACAACAGTGAAATGCACGATTTCCAAAATTTTGCAATCACATACAGGGCAATTTTATAACAGGTTGCCTAAGTGTGAAGGTCAAGTAGGCACATATTTCAAACCTCTTTTATAAGGACACATACTTGTCTATGTTTCTTTATAAAATACTAGGGCAAGAGTGGTAGAAATTGTACCTAGTATGAAGCTGTGGTCATTTACACTTGGGAGCAGGTCTAAATATTCATGCGTAAAGTGTAAATACGCATTTGTTAAACAACACTTGTAAATGGTGACTCCTCCTGCACTCCATCCAGAGTTCACCTTAGAACATGCCTATACATGGATTGCATTGCATATACTTTTATGCATGTAAGTCCTGGGGTAATTTTGTAAGAGGCCTTTTGCACATGTAGAAAGGACTTTATGTGTGAAATTTGTCCCCATAAAGTTCAAGCACCTTACATCAAGGCTTCCAAGATGAAAGAAGATCCAAGGAGAAAATTAGGAGATTTATTTTTATTTTTTATTTTATTTAACATTTCTTATATACCGCCTTTCATGATATCAAGGCGGTTTACATTGAAGAAACTGAAATTACATTGAACAGGGCATTATAACTTGGAGATAACTATTTTACAGGGAACATGGGCAATGGAGGATTAAGTGGCTTGCCCAAGACCACAAGGAGCACCTGTGGGACTAGAAACTCCAGTCCTTCCAGCCCATGGTTGCTCTCCTCTAGTGGGATAAAGATCCTGTAAAATTCATGAAAAATAAAGAAGAAAAAGAAAAACAGATCAGATTGGATCAGATCATCATAACTTAACATCCATTATACCATCTGGCACCACTGATGGTCTCTACTACTTTGCTTAGAAAGATTTTTATCACAAAACCTCAAAGAGGGAATTTTATAAGGAGCCATGTAAAGTTATGTCCCAATGATGTGCATAAATCATGTATTGTCAATGACGTCCATGCACAGATCAGCATTTACGTGCGCCCTTTAAACAGTTGCTGTTCGATAAGTGTGCATGTCAGAACCATGGTACATACTTTTGGTGTGGATATGGCTGGGGTAGGGCTTGGGTGGCGTGTAGGCTTACCTACCTATATTAGGAAGAAAAGTAGGCACCTGCTTTTATTTATAAAATAGATGTGATTTGTGCGCATTTGAAACCAGGGCCACTTCAATACTCTTTGGGGCTCTGGGCAAGCGTTTGGAGAATGGGACCCCTCATTTGTGGCCCACCTCCCTTTCGCATGGCCCACCTCTTTTATGGCCCCCCGGAGCAGCACAGTCCGTGGCCATGTTCCTACCTTCTGCTCCCTCAGGTCTCTTGCAAGTGAACAGACCGGAAGCAGAAAAGCGTTGGTCCGTTCACCAAAGCGCTGTCCACTTCTTTTGCAAGTGGTCTAAGGGAGCAGAAGGGAGGAACAGGGCAGCTGGGTTCTAGTTGTGCAGAGGCCAAGGCCAGCTGCTACCTTTGCCCATAGGTAAACGCAGCACTAGTTGGTTCATACACAAAACTAGGCAACTTTTATAAAATTACCTCCTAAGGCCAAAGATAATATATTTAATCTCAGAAAACGTAATCAAACCCTTAACAGGATATTGAAGAAAAAAATCATTCTTCCTTAGATAAAACCTCCTGTCACATTTGCAGAAACAATTTGCATCTTTGTTGTATCGGTTTGTAGAAGCCTGGAAATATCCAAAGAAAGCTGACAGTCAGGCTATTCACTGATTGCTTTGCTCTCACTCTAGACCCCACAGCCTTCTTCTTAAAGTGCAGTTTGAACACGTTATTGAAGGGTAGGGGGCCAGTGTTTCTCCAGAGATTTTGAAGATCTCTACTGGGGAAATCTAAGGGAGGTTTGAAACTCTAAGGGGCTTGTTTACAAAATCAATGGGGCCGCGGCTCCGATAACGATCGGAAACCGCTACCACGGCTTTGTAAACAAGCCCCTAAGACTGAGATGCCTCTTTCTATTTTCCAAAAGCTCCATCTTTTGCTGCAAAGCACTATTCTCCTGAACCATGGTAGAGCTAACAACGTGCATTGAAGAGTGTTGGTTCTCCAGCTCATCAATCTTCCCAGGATGATCCAACACTATCCTCTTCACTTTAGATATTTTTTCAGGCAGAGCCCCAAGAGATATTTCCATACTTTTCATCTTCTTATTCACACTTTGTTCCAAAGTTACAATTATTTACTAAATAGTTTCCAGAGAGCTAGTCACTGGTTTCACCAATACAAACGACATAAAAGTCACCCAGGCAACCACTGCAGATACTCCTCCAGACAATATAGTACCACTAACAGATCCAGTTACTCCTCCATGATCTCTTCCAGGAGGAATCAAAAGCTTTTCAAGAGCAAACTCTTCTTGATCAACAACAGACTCTCATGCAGGATCTCCCAAGCAGCTTCTCCTCATCTTCTACAGTAACTCTCAAGCTGGGACCAGGAACACTGCAGTGGAGGTGATCAGCTATCAGGGCTGGGGGAAACCTCTAACTGGGGAAGACAACGGCTTAAATTCTGTCCAAGCAGGCACTGCAGTGCAGGGAGACCCCAAGGAAGAAAGAGGTCCACTTCATTTGCTCCTAGATCTTCTGAGTAGGACGCACCCTGCTTTGGGGCCATTTTCAAAACTTGCTTTGGGGCCCTTAATTTGAATTTCTGTCACTGGGGGAGTGGGATGGGCGGGGGAGGTTCTCCTCCTCCATCACAATAGCAGGTACAAACCCTGACTCAGTTTGCTTAGTCTTAGACCCCACATACTATGATATTGTAGTTTGTTGGAGAGATAAGGGGACTGAAAGAGAATCCCTTACCTTTATCTTTCTCTTCCCCATAACCAAAGGAGAAAAGGAAAACAAAATTCCTGCAAGTAAGCAGAGCTGTGATTTGAGCATCTTACACTTTGAATTTTTTCTTATTTTTCTATTGCTAAGGGTTCTATAGCTGAAGCAAAATAGAGCAGGTGCACCCTATTCTATACCTCCTAACCATTAGGATGCTCACAAATTGAGAACTATGTGTACTGGCAGAAACTTTTGAACATATACATGCTGTGCATGATTTAGAAATGAATAGTTCCCATTTTGTGCCTATTAGAAAAACCTTGAATTGAATAAAGGCTGTTGATTTAAATCCAGAAACTGAGTTATTACCAAGTCCAAATCTCCTAGAAATGGCATATTATAAAAGTCAATTTCTCTTGTCATATGTCTTCGTGACATACAACAAGATATTGGCTTGCAAATTTTGTGTGGCAATTTTGAATAGCTTGCATTATTTGCTGTATACAGTTGTGGTCAATATTATTGGCACCTTTTGAAGTTCAAACCCTTAGGGGTATGTTTTTTGTCTACTTTTGTAGTCTGACCTTACTATAGTGGAGTTCAACAGTGGTTATAACTGTGTGTTTTTCCTAATTAGGACATGATTATTGGCACCCTTATAAACAATTCAAATGAGTTTGAGCAGAAGAACCACATTCCAGTGCTGTAAAATTAGATGCATCTGTGATCAATTCTCAGTACTCACATGACTTGAATCAACCAATGAATGATGGCTCATGTTTAAAATGGCCACATTCACTCCCTGTTCCATTTTCACAATGGTGAAGACAAGAGAGCTGCCTGAGACTGTCAGAAACTCCATTATCACCAAATTTCAAAGGGGTACAAGTCTATCTCCAAAGACCTTGAGATTCCTATGTCTACAGTTCACAATGTTATTAAGAGGTTTTCTGCTTGTGGAACTGTCAAGAACTTCCCAGGACATGATGGGAAGAGAAAACTTAATCCTTGAAGGTTAGTGTGAACAGTTGAAAAAACACCACGTACAACATCCAAAGAGCTTAAGGCTGACCTGGAGCAATCTGAAGTGGTGGTTTCAATGCACACTATACACCGTGCACTAAACAAAGAAGCACTTCATGGGTGAAAGCCAAAGAGGATCCCACTGCTCAAAGACAGACATAAAAAGACACTCCTGATCTTTGCCCAAACCCACCTTGAGAAACCACAATCCTTCTGGGAAAATGTTCTGTGGACAGATAAAACCAAACTTGAGCTCTTTGGCAATGCAGACCAGTGATACATTTACAGATGAAGAAATGAAACATATAAGGAAAAAACACCCTTCCTACAGTTAAATATGGTGGAGGTTCCATAATCTTGTGGAGTTGTTTTGCTACCTCAGGAACTGGAGGCCTGGAATGTATTAAAGGAATCATGAAGTCAGAGGATTACCAAGGTATTTTGGAGTGAAATGTGTTATCTAGTGTCCAAAAGTTAGGTCTGGGTCATAGGTCATGGGTCTTCCAGCAGGACAATTACGTAAAACATACATCCAAAAGTACAAAAGAATGGTTAAAAAAGAACAAATTGACTGTTTTAAACTGGCCAGCAATGAGCCCTGATCTCAATCCAATCAAGAACCTTTGGAAAGAGCTGAAATCTGCCACTGGTAAAAGGAATCCTGGAAACATTCATGAGCTGTAACAAATCACAGCTGAAGAGTGGGAGAAACTACCAGCAGACAGATATATGAAACCTATAGATGGTTACATGAAAAGTTTGGAGGCTGTCATCACTGCCAAGGGTTGTGCAACCAAATATTAGTGAAAGGTGTCATTATTCCTGTCCATGTCATATTTTGTTTTTTTCTCAGAAATTACTATGTCTAAGTTGCACAGACATCTTTTTTTGTTGTATACGTTTGAACATGTTATTAAAATATGATGACATACAGATGGAATATTTCCAATTATTTCTCAAGATATTGTATGCAACATACCTAAAATGCAAGGGTGCCAATAATGTTGACCACAGCTGTATAGAAACACTTTAAGACATTTTCCTTTGAAAATGAAGAGGCACAAACTATGCAGAAATACATGCATCTAATTGCACAGGTGACTAAACTATTGTGACATAGTACACATGCATTTGAAAATTGAATGCAGGTATGTTGTTTCTTCTCCCCAACACCAGACGTTCATGGGTACATCTCTTTTTAACCTGATTAAAGTCTGCATGCTGTGGAAGTCAACAAGTAGCTTTAAATGAGCAGAGAAGGACAATTTTCAGATCTAGTTACCCATGCAAATAACTTCAATATTTGCTCTCAAAGGGTAGTTTTATAACAGACCATCTATGCATTTTGGATCTATAATATGCCTGTTTTATGAAGCATGCAAGTAAATGCATACTTTCCCTTATAAAATAGACTTACATGCATAGAGCCCCTGAATCTAAGGGGCATATTTACAAAACTGCGTTAGGCTAGTGCAAATAGTACCACGTCAGCTGCAAAGGCCATGCAGTATCTGTCGAGGGCATGCAAAACATTTTCCTAGCAAATACTGCACCAAAAGCAGCAGAGAGCGTGGCTGGACAGTAGCTGGGATGCAGCTATTAGTTGCATCTGCGCTGTCCGCTAATCCGACAGTTGCCATGCCCTGT
Source organism: Ichthyophis bannanicus (assembly GCA_033557465.1). NCBI lineage: Eukaryota > Metazoa > Chordata > Amphibia > Gymnophiona > Ichthyophiidae > Ichthyophis > Ichthyophis bannanicus. The sequence goes on along the minus strand of CM066033.1, from coordinate 952,423,603 downwards.
TGATGTATGCAGTAACCACGCGGTGCAGGCATGCCCTCTCTGCCCTTGCTCCATGCATGCACACAGCTTCTGTGTGTTCTGCAGACAGCGTAGAAAATCGCCATGCTATCTGAATTTGCTCTGAGTTAACAGCTATTGCCCTCTAGAGCAGGTGTAAATATGTGCATGCATGTCTACTAGGTTTTACGCACCTACTTTATAAAATGGAATATATGCTTGTAAAAATACGTTGCCCAACTGTGGCCCCTGAAATGCTTACTTAAACAACACATAACGGTGTGTATGAGCTCAATCTATAGTCATATTTCTTTGCATATACAACCCATGCAATTATAAAATGGTCTATTTCATAACTCGGAGCAAGTGCAGCTATGGACATGAGATAATTCTGTAACGGCACTTATGCTCATAGGTTACCTTTTCAAAATAGGCATAACTTATGCACATATCTGCAGCAGAAATTAGGCATCATGTTATAAAATTACTCTCCAAATGTACCCTGGACCACTAGTGGATGCCAAAAAAGCATTGTACATTCTGCAGTTTTATTTCTTCTAATAAATCCAAGTTTGTGTAGGTGGATAAGTAGTATCATGGGATCCTGCTTTTGGCTATATTTTAAGACATTATTCTAAGTTATGAGTCAGCAGTGAGATAGATTCATAATAGCTATAGAACTCTGTGTCTTCTCCTTTTTAAAGAACTGTTAAACATACTTAGAATTAAGGGAGCTCTTTGTATTTAAAGGGTATGTTACCTTTATATGAAGATGCCCTGCTATCTGCAGTAGAAAATCTTGTTATACATCAGCAGGGATGTTATGAGGTTCCATTGCCCTTCTAATATTCATTTCCTTAAGTATTTTGTAAATTTCAATAGTGGAGAAATGTGTGACACGCACATTCCATTAGATTAATCACTGCAGAGCTTCTCAAACCTGTTCTTGGGACCCTCACCCAGTTGAGGTTTTAGGATATTCATGAATCGCTGGTGTGTTTAATATGTAGAGAAATTATAAAGGACTCAGGTGAGATATGAAATCACTTGCATAGTGCCTGAAGGACCAAAGTCCAATAAAAATTTGTTTTTATATACAATTACAAGTGGTAATTCTGTGCCTATAGGGGATCTTTTTAATGACCATTCAGAATATTCATGACATAAATCTGGATTGGAGGAGTAGCCTAATGGTTAGAGCACTGGCTTAGTAACCAAGATACCAGGATTTGATTCCCACTAGCACTTCCTTGTGGCATTGGGCAAGTCATTTCACCCTCCATTGTCACGCTGCCAAGAAAGCCCAGGAGCTGCTGAGTCAGCATGGACTCAAGGGCACACATTGTATTTGCAAATCTCCATGCACTGGACATGCACTAGGTGCAGATTTGTCCCAATCGTAGTCATTGTGAAAATTCTGAAACCAAACTAATGTGGGTGTCCTAAGAACAATTTCAGAAGCTCTCTAATAATAAATCAAATAGGATATGTACTTCAGGCATAGAGATTGATATACTAACATTCTTGCTGATGTGATCCATTTTTGCAAAGGTTTGCTGATGTATAGTTTTCTTTTTTTTACAAAACAGGCATACAAAGCCTTTTTATGTGAACCAGTGTTCACAAAATTCATTATTACTGTGCTGCTGTGCATAATTTTGCATCACAGCAGCTAACTGCTAATGAATTTGAATACAACTTTCATGTATAGTGGAATATGCATGAAAGTTTACTGCTGTGAGAACCAGGATTTGCAAAGTTTTTAGTAAGCAGGATTTCATGAGAGGGCAATAATGAGATCAATAATATCCAATTAAAGATAACCAGATGCATTATTGATATATATATATATATATATATATATATATATATATATATATATATATTATGCAAATTCATTGTAGATACTCTGGAAACCAGAGTAGCCACTGAGTTGCAAGGACTGAGGCTGAGAATCAGTGTGCGAAACCACTCGTACCAAAAGAGACACAGAATTTTAGAAGCATGATCTGTGTTGTGAAATGAAAAGTCTATGGTGTCCTTCAAGAATACTGTCCTCCTTGATAATGTTGGAGTGGTTTGATAATTGCTAACAGTCTTTTCCCAGAGGCTCTGGATCTTGCTAGCATGATGCTTTAGAACAGTGCTTCTCAGTCCTCTCCTGTTCAGGATTAGTACAATGAATATGCATGCGATATATTGTTATATACCGGAGACAGAGCTCTTTCATGCATATTCATTGTGCTAATCCTTGCGAACCTCTGTAAAAGACTATTACCAAAATTAACAAACCAACCCAATATTATCAACACAAATAGACTAGAATAGACAATAACCACCTAGAAATCTCTATGGGACGAGTTCATTCGAACTCTATAAATAAGCTTAAGATCAAGGAGGAAAAAGGAGCCAACAAACATAATTCTTTCAACTCCTGCTTATACACTGGAAAGTAATTTTAGTGATCTCACTTTGAGGGTCAGTGGGTAAAAGCAGTTACTCTATTGATCATACTATATCCTTTTAGTTAGTGACCTGTATTATGAAAACAAGGTCAACACAATACACAGTCACTTTTCATCCATTCATTGATGAGTTTCCTGAGCCCCTCCATCAGGCTGACCGTCTTCTTGGTTCAGAGAGTATTTGGGAAAATGCTGAGCATGAACCAGACAGTCATATTGGTGATCTGTGATGCAATCTGTCCCTGTGCCTTATTATTCCCAGTAGGTGTTTTCAGCTTGATGAATATTTGCCCCATTGGCTTTCTTCATGCCATTAAAGTTCCTGCATGAACTTTGTGCAGCCAGGTAGAAATATTTATTTTATTTTTATTTATTTAATGTCTTTTCTATACCCCGCTCTTTAGAATCAATGCGGTTTACAGTCAACAATAAGTTGTACAGAGCAGGCGGGACCTGTACTGTACTTACAAAGAACAGGTGTTGCAATTGGGATTAACTGGGGCAACTATGTACATGAACTGTTGGGATTAACTGGGGTAACTATGTACATGCTGAGAAATCTGGTCATGGATATACAGTATTGACCAGGTCTGCTTGGCTACAGTTTACAATGTTAAGTAATACAATGTTGAGTAATTATATATACAATAACTATATATAATTTACAATGTTAAGTACTATATACAGGTCAGCAGTTCAGCCACGGGTGCACAGAGTTGGCCGGAGCAGCTTGGCACTTATTTACAGTTATAGACACATTCAGTATATAGGGTGTACGGTTGTGCTAATGGATGGCGCCACATCAGTGTGATGTGGGTGTGCTAGTGGTGTTATTCTGGTTGTTAGTTATGCCTGGTTGGGAGTTGTCACTAGAGTGGGAGCAGTACTGAAGGAATAGATGGTGCTTAAGTGCCTTCCTAAATTGGGTGAGGTCAGTGATGGACCGGATGGTGGATGGGAGGGTGTTCCAGCATGTGGGTGCGTAGAACACAAAGATTCTGTTCGTTGTTGCTCGAGAGCATTTTGTGATTGTATTTGGAATTATCAGCGTGTTGGCGGTGAATGACCTTCTGGCTCTGTTGGGAGGAGTGGGGTGAACGAGATCCGTGAGGGAGGTGGAGGAGCACTTGTGGATGGCTTTGAAGGTCATCAGTAGTATTTTGAAGGAGATTCTGCAGTGGACTGGCAGCCAATGGAGGTGTTTCAAGATTGGGGTTACGTGATCCATCCTGGAGGCTCTTTGTAGTATTCTGGCAGCTGCGTTCATTGCAAGCTGAAGTGAATTTAGGAAAAATGATATACTGTTTTCAATCCCAAATATCAGAAAGACACATTTCCCACTTCTTAGAACTAACTGAAATGTTATTTTTTTTTTAATCTCTGTGTCATTTTTCTCCAATCTCTTTTAGAACCTCTCTCACTGGTGAGATACTGAGACTCTTATCCTAGAGTGCTAAATCAGCATGCTCTGAATGGATATTAAGTAACATGCAGCCCAAGTTCAGTCTAGGTCAGTAGTTTCCAAACATGTTCTAGCGGACTCCCAGCCAGTCGGGTTTTCAGGATATCCACAGTAAAATGCATCAGATAAATTTGGATGAAAGGGAAGTATCTATAGCTGGTCTCACAGAGCATCTACTTTATTCGCGACCCATGGTGGCACATAGGGTAATACTGTGATCATTTGTTGTAGATTCTTCTCTTGGCTTTGCCTTGTCAGCCAAAACTGCCTAGGCTATCTGGATGCCACCCATGGTTTGTTTCATCACTTTTCAGCTATCTCTTTTGGTAATGGGAAGTCAGATATTTACGTCCTGATTTATGGAAGGAATATCTATGTACCTTAACTCATGCTCTGATTACATCTTAACTAGATTATAATAACGTTTTGTACACAGGTTTACTGAAAATGCAGTTGCAAGGGTTACAGAACACCGCTGCTTGGATGTTGTCAGGTGTCAACATTTATGAACATGTCCAACTTGTGTTGGAAAAGTTGCATTGGCATATAGGGTTTCTTGTGTTCAAGATTAATCAGAAGAAAACTCCTCTATATGTGTGCTCTTATGTGTCTAGATATATTCCTACAGGTAACCTGAGGTCAGCAAACAAGACTTTTTTTCAAACATCAGCTGATGTTAGATTGCAAACTACCTCTGCTGGGGCCTTATCTTGTAAGGGCCCTGCCCTTTGGCATCAAATGCCCCGTGAACTGAAGGGGACAGCTGAACTTCTCAAATACTGGAAAATATGCAATGCATGGGTATTTGATATTGCTTTTTATAGTTGATTGTCATGACTTTGTATTATTGCATTTCATTTTTACTGCTATAAACACTTTGTAGCCTCTGGGAGGAGTGGTACAGAAATAGGGAAAATAACTAAATAAATAAAGATATATTTACATAATCCATTTCATTGATAGCATCCTAGGTTGCAATCTCACACTCTGATGTAGAGGTGACCACAATTTCAGCAGTAGAAGATGAAATTTTGGAAGGTTTCAACTATCATTACTTGAAATGGATTCTCCATCGCAGTTTAGGCATTGATTTAATTAGAGCCTGGACAGTAAGGTATATCAAGATTTTTTTCTTTTAGTAGCAGCCTTGCATTCTGCTATAGACCAGAATTTTCCTTGTTGTTGTTGTTAAGTGCCGTCGAGTCGGTGTCGACTCATGGCGACCCTCTGGATAGTTGTCCTAAATTGTGTTCAGTCTTCAGTCAGGCAGCTCATTGTTGACAGACTGGTACCTGTAGCTGCTTTTATTGTATCGATCCATCTCATTGCTGAGCTTCCTCTTTTGCATTGACCTTCTACCTTGCCATGCATGATGTCTTTCTCTAATGATCTCTCTCTTCGCATGATGTGTCCAAAGTATGAAAGTTTGTCTTGTTATCTGAGCTTTTAAAGAAAGCATAGGTTTGATCTCCTCTAGTACTGACTGGTTTGTTCTTTGGGCAGTCCATGGTATACACAGTATTCGCTGCCAGCACCATAATTCAAAGGCATAAATTTTCTTCCTGTCTATCTTTTTCACTGTTCAGCTTTCGCATCCATATGATGTTATTGAAAATACCATGGCTTGAATGAGTCAAATCTTTGTTTGGAGAGCGATATCTCTGCTCTTGAGAATCTTGTCTAGGTCTTTATTAGCCATTCTGCCAAGAGCAATGTGTCGTCGGATTTCTTGATTGCTTGTTGCTTCTTTATTGATAGTTGATCCAAGTCGGTTAAAGTTGTCCACGATTTCAATTTCTTCTCCTTCAACGATGAACTTGTTGATTTTGCCAGTTGTCTTGATCTTTGTCTTCTTTACATTAAGATGCAGGCCCATTTTAAGACTATGTTCTTTGATCGTGAGAAGCAAATGTTTCAGATCATCTTCACTTTCAACCAGTAATGTGGTATCATCAGCATAGCGAAGGCTGTTGATGAGTCTTCCACCAATCTTCATACCTCTGTTGTCTTCATACAATCCTGCTTCTATGAGGATTTGTTCTACATATAAATTAAACAGGTAGGGGGAAATTATGCAGCCTTATCTTACATCTTTGCTTATTTTAAACCATTCTGTTTCTCCTTGTTCCGTTCGAGCTGTTGTTACCCATCCCTTATTCCTCTACTAAGGTTGCACAATATCCTTTCAAACTACCTCATGACCTCTACCCAATCTTGAGCAGTTCAGGTCTGGCTCTAATATTGAATCACACTGTATGAAGATCATAGACCCTAACCATGAGTGACACCATATCTATTTTTCTGTACCATATTCAGCATAGGCTCCTGTCAAATGGATTCTTGAGCTGGTTATCTGAAAAATATTCTTTGCAGGACATACAAGACCTCCACACTCCTAGTTTAAGTTGCAGTAGGTAGATTCCAGCCACATTAGATTTAGCCCAGAAGCAGTTGCCAACTTCCATGATGCAGAGGGTAGTATCTATTACTACTATCCTTCTTGGCATCTCTGCTGCTTTTGATACTGTTGATCACCACCTTCTCATCAATACCTTCTCCTCGCTTGGTTTCAAGAGCTCAGTGCTATCCTAGTTCTCTTCTTATTTCCCCCATCACACTTTCAGCATTTGTACTGATGGATCCTCCTCCACTTCTATCCCACTCTCGGTGTACTCCAAGGGGATGTCTTGGGCCCACTCCTTTTCTCCTTCAATATCCAGTCTCTTGGTGAATTCATCTCCTCCCATGGTTTTCAGTACTACCTTTATGCTGATGACTCTCAGATCTACCTCTCTACCCCTGAAATCTCTCCAGCAATATAGGTCCTGATCTCTGCCTGCCTATTTGACATTGCCATCTGGATGACTTATCACCATTTGAGATTGAACATGGCCAAATCTGAGCTTCTTATTTTCCCCCTAAACCCACCTCCCCCTTCCTTCTTTCTCAGTCTCTGTGAATAATGTTCTACTACGCCCTGTTTCCTCGGCTTCCAACCTTGAGGTCGTCTTTGACTTCTCCTTCTCCACAGATATCCAACTTATAGCTAAAACCTGTCATTTCTTTCTCTGTAACATCGGAATAATTTGCCCCTTCCTTTCTGAAGGAGGAGAATGCAATAGTCTAGACAGGAGGTAAGTAAGGAGTGGATAAGTGTCTTAGTAGTGTGTTCAGAAAGGAAGGGGTGAATTTTGTTGATGTAATAGAGAAAGAAATGACAGGTTTTAGTCACATCAGTTGGATGTGTGTAGAGAAGGAGAAAGAGTCAAAGATGACCCCAAGGTTGTGAGCCAAGAAAACAGGGGGGAAGAGAATGTTATCCACAGAGATTGCAAAAGAAGGAAGGGGAGAAGTGGATTTAGCAGGAAAAATAAGAAGCTCAGTTTTGGCCATGTTCAATTTCAAATGGTGGTAAGATGTCCAAGCAGCAATGTCAGATAGGCAGGCAGAGATCCGGGCCTGGATTGCTGGAGAGATTTCAGGTGGAGTGGTAGGTCTGAGAATCATCAGCGTAATGATGGTATTGAAAACCATGGGAGGTGATAAGCTCACTAAGGGACTGGGTATATAGATAGAAAAGGAGTGTGCCTAAGACAGATCCTTGGAATATGCCAACTGAGAGCGAGATAGTAGTATAGGAGGACCCACCAGAACAAACACTGAAAGAACGATGGGAGAGATAAGAAGAGAACCAGGATAGCACAGAACCCTTAAAACCAAGCGAGGACAAGATATCGAGGAGAAGGTGATGGCCAACAGTCAAAAGCAGCAGAAATGACGTTACATGTAAACGTTGTTCAAGTTATTCAGTTGTTCTCTGTAAACCGCCCTTGATTTCTGGAAGGGGCGGTATAGAAGAAACCATAAATAAATAAATAAAGGTCAAGAAGGATGAGGATCGAGTAAAGGCCCTTTGATTTTGCCAGGAACAGGTCACAGGAGACTTTGGCAAGAGCCGGTTCAGTAGAATGCAAAGGATGAAAGCCAGATTGCAATGTGTGACCACAGCATGCTTGAAGGCTGCAGGAACAGTTGAAGTGGAGAGTGATAGGTTGAGAATATAAGAGACAGAAGGGATGACAGTGGATGAAATGGAGCTTAGGAGATAGGTGGGAATAGGATCAGAGGAGCAGGTAGTGAGTTTGGAGGAGGAAAGAAGATGCGTGGTTTCCTCCTCAGAGATCATAGAAAAGGAAGAAAGGGTAGCAGCAGTTGAGGGGAAGAGTTGGGAGTGATGAGGGGGAAGAGAGGATGAAGCTGACTTTGTGGGGAATTGAAGTATAACCTTGTGGACTTTGTCATGGAAATAGTCAGTCAAGGTTTGGGAAGAAAAGGAAGGAGGGGTCAGAGGTGGCGGCACCTTGAAGAGAGAGTTGAGAGCTGTAAAGAGACAGCGAGGGGCAAAGGCAAGAGAGTCAGGTGGACATAATAGTCTTGTTTGATGAGTGCTAAGGCTGACTGGAAAGAGGCAAGCATGAATTTGAAGTGTAGAAAGTCTGCAGGGGTGTGGGATTTGAGCCAAATGTACTCAGCTGAGTGGACACAGGAATGTAGATAGCAGGTAGTCGAAAACTGTCAGGGTGCCTCACAGGACGTGGCATGGATGGAGCAAGAGCATCAAGAGCAGAGGAAAGTGCAGTGTTATAGGAAGCTACAGCCTCATCAACAGACTCAGATGATATAGTGGAGGAAAAGGTGATGAAACAGTAGTGGAGAGAGCCAATGTGTCGATAGCATGAAGATTTCTAGAGGTTGGAGGAGAATGGGCAAGAATAAGGTGGGGTTGATGAAGAGTGAAGCTTAGCAGGTGATGGTCACATAAGGGTACGGAAATTTGAAGGTAAGCAATTAATGACCAGTTTTGCAATGGAGAGTACAAAAGCTGAGGATGCGAAAGGATCACCTTTTGCTTCTTTTCACCAGACTTTGCAATATCAACTCTTCATCCAGAAGAAAAGGAGTCTGCTGGTCATAGAAGTCTTTATTTGCTCAAACATGACTTAAAAGAGGATACGCAGTATACATTTTTTGTCTTACTAATTCTGGGGGTAATTTTACCAAACATTTTTCACAAATGAAGCATGTTGTACATGTGAAATAGGGCTTTTATTAAATTGCACTAGTGAATACATACATAACTGTGCTGATAAGAGCCTGTGCACATTTACAATCAGTGAGTAGAGGTTCTTGGGGATGGTGTTTGGGCAGGATTGTGGTGGAGCTGAGACATATGAACACACATTATAAAATACGTGCGTACATGAATAGAGCGTGTTCTTATACTTGCAACTGCCTCAGCATGGGTATAAATTTGCGGAAGAGCATTTATGTGCTACTGGAATTAGTTCTGGGGCCTGATTCAGATTCAGACAACTTTATCAGCATAACAATTTTACATGTGTTGCCAAAGTAATACATTTGTTGCAAGAAACTGGTATAAAATAAGCACATTTTGGGGAAATTACGATTATAGGGGGATGTGTTATAAAATTACTCCTTCCTATTCATTTTTAAAATAGTAGGCATTTTGGAACTAAGTCGCACAGAAACAATAGTGCAAGCCAATTAGCTGGCCTGCTTTTGACTCGGAGCACAGTTGGAAGCAATTTATTTTGTTAGAAACATAGAAATATAGAAACATGAATGCAGAAAAAGACCACATGGCCTATCTAGTCTGCCCTTCCATATTAACCACTGCAACAGTCCCCTTTTTACCTTTAGAGATCCTCTGTGTTTGTCCCATGCCTTTTTGAATTCAGACATTGTCCTCATTTCTACCACATCCACTGGGAGACTATTCCACACATCTACCACTTTTTCCGTAAAAAAATATTTCCACATATTAGTCATGAGTCTATCCCCTTTCTATGTCCTATGTCCCCTCGTAGCAGAGATTGCTTTCAATCGAAAGAGGCTCTCCTCCTGTGCATTTATGCTACGGAGGTATTTAAACATCTCAATCATATCATCTCTATCCCGCCTTTCCTCTAAAGTATACATATTAAGATACTTAAGTCTGTCCTCATATGCTTTATAATGAAGACCACTAACCATTTTAATAGCCACCCTCTGTACCGACTCCAACATGTTTATATTCTTTTGAAGGTGTGGTCTCCAGAATTGCATACAATACTCCAAATGAAGTCTCACCAAAGACTTATACAGAGACAATATCACCTCCTTTCTTCTGCTGGCCATTCCTCTCCCGATGCACCCAAGCATCCTTCCAGCTTTTGCAGTTGCCTTTTTCACCTGTTTAGCTATTTTAAGATCATCAGGCACAACCACACCTAGTTCCTGCTCTTCTTTTGTGGACAGAAGTACTTCACCCCCTATACTATATCACTCCCTTGGATTGCTGCAGCCCAAATGCATGATCCTGCATTTTTTAACATTAAATCTCAGCTGCCAAATTCTAGACCATTCTTCAAGCTTAGCTAGATCCCGCCTCATGTTATCTGCACCTTCCTGGGTGTCTACTCTATTGCAGATTTTAGTATCATCCGCAAAGAGGCAAACCGTGCCTGACAGCCCTTCCGCAATATCACTGACAAAGATGTTAAAAATAATCGGACCAAAGACAGATCCCTGGGGCATACCACTGGTAACCTCCTTCTCCTCAGAATGAGCTGCATTGACCTGTACCCTTTGTCATCTTCCACTCAACCAATTTCTAACCCAAGCAGTAACTTTAGGGTCCATCCCTAGGGTATTCAATTTGTTTATAAGTCGCCTGTGGAATGGTGTCAAAGGCTTTACTGAAATCTAAATATACCACATCTAGGGCTCTCCCTCTGTCCAACTCCCTGGTCACCCAGTCAAAGAAATCAATCAGATTTGTCTGACAGGACTTGCCTCTGGTGAATCCATGCTGCCTCGGATCCGGAAATCCGTTGGACTCCATAAACCTCACTATTTTCTCTTTCAGCAGCGCTCCAATAATTTACTCACTATTGAGGTTAAACTAACTGGCTTCTAGTTTTCAACCACATCCTTACTTTTGCTTTTGTGTAAGGGAACCACATGTGCCTCTCTCTAGTCCTCAGGCACCACTCCTGACTCCATCGAGGCATTGAAAAGATTAGTCAGTGGAGCTGCAAGAACGTCCCCAAGTTCCCTCAGTATTCTCAAGTGTATCCCATCTGGTCCCATCGCTTTGTCTACTTTAAGTTTAGTTAGCTTCTCATGAACACAGCCTTCTGAAAATTGTTCAAGTTGCCCCTTCCTGTTTGTGGGCATTTTCTGAAGTCCTGCTCCTGGTTCTTCATCTGTGAACACAGAACAGAAATATTTGTTAAGCAATTCTGCGTTATCCTCATCAGCTTCTACATATTCCTCCTCTTCACCCTTGAGTCTGACAGTACCCCCTTTGCCCTTCCTCTTCTCACTAACATATCTGAAAAATGTCTTATCCACCCATTTTATTGCATTGACTATTTCCTTCTCTTTTTGAATCTTTGCTTTCCTGACTACTTTTCTAGCTTCTCTAAGTTTTTCCAAATATAGATGCCTGTCTTCCTCTCTCTGTGATCTCTTGTTATTCCATTGCTGATTGACTTGCTGTTAGCTTTATGCCATGGCTTGTCTTTTTTTCTGTATTACTGTAGACTTTGTTGAAATAGATAAAAGTGGATTGGTGTGGAATTTCTAGAACTTTCTGCTAGCAATGCGGTTTGAACAGATAATTAGAACAGCTACTTATAACAGAGGGTATATTAACGATTTATTATTTCTATGAAGTTTTGTGGTTTAACTATTCATAAAGTAAGGAATGTATCTGTATTATAGATGGACCATCAGCTAATTTTATTTGAAAATTATTTCTCCATTAAATCAGAAAAAGCTATTAAAACATGCTTATCAGTAAAGATATTTTGATACTTGAGCAATGCAATGCAAGCCTTTGAGTCAGTCCTGACTCCTGGTGACCCAGAAGCTCCTGGGTTTTTTTGGCAGTGTCACCAGAAGTAGATTGCGAGGCCTTTCTTCTGAGGCAATGGAGGGTTAAGTGACTTGCCCAAGGTGTGCTAGTGGGACTTGAATGCTGGTTGCTTGGCTACCAAGCCAGTGTTCTAACCACTAGGCTACTCCTCCACTCTGATACTTGAGCATTTTAACTAAAATGTATAAATGGCTTATCAATCCCAGAGTCTAGAAGTATTGATACTCTACTTAAACTTGGAGGGAAGAGGATAAAGATCATGGTGTATGAAACTTGGTTGAAAAAGAGAATAGATATCAACATGGAGCCTGATTCTGAAAGGGGCACGTCTGGGCCATCTGGATGGCCCCGAGCAGGAGAGGCCCATTAGGAGCCAATTCTATACTGCAGGAGCAAAATGTTCCTGTGGCATACAGAACTGGGCATAAGGTGGCCCAGCGTGCCCCTACATGCCTGCGGGAACTTCCTCCCCTGGCTCCCGTGGTGCATACACTCTCCATCCCCATTGTCGAACCCATGGTTGGGCAGCCGGGGCCTGGATCAGATGGCGGGGACCTACCCACACCCGGCCCTGGCCCCAGGGGGAGGGGGTTCTGGCCCTGATCACCCAGTTTGTGTTGCTTATTCCACCTTTGAGGTGGAATAACCAGCATGCCCCCCCTGACCCCGCAGGAAGTACAGGGCCATGACCAGAATCGGCCCTGTACGTCCTGCTGCCTCAGCTTGCCCCTGCTCCCCCAGACTCCGCCCCCTCCTGCTCCTCACCAGCTCTCCCTGTACCGCTGCTCTAGCCGTGTGGGGAGGGCCTGAGGGGGAATAGGGGCAGGACGGCTTGCGGGGCAAGTCATGACTCGGAATCAGGCCCATAGTGTTCTGTGATTTACAAAGGAACTCTGTTCCTCAAAGCAGTTATTTCATAAGAAGGAGAAGAAATGGAGGAAGAATAAATCAGGAAACAATAAACAGGCCTATATGGGACAGATGAACATGTATAAAAAATTTGTTAAGAAGACAAAAGAAGAATATTATCCCTAGAAAATACAAACAGCCCTATCTAAACCAGCTGAGTTATTTACAATTAACATAGGAACATAGTATATGACGGCAGATAAAGAGCAGTATGGTCCATCTAGTCTATCCAGTAAGGTGACTAGAGCGGTTGTAACCGCTGCTCTGTGTAGATCAACTGTTTTTTATACCACTTTATCCTATGGTTTACATCAAGCAAAACAGTACATTATAATAGAATAACGTTATAGCATAACAGAATAACAGAAAAAACATTAAATTAATTTCTCTGTAATTTAGGTCTTTCTGCCAAGTAAGAGGCAACCATCTGTTGTCTTAAATTGCTCCTAGTGAACCTACGAGAGGTTTGCAGAAAAATACAACGGTTTGAGAGGCTTAGGGAGGGGTTAACGCTTCACTGGAGGAAGAATTTTCTGGGCACTCATTAAACCCCTATCCACAGAGAAAATGATTACTGTTTATGAATAAATTATCTTGACTTTTAATTTTGGAAAAGCGTACTGCTTTACCTATAAAGAGAATACTACCTAAGCAATTTTCATACTGTCTGCACTGCGGCTTTCTACCAGTTTCCAAAGAGAAGTAGTTTCATTTTGAAATTTGCATGGGTACAAAGTAACCACAGACATCCACATCTGCTTTTTCCACAGATACTAGCGATATGCACAGTCAAAAGAAAATTTAGCTTGTTTTCAACTTTGTCCTGATTTTACTATTACTACTTAACATTTCTACTTAGACGAACATGTAAGAGACAATCCCTTCTCAAGGAGCTCACAGTCTATCCGAGACAGATGCATGCAGCTAGCGGGGGATCAGGGTAGAACAAACGGGAAATAGGTGTAATGCACAAGGTTGGTAAACAGGAGAATGAGGAGGTCAGCAGGTGGGCTTTTAGCCTGGATTTGAATAGGACCAGAAATGGAGCCTGACCTACTGGTAGTGTGTTCTAGGTACAGGGTGCAGCAAAGTAGAATGAGCAAAGTCGGGAGATAAAAGTTCCTGTGGAAGAGTGTAAGGAGAGATAAGGGTGAAGACAGTCTCAATGGATGGCTGCAGAGGGAGCCGGGGAAGCCCACCCAAGGCCCCGGCTCCCTCTAAACAGCCGCCAGCATGAAGAGCCTTTTCCTTCACGCTGGCGGCTGTTTCAATGAAGCCGTGAATACCGGAAGAGGTTAAAGGGCATTGCCATTAACCTTTCCCAGCATTCGCGGCTTCATTGAAACAGCCACCAGCATGAAGGAAAAGGCTCTTCATGCTGGCGGCTGTTTAGAGGGAGCAGGGGCCTCGCGCGGGCTTCCCCAGCTCCCTCTGCAGCCCCTTTGATGACACAGGGCTCTTTGGAGGTGGGGGGGGGGGGTGGCTAGGACTGGATAGGCTGTGATGGGGGGGGGGGGAACGGACTGGAAATGGGCTGTGATGGGGGAGGGAAACAGACTGGCAATGGGCTGTAATTGGGGGGGAACGGACTGCAATTGGGCTGTGATGGGGGAGAGGACTGCAAGTGGGCTGTGATGGTGGGGGACGGATGGACTGAAAATGGGCTGTGATGTTGGGGGGTATAGGACTGCAAATGGGCTGTGATGGTGGGGGGAACGGATGAAATGGGCTGTGATGGTGGAGGGGGAAGCTTGGACTGGAAATGGGCTGATGAAGAGCTGGATTAGGACTGGAAATGGGCTGATGGGGGCTGGAATAGGATGAAGTGGGATGACAAGGGGGCTAGGATTGGAAATGGGCTGATGGGGGAGCTTGGAGTGGAAATGGGCTGATGGGGGGCTGGAATGGAACTGGAAAACAGCATATGGGGGGCTATGACTGGAAATGGGCTGATGTGGAAGCTTGGGAGACTGTGACTAGAAGGGGGCAGATGCTGGGTGGGTCTAGAACTATAAGGGAGCTGATTTTGGGGGAGGACTAGAAAGGGATGGGGAATGAGAATGGAGAGGGGAAAAGATATTTTGTGTGGGAGGGAAGAAAAGTCTATGATGGGCCGGGTATTGGAAGAGTAAGTGGAGATTGAGAATGGAAGGGTGAAATTTGAGTGGATGATAAAGGAATAAGGAAAGAAATGGAGGAAAGAGCAAAAGGGGAAAGATCAGTATGTTAAAGCAGATATAGAGAAAACATTTGGAAAAAAATCTAAAAGAGACGAAAGGACAAATGGATAGCTCGCAGAAGACACGAAGAAACCAGAAGAAAGTGACTGGAGCAATTGCAACTGAAAAAGAAAATGCACAAGCAACAAAAGGTAGAAAAATACTTTTTTATTTTGAATTTATTAACTGGAATATATCAGGTCTGGGAAATGTACATCGTTAACGTCTTTTGTGTGTTGTATAGTACAAGAGGAAATTAATGTATAGTTTTATTTCTCCAGTGTTGTTGTACATCCCAAGTTTGGCTTTTGGGGTTCCCAGTTTAATTGTTGTCTTCCTATTTCTAAATTGTGATCCCTTGTTCTTTGGTGACGGTCTATGTTCTGCATTTTAACCAAGCTGAGGTATTCTGTTCATGTAGTTTCTATTTGACCGTGTCAATTGTTCTCTTTCCCCAGTAGGAGATGCATTGGTATTCTCTGAGATGTATTGGTTTAATATTTGCAGTGTTGCCTTTTGATAGGTAGGGTTGGTTGGTGCTTTGTGAGTCCTGGCAGTGCTGTTATGATATGGTGGATTTGCTATGAGTTCTAAATGGTCAGTGTTTATAGTAGTTCCTATTGGGCCTGGTGGTTGGCACTGGAATATAGTAGCCTAGAAATCTGTTAGTCTTTCTTTATCCAGACACTCATTAAGACGCATATTTACTAAAAATGCATGTTAACATTATGCAAATATTTATAAAAATGAGGCTCCATATGCAAATGAGGGCCCGCAATTAATCTCCGCACATGGCCCCGTACCCGCCTTGGGCCGCCCCGAGGTGAAGAGGTAATAAGGAGCTATTTTTTGTGGGATGTTTTTAGCACATTCATTTGCGTGCGTGCATGTGTGTTAAAAAATTTTTAAGCATGAAAATCAATTGTAGGCATATTAATATGTAAATATGGGCATGCAGAAAAATCTTTCAGGCGCCTAAACAAACAGAATATGTGTTAATGAATGCACACCTCTAGCAGATGTGCATTCATTAACACATTCCATATGCACAGAGTGCATTCCATATGCATTCCATATGCACTGTGCATTCCATATGCACAGAGTGGAAAATATCATTTGCATGTGTTCTTTTCCTTCCCTGACCTAAGCGCCCTTGGGAGCGCCTCTTCTCAATGAGGCTAAAAGGAACATTGTGGAACATTATGTATATTGGGAATGTGCTTAGGGCAAATACCTTCAGTTCACTTTTGGTTCCATTGGGCTTCCCCCCCAATCACGATGTTTTGGTTTGTTTCACTTTAATAAAACTATTTTAATGTGTTAGAACTTTTTAACACATGCTATTTGATGTAGCATACATGGAGGAACATTCCAATGTGGCCGTCCAGCCCCCTGTGCAGCCAATCAGAATCGGGATGCCCAGAGGTAGACCTGATTCTGATCCTGCGGGGGCTAGACATGCCCTGTGGGAGCAGAATCAGATCTAGGACCTGTACATGCAGACTACAACCCGATTTCAATTGGCCTGTATGCACAGCTATCTACCTGGCTACCTCAGTCAGGCTCCTGAATGGAGCCGTGGTGCCGTGGCATCCCATTGCTATGGCACCGTGGCTTCATTCAGGAGCTGTGCTCCCCAGCCACTGACCACAATCTTCTTTCCCTGCAGCCCGACCCCCGATCTGGCCTTCCATGGCCAGAGTTGGACTGTGGGGAACCCCCTGCACTCCCTCATCTTTCTGCTGCTGCCCAGGCCTGCCGTTCCCCGATGTCTAGGCAGACTTATTCCACCTCTGAGATGGAATAAGTCCCCCGTCCCATCAGAATCGTCCCTATATGTCCGGGGTCATGATCCACCCATGCCCCACCCTCGCTCTGCCTTCAGAATGCCCCCTCCCGCTCCCGTCTAAGCCTCCCCATACAAACTCATTGTTCATATGGGGAGGCTTTTGATGGGGCCGGCAGGGGGGCGAATAGCGGGGATGGACATCCATCCCCATTATATGCGGGACGAAATAGACCCCATAGACGCTAACGAATGTACATCCCTAATGCATACTTTCAGCTGTATTATGGAAGGATCATTTTCAGTCAGTCAATTTTGCATCATAAATTGCTATTTTAAATAGCATAGAAAGTTGTCCTCTTGGTGGATCCTGTTGAAATCAGTTAAAAAAAATATTTTAATATTTCAAATCCTGTTGATATAATTAACTCTTTCCTTTGTGTGCAAACTGCCTCTGAGCAGCCGTATAGATTGATGGACTTCATAGCTCAGCTCACTCTTAAGTTCCTTCTGTATGTAGATTGATTAGATCAATAAATAAAATGACCAACAGCAATTTCAATTCACTGTCAATAAATTTACCAATGACTGGCAAGATGCAATACATTAGATTACTCTTAATAGCACTAGAGTATCTCCAAACAGAGTTACAGAAGCATTTCAAATTAGCTGACTGCAAAGCCAGATAACTTGAATGTTCCCCGGTGGATTGATAGTGTTAAATGAAGTGCTGTGCATTCCTAAACTGGGACAATAACTTTATGATTAATGGTTAATTGTCTAATTTTCTTGGTACAAGTCAAGAGCTCTTGATTCCTTACCTAGTGGTGCTCCAGCACGTCATTGTAAAATGTTATCTTTAGACTTAGTTGAGGATTAGGGGCAGCTAGATGGTATACCCCACAATAAAGCTCCAAATTCTGGAAATAAATGTTGGATTTGGAAACCACAGTTTACTTCTCCGGAATTATAGTGATACAGTATATTCAGGGTTTATTGGTATGGGATACATTTACAACATAGTGCTAAATCCGGAAAGTTACACATGAACTTTTCAGTGCGCACAGTGTAAAATAGGGACCAATATTTAAAGGAGTTTATCCGGTTAGCAGGACCTCCTAAGTGGAAAAACCTTACTGAGAGGGATATTTCATGGCATTAACTGGACAATACCGCTGAATAGCCCCTCTTACCGCCATGGCGGTCCAGGAGTGGGGTGAGGGCAGGCTAGCAATAATCCGCTTAGCAGTGATTTTCAGTTTGCTAACTGGATTAGTGTCTACAGAACTTCCTCCTAACTTTATGCACATTTGCTATCCAGTTAGGTGCTGAATATCGCCGCTATCCGGATAGCAAATACAATTGGCAGTGAAACGAGATATTTAGCACTGGACACTGGAGAGGCCAAAGCCCTGAATATCCAGTTTAAATTTCAGCCATGGCAGCTGATTGCTTTAAAAATGCTGACCAGCACGGCTGAATATTGACCCGATAATGTTCAGATAGAAGCTATCCATGTAAACTGTGCTTAAGAATCAGATTGATATGTGCATTCAAAACAATGGTATAAGCGTTATTGGCCTGCTGAATATGTACATAATTTAAAAAACTTAAAGTCACTCCCTTTTCTAGACATCCAGATTTATGTGCCTAGATATAAGCAGCAAAAGATTCCACATTAGGGTATTCAGTCAATCTACCCATAACTACTTATTTTACAAGCATAGGTACTAATTAAGCTTTTGAAAATGTTGCAGTTAGGTAAGGTGAGGATGAGGGAATTTCAATTTGCCAACTTTTCAGTCAAATTAAGGGGAAATGCCTTTGTACTGAGGAATTCTATGATCTGATCAGCTTCCAGAATAGTAGGTGCATTTTGCTGCCAAGACCTAAGACTCCATGTTGCACTGTTGCTGCGGTCAAGTGGCCCCAGTTTGCTTTCTGTTTATAATGTGGAGCAGGGATTTGCAGTCATAAGAAATCTCATTGCAATATCTTGTCAAACAGTACGTGCTACTTCAGAACACGTCTGGAAATAAAACCCAAGCCAAACAAAAAAGGGCACACACACGTACACACACACACCTGCATTACGGAGGTAATTTGTACCTGTAGCTATCAGCTGCATGCAGTGCCAGTCAAGCAGTTAAGTAACAGGATGCCTGTGTACTCCGAGCTGAGCATGATTTGTAGAGGTCCCAGCTGTCAGCGCTGCAGCACAGCTCCAGCAGTGGATTGCTCTTGGCTTTTCTTCAACACACCACTTACACTTCTTTTACTTGTCCAAGAACATGACGTACTGCAGCTTCAGAGCACATCCGTTTGCCTGTTGTTTTATAGGTGACTGTCACTGCGCTAGAGGGCTTTCATGCAATCTCATCACTGGAATGGCTGAAGAGCCCAAAGACACTTCTCTCTCCTCTGCATACAGTGCACGCTCGGAGGTAGTGGATCAACAGACTATCTTGTGCAAAATATCCCTTCTCTGTCATGGATTCGCTGCATTGTTTATTTTATTTTATTTATTTATTTTTATTTATTTAACATTTCTTATATACCGCGCTCATAGTCATCAGTGCGGTTTACATTGAAACAGTATAACACTTGGTCAGTTAAGTTTGGCCATCGTCTACATAGAACAGGGAGTTAACATGGAGGTAAACTTGGGGGAAACTATTTACATTCCTAGTATAGTACATTAGGGGGTATGTTTACTAAACTGCGTTAGTGCAAATCGCGTTAGGAGCCGCGTTAGTGAAAGGAAAGCCAAAAAAGGACATGGGCGGGACATCCTAACCACTAACGCGCGTTCCAAAAACTAACGAGCGTTACAGGGCGCCGTGGCACGTTACTGCGCGTTAATCGTATGAAGGCGTACAGACACAAAGCACTGAAACAGAGCTGTAGCACAATGGTTAGTGTACTGACCGCTGTTACAGGCAGCATGGGTTCGAGTCCCCAGTGTGCCTAACGCAGAAGGCTGGCCCATGCATCACCCTGTACATTACATAGGGAATGAGGAGGCATGTTTTTCTTTACGTTGAGTAGTGGTGCCAGAAACACACCCTCGCAGTGTGCCTAGCCACGTGCGTGGCTGCGTGCGTTGGTACGTGTGTTGGTACGTGCGTAGCTACGTGCATTGGTGCGTGTGTACAATCGTGCGTGGGTATGTGTGTTTTTACCAGCGTGGGCACCTAATATTACAGACTCTTTAGGGTGTCCTGCACCTATGCATTATGCTAACAGATGTACGTGTGATGGCCTATGGTGTATCTGAGCCTGTGAGCAGGTGCTGGATTTACCCAGGGTTGGATTGTGCCAGTCACACCCATGATGCACTGCACATGCAAATCAGCCATCCACAGATACACACCATGGGGAATGTACCCCCACAGCACCTCAGCCTGGTAGGGGGGAAGTGATCAGGTGCACCCCCACAGTACCTCGGCCTGGTAGGGGGTACTGACCATGTGTTGTACTGGCACAGAGTAGCTACACACTGTCACATTGTGCGGGTACTGTGCTCACCCTGAGGGTGCAGTGAGGCGCCCAGCACTAGGTCCACAGCACCGTCCATGGCGCAGGTCCAAAGCAGTGTTAATGTGTGAGATAGGTAGTTTCTGCAGGAACACCTTGGACATCACTGTCTGTTTCAGTCAGGTGTAGCCCCCCATGCACCACCATCCCCCTCCCCCAGGGCTGAGGGTGGCAAACAGGGTCTCCTATCAAAAGATCCACAGTCTACCTCCCTGCAAAGGTGGCAGTAGAGGGGAACATCAACCCCAGTCCTGCTGAGGAACAGACACCCCACAGGGCAGTCAATGCAGCTCTGTACACATCCATAACACAATAGCAGACAGACATTAGGGCTGGATATGGTATGCTGCACCCCACCACTATCTGATATTCCCCTGGTGCAAGCCATCAGCCACTGCACCCTGCAAGCCACTCCATCACAACACATACCAGCTGCAAACAGTCTGCTAGTGCACAGTGGAGATGCCTGCACCCAGAACTGGGATGTCAGCATACACAGCAAGCAGATACATCAATGACTGGGCCCCAAAAGGAAACCCATATCTATCACATGAGAGGAATACTAGATAGCACTATGGGAGTGCCTAGCCATGCTGTGGTCACTGCACAGTCAGGGTGAGAGTGATCTCTCAGCAGGATATACTGAGGTCACCCTGTCTGTGTAGGTGGTGGCCGGGCACTACAATGTGCCTGTCACTGCCCTATGCCCTGTGCAGATGCACCCTGGCCAGGCCACCCTGTCCGGCCTATACCCATGGTACCTTGCTCCTCATTATGCACATTGGCAGCCCAATACTGGCAACATTGCTGGCAGTGTGGGCTGTGGAAGGTGTTTGCAGCCACCACACACTGGATAGACAGACAGCCACCCCCACACCTATGCCAGCATTGTGCTACTATAGAGGTGGTCAGCAGCCATACCCACCACACCAGTCCTGGGCATAGTACAGGCATGGATATGGTACAGAAGACTGTTGGGGGGTCACTCCCCAGGGTGGTGAACACTGTCAGAGACCAGACCTGCAGCACACACCGCAGACATCAGAATGATTGTTATGGTGGAGCTCAATGAGCAAAATGTGCTTAACGTAGGAATTGATATCTGCCAGTTATCATAGGAAACGTTTGATAGCTGTGTACCATATACCCAGGTGTAGGGTGGCATTGCTAAGGTATGCAACTGCTAGTATTGGGAGATACAGGCAGGGCCCAATGTCTTGCCTCTCCAGGAGGCATTGGCCAATGGGGCCTGTGGGTGTGTGTGTGGCCCTGTTGGCTGCTGCTTTACGGCAGAGTTCCCCAACTCCAGTCCTGGTGTTCCAAACACTATTCGGGTTTTCATGCTGTCCCTCATAAATATGCATGAGCTACATCTGCATACCATGGGGGCGGTGCATAGCTATGCAGCACAGGCATCTTTATTAGAGGCAGCATGGAACCGGAATGGTGTGGGGCCCTCCAGGACTGCATTTGCGGGACTCTGCTTTAGGTAATGTGCCTGTTTCTGGTGTCTGTGTTTGGTGTGGTAAAATATAGGCGTAGTAACCATGCGTATGTTCTCTGCAATAAAGGAGTGTCTTTACTATCACTGTTTAGTGGTGGGTAAAACTATGGGGACTGGGTTGGCAGGAGCCCCAGCTGGAATTTGAACCTGTGACCCTCTGGTCTTACAGGCACTGGCTGT
Source organism: Ichthyophis bannanicus (assembly GCA_033557465.1). Classification (NCBI taxonomy): domain Eukaryota; kingdom Metazoa; phylum Chordata; class Amphibia; order Gymnophiona; family Ichthyophiidae; genus Ichthyophis; species Ichthyophis bannanicus. The sequence continues at coordinate 952,401,602 of CM066033.1, read as the reverse complement.
GTCCATTGCACCACACTGTGGCCACAGAGACAGTGCAGTCCCTGGAGATAGGAAAACTGGCCTGACGAGTCAGTAACCCTGCTCTGCACAATTTTACTGTGGGCTCATTTACCTTGTATGGAGACAAAAGTGCAAATAAACCTCAAACAGACCTCGAAAAAAGGGGCAAACACCCATAACCGAGCTGGGCAACAATGATATCATTGGGCAACAATGAAAAACACTCCCAGGAAAGCTCCAATAAAATGAAATGCTTTTTGAAAGGGTCTACGGAGCGTAGACCCTTCCAAACATCATTTATTTTTTTGGAGCTTTCCTGGGAGTGTTTTTCATTGTTGCCCATTGCTAACACTGTTGCCCAGCAGGATTATACTTTCTACAATATTTCTTGTGGTCATTTTTAAAGTTTTATGTGAACTTTTGTTCTGTGCACATGTATCACACTGCTCACGTTTGTAGGTTTCCCCGGTTTTGCTGTACATTGCTGACGGAAATAGTTTCTCTTCCCTGTAATATGCCTTTAACGGCAGGTTTTCATTCGTGTTGGAATTGAGCTCAGAAATTCAGCGCGTTAGTGAGAGGGGAGCCTCTCTCCGCCCACTCTCCACCCATTGACCCCTTCTCTCCGCCCACTCTCCACCTTCTGCGCTGTTTTAACGCGCCGCGGGGCTTTACGATCGTTACGTGCGGTTAACGCGCGTAGTATGACATTAACGGTCGTTGGCGCGTGATTACGCGCGTTATACTGCACTTACGATCGTTAACGTCATACAACGCGCGTTATTCAAGTTTACCGCACTTTAGTAAACATACCCCTAGATCTAATTTATCTGTCAGGGGGTGCCCTTTGCCCCAGCCCTTGTAGAATGGTATACTTTTCAGGATATTTCTTGTTAGCTCCCTGCATGGAAAGCCAGAGGAAAAGGTGTGATGTCATAGAGATTATAAAAAGGAGTGTTTTAGAGGGAAATGTGTCTTTTTCTCACCTTCTTTACTACCAAGCTGTGTGGAGGAGTACTGAGCTCGCTAATCACTGGGGTCCCAGGTGCTGGCTTAGACCCCAAAAAAGAGTGAAGAGATTAGGGTTCACAAAGTTGACATCTCCTATCTTTCTTATGTCAGCCTGGCAGAGCGGCAAGGAAAAGGAGAGATGTCATGTTATTGTAGAGTGACATTTCAAAGGTAAAGGAGGTTCCCCTATCCTTTTAGTTGCAAGAGAAGCTATATACTAACTATTAGCTGCTGTAAAGAGATTGAGAAGAGGGCATGCAGTCCCCTTTCTAAGGTCAGAGAGTTTTCCCTATTCCATGGGCAACATCTGAAATAGATTTCCTCCTGGATTCAAGAACCCCACAGCCATGAGAAGGAGTAGAGTATCTTCACAGGCCCCCTTAAAAGCAAAATCAGTTCATCTAATTTAGTTTATTTATATTTGCTAAACCTCCGTTTGAACAAGGCCATCAAGGTGGTGTACAACCAGGAACATGGCGCGAAACAAATCACAAAATACTACATACCGACCATGCTAAAATATATGGTGTCAATAAAAGAGTAAAATCACTAAAAACCAGCTAGTTAACAATAAACCAGGGACATACTTCTTCATCAAAATGGCAGTGGATGTCTGGACTGCCCCTCTGGTGTAGGTGGTGGTGACAAAAACAGTGGCAGAATTCAAAAAGGTACGGATTTAATTCCTAGATAGGAAGAGGAGCATTCCTGCTCGGAAGCAAAAACCTAAATGAGTTTCTCATTCAAAAGAGGCACAGAGAGATGTAACCTGCACAGGGCGGTACTTACAGCCATAAGCAAAAGCAGAGAGAGGGTATCTTGCACAGAGCGGCAGAAAGCATAGAGTGGGCTAACTTGCCGGGAGTGGCAGCTAGAAACCTAAACAGTTGCATGCAGAGGAGATATCCAGCATGGAGTGTCAGTTACCATCCTAATCACCTTAATGAGCAGACTAGATCGGCCATGTTGGTCTTTATCTGCCGTCTGGGCCAGCCCGTCCATTGTGCGAGAATGTTGTTTGCACAGGGCCCCGCGCTTCAGGGGGCCCCACGTGAGCTTCATTCCCACATGCTGAATCCTGGCTTTGCAATGCCAGCTTCAGAGGGAGCCGGAGAAGCCCAACTGAGACCCCAGCTCACCTCTGCACAGCTTCCAGTATGAAGAGTGGCATGTTCCCTTCTGTTGGCAGCTGTGTTCTCGTGAAGCGCGCAACTACCAGGAAACAAGAAAAGCTTAACCTTTCCCGGCACTCGCGTGCTTCACAAGAGCATAGCTGCCTCCCCAGCTCCCTCTGAAGATGATCAGACAGGAGCAGGCCTCTTCATGGGGGGGGGGGGGGCTAGGATAGGACTGGAAATGGGCTTATAGGGGGGCTTGGATTGTAAATGGGCTGATGGGGAGCTTGGACTGAAAATGGGTTGACTGGGAGGAGGTTTGGGCTGGAAATGGTCTGAAGGGGGGACTGAGACTTGAAATAGGATGATGAGGGGCCTAGGACTGGAAATGGACTGATTTTGGGGGGGGGGGGGTTGGACTGGAAATGGGCTGATGGGGGCTAGGATGGAAATTGGCTGATGTGGGGGGGGGGGCTAGGATAGGACTGGAAATGGTTTATGAGGGGGCTAGGACTTGAATGGGAACTAGGATAGGACTATAAATGCTGATGGAGGCCTAGGACTTGAAATGGGCTGGTGGGGGGGGGGGGGGCCTAGGATAGGACTTGAAATGCTGATAGTGGGCTAGGACTGCAAAAGGGCTGATGGGGCGATAGGACTTGAAATGAGCTAATGGGGAGCTAGGATAGGACTGGAAATTCTTATGGGGGGCTTGGACTGGAAATGGGCTGATTGGAGGGAGGTATGGACTGGAAATAGGCTGATGTGGAACTAGGATAGGACTGGAAATGGGCTGATGGGGGGCCTAGGACTGGAAATGGATTGATGGGGGGGCTTAGACTGGAATTGGGGGGCTTAGACTGGAAATGGACTGATGGGGGGCTTGGACTGGAAATGGGCTGATGGGGGCTAGGATAGGACTGGAAATAAGGGAGCTAGGATTGGAAATGGGCTAATGGGAGGGATGGGAGAATGGGACTAGAAGGGAGCGGATGCTGGGTGGGGCTGGAACTAGAAGGGAGCTGATGTTGGGTGAGTACTAGAAGGGGACAGGACTGGGTGAGTGAGAATGGAGAGGGGAAAAGATATTTTATGTGTGTCTACGATTGGCTGGGTAAGCTGCTTTGACCTGGTGAAAAGCGGGATATAAATACAGTTAAATAAAATAAATAAATAAATAAATAAATATTGGGGGAGTAAGTGGGGATTGAGGATGGAAGGGTGAAATTTGAGTGGATGAAAAAGGAATAAAGAAAGAAATGGAGGAAAGAGCAAAAGGGGAAAGATCAGTATGTTAGAGGCAGATGTAGAAAGAATGGAAAAAACTAGAAGAGAGAAAAAAAGGACAAATGGACAGCAGGCAATGGAGAATTAGCAGAAGACATGAAGAAACCAGAAGAAAGCAACTGGAGCAATTGCAACTGAAAAATGAAATGCCTAAACAACAAAACATAGAAAAATACTTTTTTAGTTTGAATTTATTAGCTGGAATATGTCATCTCTGGGGAATGTGCATCGCTAACGTCTTTGTGTTTTGTTTAATACATGAGGACATTTATTTATTTATTTAACATTTTTTATATACCGCTTTTCATTTTATCAAAGCGATTTACAGAAAACAACATTCGTACAAGGAACGGTAGTAGAACTATTTACATTTAACAGTTTACAACTCTATAATTATGTACAATGTATAGGTACAAGCTTGGACATCATTTTCTTGAGGGGGACAGTTGTGTGGAGAATTCAATCCTCTAGTTGTGTATCTCATATGCTGTTGTAGTGTTTGTTGAAGAGGTATGCTTTTAGATATTTTCTGAAGTCGATGATGTCTGTAATATCTCTTAGGTTGTGTGGGAGTGAGTTCCATAGTGGTGGTGTATAGTATTCAAATGCTCTGTGAAGCAGTCTTTGTAAGGAGTTAGGTGGTATGGAGGCTACTGATAGGGTGTTTCGGTGGAACTTCCTCCTTGTGCGTGTGTTTGGTACTCTTCTGATTAATTTATGATTTTAGTTGTCCAATGTTGTTGTACATTCCAAGTTTGGCTTTTGGAGTTTCCAGTTTAATTATTGTCTTCCTATTTCTAAATTGTGGTCCCTTGTTCTTTGTTTGGTGACAGTCTATGTTCTGCATGTGTAACCGAGCTAAAGTATTCTGTTCATGTAGTTTCTATGTGACAGTGCCATTTGGTCTCTTTCCCCAGTAGAAGATGTACAGGGTGGCCCAAAAAAGTGAGAACATCTCATAAATTAAAAGCTTAAATAGTTTACTTACGTTTTTAGCTATATAACGTCTTTATTTCAACAATTTCTGGTCATCATTTTTTTTTAAATTTGTCAATCATTTACATCATTTACATCATTTACATGAATTTTTAAATAACTTATATGCTACAAGATGTTTTTTTGGGCCACCCTGCATTGGTATTCTCTGAGATGTATTGGTTTAATATTTGCAGTGTTGCCTTTTGATAGGTAGGGTTTGCTGTTTTGTGAGTCCTGGTAGTGCTGCTATGATATGACGGGTTTGCAATGGGTTCTAAATGGGAAGGGTTTATAGTACTTCCTAATGTGCCTGGCAATTGGCACTGGAGTATAGTAATGTAGAAATCCAGTAGTCTTTCTTTATCCAGACACTCCTTAAGAAGAATGTTTACTTAAAGTTAACGCATATTAACATTATGCAAGTATTTATGCAAATGAGACTCCTTATGAATATGAGGCACAGTATTGAGTCTCTGCACATGCCCCCCCCCCCCTCCCCTTGGGCTGTCCCTGTCTGCCATCATCTACTGTGTTACTAACCGGAAGAATATACTTTTCCATCTCCTTTTTGTCATCCGACCTTGTCTGTCTAGATTCTACTTACTCCCTATATGTGAAACATATGGAAAGCATCATATCACTTCAGTAATTTCTATAGTTGTATTTATTTCACACTTCATAAATAAGTGCATCTGTGTCTCCCAGCTCTGCCCTCTTTGATTGAAAGTTGCTAAGAAGAGTCAAAATTCCAGATTAATTCAGCAGATTCTGGAAGTATCTTATGCAAGACAGACTTGTGCCCTCAACCAATCTCTAAATGTATGACATCAGAAAGGTACTACAAGTAATATATAGTTTTTTCCCTCGACACTGAAATCCTATCCATCCCATAAGTTTTATAATCTAAAACATTAAGAACACTTTGCTGGACTTTCATAGATGCAAGCAGGAAAAATTATGTTGAAAGAATGAAATGACAAAGAGGCCGTGGCACCTTATAGATAATTGAGTTATATGCCAAGCAGTTAAGGTGCTTAGTAGACCTGCTGACTGTGTTAATTATTCAACGTCACATAGCCATTTAATGCCACTGAATATCCCCCCTAACCCTGCCAAACACCCCAATGTTAATCGCGTAGCACCAGGGTATTCCAGGGGCATTCTGGGGGTGGTGTTTGAGATAACTGCTCAATGGCGATATTATCTTAAACCAGCTAAAATTAGGCACTTTAAAAACTGCCCTAACTTTCATTGGTTTCATTAACTAGGCAGCGGCTGAATTCGCCGCAGCCTGGTTAGCTCAAATGCTCTTCGGGCAGACTGGATATTCAATGCCAGTGGCCGGATATGACTCCAGCATTGAATATCCGGGTCCACGTTAAAGCGGTGACGGCAAGCCGCTTTAAATACGCTGGCCGCTGCCACCGCTGAATATTGACCTCAACTAGTTTAGTGAGGCCTGAAGATTTTAGGACAAGATGCATCTCATGAAGTGGATGCTTATCTCTGATAGCTTGGACCTCCATAAGTTAGTATATAAAATGGCACTGGCCTCTGTCATTTTTTGCAACTACCGCTCTTAGGGCTGGTGTTAAACATACAGGAGCATTGGACAGAAACTGGGGAGGGGTCTCCAAAGCCTCCTTCAGTCTATGGCTGATTCAGGCTAATGCACGCCTGAGTTCCCCTGTGGCATTTACCCTGGTTGCCCCCCCCCCCCCAATGCTGGCTCTAAGCCCTACCTTTTTTGGAACCTGCTATGCACTTGTGACCTGGATTGGCTACTGTTGGAAACAGGATACTGGGCTTGATGGACCTTGGTCTAATCCAGTATAGCATTTTGTATTTTCTTATGTAAGTTTGCAAGGATAGACAGTCATGCTCAGCATGGAACCTGCAACCAGATAGTATTTCCATGACGGGTAATAGAGGCAGAAACCTTTTTAGTCCACATATGAGGATGGAATATTAACTTTGAAAAAAGAAAGCTCTAGAAAAAATCTGTTATGTTTAATTATCTCTGATGCCTGGAGATACTATATCTAGTAGTGAAGCAAAAAAGTGTATGCCTTGCTTACATCAGGCAAAATCTGTACAGCCAGTATAGAAAGGCATATTCATCTTCTGAAAGATGGGAGTAATCAGACCCATACAGAAGGAAGGCCGGAATTAGAACTTATTCCCAGAGGAGCTCAGATCTACCCTGAGAGCAGCTATGGCCACCTGCAGACAAGAGAATAAATGCCTCAGAAAAGGCATTATTTTGGGGCCTTCCAGAGTCACATTTGTGAACTAATGTGAGGGAAGTATCAAAATCTGTGTGTGCCCTTGGCAGAGGATAAATTCATGTTCTCTTGGGAGAGATCCTGTTGGAGAATCTGCTGACTTCAACACTTCCAGGATTTATGACATAGGGGGAACAGAGCCAGTGCTTTCTGTTAAAGACTTGATTGATGATTTGCTTCACTCAGATGTTTTGTAGGATGCAGGTGCTGCTAGATCTTTAGAAGAGACCCAGTATCTGTTCTTAAAATTAGAAAATATGCGGGTGATATTTACATGGAGTGAAATGTGGAAGTCCCTTACCCAGCATCACCACATGGGTTATTTTAGAAGCCTTATTCGCAATTTCCAAATGTACACCCAAACCTTTAAACGTCAAAATGGCAATTTTAGAAAGGGCACATGGATGTCCTTAATATGTAGAAATTGCAAGGGGGAGTATTGGGGGTATGGTTAGGGAGTGGCCTGGTTGAGCCAAAAATAGAAACATAGAAATATGATGGCAGAAAAAGACCACATGACCTATCTAGTCTGCCCTTCCAAATCAACTACTACAATAGTCCCCCTTTTTCCTTTAGAGAACCTCTGTGTTTGTCCCATTTATTTTATTTATTTATTTATTTGCGTACAATTTGTATCCCGCTGCTTCCAGTGATCAGCAGCGGTTGCTATACATGGTAAGGTTGGTTGTACCGGCCAGTAATTAGGGGTATGTACAAAGCGATTTAGGGAGGGGAGGTAGCACACAGCAAACAGGGTTACAGATTTACAGCTGATTGATGTTAAGATTTCATACAAAGTATTTATATACATATTTACACAAGCCTGACTGTTAAGACTTCACATGGGATCATTATAAACATATTTACACATGCCTGAATGCATTTCATGAGGTTAAATTGAAATGTGATTGGAAGAGGTGCGTTTTAAGTTTTTTTCTGAAGTCTTTTAGATCAGAGATTGCACGCAGTTCACTTGGCAACCGGTTCCAGAGTGCTGGAGCTATAAATGAGAAGGCCCTGTTACTGGTACATGCATTAACCTTTCTGAAGGACTTCGGGAGACAGAGGGTATTGAGGTTTGCTGTTCTTCTGCTTCTGTTGTTGGGTAGATTGGATAGTAGGCTATTGAGATGTGAGGGCGCTACATTCTGGATGAGTTTGAAGGTAGTGACTAATATTTTGTATTGAATGCGGGCCGAGATGGGGAGCCAATGTAGCTCAATTAGGACAGGCGTACTGTAGTCAGAGAGACTTTTTTGCATAATGATTCTGGCAGCAACATTTTGTGCCATTTGCAGAATATTTATGGTTTTTCTTGGTAGGCCTTGCAGTATGGCATTGCAATAGTCCAGGTGTGGAATGATGAGGGCTTGCACGACAGATCTGAAGTCGGCATGATCGAGTATGCTACGTAGGGGCTGCAAGACTCTTAATTTGTGGAATATAGCCCAGTTGGTAATTCGAAGATGCTTGTCCATGTTTAGGTTGCTATCCAGCATTACTCTTAGGTATTTTATCTCTGTTTTGATGTTGTAATTGTTATTGTTCATGGTAATCGTTGCTGGGGGGACGAATCCCGGTTTCCTGGAGATACACATTGCTTCTGTTTTCTTGTGGTTAATGGTCATATTATTGCGTTGAAGCCAGATTTGAAGCTCGAGTAAGCATTTTTCAAGGTTGCTGAGGTTTGGGCTATTTACGTCTAGTTGTGTGTAAAGCATTAGGTCATCTGCGTAGATATGGTAGTTGATGTCGTGGTCCTGGAAAATCTTGCATACAGGTTGTACGTATAGATTGAATAGGAGGGAGGAGAGGGCGGAGCCTTGTGGAATGCCTTGTGTTTGCGGGAAGGGGGTTGCTTTATCATTGTTGAATTGGACCTGCTGCATTCTGTTTGTTATGTAAGAGGAGAACCATTTTAGTGGGGTTCCTGAAATGCCCATGGACTCGAGTCGCTCTAGTAGTGTGGGGTGATGCACTGAGTCGAAGGCTGCCGATATATCTATGAATATGAGCATATACATCTTGCTCTTGTTTTCCAGGCCTTTGAGTAGGTTGTCCAATAGGGCTAACAGGAGGGTTTCTATGCCGTGATGTTGCCGAAACCCGTATTGATGCACATCAAGGGCGTTTGTGTCATCGATGTGGTCCTGTAGCTGCTGCTGAACTGCCTTTTCAATAATCTTGGCGAGGAAAGATATGCTTGAGATTGGGCGGTAGGAGGTTGGGTCATCCTTGTTGAGTGCTTTGTTTTTCAAAATGGGTCGTATGAGTGACTTCTTGAGAAGTGATGGCATGAGTCCTTGCAGTAGTGAAAGGTTCACTATGTGAGAGATGTGCTGTGCCAAGTCTTGCTTGGTTGCCTTGATCCAGGAGGCTGGACGGGGGTCAAGAGGGGAGGTAGTGGTTTTTAGGCTGGTAATGATGTCTTTTATCTGCTTGTCATTCACTCTCAGGAAGGTTGACCATTTTCTGCCCTGGACAGGTTTTCCCTGGGTGCTGAATTTTTGTAGGGAGTTAGCTGAGTCCAGGTTTGGAGCGAGGAGGGCAGGTGCCGTGGGGCTAAGTTTGCTGGCATAATGATCTGCTAGCCGTTGGGCAGTTATGGAACCGCTGGGATTGTTGTCCTGCGGAGTCTTGGTGAGCGATTTGACGAGTGCGAAAAGCTCCCTGGGCCTGTTGAGGGCCTTATTGAGTGTGTTTGTGTGGTGCGTTTTCTTTGCCTGGTTGACTGCATTCTTGTATGTTGACAGGAGGTTGAGGTAATCCTTCCTGTGTTCCTCAGTTTTGAGCTTTCTCCATTTTCGTTCTTGTTTTCTCAGGTTCTGCTTTAGTTCCCGTAGGGCTGTGGTGTACCATGGTTCCGACTTGGTGTTGGTTGGGTTCCTTGGGTGACTCCAGATGGGTTTTGAGGTAGCCTCGATTCCTGTGTTCCAGAGGTTTGCCAGCAACTCGAGGTCCGAGAGGTCCACGTGTATGTAGCTTGTTACGGATTCGAGGAGAGCTTCTTTGTTGAATTTTTGGAAGCATCTTCGTTGGTGCGATGCTTGGTCAGTTTGAGACTGGTCAGGTTTTGTGGGGAGAAGTATGGTGAGTTCAATTTGATGATGGTCTGACCATGGTACTTGCGTTATTTGCGGTTTGGATTTCAACAGCTTGGGATGTTTAGTGGGTAGAAACACCATGTCTAGTGTGTTGCCTTTGATGTGGGTTGCGTCTTGGATGATCTGCTCATAACCCAGTTGCTCCATAGCTTCATGGAAGGTGCTTGATTGTGCTGCGGGGGTAGAGGCTAGGTTCAGGTCACCCAGGATGATCTGGATCTTTTTGGGAGCCGTGGTAGAGATGACTTCCAGAGCTGCTGCCAGGGATTCCTGTGGGGAGGTTGGTGATCTATAGATAAGACATATGGATATGGTTCTGTTTTCAATTTTGAGTATGTCAATGCCGTCGAGCATGCTTAGTGGTGTGCTTGTTAGCGTTAAGTCTGATTTGGCCATGATTAGGACTCCTCCTCCGCTTTTCTTGGAGCGGGGACAGTTATAGGTTGTAAATCCAGGTTTGCTTATTTGATTGATGATTACTGGGTCTGTTTCGGTTATCCATGTCTCAGTGATGCATAGTATATCAGGTTTTGCATCAGTGATGAGGTCATGTATTATGTGGGTTTTGTTTCTTATGGACCTGGCATTTGTTTCTTATAGACCATGCTTTTTTGAATTCAGATACTGTCCTCATCTCTTATAGACCATGCTTTTTTTAATTCAGATACTGTCCTCATCTCTACCACCTCCACTGGGAGACTATTCCATGCATCTACCACCTTTTCCATAAAGAAATATTTCCGCATATTACTCCTGAGTCTATCCCCTTTCACCTTCATCCTATGTCCCATCATAGCAGAGCTTGCTTTCAATTGAAAGAGGCTCTCCTCCTGTGCATTTATGCCCCTATGAGGAGAGGCTTAAAAGGTTAGGGCTCTTCAACCTGGAAAAGAGACAGCTGAGGGGAGATATGATAGAGGTCTATAAATTAATGAATGGAGTGGAACAGGTAAATATAGATCAATTGTTTATGCCATCAAAATATAGAAAGACCAGGGGACATGCAATGAAGCTACAGGGTAACCTATTAAGGGGTATGTTTACTAAACCGCGTTAACGTCACTGTCCGCGGTAAATCCCGCAGAGGGCGGAGAGAGGGCAGAGAGAAGGGGTCAATGGGCAGGGAGTGGGCGGGAAGAAGCTCCCACAGCACTAACTCGTGGTACTGAAGGGCTGAACATTACCGGGACTGAAAACCTGTCGTTAGCTGCAGATATGCAGGAGGGTGAAACCATTTAAGCATCAGCAATGTACAACATTGGCAGTGAGCCCAAGAAAAGTGATAGTAGTGATCCATATGCAGCAACAGCATAGTGCCCAAGTATGAAAGGCCACTATGGTGATGGTGCAAATGGGGCATAGGGAGCTGCAGGCGAGACATGTAGTGGGGGCAGCTGGGGCACAGGGTGGACTAAGTCATCGCCTAGGTGGCACATAGGAACATAGAAACTTGAAATCTGCAAGACAGCAGCTGACCAAGGCCAAACACAATCCATCTACAGCTACCTGGTCCACCCCAGCCAATAGTTGCTAAGGCAGTGACCTGATATCCCCCCAGCCATCCCTCCCCCATGTGGAAGGGACATAATATTGGCAGGTGGTGATGGGGAGATGTGAGGATATCCATGTATGCCTCCCCACCCCAGACCCCGCTCCCTAGGTGAACGCCTACCCGCACAGTGGATGGCCTGGGACTGCGCACTACCAGCATTGACAGCATATGGCCAGGCAGCATGGCAGAGGGGCGTGTGTTGGTGCTGGAGGGGTCAGTGGCACCTGCCTGCAGTGGACCTAGGCCATGCCCTGTTCCAGTATGTGGTGTGCAGTGCAACAGAAAAGGTCTGTCTGATGAAAAGTAAAGGTAGCCCCAGGAACTGCTATGCTTTTGTGGCAACAGTGCGGTGCAGTACACACAGCCAATGCATCCCAGAGCAGAGGGTCACAGCTGTGGATCCTGCAGAGCATGTCCCTATATTTTACCCTGCAATGCAGATACAACATCAACATGTACAATCCCCAAAGCAGTGGTCAATAGGGGTACAAACACCTACTCACACAGGCTCCACTATCCAAAGCTTCATGGAGAGTCAGGCTGTTGGCCCCAGCATGGAGCTACAGTTATCACCAGAGCACTACTACTACCTCCTGCAAAGTTTAGCAGTGTCAGCACTGTGATCAGGACCAGTGTGGCGGGCAGGGTTGCCAACCACCCCTATCTTTGCACAATGCTGCAATAGGAGTGTGTGTGTGTGCATGTCTATCCATTGTTTTGTGGCTGCCTACACCTCACTGGGCCCACAATGTCCCACTGTTACCAGCATTAGCCTGCAAATGTGCATAATGAGGAGCATGGTATTGTGGGTATGGCCCGGGCAGGGCGGACTGGGCAGGATGCATCAGCAGAGGATTTAGGGCAATGGCTGGGACATTGTAGTGCCCAACCACCACCTGCATGGACAGGGTTGCCACAGTACATCATGCTGTTAGGGCACTCTCACACTGACCAAACAGTGACCATGGGAGCCAGACACTGGGGCACCTGCTAGGTGCCTGTGCTATACAGCCCAGGTCTTGGTGTGCATAGTTCCACGGTGAGCATGCAGGATAGACTGGCTAGCAGAGTGTCCGTGGTTAGTTTGTGCATAGTTGGGACCCTGGCGTGGTGCAGTAGGTACAGTCTGACTTTGCCTGCTGCAGGTGAATGTCAGACCATGGGTGGGGGCTGGGTTATGGCTGTAGTCCTAGAGATGGTGGGTGCACAGGGGAAGGGCAATGGACAGGTAGTCTACTGTAGTGCACAGTATCGTGGCATATTTGTGCTGCATCGTGCACAATAACGCCCATGATGTCTCTTTGGGACGTGTGTTGTTATATGCCATAATCTGACCACATATGCTAAGGCGCCTAGACATATCTCATAAGGCACGTAGAAAGCTCTGTAACGTCATGCGTGTTATTGTGCGCGCTGAGCATCAGATGCCCTGCTACGTGCATTCTCTGCAACGAGGGATGCAGAATGCGTAGGGCGCACTACTGCATGATACTCTAGCAGACACAATGGCCACTTGGTGGAACATATTTGTATTGTGCTTGTTGTGGTTGTTTGGGATAGTGTTTGCAGACGTACTTGGAGCAAACATAGAGTGTGGGTTTGGGTCCCACAGGTTCCTTTTCCTTTCTTTTCATTTGTTCTGCTCCCCTTACCATACAATGGCTCCGGCTTTGTCCCCTCTCCACACATCCTTTCCTCTCTTCACTGTACACTGCAGTGTCCCTTCCATGCAGCCTATCCGTCACATACTAGCTGCTACATATGCTCCCTTTCTCTGGGTTGTTTGGGTGGGCAGGTGGCTCAGTGGTTTGGTAATGGTGTCAGCGAGCTGTGTTTGGGCTCTTACTCCTTTTTGGATTCTCTGCCCATTTTGACCTTATGCAGACATCATCCACACAGCTGGCCCTTCAGACCGACCCCTGGTGCCCTTTCCGTTACCATTGTTTACTCTTCTGCATGCTGGGTTCACTGCACACCATTTCATGGTGTGTGTGCATGTGTTAACTGTGGCTCACGTCCCCATTACAGACTGCGATCTCAGCTGCCTGTGGTCTATGGCCTTACACCTATGGCTCCGTTTCTCATGTGGCACCCTGTCTGCACATCCCTCAGTGCGTCTTCTACTGTCAGCGCGCCTTAGATTGCATCCCCTTCGGACGCGCTGCTGCTTCCCATGGGCTGTGATGTTCACGAGCGGTGGGTCCATGGCGCACTGTACCGCACTCTGTACCACTCATTAAGCGCCTTCTAACGCGTGTTACCTGACATGGCTTGCTTTAACGATGCACCACCCACTCCTTTATATGGGCATCCGTAACATTACCGGGGAACTTAACACGGGTAACATTACCGGAGTTTAGTAAACATACCCTTAAGTTTAGACTAATAAGAAAAAATATTTTTTCACTCAACGTGTAATCAAACTCTGGAATTCATTACTGAAGGATGTAGTAAAAGCTGTTAGTGTAGCCAGGTTTTAAAAAAAGTTTGGACAAGTTCCTGGAGGAAAGATCATAAACCATTATTAAAGAGGACCCGGAAAATCCACTGCTTGATCCAAAACAAGCATTGTGGAACCTGTGTCTTCTTGGGAAACTGCTAGGTATTTATGACCTAGATTGGCCACTGTTGGAAACAGGATAATTAGCTTGATGTACCTTGGTCTGACCCAATATGGCATATCTTATGTTCTTATGTTCTTAGGTGTTTAAACATTCAAAGCCTTGTCTGTGGGTAGAAACGTATTATCTCCAGGAACAAGCAGGAATGAGTCTTCACATATGGGTATCGTCAGTACTGACGGAGCCTGCGCGGGAACGCTCCCCAGCGTCCAAAAGGAAAGCTTTTGGGAGCATCCCACAGCGCCTCTCTCCAGTTCTTCTTTTCCGCGGAGCCAGCAGGTCGTGTTCCTGTCACCGCTGAAGAATTTCTTTATTTTATTTCTTTGGTCTGTGATACTGCAGACCCTCTGACACAAAGAAAAGAAGTTTTAAATCTTGAAAAAAACAAGATTTACATGCAATTTCCTGAAGGTCCACATAGAGGGAGCAGGAGAGCAAGCCTGGAAGCAGAGGAACCACGCCTCTATGGGCAGGACCTTGAATCAGTTAGTCCCGATTTAAGCAGGGACAGAGCTCAGTTATGCAGAGCAGGTCGGAGAGACAGAGACGGCGCCAGAGTGAGCGTCAAAGCCGGACTGGAAAGAGCAGCTCGGAGAGTTGGAGTCACAGTCAGACCTAGAACAGCTCAAGGAGTTGAAGCAGCTTGGAGAGCAGGCCAGAGAGTAGGCCGAGAAGCAGACCAAGGGATAACTCATAGAGCAGGCCGAGGTGAAGGCCCAAGAGCAGGCCTAGAGGAAGGCCAGCTACAACTGGAAGGAGCAGCATTGCAGAGAGCAGCCAAGGAAGGAGGTGCTCTCCCTTCCAGCCTGAAAGGAAGCCCTATCCAGGGAGAAGGACTGGGATACAAGCTAAGGAAGAGATATCCGGTTACAAGGAATACCCAAGGAAAAAAAGGTACTTTTAAAAGTTTTTATAAAAGTAACCTGAAAGAGGAATGGAAAACTCAGAGGCCTGGGGAACAGGGAAATGCTGAGAGGGCGCGGCCAGTAGCCAACTGCCACAGGGGTGGAAGTGGAGGACAAGCGCCTCAGCAGCAGCCATGCCTCAGAGGAGTTATTCCCCATTCTAAAGGAGGAAAGACACCCAGGGAACACTTGAGCCTGCAAGAAGTGGAGGACATTCAGGCTAGGCCTCAAGCCTTTCCCAAAAGAGACTGCAGGAAGTTAAAAGGTGAAACAGTGGTTGCCTGCAAGGGCTTACCTAAGCCTGGCACAAGAGAGAAACAAAGGAATAACTTTTATCTGTATGATAAGGACACTTTTATGCCAAAAGTACCAGATAATCTCTCTACGAAAAAGGCTAGTAATATTAAAAGCCGGGATAAGCGAACTTTTAATCCTATAGCAGAAGAAAATCCAGAGTTCTACAATATAGCTAAAAGCCGACGCCCCAAACTGACAAGCCAACATTGGAACACAGTATGGCATGCTTTTAGAAAGCCTGAATCCAACCTTCCTGAGGTTTCAGAGTCAGACCCCTCAGAGATGGAGTGGATGCCAGGGGAATCTGAGGTTAATGAGGCCGTGGAACCCATGGATTGTAATTATTGCACAATAGGAAAGTTTTAAGTTATTTGGAGCACCAAATGTATGAAGAGAATACAGGATGCTTTATGTTTTGAGTTTGTGAAGATTAACAATGTTACTTTGAATGTTTTTGTGAATTGCACTTGATACAAGAAAGGATACAGCCCTGTTATTTTTCTCAACCGCATATTTTGAACCGTTTGCGTAAAGGTGAAATAAATGCCTTTTCTTTTTCCCTACACTTGGCTAAATGTTGCTTTATTGGGAAGTTGACCACGAGGCTGACACAGAGGGCCGCTACCTCATGACCCTCGGAACAGGTCAACCCTAATACCCCTATTCTTATGCGCTCCCCAGCCCCGTGGAACCACCACGCCGCCACCAGAGGGGGCTGCGGGGGACAGGTCGCGCGTCTGCCTTCTCGACGCTGGACCGGTACCGTCGGTCTTTTCTTTCTTTATTCTAAAAAAAAACAAAACAAAAACTACTGTTTTTTCTCACTTCAGTGCATTTTCTTCTTTGGCCTTAGGCCTAGGACATTTTTCCTCATGGAAAAGCCCGCCTCTGGGTTTAAAAAATGCACGAAGTGCAGCGGCACTATTTCTGTCACTGACACCCATGAATGGTGTCTAAAATGTTTAGGTCCTGACCACTCCATTGCGGATTGTGAGTCCTGCTCCATGATGTCTAAAAGAGATCTACAGAATCGAGCAGCTAAGCTCAGTACCCTGTTTTCCTCGGATGCAGCTTCGGTTGCATCGACGTCTTCCAGGGCTGCTTCTTCCTCACATGGATCTCAGGTAACCAAACTTAAATTCAGCCGGTCCTCGAAGGGTAGATCTCCCTCTAAGTATTGAGATGCCTCCGGGCTTGCCCTCGAGGAATCCGCACCGGCAAAATTACCCCGGCAGGAGGCTCCGGCTTCCAAAGCTTTATCTATGGGGTCACAGGTTGACATCGATGGCTCGGCCTCGACCGATCACCTGTTGCCATGTTCTGGGGTACCGGTGGTTTTCACTGGTACCGACATCCAGACATTGGTTGCGTCAATGGATCAGAATATCCTGACCATGCAGCGTGCCATCACGGCATTCATACAAGCTGCGACGCCTTCGGTACCGCAACAAACTCCGTTGCCGGTACCGACTCCTGCACCGGTACCGACATCGGTTCCAGTGCCGGTACCGATTGCATCGACATCCGCTTCGGTGTCGACTGCAGCGGTACACTGTTCTGTGATGCCCATCAGTACCGAACCGGTACCAATCACTCCCGATGTCGATACCACCCGGTACGCATATCGGGCTCTGCAGGAGCATCCAGACAGGCGATACTTTGATTCCTCTGAAGACTCTGATGAATCAGAGGTCTCTGTCGAAGCATCGGTGATTCATCCTCAGGAGCCCTCTTCTCCAAAAAGGAGAATGTCTCCTCCAGAAGACTTGTCTTTTCAAGACTTCATTAGGGAAGTGGCCAGGGGCCTTTCCATCTCACTGGCCCCTGAGACAGAGCCTAGAGCCAAAAAATTAGATATTTTACAATATCCTAAGGCTCCTAAAGAGGCAGCCACTTTACCAATACATGAGATTCTTTATGATCACATGTTGGGCATATGGGAGACTCCTCTCACCACTTCCCCTCATTCTCGCAGGTTGGACACCATGTATCGTGTTCCTCCTTGTCCTGACTTTCATAAGACTCAGCTTCCTCACCACTCCATTGTGGTGGAGTCTGCTATGAAGAAGATAAAGAGTACAAAAAGGCACTCTTCTGCTCCTCCAGGAAGAGAATGCAGAACCTTAGATGCCTTTGGCAGGAGAATTTTCCAGGCCAGTATGCTTGTTGCCAGAATCAACTCCTATAGTCTCTATATGGGGATGTTTCTAAAAGAAGTTACAGATCACCTGCAAACTTTATCTCCTTTTATTTCAGAAGATAAAAGGGAAGAGTTCCTCACCTGGCTCAAACATGCCCAGGATATTTCCAAGTTTTCCAACCGTGCAGCCTTTGACTCTTTTGAAGGTGCCAGCAGAGCCTCGGCCATTGCCATAGGTGCACGCAGAGTTGCTTGGTTACAAGCTTCTGATTTGGAACCTTGGATTCAAGATGGACTAGGAAACCTTCCTTGTACAGGTGAAAACCTTTTTGGCAAAGATTGGCAAGCAAAGGCCACCCAAATGGATGCTGAAAATTCTGCTTTAGATAGACTTTCAAAGTCTACTTCTGCTCCTTTTAAGAAAAGGTTGTTTAAAAAGGGATTTTTTTCCCAAAAAAGGGAAATATTATTCTGCTTATGGTCAGCAGTCATCTACTGCAGGTTGTTTTGCTACAAAGAGACAGCAACAACCGAAACAGGCCAAGCCTAAGGCTGCTAGGACTGCTACGGCCCAACAGCCTCAGCCTCCTCAGGGCCTTTGACTTACAACTAGAGAGCTTAGCCTTTCTGGCTCTAGAACATCCAGAGCCTCTCACCATTCCAGGAAGGTTGGCTTACTTTGCTCCCAGATGGGAACAAATCACAGCAGAGCAATGGACCCTCTCCATCATAAGGGAGGGGTACAAGCTTCATTTCTTAAACCTTCCTCCTCACACCATGGTGAGACAGTTCAATTCTCAGACATCTCTCCTCGACCTTCTGGGTCAGGAGATTACTATCCTTCTTGCCCAAGGGGCAATAGAAGAAGTACCCCTTCTTCCACAGGGCTCAGGGTTCTACTCCCTCTACTTTCTTATCCCGAAGAAAACAGGGGGCTACAGACCCATATTAGATCTCAGAGAATTGAACAAGTTTCTATGCAAGGAGAAATTCAAGATGATTTCTCTCGGTACTCTCCTTCCATACCTTCAGAGTCAGGATTGGCTTTGCTCTCTAGACCTCAAGGATGCGTACAGCCATGTCCTCATCCATCCAACACACAGAAGGTTCCTTTGGTTCCTTTATCAAGGGAAGCACTATCAATGCAGAGTGCTTCCTTTCGGTCTGGCCTCTGCATCAAGGGTGTTCACAAAATGCATGGCAGTAGTAGCTGCATTTCTACGCACTCTAGGGATATTCGTATTCCCATATCTGGACGACTGGCTCATCCGAGCTCCATCCCAGTCAGAGGCCCAGACTTCTCTAACCTGCACAAGCCATATCCTTCAGTATCTGGGACTTGTAATAAACTTTCCAAAATCCCATCTCACCCCTACTCAGTCTCTAGAGTTCATAGGGGCCTTGCTAGATACCACAACTGCAAGGGCCTATCTTCCCCAGGCCCGTTGCCTACGGTTGGTGCAGTTAGCCTCACAAATTCAGTTAAAATCCCATTTAACTGCTCGAGAGATGTTACAACTGTTAGGCCACAGGGCATCCACTGTGCATGTGGTTCCTTATGCTCGCCTTCACATGAGGGCAGCTCAGTGGACTCTGTCCACCCAATGGACCCAGGCATCAGGTTGCCTGTCAGACAAAATAGCAACCTCCAGTTGCCTCTTTTGGTCCCTCCATTGGTGGAAGTCCACTCAAAATCTGTTGCTGGGGTCCACCTTTCAACAGGTGTTACCCCAAGCAACCCTTACAACAGATGCCTCTCCAAGAGTTTGGGGAGCTCATCTTCAAGATCTCTCCATTCAAGGCATCTGGTCTCTAAAGGAGACATCTCTACATATCAACCTCTTAGAGCTCAGAGCAATTTTTCTAGCTCTCAGAGTCTTCCACACCCTGCTCAGCTACAAGACAGTCCTCATCCACACGGACAACCAAGTAGCCATGTTCTACGTGAACAAGCAGGGCGGCACTGGCTCTCTGTCGCTTTACAACGAAGCTCTGAGATTGTGGGCCTTCGCCAGAGAGCATCAAATTCATCTCATGGCAGTGTATCTTCCAGGGGTTCAAAACTCGTGGGCAGACAGACTCAGTCGAGTTCTGCTTCCACACGAATGGTCCCTCCATGGGGACCAGATAGCCAGGATCTTCCGAATTTGGGGAACCCCAGAAATAGACCTCTTTGCAAGTCCATGGAATGCCAAACTTCCCCGGTTCTGTTCCAGGATTCCGTGTCAGGGAGTTCAGGCCAGGGATGCCTTCCTCCTTCATTGGGGGCAAGACTTCCTCTATGCCTTTCCACCCATTCCCCTAATTCCCAAGACACTCTTCAAACTTCAGAGAGACAAGGGGTCTATGATCCTCATAGCACCACATTGGCCACGCCAAGTGTGGTACCCTCTACTTCTGCATCTCTCTCAAGCTCCCTCCCTGGACTTGGGATCTGCTCCAGACCTCCTGTCCCAGGAGGCGGGAACGTTGTGGCACCCAAATCCCCAGTCTCTTCACCTCAGAGCCTGGTTGCTGAAGGCCTAGACCTTCAAGATTTGCATCTTTCTCAGCAAGTGAAGGATATCCTTCATGCTTCCAGAAAGCCTTCCACCAGACGTTCTTATGCTTTTAAATGGAAAAGGTTTACCATTTGGTGTGCAGAGAAGGGTCTTAACCCTCTTGCAATACCTCTGAATTCTTTACTAGAGTATTTGCTGCATTTATCCCATGCAGGCCTTAAAACGAATTCAGTAAGAGTCCATTTGAGTGCTATTGCAGCATCCCTTAAACCTCTCAATGGACAGCCTATTTCCTCTTATCCTCTTATAGCAAGATTCATGAGAGGCCTTCTTTTGACTAAACCTCCCATCAGACCACCTCCAGTTGCATGGGACTTAAATCTGGTTCTTGGCCAGCTTATGCAGCCACCTTTTGAACCCTTAGCCACTACCTCCTTGAAATTTCTTTCCTGGAAGGTTATTTTTCTCATTGCAGTCACTTCAGCTCGCCGCATCAGTGAGCTGCAAGCCTTGGTGGCTAATCCTCCTTATACAAGGTTCCATCATGACAAGGTAGTCCTCAGGACTAATCCACACTTTATGCCTAAAGTGGTCTCACATTTTCATCTGAACCAGGAGGTTTATTTACCTGTCTTTTTTCCAGGACCTCATGTTTCAAGTGCAGAGAGGAATCTTCATACCCTGGATTGTAAAAGAGCTCTTGCTTTTTACTTACAAAGGACACAGCAACATAGAAAGTCCTCTCAACTCTTTGTTGCTTTTGATCCCTCTCATTTAGGACTTCCAGTCTCTAAGAGAACTCTGTCCAATTGGATTGCTCAGTGTATTTCTTTCGCCTACCAGAGTAAGAACCTTTCTCTGGAGGGCCATGTCACAGCTCACAATGTGAGGGCCATGGCAGCCTCTATGGCTCATCTAAATTCTGTGTCCATTGACCAGATCTGTCGAGAGACCACCAGGGCCTCGGTTCATACCTTCACAGCCCATTACTGCTTGGACAAGGACTTCCGCCGGGATGCCTTGTTTGGTCAGGCTGTTCTCAAACACCTGTTCCATACCTAACCAACTCCTACCCTCCATCCCTGGCTGGATGCCTGAGATTCATGGGTGGAGGTAGAGCCCTTCCCAGGGACTCACAACCTGGGTGATCTCCCAGGCATCTCTAGCTGGGGAGTCCCCATATGTGAAGACTCATTCCTGCTTGTTCCTGGAGATAGCACAGTTACTTACCTGTAACAGGTGATCTCTGGGAACAGCAGGAATAAGTCTTCACAACCCACCCACCTCCCCTATGAGTTGTATCTCTCTATCTTTCTTTCCTTTCCTCACTCTCTCTTTGTCTCAGCTTTAAATCTCGAACTGGAGAGAGGCGGTTGGGAAAGGCGGGAAGGCAGCACGCAGGCGCAGTGGGATGCTCCCAAAAGCTTTCCTTTTGGACGCTGGGGAGCGTTCCCGCGCAGGCTCCGTCGGTACCGACGATACCCATATGTGAAGACTTATTCCTGCTGTTCCCAGAGATCACCTGTTACAGGTAAGTAACTGTGCTTTACCTGCAGAGATTATGGTTTTGGATGTTGCCTAATCTGCTCATGGGTAAAAGTGTATGTGCTGTTCAACAACGCATATGCCTTTCACCTGCAATTTTAAGAGGACGTCCTGGGGATGGAATGATGGCAGAAATTGGACCAATATATATAGGGCCAAATATTTAAAGCGATTAATGAAGTTAGTAGACCTGCTAACCACGTTAATCATGATCACCAGGATGTTAGTGCCACTGAATAGCCCCGGGTGCCACCACTAAGCATTCTGATGCTAGCCGGCTAGCATTGGGGCATTCCGGGGGGCCGCACCTGGTTATCACTAAGCGGTGGAAGGTGTGCACCTGAAAGGGTGGTCTAACTTTCACCACCAAAGCTAACAGGGCAGTGGCTGGATATCGCCGTTGCCCGGTTAGCACTGCTGCTATCTGACACTGATCCGCATATTCAATGCTGGTGGCTGGATATGGCCCCGGCATTGATCTGGGTCTTAGTTTCAGTGGCGATGGCTAGCTGCCGCTGCTGAATATCAGGACCATAGTTGCTGAACCGGGGTTTCAATCCCACTTCCTACCCTAACACTTCTTAAGCAAGTTGCTTTATCTCCATCAAATGTCCACTTAGATTACAAGCTCTTTAGAGGATAGACTTATCGTACCCAAAAAGAAATGTTGTAAACCACTTCGAGCTAAAAAAATGGGAAAGGTCACCTAGAAAAAACAACAACAAAAATATATTGTCCCTTAGTTGCATTGGTCAGAGCAGTAATAATGCATGGGAGAAATGCGTGCTTTTTCATTTTTGTTAGTGGTGGGAAGACAAATGCCTTCTTTTCATTAGGGATCCTGAAATAAAGTGACATAAAGACTTATTAAGCTCATGCAGAATAAATAGCAGAGGGGAATCTCAGTGTCTCAGTCTTGATTTCATATCTTAATAGTTCTTTAATGTCACTCAGTCCAAAGTCATAATCAGTAGACCACTTCACCTTGTGTATGAATACTACATAACTGAATTTTAAAATGAGCATAAAACTAATATAAAACCTTAAAAAAGTAGCATCTTTGACTCTTGGCAAGCTTAATTTTTGCTGTGAGTAGGAGGACAGCCGTTGCAGCACTGACAGGAAAACAGCAGGAGATTTCTTTCGGTAAGCAATAATATTTGTTCAAAAAATGTACTTAAAATGTCATTGACTAAGACTGAGAACATGCCATCTTTCCCTCAGTCGAAAGCTAGTTCTTATGCCCCCTCAAGCTATCATGCACTTGACAACTGATTGGGTACTAATTGGTACCCATAAGTGTGATGAACAGTAAAGAGAAAGAGGCAGGTTTAGATTTAGGCATAGAGAATGTAGTCAACGGCTTCTGATGCCAAATTTTCATTGGTGCTTCTGTGCTGTGATTTGAGCCTGTCCCCATGGTGCTGCTTAAGATACTAATGACCAGCAGATCAGAAACAAATTGTAGAAAGTTTTTTTTTTCATGCAGTATATATTAAGTTGTGGAATCTGTTGCCAGAGGATGTGGTCAAGGTGACTAACATAGTGGGGTTGAAAGAGGGTTGGACATGTTCCTGGAGAAAGCTCCATAAAAATGATTAACCATGTAGACTTGGGAGAGCCATTGCTCATTCCTGGATATGTGTTAATGAAAAATAGGTCTACTTTATGGGATCTACTGGGTATTTGTGACCCGAATAGGCTACTGTAGGAGACAGGATGTAGGGCTCAATAGACCTTGGTCTGACTCACTATGGCTTTTCTTATGTTCTTATGCTTGTCTTGTAGAATGGTGCAGGCCTACAGCAGCAAAACTTCCAACCAGAAAATTCAGTGCAAGCCATAGTGTGATGACAGGCCCTGCTGAGATGTGCTGCCCTGACCCCTCACATGAGCTTCTAATTATAATGGAAAACCTGTGTGAGGAGTGAGGCAGTACAGTGCTGTCAGACCCTCCCCTCCAATTGCCTATGAGTGGGTGTTCTCATTTTAAATCCAGCTCTGGGAAATGAAGGATGGGAATCCAGCAACTTTATTCTTGACTCCTAGTTGGCTAAATTGTATATGTGATTCTTTAAGCAAGAGGGGAAAGCATGCAGAGCATGGCTTATTTTATTTATTTAACATTTCTTATATACCGCCTTTCATGATATCAATGTATTTACATTGAACAAACTGAAATTACATTGAACAGGGCATTATAGCTATTTTATAGGGAACATGGGCAATGGGGGGTTAAGTGGCTTGCCCAAGACCACAAGGAGCACCTGTGGGACTAGAAACCCCAGTCCTTCCAGCCAAAGGTTGCTGTCCTCTAGTGGGATTTGAACCACCAACCTTCTGGCCTGAGGTAACTTGCCCCAACCATAGGCCACTCCTAACCCTTATGGAATTCTTTCCAACCCATCTGTGTGTGTGCATGCACAAACTCATTTATTTGTACTCACATTGCCTCTGTGTATGTGCCTTGTGTCTATCTTTGTATGTGTGTGTGTATATTTCTGTTTTGTGTATTTATCTGTTTTGTTGTATCTGTATCTCTATTTTGTTTTCTGTATGTTTCTTTGTGGGCTGGTATATTTGTGTATCTTTGTATGTATGTGGACATGCTTTTGTGTGAGTGCACGTGTGTTTGTGTTAGTGCATGCTTGCATGTATCTGCATGAATACTTACATTTATGTGTCTGTATATGCACAGACATGTTAATTGGTGTGTGTGTGTGTTTATATCTGTGTTGGTTCTCTGTGTGTCCATGCTTGGGAGAAGAGATGAAAGGAGAGGGTTGATTGAAAGGTGCAATTCAGTAATCACTATGTTTCTATAGTTTTTATATGCTACAGGGACATTTGTTTGTGGGGGGAGGAGAGGGGACTCATTTCTCTTCCATCTCCCTGAAAATGCAGAAATGTAAGGCATAGGAACTTTCTCCAATTCATCTCCTTCCTTTCTGTGACTAAAGCAGCACTTCAGTGCTCCACCCCTACAGCCTTCCCATTGGCTGGACTCTACTGATCATCTCTGCTGCTAGTTACATTGGAAGCAGGTAGGGCAGGCCATTCACACAGGGGGGAAGATTAGAGAACTGCAGATGTTGTTGTTAAGTGTAGCTGAGTCGATGCTGACTCCTGGCGACAATGTGGATAGAGGTTTTAATCCTGAAAATGTCCAGACATGTTAGCCATCCTTCTAGCTTCCATATATTAATGTAAAGATCAGTAGAATCCTGAAAAAGCTAGACAGTTGTTTGTACTAACCTCAGAAATCCTAAGCCCCTCCTACAGCGCCTCCCTAAACTATGAACCCTGGGTATGTTCCTAGTTTAAAATGCTTTCATCTAGCCCTGCCCATGGCAAAAGATATTAGTTGGCAATACTCATGGACTCATTTAGAAGGGTCATCCAAGGGCAATTTGGGACATCTAAGCCAGAATGTCTGAAAAAAAGAATCACCCTATAAAAAGGTTAAGCTCAAATAAGAGCAAGACTCAATTAGACTTCTTTTTTTTGTTGTTGTTGGACTGTTTGTCAGGAGAGGATAAGCCGCTCTCACGAAACAAACTTTCCTTTTTAATTAAACATGGACGGGCAAAACCATGAAGTGCAAACTTTAAAACTTTAAATGTCATCAAAGAAACCACAGCACTTAGCATTTTTAGCCGCTGAAAAAGTGAACAGTGAAACTTCTTGCCGCCAACACAGCACTGCGTTTCAAACCCACTATAGATGTCAAAGGAGATCTGCTTCAGGCATTTTGAAAGGCATCACACTCACAAATCATCCCATCGCAAGGTTTGAGAACAGGCAATATATTACACACTCTAGTGCTTTTCATTTATGCTACAACTGGCGACTGATGTCAACATCAGCTGAAAACAATGCCTACATGTTTTGCCCAATGACAGCAGCACCACAATGGATGTGCGGACGTTGAACAGATAAATCATATCAAGCTCTGCCAATCAAGCTCGAGGTTAAGGCCAGCTGGTGTCACAGTCCATAATCTATGAATCTGGCATTGCTCGTGACTGTAGGTGGGCCTCCGATTACCCCTTCAAGGGTCAATGGGAACATGGTCAATGACCCACCATCTGAAATTGCAAAAAACATGACATTGATGGAGACAGTGAGGTACAATAGGAGCTAAGATGGACCATATTTTTTTGTTTTCCTATATTAAAAAAAATGCACTCAAAATAGTTGTGTTACCTACAATCTAACATACACTGTCAATTTCTATTACTATTGCTGCTTATCATTTGTATAGTGCTACTAGGCATATACACAGCCATATACACATACATTTAAGAGACAGTCCCTACCTTTAACCAAGTCAGTGAGTTCAACAATGTCTGATAACATCACAGGTTATGTGGCATGAGGATTTCCTTTCAGTAAGAGTTGCAGACTTTACCAGTGAGGTCATTATTTTATTTATTTATTTATTTATTTGTGATTTATTTATTTATTTATTTATTTGGTCATTATCCCAGACCAAATAAATTCTACAAATCTTATATTAACATGCACCTGTTTTGTACCATGAAAAGTATATTACACTATAAAAATCTGTGGGGGGCATTTTCAAAACATTTAGCCAGTTACCACACCTGCTAACCAGCTAAACTACGCTCACTGCTGAATATCCCCAAAGACCGCCAACAAAACTGCTCAGTTAAAACCAGAACAGTCTGTGGAGCAGAGCAGGGGTGGTGACAGCCGCTAACCGGATATGTCCAGCTGCTGAATGTCTGGTTTAAATGAAAGTGGTGGTGGCTAGGTGATTTATTTTGCCTAGCAGCTGCTGCCAAATATGCCCCCCCTGTGTTCCTAAGCAGATAGCGCCCGATCTTTAGCGGATGTGGCTAGCGCAATTACAGCTCCTAGCTGTAGACTGGCTAATCTACTGAAGAGGGCTTTAAACTAGATTCATTGGGGATGGATGAAGAAAGCCCCCAGGTAGGTGATACATTAAATACTTTTATGGAAATGGGTAACAGGGGTAACATATGGAGAGCAGTATGTATAAATGCCCGTAGCATGGGAAATAAGATCCCTGATGTTGAAGCTTTGGTGGGAGTGGCTGACTTGGATTTAGTGGCAGTTACAGAAACATGGTTCACAGAAAACCATGATTGGGATGTAACTATACCTGGCTATATACTTTATTGAGAAAGGACAGGGTAGGAAGAAGGGGAGGAGGAGTGGCACTATATGTAAAAACTACTATTAAAGCTTTGGAATTACAGAGCTTAAAAGGGAGAGAGGAGGCATTGTGGATTAAACTAGAAAGGGAAAGAGAAATCTATTTGCATTGGTGTGATATACAGACCTCCCTCACAAGAGGAAGAGGTGGACAGAGTTAATTGAAGACATACGCAGCATTGCTAGGAAAGGGGACGTGCTACTGATAGGAGATTTGAATATGCCAGATGTTGATTGGCACATTCCTGCTGCAGTATCATCTAGAAGTAAGGAGATCCTGGATTCTCTACAGGGAGAACTATTCAGGCAATTGGTAACAGACCCCATACGTGAAGGGGCCATACTGGACTTGGTGCTTACCAATGCTGAAAGTGTTTCTGATGTTGTAGTGGGAGATCATTTTGCATCCAGTGATCACCAGATGGTGTGGTTCAGTATTAGGACTAGGGCTGTTAGAATCCATTCAAAGGTGAGGATCTTAGACTTTAGGAAGACTAACTTTGCCAAGATGGGCCAATACCTCAGGGAGTCGTTAGTGGGATGGGAACAGCTGGGGGATGTGGGAAAAACTGAAAGGGGGTATTTTAAGTGCAACCAACCTTTTTGTTAAAATGGTAAATAAAGGTAAAAGGAAAAGGAGACTGCTATGGCTTTCAAAAGAAGTAGCTGAAAATGTGAAGAAAAAGAGGGAGGCCTTCATGAAAGACAAGAGATCACAGAGAGAGGAAGACAGGCATCTATATTTGGAAAAACTTAGAGAAGCTAGCAAAGTAGTCAGGAAGGCAAAGATTCAAAAGGAGGAGGAAATAGCCAATGCAATAAAATGGGGGATAAGACATTTTTCAGATATGTTAGTGAGAAGAGGAAGGGCAAAAGTGGTATTGTCAGACTCAAGGGTGCAGGGGAGGAATATGTAGAAGCTGATAAGGATAAAGCAGAATTGCTTAACAAATATTTCTGTTCTGTGTTCACAGATGAAGAACCAGGAGCAGGACCTCAGAAAACACCCACAAACAGGAACAGAAACGAGGGACATCTTAAACAATTGTCAGAAGACTGTGTTCGTGAGAAACTAGCTAACTTAAAGTAGACAAAGCGATGGGACCGGATGGGATACACCCTAGAATACTGAGGGAACTTGGGGACCTTCTAGCAGCTCCACTGACTGACCTTTTCAATGCCTCATTGGAGTCGGGAGTGGTGCCAAAGGACTGAAGAGAGCCTCATGTGGTGCCTTTACACAAAAGCGGAAGTAAGGATGTGGTTGAAAACTACATGCCGGTTAGTTTAA
Source organism: Ichthyophis bannanicus (assembly GCA_033557465.1). Taxonomy (NCBI): domain Eukaryota; kingdom Metazoa; phylum Chordata; class Amphibia; order Gymnophiona; family Ichthyophiidae; genus Ichthyophis; species Ichthyophis bannanicus. Next base: position 952,373,768 of record CM066033.1, on the reverse strand, counting down.
CTTTGGTGATGAGTAAATTATTGGAAACGCTGCTGAAAGAGAAAATAGTGAGGTTTCTGGAGTCCAGCGGATTACAGGCTCCGAGGCAGCATGGATTCACCAGAGGCAGGTCTTGTTAGACAAATCTGATTGATTTCTTTTACTGGGTGACCAGGGAGTTGGACTGAGGGAGAGCCCTAGATGTGGTGTATTTAGATTTCAGTAAAGCCTTTGACACTGTTCCTCACAGGCGACTTATAAACAAACTGAGCACCCTAGGGATGGACCCTAAAGTTACTGCTTGGGTTAGAAATTGGTTGGGTGGGAGGTGACAAAGAGTACAGGTAAATGGAGCTCTCTCTGAGGAGAAGGATGTTACCAGTGGTGTGCCCCAGGGATCTGTCCTTGGTCCGATTCTTTTTAACATCATTGTTAGTGATATAGCAGAAGGGCTGTCGGGTAAGGTTTGCCTCTTTGCGGATGATACCAAAATCTGCAATAGAGTAGACACCCAGGAAGGTGTAGATAACATGAGGAGGGATCTAGCTAAACTTGAAGAATGGTCTAGAATTTGGCAGCTGAGATTTAATGTTAAAAAATGTAAGGTCATGCATTTGGGCTGCAGCAATCCAAGGGAGGAATATAGTATAGGGGGTGAAGTACTTTTATCCCCTAAAGAGTGGGACCTAGGAGTAGTTGTGTCTGATGATCTTAAAGTAGCTAAACAGGTAGAAAAGGCGACGGCAAAAGCTAGAAGGATGCTTGGGTGCATACGGAGAGGAATGGCTAGCAGAAAAAAGGAGGTGATAATGCCTCTCTATACGTCTTTGGTGCAACCTCATTTGGAGTATAGTGTGCAATTCTGGAGACTGCACCTTCAAAAGGATGTGAACAGGTTGGAGTTGGTGCAGAGGGTGGCTACTAAAATGGTTAGTGGTCTTCATTATAAAGCATATGAGGACAGACTGAAGGATCTTAATATGTACACCTTAGAGGAAAGGCGGGATAGATGTGATATGATTGAGATGTTTAAATACCTCCGTGGCATAAATGTTCAGGGGGAGAGCCTCTTTCAATTGAAAGCAACTTCTGCTACGAGGGGACATGGGATGAGGGTGAAGGGAGATAGATTCAGGAGTGATATGCGGAAATATTTCTTTACGGAAAGAGTAGTGGATCCGTGGAATAGTCTCCCAGTGGAGGTGGTAGAGATGAGGACAGTAACTGAATTCAAAAAAGCATGGGACAAACACAGAGGATCTCTAAAGATAAAAAGGAGACTGTTGTTGTAGTTGATATGGAAGGACAGACCAGATAGGCCATGTGGTCTTTTTCTGTCGTCATATTTCTATGTTTCTAACAGTAAACCCATATATTCAATGCCGGGGCCAAATACGGCCACTGGCAGTGAAGATCCAGGTTAGCTGCAGAAGCCGGAAGCTCACTGGGCAGCGGTGATGTCAGCTACTGCCCAATTAACTTCAGCGGCAAAATTTAGGACAGCCTGTAATGTGCCTAACTTTTGTCACTGAGGGATAACCGGACAGCAGCTGAGTATCGCTGTTGATTGGTTATCCCCGGGTACTGCCTACAGAATACCTCCGGAACGCTCCAATGCTAACCATTAGCCTAGGGGCATAAAGCAGCAGTGCTTATAGCTATTCATTGGCACTAACCATGTTAGTGCACCTAAATATCCTGCTTAGGGGCATTTACATGGTTTACAGGTCTGTAAACCGTGTAAAGGTCTTTGAATATTGGCCCATATTTTTTTTGTTTTCCTGTCTTAAAAAAAGTGCACTCAAAATGGTTGCGTTACCTACAATCTAACATACACTATCAATTTCTATTACTATTGCTGCTTATCATTTGTATAGTGCTACTAGGCATATACACATACATATAAGAGACAGTCCCTACTCCACAGAGCTTACAGTCTATTTAAAACATACAAGCAGAACAGACAGGGGACAGGGAAGATTCAATAAAGAAAATGATTAAAACACACTTGGGTGTTAGACAGGAGAATAAAAGCAGCCTCTAACACATTTTTAGCCTGGATTTGAGTAACACCCGAGATGTAGCCTTATATAGTGACTCAGGATGTTCTAAAGCAGGGGTTCTGAACCCTGTCCTCGGGACCCACCTAGCCAGTCGGGTTTTCAGGATAACCACAATGAATATGTATGAGAGAGATTTGCATGCACTGCCTCCATTATATGCAAATCTCTTCCATGCATATTCATTGTGGTTATCCTGAAAACCCGACTGGCTAGGTGGGTCCCGAGGACAGGGTTGAGAACCCCTGTTAACACAACATGTGTGACATGGACTAAAAAACAGCCCAAAAATTGGTAAAAGTCTGTAAATGAAAATGAGAGACATTTTTTTTCTGCCTATCCTTACTACAGAGATGCCAAGGGTGACTCATCCCAAAGAGTCAGATTTATTGTCCCAATGAGTAATATTTTTCCAGTGTAGTTTTAAGAGTATAAATTTACGTTCCCATCCAAGCAATCCCTTCTCATTGGCCTCAATCAATCAATTCCTCTTCTCTAGCTTTCCCTGCTGAGCTCAGCTTCCCCCCTCCTCCCAAGGTAATCAGAATCTCCCCTTTCCTCTCCCTCCCCCACCTCCAAAGCTGCCAGTATTTCCCCTTCTTTTCTCATCCCCTTCAGGTGTCCAGCATTTTCCTGCTCCTTATCTTCTCCTCTCCTACATGTTGAGCATCTCTCCCCTCCCCCTTCCCATATGCAGCATCTCTCCTCTCTTTTCTTCCCCTTTTTCATTGCTGCAGCATCTCTCCTGTCCCTCCCTTCCCCTCTCCTCATATGCAACATTTCTTCCCTCTCCTACTTGCTGTTGCTGTCTCCCTCCCTCTTGCTGGCTGCCCTGAACAACTGCATAGCAGCTGTGCACAACATGAGCCCTTTGTGCACAGAAGGGTGCTCAAGGTCTTCTGGACCTGGCCCCCTCTATTGCAGACTTCCTGCCGGAGGGGGCAGGACCCAGAAGAGCTTGAGTGCATGCTGGGCAGTGAGGCCCCATGGGGTGCACATCTAGTCTATGGCGATTCAGGGAGCCTGGGTGGTGGGAGGATTGCGGCAACGGGAGCAGGGGGAGGAGAAACAGGTTGGCTCGGAATGTGTGAGAGGAGGGGGTTTTCTGCATGTATGTGTCAGATCCCCTCTAATCTCATGTATTACATGCATAATGTAACTATTTGGATGCTGCACTAAGAGCAGTAGCACCTACTAAATATTACAAGAAATACAGAGAAGGATCTGACATCTTCCAGGAGGTTCTTGCTGCCTGCCATTTTGTGATGGGAGGAGATTCCTCTGCAAGGTGAAATCCCACTTAGGCTATAAAAAACAACTCCCAAAGACAGAATTCTGTTTTTGGTTGCGAGTCATTGTACCATGGAGCTGAAGAAGGAGTCTGATCATATGGGTAGGTATCTCTGACACCCAGACAGTGCACCCTAAGAGAGAATAGGAGTTGTTTGCACCTTTTTACATCATTTTATTTAGACAACAGGCTTAGATCAGATGCAAAGGAATAGAGAGCAGAAGGTTGATGCCTGGTCAAATCCTTCCAACACCCCATTGTCTCACAAGGAGAGAAGCTCAGCTTGTAAAGAGGTTCTAAGAGCTGTACCAGAAACCACACCTTTCAGGTCATCAGAACCAGGAGCTTTGCAGAGCAGTTCCAGGTATCTGCATCTTTAGAAGCCACCAGCTCTCAGGGAGAGAAGGAACTCAAGCAACCATCCTACACCTGTGCCACCTGCTCCAAGTGTGACCTCCAGGACAGCACTGGGGACCTGTGACTGCCTCACATACAGATTAAGATACACTGGAGCAAAGCACTATAGAGAGGAGAGAGGGATTTCCACTTAGGGAAAAAACAAACTGAATACTAAAGGTGCATGAGGAGCAAATGAATAAAATGTATTAACTGAGGTGCAAGAGGGGTAAATTGACGCTCAACTTAAGAGTGATTGAAGGAAAGGTGGTAACTTTCCAAACTGACAAGAGAATCCTGATTCTTAACATCCATGAGTTCCAGAGTAAGATGGAGAAGAGAAAGCTCATAGGATTGGTGTGCTGCCTTGTGTGCCAAGCAGTTTGTGAAGTAACTGTGAGGACCACACAGAAAGGGGGGTTATACTTGGCATCTCTGTTACTAAAGAACTTAATCTAGGATCAGATATTGGTAAGGGACTGCAATCAACATTTTAGAACTAACACCAGGTTGGTGTCCAAAGACATCCAATTTTGGAAGTTCTAGCTAATAGACTAATATTGTGACAACACTGCAACTTAGGTCAAATACCAGAGGGTTATAGACTGACTAACAAACAGAGTACCCTCTAAAAATATGGAGAAAATTGCTAATGAAAGTTACACTTCGTTTCTTTTTTTTCTTTTTTCTTTTCTTCTTATATACGTAAAAAGAAGTGAATAAAGGTCTCAGACTCACATTGGCAATGCTTAGAATTTTCAAAAGCAATATGCCTTATCACATCAACGACCATAAATATTCACTGTTTGACTCAAAAATATTGTGTTTTTTTCCTTTTCATCAGACCTTTCTCCAATTTTTAACTAATATCCATAAACCATGTTTTGTATGATAAAGAATGTGCTTATCTTAATGCTGTTGATACAGCTCCCTGACGCCACCATGTGGGTACCGCTAATGCGTTTCGGATACTTCTTCAGGGGGAAATTGTTTAATCAGCACGATCTGCAAAACAACAAGGAAGTTATGAACAGAAAAAACCATACTCGCGATTACAGTCCTGACATGTAGTCCATTGAGACTGGATCCCCCACCTCTCATTATGCAGCGGAACAAAAGCACTCCGATCCAACAGGTCATTTAATACTTCAAACTTATTCAGTGTGCAAAAAAACGCCGCGCATGCGGACCATCGACCAGGTCAAAATTTAAATAATTGTGACGTTGTTCTGGCATCCAATCAACTATCAATACCTTTGCCACACAGGAATGTTTTTATGAATGAACAAAAAATTAACCACTGATGTTAAATGCAAGCCCGCCATTCAATGGAACTGTTAAGGCCAGTCCTGCCCATTGTTTCTAACCTAAAAATCCATTTTTGTTCCTGGATTAATAACATTTGGGCTCTAGAATTGCCATTTCTACCTACAAGTACCTTCTCAATCACAAAGCAGCGCAGTTCTTCAAAAGTGTGATGGTAATCAATGCAGTGTGCCACTATTGGGGCTTCTAGTGACTTGCATTTTAATCTGCTGCGGTGCTCACTAATTCTGATTTTAAGTTGTCGCTCGGTCTTACCGATATAGAGAAGGCCACAGGGGCATTTAATTGCATAAACAACATGATCTGAAACACAAGTTGTAGAATGTCTCAAGAAATAATTCCTTCCATGATACTCAAATCTAGTTAACTCCTCTGTCACTGCACATATAGTGCAACTGCCACACGGTTTGTGTCCAACTTCCTCCATTTGGTTCACCTCCTGATGTACCTTCAATTTCGCTGGACTAAGTTTTTCCTTGAGGTTGGAATGTCGGATCCAAACACATCTTATGGACTTATTCTGTAACCCAGGTAAAGTGCTAAGCACATTCCGATGTTTCTTTAGAATACGTTTAATGTCGCCACTGAGTGGAGAAAATTCTTTATCATACAAAACATGGTTTATGGATATTAGTTAAAAATTGGAGAAAGGTCTGATGAAAAGGAAAAAACCATGATATTTTTGAGTCAAACAGTGAATATTTATGGTCGTTGATGCGATAAGGCATATTGCTTTTGAAAATTCTAAGCATTGCCAATGTGAGTCTGAGACCTTTATTCACTTCTTTTTACGTATATAAGAAGAAAAGAAAAAAGAAAAAAAGAAAAAAAAGAAACGATGTGTAACTTTCATTAGCAATTTTCTCAATATTTTTAGAGGGTACTCTGTTTGTTAGTCAATAGACTAATATTGGCAGAAATACCTTGAGTGCTGATAATGAACATCTAGATAGTATAAATTCAGAATCTTATTTCACTGTGTGTTAATGCGAGCAAATATATTTTTTTCCCTGCCTTAATATCATGGAAGACTATGGAATTTGGTAATGTGAAGGCACATTTTAGAAAGGCCATTTAGGGTGTCCATGTTCAAACATCTGAAATTCTGTGGGAAGGGAAGCAGAGAAGGTGGACATGCGTAAATGTGTTCCAAAATTGACTTGTCTCCACCCCAAAAGATAAATATTTCCATAAAGATATAAGGAAAAAAGGGGACATGCAGAATTAGGGTTCAGATATGCGCAAAGAGATGGCTGATCTTAGAAATGAGCACATGCAAAATACGGATGTCATCAGGAATGGCAACGTAGACATATGTGGCCCAGCCTGCATTTCTAGAAATGGAGGCACGCAGCGCCTTGGCAGTATGCAGAGAGGCCTTGATTTTCACCTGCTAATCTTCTGTGAGAGGAAAAAATGATTATGGCAACAAGAAAATTGCCCCCATTGTCCTTAATGTTCAAAGCTGACTTAAATGAGCACTTTTCAAATTCATGCCAAGAAGCAGGGTTAGATATGGATGTGTCCGCCAGCAGTTTTAAATGTGCATTTTCATATGCACAAATCACAAATAGAGTTTCTCCTCATTTCATGATTTTAAATACATATTTTTATTCACAAATGGAAAAAAATCAATTATTGATTTTACAGTTCAAATACCAGTTTATTTTCTTTTCTTTATTTAAAAGATATGTACCATGAAGAGCGGTATATCAAATTTTAATAAACATAAATATAGAAACAGAGAAAAAGGATGACAGCTAAAGACCATATGGCTTGTCCAGTCTGCTCATCCATTCCAAATTTTAAGCTCTATAATGCCCTCCTATTTGCTCAGCAGCGCTAAGTGCTATCATTACTCTTACAGAGCAGTGCAGGCCCACAGCAGCAGTAATGCCAACACAAAATTGTTCAAAGTTGTTAGTTCATGAGTGGATTGTGAGGAATTGCAGGAGGATCTTATGGAAGTAGGGAACTTGGCATCCTAAATGGCAGAAGAAATTTAATGTGGGTGAATGCAAAGTGATACACATACAATATGGAAAACTAATCCATAAGAACATAAGATATGCCATACTGGGTTAGACCAAGGTCCATCAAGCCCAGTATCCTGTTTCCAACAGTGGCCAATCCAGGTCACAAGTACCTAGCAGGTTCCCCAAAAGACACAGGTTTCACAGTGCTTGTATTGGGGCAAGCAGTGGATATCCCGGGTCCCCTTTAATAACGGTTTATGGACCTTTCCTCCAGGAACTTGTCCAAATCTTTCACTACATCCTCTGGTAACGAATTTCAAAGTTTGGTTACACGTTGAGTGAAAAAATATTTTCTCTTATTAGTTTTAAATAGGTTATCCTGTAGCTTCATTGCATGTCCCCTAGTCTTTCCATATTTTGATAGCGTAAGCAATCAATCTACATTTACCTGTTCTACTCCATTCATTAATTTATAGACCTCTATCGTATCTCCCCTCAGCCGATACTAGGTTCCATATAAGAAGTTACTATGGAGTCACTGTGGACAATACAATGAAATGCTTAGCTCAATGTACCATGATAATAAAAAAAAATAGAATACTAGGTATTATTAATAAAAGACTAGAAAATAAAACAGTAAATATCAAAAAACCTCTGTATGGATCCATGGTGCAACTGCATCTCAAATAGGGGGAGGTTTCTCCAAATGGGTTGCTTTTGCTCATACCACAACAATGGTGAACCTCACTCCTAAGCCAGAATATTTGGAGTATGATCTCAGTCTCTCAAATTTACAGCTAATGCTTGGCATAGTGCTTGCATTGTACGTACCAAAGAAAATGTTCTTCTGGCATTCTTGATATAACATGTATAGGCAATTTGTTAAATTGTGATTAGATATTCCCCTTAATCAGGCATATTGCTCCCAATTCAATGGGAAATATTTCTGTATTTTTCTGCCACATTTTCTTGGTCTCAGCATTTCTTGGTTTTTGAGGATCTTCGCCCTCTCCACCCTATTCAGAGAATATTTGCTTAGAACTGACACCTCTGTTATCAGTGTTTTTCTTTATAATGGTTTCAACCATTTTGCCCAGCACCCCTGGAACCTTTTTGAAAACTGGCATTACATTGGCCATCTAATTTTCAGGTAGTATAAACAATTTTAATGATAATTTACAAATTACTAATAGTTGGTCTGCAATTTCATTTTTCAGTTCTTTCGGCACCCTGGGTTGTATAACATCTGGTCCAGGTGATTTGCTAATCTTTAGTTTGTCAAATTGTCCTATTACATCTTCCAGGTTCACCCAGATTTGTTTGAATTCCTCTGAATCATCACTTTTAAATATTTTGTCTGGCATCTTTTTCCATAAAGACAGAAGCAAATAATTCATTTAAAGCAGTGGTTCCCAACCCAGTCCTCCCCTAGGCCAGTCAGGTTTTCAGGGTATCCACAATGAATATGCATAAGATAGATCTGCATACAATGGAAGCAGTGCATGCAGATCTATCTCATGCATATTCATTGTGGATATCCTGAAAACCTGACTGGCCTGAGGGTACCTGAGGAATGGGTTGGGAGCCACTGATTTAAAGGCACATTTTAGATAGTACTGGTGAATGGAATTGAGACGAAGTTGGAATGTACTCAATTCTGACAGTATTTTAACAACAGGTCTCTTACAGATGGAGCCGGTTCTAAAATACACAGAAAGAAGTTCAGAAATACATGGGGATTTATATCCACATGCAGTGGGAGGTGCCATTTCACAAATGTACATGTGGCAAGGATTGATGGAGGAAACCAGACAACTTACATGTATAAATGCCGGCACTTCACAACATGTTTAGAGGTGCTGAACATCCCCAATTATCTCTACTACATACCCTGATGTTAACCGCTTAGCATCTGGATGTGTCGTGGGCATTCTGGGGCGTTTCGGGGGCGGCACCAGATGCTTACTGGGCAGTGGCAATACTGCACCGCTGTCTGGTTAGCACCCTTGGGTAAAAAGATAGGCGCAACAAAAACTGGCCTATCTTTATTGTGGAAGCTAACCGGGCAGCGGCTCAATAATCATTGCTGCCCGGTTAGCTACTGTGGGCTTCTGGGCTGTGTGGTGACCCTGAATATTCAATGCTGGAGCCGCATAGAACCCTGCATTGGCGACGACAGCTAAGCAATATCGGGCCCTGAGTAATTAAGGGGGATATTCCACAAAAATTTATTTATTTATTTTATTTATTTATTTGTGTGCTTTTCTATACCGCCCTTCCAGAGATCAGGGGCGGTTTACAAGGAACCTAAACAACAATATAGCAAACAGTGCAATATTGCATTACATAGAACATTCAGTGAACATAAGAATTAAGTTACATGGAAACAATGTGTAAGTTATTTACATAAGAACATAATGGAACATAAAAACTATATTACAAAGAACCAATGTGTAAATTATTTACATGGTTGACAAAAACTATTTATAATAGTTATTTGTAATCACAAGTACAGTGTTGGGAGGAGGACTATTTATAATGGTTATTAAAAATGAGTCTAGAATTAGGTAAGATAGACTTGTGTTTGGTTAGTTGTATATTCTTGTGTAGTATATTTGATTGCAGGTTGTAGGTTGCTGTAGTGTTGATTAAACAGGTAGGTTTTAAGTTTCTTCCTGAAAGAGGTAAGGTCCTTAATCTCTCTTTGGTTTAGTGGTAGTTTGTTCCATTGGCTGGGAGCATAATATGAAAAAGCAGTGTTGGTGGTTATTTGTTTCGATTTTCTCACGGCATTAGGAATTAGTAGCATGTTGAGGTTAGTTTTTCTTCTAAGTCTGTTTTCTAATTCTATAATACATTTTGTTTCCTGCAAAATTTTTAGGAAACAAAATGCACTGTAGAATCGTTGTGGATGGAAATTCCATGTAAGAAGGGGAATAGGCTAGTAGTGGGGCTGTACTACTCTCTGCCTGGCCAGAAGAAGCAGACAGATGATGGAATGTTCATAGAAATGAATGTGGAAAATCAACTTCTTATCTCTGTTGAATCTGCTCATCTAACAAGATGCTCTTATTTGTGCTGTTTTCCTCCATTGCTAATTTTTGTCTTTGCACTTTAATCTTTGTTTGACCATTTGCCTGGAACAGACTTTTTGGTATGTCGTGTATGTTCTACTACGACTACTACTATACAATTAATCTCTCTGGCCATATTCAACATCATATTAAAAGCTCATCATTTTGATGTTGCTTTTACATCTTGCCCTCTTCTCTTTATTACATTCTTCTGGAATCTCTTGCCTATCAAGTGTGCTTGACCTGACTAGATTAAATGCTGTGTGGAATGAAAACAGTGCTTAGCTCTAACCAATCACAGTTGTGGAAGGGGCTTCCTCAGGGTATGGTAGAGACTGTCTTATCTTCTATTGATTTTATATTTGCAAACCACCTTGATGCGTTAACAAGAGGCGGCATATCAAGATTTAATAAACTATGTCTGTACAGTGCAGTGATACCTGGTAGTGCTTTAGAAATGATTATTAGCGGTAGTAAAGCAGAGAAGAAGTTGATACCGCTCATTGATGGTATGGCTGATGCCATGTGATACAGTTAGCCACACCTCTTGAAATTAACGCTCTATGCTATCTGTTGGGTCAGCAGTTAATGTGTGTGCAGTCCCTTCCCATTCCTCACCCATTCCTTATCCCCTTCCATGATAGCTGCTGAACCTTGCAGTTGCCACATCCCTGCATAAAACAGCTAATGCGGTTTAGTAAATAGGCTCCAAAGTGGCTTGTCCAAGGTCTGAGTGTGTTTAGAAATTGGCAAGCACATAGTTTCCACTTATTGCAGAACCTCCACTGAATTTACAGATGCCGTCCCCAGCTGTGGTCAAAATTGACATTTGGATGACCAGCCGCTTTTACATCTCTGGCAAACATTTACTTCCCTGGGGACCCAGTCACAGATTTAACTTGGTGCCTAGGAAATTTCAGAATGGTAGGAGGTCAAACAGCAAGATGGCATTCGAAGTGAATTTCCTGCTGATATTTATGGCAGAAACCTCTCTTGAAGTGTTTAATTTGCTTCCTCCTGAATGCCCAGTAGCTTGATATATTTATTTGGCATACCTGCTGCGCTTTGAGGCTATGGACTTTCCGCATGAGTGCTCTCAGTTATAGAATTACTGACAAATATATTAAAACTTCACACCAGTGGGAAAAAAAGTAGCGAACAATATAAACAAATCCACAGTTCTATATGAAAAAATATCTAGAAAATGTCATAAATCGTAACATGTCACCAGCTATATTCTGGACTCTCTCCTGGGCTCCAAACCCTTGCAAAATTTCTTGTGGCCTTGGGAAAGTCACTTACCTCCCCCCCCCCCCCAATGCTCAGTTACAAAAGTAGGAGCATGTTTACTAAAGCGTGGTAGCCAGGAGTGTGGGGTTTAGCAAAGGGTAATGCGCATTTTGGCTGCGCAGCAACATGGAGCACTTGGTCAGAAGGCTCATGCTCTAAAAACGCCATGCTATCAGAGCAGTGCACAAATAGGGTTAGGGCAGAGTTGTGGTGGAAAGTGGGCTGTAGCAGTGGTGCGCTTGCGCTAGTGATGAGCTAGAGGCTGCTAGCGTGGGTGCAACTACCACCAGCCTCCAACCAGGCAGTAGTTGCACTCACCTTGCTAGAGCATCAGCAGTGCATGGCCTGGGTGCGAATGTCAAGCAGTTTAAAGCCCTGAACCCTCCAACACATATAACATCATTGACAGTATTGGATGGAAATGTCTAGAAGTGAACCAGCGCTTATCCGTATTGACAGGCAGTATGATGTGTCTGCCACAGTATCCTGACAGCCACAAAACTAGGACCTGCAAACTACAGACTGGTTAGTCTAACCCAGCGGTTCTCAGTCGCGACCCGCCTTTGGAGGCGGGACAATGCTGCACGGAGCCCGTCGAGAGACACCGGGCACCGTGTTCCACCCCTGTTCTAGAGGATCAGGTGGTGGAACCGGTGCCCCACCACCTGCAGGGAAAGGGCTTCTACTCCAGGTATTTTCTGATACCAAAGCGAACTGGAGGCCTAAGGCCTATCCTCGACCTGTGAAACTTAAACAATTTCCAGGTGAGGGAAACATTCAAGATGCTTTCTCTTGGAATATTGCTGCCTTACCTCCACCAGGGAGATTGGCTATGCTCCTTAGACCTGAAGGATGCCTATATGCACATCCTCATACATCCAGACCACAGACAATATCTGAGATTAGTGGGAGGAAACCATTTTCAGTACAGAGTACTCCCCTTTGGCCTAGCCTCTGCTCCCAGAGTGTTTACCAAATGCCTGCCATGGTGGCGGCCTTCCTCAGAAACCAAGGGATTTTTGTCTTCCCTTACCTGGACGACTGGCTCATCAGGGGCCAGTCGCCTCAGGAGGCCCAACAGGCCACTCCTCGCACCATCAACCTGCTGCAACGTCTAGGCTTTGTCATAAACCATGCAAAGTCTACTTTGCTCCCCACTCAAAACTTAGAGTTCATAGGAGCAAGACTAGACACCCTTCAAGCGAGAGCTTATCTGCCGGAAGACAGGGCACAGAGGCTGCTGGCGCTGGTACAGCAGGTCAGACGCAAGTCTCAGATCTCAGTGAGATACTTCCTACACCTCCTGGGCCACATGGCCTCCACAGTACATGTGACCCCAAATGCCCATCTCCACATGGGAACAGCTCAGTGGTGCCTCAGAGATCAATGGACACAAGCCACCAGCAGCCTCCGAGACAGGATAACAGTGTCCAAACGACTGGTGAAGTCGTTGCAGTGGTGGCTTCAGCCACCCAACCTGCTCAAGGGAGTGACTTTTCAGATTCCCTCGCACACAAGAGTGCTAATGACAGATGCCTCCTTGTTGGGCTGGGGAGCCCATTGCCAGGGATCATGCACTCAGGGGCTGTGGTCTCCTCAGGAGACTACACATCAAATCAACCTCTTAGAGCTGCAGGCGATTCGCCTCGCTCTTCAAATCTTCCGTCACGTTCTTGCACATCAGTCTGTCTTGGTGCAGACAGACAACCAGGTAGCAATGTTCTAGGTAGGCACAGGGTCTCGCATCCTATGTCAGGAGACACTAGACCTCTGCTCCTTTGCAATCAGGCAGGGTATGTCTCTCAAAGCAGTTTACCTGCCTGGTCAGGAGAAGCAAAGACCAGACAAGCAAAGCAGGATTCTCCAACCTCATGAATGGCAACTGAATCCGGAAGTGGCCCAGCAGGTTTTCCACCGCTGGGGGCATCCATCCATAGATCTCTTTGCTAGTCCGCAGAATCACCAGTTGCGCAAGTTATGCTCCAGACAGCCACATCCTCGGAGGTTGGCTGCAGATGCTTTTCTGATCTCCTGATCAGAGGGCCTTCTGTATGCATTTCCTCCCACGCCTCTGGTGGCCTGAACTCTGTTCAAAATCCTTCGGGACATGGCCTCGATCATTCTGGTAGCCGCCAGATGGCCGAGGCAGCCTTGGTTTCCACTTCCCCTTCAACTGGCAGTGGAAGCCCCACTCCCACTGGGGACGCAGCCCGACCTCCTGTCTCAGGAGCAGGGCTCTCCCAATCCCTCAACCTGATGGCATGTCTGCTGAAAGGGTAGTGCTAGCTCCTCTCCTCCTACCTAGGAACGTAGAAGAATTGTTACTGGCCTCAAGGAGGCAGTCCACTAGGAAATCCTATGCCTTCAAGTGGCGTAGGTTTGAGGTGTGGTGTACCCAGCACAACGAAAACCCTTTTTCTTGCCTTGTACCAGTGGTGTTGCAGTACTTACTTCACCTCTCAGAGTTAGGCCTCAAGTCTAACTCTGTCAGGGTCCACCTGAGTGCTTTATCAGCACACCACTCTCCAGTGGAGGGACAACCTCTTTCGGCTCACCCCTTGGTGTCCAGATTCCTCAGGTCTACTTCTACTAAAACCCCCGGTTCGTCCTCTGGCAACTGAGTGGGAGTTGAATGTGGTCTTGGATCAGCTTACTCGCCCACCTTTTGAGCCGATGTCCAAGTGCCATCTGTGCTTCCTTTTCTGGAAGGTGCTCTTCCTGGTGGCACTCACATCTGCCAGATGTGTGAGTGAACTACAAGTTCTCATTTCTGATAGACCGTACACACGGTTTTATAGGAACAGGGTGGTCCTTCGCACACACCCCAAGTTCCTTCCGAAAGTGGTCTCTTTGTTCCACCTCAATCAAGAGGTGGTTCTTCCAACCTTCTTTCCCAGGCCGCATGCCAGCCGGGCAGAGGTGGTCCTGCATACCCTGGATTATAAAAGGGCGGCCTTCTACCTGGAGCGTACGCGGGGACATCAAAGGGCTACTCAGCTCTTCGTCTCTTATGACCCCAGTAAGCTGGGTCTACCTGTCTCCAGGTGCATGTTGTCCACCTGGGTGGCAGACTGCATTGCCTGGGCATACAGGGCCGCCGACCTACTATTGCAGGGTCGAGTCACGGCCCACCGTGTCAGGGCTAAGGCCGCATCAGTGGCTCACTTCCACTCTGTTCCGCTGGCAGACATCTGCCGGGCTGCCACCTGGTCTTCGGGCCAGACTTTTGCAGCTCATTACTGCTTGGACAGGGAGTCCCGACAGGACAGTGTTTTCGGCCAGGCAGTACTCCGTAACCTATTTGAGGTTTAGGCAACTTCTACCCTCTGACCCTTTAGTGTCAGGCTACCGGGGGGGTGTTGCGTTCTTGACGCAATTCCTATTACAGCTGCTGCGGCTCTTCTAGAGGGAGCCATTTTTCAGCTATGGGTTCTCGGTAGCCTATAGCTAGGGAGTCCCATATGTGAGGACTGACTTCCTGCTTGTTCCTGGAGAAAGCGTAGTTACTCACCTGTAACAGGTGTTCTCCAGGGGCAGCAGGAATCAGTCCTCACGACCCTCCCTCCTCCTCTTGGAGTTGCAGTCCTATTATTATGTTTTGTTCTTTTTGACGTCTTTTTAGCTATGTCATTTGACTGAGCAAGATGGACCACACATGTGTGATGCAATCCCAAAAGCTTTCTTTGAAAGCTGGGGATTTGCTCCGCACGAGGGCTCCTTCGGTGCCGACGTCACCCATATGTGAGGACTGATTCCTGCTGTCCCTGGAGAACACCTGTTACAGGTGAGTAACTACGCTGTCTGTCCATTCCTTCAAATCTTTCTTATACTTTTGAATAACTGGAAAATATTCAGTTCAAAAGATACCAAGGAGGTATCCTTAACTTGGACCTATAGGGAACATTTGGGATTTTGTAGTGTTAATCTCACAACCTGAGATTGTACCATATTCTCTGAGAATTCTCATCAGTACAGGAACTACCATTACAAGATTGGTCACAAACAGAAGTGCATCATCAGTATCTAAAGAAATTTAAAGTATCTCTTCCCCCCTCCCCACTCTCATTCAATGTTCTATGAAAAGCTACGTTGGCCTGTTGTTTTATGTAAGCCGCTCCGGCTCTTAGGGGTATGTTTACTAAGGCACGGTAATGTCACCGGAGAAAAGTGCAGCGTTAATGTTACCGATGCCATATAAGGCAGTGGGCAGGCAGGGGGCATTCCGGCATAAAGGTAGCAATGGGCTGTTTAACGTGCGTTAAAGGGCACCTTGGCCTTTTAATGCACATTAACGGGACATTGCATGTTAAGCTGACAAACAGGGCACGTTAAAGTTGACAAGGCACCTTAAAGCTCTTAGGGCGCCTTGAATTAAGGTGCCTTAACCTAAGGTGCCTTGGGTTAAGATGCCTTAATGCAAGGCACCCTAAGGGCTTTAAAGTGGCATAGGTTAAGGCACCTTATAAGGCACCTAAGTTAAGGCAACTTATAAGGCACCTTAGGTTAAGGCGCCCTATAAGGCACTTTAGGTTAAGGCACCTTATAAGGCACCTTAGGTTAAGGCACCTTATAAGACACCTCAGGTTAAGGTGCCCTAAGGAAGTTAAGGTGCCTTATGTTAAAGTGCCTAAGGGTAGTAAGGTGCCTAATGTAAGGTGCCCTAAGGGCTGTAAGGTGCTTCAAGTTGACAAGCATGAACTGTAAGGCATAAAAAGAGCTGTAACCCTAATACAGGATGGAGCACCAAGGTAAGGCAAAGAACAAGTGATGGAAGGAAGGAGAGGTGGGAGCTGATGGACCTGCCATATCTGCGGGCATCCTATGTGGCAGCCGGTAAAGTGGACAAACATGTTGGAGGCAGCTGTACCGATGCACAGGGTGTTGGCAATGTAAAGTGTTGCAATGACAGTGGGTGGCAGAGGATGGGAATACGTGTCCCCCAGTGGAGGCAGAGGTGGCAGGATATTTGCAATGATAGGAGGACAGAG
Source organism: Ichthyophis bannanicus (assembly GCA_033557465.1). NCBI lineage: Eukaryota > Metazoa > Chordata > Amphibia > Gymnophiona > Ichthyophiidae > Ichthyophis > Ichthyophis bannanicus. Next base: position 952,357,388 of record CM066033.1, on the reverse strand, counting down.
GGGTAGTGGTGCCATGCAGATCAGGCACAGGTGAGGCAAGCACGAAGAGCCGCAATGCAGAAAAGGGTACCAGTGCAGAACATGGGGTAGCAGCCTGCACAAGAACACAGGACTCTACACAGCTGACAGAGGCAGATAGATGAGCTGAAAGATGGTTGGCAACTGAGATGAGGATGTTATGGGCTGGCAGCACAGATCTGCAGAGATGTGACTGGGAATGGCATATAAACATGATTTGAGTAGGACTGGCAGAAAAAAATGAGAACAAAGTGGAACTGAACCCAGGACCCTTGTCTAGGGAGTCATTATATTAACCAGTAGGCTACACCTCCATGGCTTGTTGCACTGTAGTGGCTGGAAACAGAAAGACTGCAGGTCATCGCACAAAATGTCTGCTGTGTGTGCCAGGATAGGTTACCCCACCAGTACCCTTGATGCAATGCACATGCAGAACAGCAGTCTACAGCTGATCATCAAATGGAGAATGCACCTCTCCAGCACCTCAGCTTGGTATGAAGAACTGACAGTGTGTGATACTGGCACAGAGCAGCTACAGACCATGCCACTGTGCAGGTTCTGTGTTCACCCTGAGGGTGAGGATGGGTGCACAGCATCAGGTCTGCAGTACCTGTGGTACTAGAGGTAGGCTCTGCTGCAGATCCCCATTACTCTCTGTGTGTGGCAAGTGTTCCCTGCAGTGGAAAATAGAGTCACCCTGTATCCATCTGTATGCCCCAGTTACATCCAGCCCTGGTAGACTGTTATCCACCTGGAATAGTGGATACCCACTGTTACAATGCAGTTGCCATAGCCACTTATTATCAGGGCAGAGGGTTGTCTAGACTCACATGAGGTTTATATAGCAATACTTAATATACCACCCTCTCAGGGGCAAAGTGGTTTGCAATATTTGTCCTTTGCCCACAATAAACATTTTTGTATTTGAGGAAGTGGAGGGACCAGCAACTCCAGCCCAAAGGCTGTTGGCCATTGAGGAGGAGGAGAGAAGGGGTGGTTAGACCAGATGTACCTGCTACTAGGGCACAGGCAGCCCAGCAGTAGCACTGGAAAACCAAGCTGCCCCCTTACCGTCTGACATTTACCAGCAGAAAGCACAGTCAAACTGTACCTGCTGCACCCCACCAGGTGTTGCAGCCTTGCACATACTAACTTCAGACAGTCTACTAGCCAGTCCATATTGCATGTTCACAGAGAAACGATGTGCACCCAAAGATGGGATAGACAGCACAGACACCCAGCAGTTGCCTCAGTAATTGGGTCCCAGAACAGAGGAGCATACAGATATCACTAGAGACAGGTGTTATAGAGCACTATGTGGGAACATAGCCATGCCATGGTCACTGCTTAGTCAGAGTGAGAGTGTCCTCCCAGTAGGAGATGCTGTGGCTGCCCTCTCCATGCACGTGGTGGTTGGGCACTATGCTGTCCCAGCCATTGCCCTACCCCCGATGCAGACGTATCCTGCCCAATCCGCCCTGTCTGGGCCATATCCACAATACCTTGATCCTCAGTATGCACATTTGCAGGCTAATGCTGGAAACAGTGGGCCCGGTGAGGTGTAGGAAGCCAGAAAACAATGGATAGACATACACACGCACCCACTCCTATTGCAGCATTGTGCAAAGATAGGGGTGGATGGCAACCCTGCCCACCACACTGGTCCTGATCATAGTGCTGGCATTGCTAAGGTGTGCAGGAGCTAGTAGTAGTGCTCTGGTGATAACTGCTGCTCCGTGCTGTGGTCAACAGCCTGACTCTCCATGACACTTTGGATAGTGGAGTCTATGTGTGGGTGTTTGTACCCCCATGTTGATGTTACATATATCTGCAATTTTGTAAACCATAGGGACATACTCTGCAACATCCACAGCTGTGACCTGAACCTGTGATTCTCTGCTTCACAACACACTGGCAGCACGTACTGCACCACATTTTTACAGGATTGTTGTGGAGAGGCAGCGTTGGCATAATCATAAGAACATAAGATATGCCATACTAGGTCAGACCAAGGTCCATCAAACCCAGTATCCTGTTTCCAAAAGTTGCCAATCCAGGTCAAAAGTACCTTGCAGGTTCCCGGAAAAGTACATAGATACCACATTGCTTATCCCGGGGTAAGCGTTGGACTTCCCTGATCCTCTTTAATAATGGTTTATGGACTTTTCCTCCTGGAACTTTCCAAACCTTTTTTAAACCCAGCTATACCAACAGCTACATGCTCTGGTAATGAATTCCACAGTTTGATTATGTGTTGTGTGAAAAAATATTTTCTCCTATTAGTCTTAAATGGGCTACATTGTAGTTTCATTGCATGTTCCCTAGCCCTCCTACTTTTTGAAGAAGTAAACAATCAAACTATGTTTACCCATTCCACTCCTTTCATAATTATTTTACAGACCTCTATCATATCTCCCCTCTGCCATCTTTTTTTGCAAATTAAAGAGCCCTAACCTTTTAAGCATTTCCTCTTGGTGGTATTCTTCCATCCAATTTATCATTTTGGTAGCTCTTCTCTGTAGCTTTTCTAATTCTGTTATATCCTTTTTAAGATATAGCTACCAGCATTCACACAATCTCATCATTCTACATCCACATTTGTTCTATGTAATTGAATATGTACTGTTTGTTGTACATTTCATACATTGTTTATTGTAAACCACATTTGGTCCTTTGCAAAAAGCGGTATAAAACCTTCTAATAAATAAATAAAAATAAAAAAAATAATGATTGTTGAGTTTAATTCTCAAAATCTTGGTTGAGGGACATAAAGCTGAAGGGTCGCCTAGGATGCCCAATACTCTTGCACTGGCTCTAAATGTGCCTGATTGCCGGTATGTTAATCATTTACATGCATTAATAGCTTCTTATAGAATATTGACTAGTAGGGCCGGTCCAACCATTAGGCAAACTAGGTGGTCCCCTAGGGCAGTGGTCCTCAACCCAGTCCTCTGGGGCCCACAGGCCAGTCAGGTTTTCAGGATACCCACAATGAATATGCATGAGATAGATCTGCATACAATGAAAGCAGTACATGCAGATCTATCTCATTTTATTTATTTATTTAACTGCATTTATATACCGCTTTTCACCGGGTCAAAGCGGTGTAACATATAACATAAGGGGGGGGGGTAATTTTTTTTAGGGTGGGGCCATCACCAAGGGGCAACAATTAATGATTTGGGTAGACATAGACATGTATGCTTCTGCTGAATCTAGGTATTAGATCATGCGGATAGGGTGGTATGTTCACGGAATAGGATTGTCTTCAGCTGTTTCTTAAATGATGTGATGTCAGCGTTGTTTCTGATATGGTTTGGTAGAGAGTTCCAGATGGATGGAGCATAAAGTTCGAAGGCTCTGTTGCAGGTCCGTTGTGTGGATTTGGTTCTTTTGTGGGGGACGACGATAGAGTTATTGGAGGAATGTCTGGTTGATCTGTTGTGGGATGGGCGAGGCAGTACGGGGTGGAGTGAGGTGTTCCGTGTTTGGTGGATAGTCTTGTGGATGAGTAGGATAGCTTTGTACTTGATTCTTGTTTGTATTGGAAGGAAGTGGAGGTCTCTTAGGATTGGGGTGATGTGGTCCCGTTTTTTTGCATTCTGAATAATCCTTGCTGTAGTATTTAAGGCAGTTCGGAGGGGGTTGGTGTGTGAGGCAGGAAGTCCATGGTAGATTATGTTGCAGAAATCCAGATGGGGGATTGTCACAGTTTGCATTACTGTCCTGAAGTCATGAGGTTCTAGGAGGGGTCGGAGGCGTTGAACAGTTTTAGCTTTGTGGAATATCGTCCCAGCAGTTTTGTTGATTTGTTGTTTAAAGGTGAGAGCTTGGTCAATGATGACCCCTAGATATCTTATTTGGGGCTGGATTTGGATTTGCGTAGTTCCCATGTTGAGGTGGGTAGGTGGTTTGAAGTCCGGTTCTTTTGTCACTATGAGGGCTTCGGTTTTCTTTATGTTGATGGATAGATTGTTCTCCTGTAGCCAGTTGGCCACGTCGGTGAAGCAGGCTGATAGCTGGTCGTTTTTTGGGTTGGTGGTTGTAATCGGTGCGTAGAGCATTATGTCGTCTGCGTATATGTGGAAGTTGATGTTGTGGGTGCGTATGATTGAGCATAGCGGACGGAGATATATATTGAACAACATGGCTGATAGGGTGGATCCTTGGGGTACTCCTTGAAGTTGTTGGTAGGGAGGCGAGGTTGTGGAGAAGGTGCGGATCCGTTGCTGTCTGTTTGTTAGATAGGATCTGAACCATTGGAGTACAGTGTCTTTGATTCCAATTGATTGTAGTCTGCGTATGAGGATTTCGTGGGAGATTGTGTCAAAAGCCGCTGATATATCTAGGAATATCAGGATGTATCCTGATTGTTTCTCTTGGGTTCCAATGATGAGGGTGTTCATTAGAATGGTCATGAGGGTCTCGACTCCATGTAGTGGCCGGAAACCATGTTGCTGCGGGTCAAGTATGTCGTTGGTGTCCAGATGATCTTGAAGTTGGCGTTGGACTATCTTTTCTATTATCTTGGTGGCGAGGGGGAGGCTTGCAACTGGTCTGTAGGAGGTGGGGTCCAGGGGGTCCAGGTTGTTCTTCTTTATGGTTGGTCGAATGATTGATGTTTTGAGGGCATCTGGTATGTATCCTTGTTTAAAGGATTCGTTTATGATGTGGGCTAATCGGACACTCAGGTCTTCCTTGGTTTTCTTTATCCATTCCGTAGGGCAGGGGTCTAGCAGGGAGGTAGTGGTGTTCAGACAGGAGATGGTGGAAGATATCTCTTCTTTTGAGGTTTCATTGAATGTATTCCAGTCTGTGTTTATGGTGGTGCAGAGATATGTCTTTGTGGTTGTAGCGCAGAGGTGAGGTTGTTGAGGTTGCTGAAATTGTTTGTATTGTCGGGCCAAAAGATCCGAGGGGATATCTGGGAGTTGATCGGAAGTGGTCGGTGCCTTAGTCAGTTTTTTGGCAATTTGGAAGAGTTCTCGAGGTTTGTTTACAGCTGTCGTGATGATTTTGGTGTGGTAGTTTCTCTTCGCATTGTCGGTCTCCGAGTGGTAGGTAGTGAGTTCGTAGAGGTATTGCTTTTTGTCTATTTCATTTTTGGTTTTCCTACATTTTCTTTCTGCTCTTCTAAGTTTTGTTTTTAGTTTCCGGAGGTCAGGGGTGAACCAGCGGGCCTTTGAGGAGATGGGTTTGTTGCTGGTTTTGTTTAGAGTTGCACTGGATGCTGAGGAGATTGTGGTGTTCCAGTTGTTTATGAGGTCATCAAGGTTGTTGGAATTCGTAAGTAGATTAGGTAGGGTTAGTGTCAGGAAGTCTTCTTTGTTGAATGCTTTGAATCTCCGTGTGTGTTGAGTGTTTCCTTTGTTTGTGTTTGGTTGATATGCGTGGGAGAGGTGGATGAAGTAGTGGTCTGACCATGGTACTGGTGAGATTGTTGGACTGCTGCATGAGGAGGATGTTTGGGAGTTCAGAAATATGAGGTCCAGTGTGTTTCCTTTTTCGTGCGTTGGTTCATTTATGATCTGTGTCAGGTCCATTGCTGTCATGGCGTTAAGGAATGTTTCTGTTTGTGCGTCTTGGAGGGATGGGAGATTGAAGTCTCCCAATATAATTGGTTCTTTCGATGGGTCAACGCTCTCAGAGATGAGGTGTAGTATCCTTGGGAGGTCGGAGTTTGCAGCGGGTGTTCTGTAGACCAGGCATATCGTGAGATGTTTGTTGGTGAGGGTGAGGATGTCTGCTTCATCGGAGGTTTCAGAGGTGTGGGTCCGTAGGTGGAGGTTGTCCTTTGCAATGATGGCTACGTCTCCGCCTTTTGCGTGTGTTCGGGAGCAGTGATGAAAGCTGTATCCAGTTGGTGTCAGTTGGTTCATTATTACCGTGTCGGTTTCTGTCAGCCAGGTTTCTGTGATACATAGGATGTCAATTTTCTCAGATATGATCAGGTCTTGGAGCATGTGGTATTTGTTCCTGGCGGAGCGTGCGTTCATTCATTGTTTATTCATGCATATTCATTGTGGGTATCCTGAAAACCTGACTGGCCTGTGGGCCCCAGAGGACTGGGTTGAGGACCACTGCCCTAGGGCGACAGCTTCTGGGGGGAGGGGCAGCAAAAAGCAGGCATTCAAAGCTAAACAACAGATTCTGACAGCCAGGCGGAGGAGCATAAGGCTTAAGGTTTGTCTAGGGTGCCAATACCTTGAACCATCTCTGAGGCTGGCCCTAGTGCAAATATTTGTACATGCACTGCATGGTGTGTACTTCCATGGAGCATGGTAGAATGCATAAGTACATGCATAGGTTATAAAATATTAGTTTACATGCGTACTTGAAAAGTCAAGGTGTAGGGCTAATGTAAACGTCCACGCCTGAAGTGAAGGTGCATTTTTGGCCATTTATACTAGTATTTTAAGCTTATAAGATAAGCTTACAATAGTGCACTTGGCTACCTTAAGCTAGGCGTCCTATTTATAAAATGATCCTCCATAAAACAATTCAGTTAGATAAAACTTCAAATAATACAAAATAATTCAATCTCTGAGCAGGCTTAAAAGCTCTTTAAACTCCCTCTACAAACGTTTGCACAAAATGAATCATTTTGTCCTACTTTTAGAAACCTAAAAATGAGTCTCCAATTGCTCTTCACTCAGCAAGGCATTCCAGACTATATGGCCCAAAATTGCAAAGGCTCTTGTTCTAGATAGAAACAGAATGATAGATTTATTGGTAGGCACCGCTATAAAACCTGAGCCCACTCCCTGCAAAGAAAACCCTGATTGACAGAAAGAAATTGCTGCCTGCAAATAAGATGGTGTCATGAAATGTAGAGCCTTAGAGATAACTGCTAGCATTTTAAGCTGCACACGGTATAAAATGTGGAGGTAATGCAAAGATAAAAGATGGGCAGCAATGTGCTCTCTTTTTGTATAACCAATCACAGCTGGGCTTCAGCATTTTGAGCCAATTTCATTGCTTTTAACATGATAACTGGAAGACCATCATATAGTGAACACAATAATTCAGTAGTGGTGTAAGCAATCTGACACATCTAATAATGGTTGTAGTCTACATTGTGGTCGTAGCTTTTAGAAACACTTTGGCAACACTGAATACTTTAGGGCTTATTCCATCCCGGAGGTCCAGTCCCTCTGAACGTCCAGCCTGAGCCAGATGTACAGAGGAGCTTGCGATTCTGATCCCGTGGGGCACGTCTAGCCCTGTGGAATCAGAATCGTGAACAAGCCTGTACGTGCAGGCTGGGAATGCGATCCAGCCCAGGCTACACATTCAGGCCTCATTCTGGCTATCTTAGTCAGGGCTCTACAATGGAGCTGCGACACCATGGTGTCCGGTTGCCATGGCACCGCTGCTCCATTGTAAAGCCATGATCCCGGCCTCCGGACTTCAAAGGTGTTTTCCCCGAAGCCCGACCCCTGATCTCACCTCCTAAGGCCAGTGTTGGGCTGCGGGGAATGTCCTCGGGTCCCTCCTGCCCCATCCGTGCCACGGGCCCAAAAAAAAAAAGGTCCACACAAGTTGCCGGCCCTAACGTACAGGGCCAACATTAGAATCAGCCCTGTACGTCCAGGGCCGGTGACCGCCAACTGCCCACCCAAACTTTGCCCCCGAGCTGCCCATTCCCCGCCCCCGTCTAACTTCCCCATACCACTGGCGGGAAGTTAGATGCCGGCGGGGAAGGCATGAATAGCGGGGATGGATGTCCCGTTGGGACGGTCCATCACCACTATTCGTGCAACAGAATAACCTCCTTTGGGTCTAAACTTTAGCTCTCATCCGGCATAAAGCCTAGGTTGTTAGCATCTGATGAGCAGGAATGGTCTTTTATATGTGTCTGTACAGCACTGCTTATGCCATGTAGCACTATATAAATGATCAGTAGCAGTAGTAGTAGTAGTAGTAGATAGAAGGTTGTTGAGCATCTTGCCTGTGTGAATCTTCGATGTATGCTGCAACATTTTAATTGCATTTATTTTTTAGTTACTTGTAAATTTCATTTTTACTGTTCATGTATTGAATGTATGTTAATTGTTATTTTTGAAGGGGAACTATCAAGGAGGTTATGTTATAAACATTTTGTACCCATAAAACACCTCTTATAAAATCTGGTTACACCTAAAAATACACACAGTGCATGTAGGTTCATACTTGTAGAGTAAGTGTGCTGAGGAAAGGAGTTTGGACACAGTATGGATGGAATCACAATTTACATTTATTTATTAACATTCTCTTATATACCATGCTATTCTGCATCAGTGTGGTTTACATTGAACAAACTGAAATTACATTGAACAGGGCATTATAAATTGGAGATAACTATTTATAGGGAACATGGGCTATGGAGGGTTAAGTGGCTTGCCAAGACCACAAGGAGCACCTGTGGGACTAGCAACCCCAGTCCTTCTGGCCCAAGATTGCTGTCCTCTAGTGGGATTTGAACTCCCAACCTTCCGGCCTGAAGTACCTTGCCCCAACCACTAGGCCACTCCTCCACTCCATGCATATTTTACAACAGAACTTGACAAATTCCAGGTGCCAGGTCACCGTGGCAACTAGAAATTACTCTTTCGCGCCTGGGATTTCCTTGCCCTGAAGTGCCGCAAAGCAGGAGCTTATCACTGTAGAACGGGAGCTTCCTGTTCTGTGCACTGTTTGTCTCTTTGTGAGTTTCGGCCTCATGGTGCAGGAACACCAACACCAGTCTCAGGGTCTCATGTCTCATGACACCGGTGCTGGTGTTCATGCACTGGATCAGTGCAAACTCTGAATCACACAATACACAAAACAGGAGGTGCTGTTCTGCCATGCCAGATGAGCAGACCTGGTGACATTAGTGGGAGTGTGCCAGAACAAGTATCTGTAGTGCCCCTCTTTTTTAAAGATTTCACATTTGGTGGCAGCAGCTGGAAGGATTTGTCTCCTCTCCCCTCTCTGTGTTGTAAAACCCCTCAGCATGTTCTCTCATCTTCACAAAAACCTCTCTCATTCTGCTCCAAACAACCCCAAGCTAGCTGTGTTCGGTAATGCATGGCAAAGAGGAGGAGAGCAACTTGTTGTTGTTGTTAAGTGCTGTCGAGTCAGTGTCAACTCATGGTGACCCTCTGGATAGTTGTCCTAAATTATCTTCGGTCTTCAGTCAGGCTGGCTCATTGTTGACAGACTAGCACCCGTAGCTATTGTTATTGTATCAATCCATCTCATTGCTAGCCTTCCAAGTTTACATTTACATCATCAGAATATAAAAAGACTAGAAGACATGCAATGAAGCAACAGGGTAACCTATTTAAGACTAATAAGAGAAAATATTTTTTCACTCAACGTGTAATCAAACTCTGGAATTTGTTACCGGAGGATGTAGTAAAAGCTGTTAGTGTAGCTGGGTTTAAAAAAGGTTTGGACAAGTTCCTGGAGGAAAGGTCCATACACCATTATTAAAAGGGACCCAGGATATCACTGCTTGACCCAATACAAGCATTGAGGAACCTGTGTCTTTTGGGGAAACTGCTAGGTACTTATGATCTAGATTGGCCACTATTGGAAACAGGATACTGGGCTTGATGGACCTTGGTCTGACCCAGTATGGCATATCTTATGTTCTTATGTTCCTCTTTTGTGTTGATCTTCAACCTTGCCAAGCATGATGTCTTTCTCTAATGATCTCTCTCTTCGCATGATGTGTCCAAAGTATGAAAGTCAAAGTCTTGTCATCTGAGCTTCTAAAGAAAACTTAGGTTTGATCTCCTCTAGTACTCACTGGTTTGTTCTTCTAGCAGTCTATGGTATACACAGTATTCGTTGCCAGCACCATAATTCAGAGGCATCAATTTTCTTCCTATATTTTTCACTGTCTAGCTTTAGCATTCATATGACGTTATTGAAAATGCCATGGCTTGAACAAGTCAAATCTTTGTAGGGAGAGAAACATCTCTGCTCCTGAGAATCTTGTCTAGGTCCTTCATTGCCATTCTGCCAAGAGCAATGCATCGTCTGATTTCTTGACTGCTTGTTGCTTCTTTATTGATAGTTGATCCAAGTAGGTCAAAGTTGCCCACTATTTCAATTTTTTCTCCATTAACGATGAACTTATTGATTTTGCCAGTTGTCATGATCTTTGTCTTCTTTACATTAAGGTGCAGACCCATTTTAAGACTATGGGGCTTGTTTACAAAGCCGCGGTAGTGATTCGCGATCGTTATCGGAACCGCGGCCCATTGAAATCAATGGAGCCGCGGCTCCGATAACGATCGCGAACCGCTACCGCAGCTTTGTAAACAAGCCCCTATGTCTTAAGAAGCAAATGTTTTAAATCATCTTTACTTTCAACCAGTAATATGGTATCATCAGCATAGCGAAGGTTGTTGATGAGTCTTCCACCAACCTTCACACCTCTGTTATTTTCATACAATCCTGCTTCTTTGATGATTTATTCTGCATATAAATTAAACATGTAGGGGCAAAGTATGCAGTCTTCTCGTACACTTTCGCTGATTTTAAACCATTCTGTTTCTCCTTGTTCCATTCGAACTGTTGCTTCTTGATCATTGTAAAGGTTGTGCAAGAGAACGATGAGGTGTTCTGGTATACCCATGCTTCTCAATGTGGCCCCAAGTTTCTCATGGTTTATACAGTCAATAGCCTTGCTGTAGTTCCTTATCGGTCCTACAGTTCAGTCCTCCACCACTGGGTAGTGCACCTCCTCCTGCAACATGGAGACTGGACAAGTCAAACTTGTGACATCACCGGGTATATCCTGCTGGTCTTCTCCCATGATCCCCCAGTGTGTCCAGTCTCCATGCAGCATGAGGACGTAGTGAGCCTAGGTGCTGGGCTCACTTGAGAAGCAGTTTAGGAGCAGTTAGTCAGGATTTGATTTACCTTGCATTTCTTTTGCCCTTCTTTAGGTGTAATCCTGTAAATTGAATTCATTTTCATTTTCATTTAATTTCATTTACTTTTACTTTATTTATTTTCACCTAGTCTGCCTTAGTGTAAAGGGGGGTTCTGTCCCTTTTCAAAGTTCACGCTGCCAGCTAGCCTCTCTGCTTGGGATTCTTCGGTCTCTGTGCCCGGTGATGATCTCTCCCCCAGGAGTGTACGGGGGAGAGCTCTGTGGAACACCTGCATTTTGGCAGTGTCCATGCGGCAGATTCCCATCGCGGCGGGAGCCTCAGGCCGTTCGAGGTTCTTTAGCCGGTGGGCCGGGGCTCGCAGCGTCTGCTACTTCTGGTGGCGCGAGGCAGCAGCGTGTCTGGACAGCTCTTCACCCCGCAGCTACAGCGGGGTAACTGCTGCATCCCGACGCCACAAGGGAGTCTCTCGAGTTCGCATGGAGGGGTTCTGAGCTCTTGCCGCCTCTGTGGTGTTTGGCGCCAAACGGGCCTGCTTCGGATTGGCGCCATTTTCTCGGCAGGGCTGAGGCCTCGTGGCGGAGAGCAGAGCAGCCCCGCATTTGAGCAGACGACGCTGTTCCACGCGGCTACACCCAGATAAGGACTTCCTTTTGCTGTTACTTTTAATTTTAATTCTAATTTTAATTTCCTTTTAATTTTAATTTCCTTTTAATTTCATGATAGTTTATAGTTCTTTGAATGCAATGTGATTGGTTTGGGTTTTACTTCTTGGGGGGTGCCTTTACCTTTGTCTGCATTCTGGCAGTTAGCGACGTCTGTCAGCAGCAGGTTTCCGTGCTAGGATTTGGCCATTCAGGGTCATCGGCGGCACAACCACCTACAAATTGAGCCCTTTCTGAAATTGTCATTTACATAAGGATGCTATTTCCATGTTTATTCGCTTGGAAATTGTGCAGACAGCCTCTAAATGTCGTTATGCCATCTGCAAATTTGATCGCCATGCTTGCTGATCTCTTTTCCAGATCATTTCAGTGCAGTAGCTGTTACCAGATGCCAGTTCCAGTGCAGATCCCGAGACATTCCACTATTTACGGGTCTCCTGTGAGAAAACTGGCCATTTAGTCCTATTGTGTTCCTGTTTTTGATCCATTTCCTATTCTATAATAGCACATCATCTCCTTCCTCAGGAGAAGTTCATAAGGGGCTTTGTCAAGTACCTTCTAAAACATCCAGATACATATCATTTGGCTTACTCACATGTTTATTAACCCTTTGAAAAGACAGCTTGGTGTTGCTTTTCAGAACAAGTTCTATAATTTAACTGGCACTGAACTCAGATTCATTAGTCTGTAGTTTCCAAGATCGCCTTTGAAGCTCTTTAAAAAAACAAAAAAACCCCCCCAATTATTTATTTATTTATTTATTTATTTTATTTAACATTTTTTCTATACCGCGCTATTAAAATCAGCGCGGTGTACATCGAACAAGAATACTGCAATGTATACAAACAACATTGAGTTTACAAAGAACAGGGAATTGAACATTAGTAACTCTTCAATCTTTAGAGATCATTAATACTAATGTTATGATTGAGCCTGGCTGATATTATGAATGATCACTATTAGACAAAAATTAGCTAGGTTAAGACACTTTGATTTGGTTTTCTGCACTATGTTATCAGAGCGCAGCTTGCCCATTTGGCGGGAACACTGCCCATCTGGGCCATCTGGGGAAAGGCCCCTGCTGGGGATCGTGAGAAGTGTTGCTGGATGGCACAGTCCGGGGCTTAGTGTTCCAGGGTCCTGGAAGGGTTGATAGCGGCAGTCAGGCCTCCCTGTCTTTGCTATGACGGTCACCTAGGTTCAAGCGTCCTGTGTTTTGGGTGACAGGAGTGGGACACCTGGACATGTGGTGCTGGATGTTGGATAGGCTCATTCTTCTTAGGTGCATTCTCCTTGAGTGCGTCTGCATGTCCGTGTTCCGTCTGTGATCTCATGCTCAGGTGATTGTTGCAGCAATGACAGAGATCGCTTGGGATATCGTGAGCGGGGTTGTCATGGTGTTGCAAGGGGTTGCCAATGCAAGACGGGGCCATCCTGAGGAGTTTGGGCCTCAGTCATCAGCTTTCCCTTCGGTGGCCCGGCTGTCCAGGAGGCACCCCTCCAGATCCGCCGGTCCAGTTCTTCCCTGCCTCTTCTCAATGTGGGCAGGGGGGCTGGCAGATCTGGAAATTCACGTCCACTGCACGTTCTACTGTTTTACCTCTGTCTTGGGGTTCTGAGGTCATATATTCCCAATCATTTGTTTGGTGGGGTGCTGCTGTCTGTTGTGCAAGACAAGGTGGTCAACAGTCGGAGGCTGTCGTCTATTCCCCTTACCCCTGAAGGTGCTCACAATTTAAGTTTTTTGTACCTGCGGAGGTGTATGTTGTTAAAGGCTAGCAGGCGCACCCATGGGACCAGAATCCTCGGTTCTTCCGACCTTCCGTTGAGGTGCGCGTGTGGGGTTTACTCCCTTGGTCGGCTAGCAACTTGCTTCACCCATTGGACCTTCCCTTTCCTCAAGGCATCGTTGCGTCCCACTTCTTCGTGGGGGCTCGCCGCAGGGCCTGGAGTTATGCTCAGCCGGTTCCAGCCAGGGCTGAGTCCTTGGGGGGAGGCTCCGATCCTAACGATACAGGGAGTGCTGGGATCCGTTCAACCAGGTTCCTTCGGGCCCAGCGTACGTCGTCTTTTGCTGGCCGGTTTAGGTCTTCGGGTCGTGGCGGTGCTCCGAGAAGACCAGTAGGCTGCACAGTGCTTGTCTTGGAGCAAGCGCGGGATATCTGTAGGTTCATATTCAAAGCCGTCCGGTTACATGTCCCTCCATTGTGGAATGCTGTACTAGTAGGCATACTTCATATGTTGGGCTTACAAGTTGGCTTCCGCGCTGCTCGGCATCAGCCAAGGTGACTGTCGGTTTAGGCTGTGGAGTCAGCCTGGAGGAGGGGCCTTGCGTTCTCTGGACAATGCCCTGTTCGGTTGTGTGCCTTGTGGCCCTTATGGAGTTGTAAGAAGGAAAAAAAAAAAAAAAAAGAATGATCAAACAGGAAAGCCTTCCTAATTGTCCCCACTTCTTTTTTATAAGGTTCTGTCCCTTTCTTCCGGGAGCTTGGCCGGAGCGTGGTTAGACTCAGCTACATTTTGGGGATCCTTTATGTACAAGGCGTTTTAGTGTACGCAGCACGCCCAGTGTTCCTTCGTCTGACTGGAACGGTGCGCGGTACGTCAGCCGTGGCAGGCGTTCACGGACACGGTAGCGGATCGAGCTCTGTAGGTGCTGTCTGAGATCTCCGGGATGGTGGCCTATTTCGATCGGCAGGGTGGAGTCGGTCGGGTGGTCAGGGTGGCCTGAGCGAAGGGACAGCGTGCGCGGTTGAAGCCTTGGCGGCCTGCGTTTCGGTGGGGACACTGTGGTGGCGAATGTCCTTAGCGGGGTCCGAGTGTTTGCCGGAGGAGTGAGATTGCATCAGGCGGTGTGCGCGCCGCGTGTGCTCAGATGCGGTCAGCCCATATTGGACCTCATGGCGACCTGTCAGTCTGCGGCGACGGGTCGATGTTTAGCAGAGGACATATGAGGCTACTGGATAGCGTCGACGCATTGGTACGGGGCCGTGGCCCGGTCCATTCTATGCCTTTCAGAGGTCATAGTGAAAATGGCCGACTGGGTCTGGTTGCTAAGATATGTGCTCTTCATTAGTCAGTGGGGACCATTACCAGTGTATTCTGCAACATTTGCGTGAGCTTGCATAATCTTTACTTGCAACCAATCGAAATAACTGTCCAAAACCAGTTGATGCAGTCACTACTTAAATTTGCCTCGCTTGACAGTAAAAAAAAAAAAAAAAAAAAAAAGACATATTTATTTTATACCGATAGGTCACTCACAGCATATTTGGCGATTCCTCGTCCTGGTGTTAATCATGCAGATAATTTCTGCTCTAGTTGTGGTGATGTGACTTTTACATCACAAAAAATGGCATATGACTGTGGCGGTTCAGAAAGCCTACAATTTATATTTTGGCTGCAGAATAAAAGATCAGGATAAAAGCTAGGCGCCACACATATGCTGCAATACATGTGTAGCAGATCTCAGGCTGTGGATGGATGGGAAAAGACCATTAAAGTCTTTTGCGGTTCCAATGATCTGGAGAGGGCCCATGGATCACGTCGGCGATTGCTACTTCTGCATGGTTCCTCCACTTTCGGAGGGCATATCCAGGTGATGTAAGCGGTTGGCCTACTGGCATTGCGTCGTGGGCGTGGCTACCAGAGTCTCCTTTCTTTTTTGTCACACCATGTAAGACTCCACATCTTCTGAAACAACGCTGGACTCTGGGGCACTTGACACCCTCTTATATGCCCTTGGTGGATCACGCTTGGTTTATTGCAGCTCATTGCTTAGCTGCATTCCACATTCTCAATTAAAAAGACTCCAACTGGTCCAGGACATAGCTGTAGAGCTACTTTGTGTTGCAAAGAATAAAGCCCTTAAGAGGTGTGACAAATAGGGTGTTTGACGCTGGTGGTTTTTCCATTTCCCTCATTTTGCTTCCCACCTCTGTCTGGATGGACCTCGGTTCCGTTCTCCCTCGTGGAATCCAGCTGTGCCTGTTTAGTTGTCGGTTTGGGACTTATGCAAGAACACTTTGCTTGTAACCTGCGTTCCTTGGACCTTAGGTGAGGTTCCGTCGCTTTCTGGGAGGTCTCTTCGCTGCCTGTCCCTCCGTGGAGGCGGGTTCTGCGGGAGAGCAGCGGTTGCTAACACTTGACACCCTGGTGGGGTTGAGAGCCAAGGGGGAGCTCAAGCGGATTTTTCAGGCGGAGCTCCGGTAGCCTTCTCAGTAGGTCTGTTTCTAGGGCGTTCAGTGTGTTTGCGATGGCGAGTTTGCCTTTCTGAAGCACTAGTGCTGCTTGGGGCAGAGTTCTGTGCTGTTTTCACCAGTGAAGAGGATCCAAGTGGGCTCTCGGTCGTGTCTTCCTGGTTGGCTTACCACCTGTTGACGTGAGGAGCGGGCTGGGGTCGGTGCCTGCTCTGTTCGTTTAGGGGCCGAGCCGACTGGATAGGTCCCTCCCAATGATTACTGCTCTGGTACATCCCAGTGGTGGAGGACTGAACTGTAGGACCGATAAGGAAATGGAAATTACACTTACCTGGTAATTGATGTTCCTTGAGGGAGTACAGTTCAGTCCTCATTCCCGCCCGGGGATGGATGTTTCAGACGCGAGGCGTCAGTTCTGAGTATGCTTTCGGATCCTAGAGTCGGCAACGGGCTCTGATTGGCAGGTAATCGCGAGAGCAACCTTTTCTGCCTATACTCTTCCTTAGTTCTCCTTCCTTCTAGCTCTCTGTCTTCCGCTGTTTGGTGCGCAGGGGGACAGGGGCACGGAGGAGGGTGTTTTCGGCCTTTCTTTTTGGGGCCCTGTGATTTTAAAGTTGAAGTTTGAGCATAGCTTTGTATTTAGTACTTTAACTGGTTGTTTGTTTGCTCCTTTGAGTCTGCTTTGACAGTAGGTCACTGGGGGATCATGGGAGAAGACCAGCAGGATATACCCGGTGATGTCAGAAGTTTGACTTGTCCAGTCTCCATGTTGCAGGAGGAGGTGCACTACCCAGTGGTGGAGGACTGAACTGTACTCCCTCAAGGAACATCAATTACCAGGTAAGTGTAATTTCCATTTAATAAAACACTCGTAGATATATTTTTGGTGTTCTTTAGTCTTTTCAAGGATCCATCTCATATCCGTGATGATGTCTCTTGTTCCTCACCTTTTCCTCAATCCTGCTTGCACTTTAGGTAGTTCTCGTTCCAGGTAAGGTTGTAGTCTCTGTTGAATAATCTTCAGTAGAATATTGCTGGCATGTGGAATTAGAGTGATTGTGCGATAATTTCCACAGTCAGTTGGATCACCTTTCTTTAGTATTGGTATAAACACAGATCTTTTCCAGTCAGTTGGTCATGTTGTCATCTTCCAAATTTCCTGGCAGAGCCTTGTAAGTATAGTAACAGCTGCATCCGATTGCTGTAATACTTCATTGGGAATGATAAGGCTTTCAATGCTGCTTCGACTTCTTCTTTCATAACTAATGGCTCCGGATCAAAAGGTACAGGTTGAAACGGCTGTTGGACCACTTGATCTTTATCATGCAAAAACTCTGTTTTTTCTTTCCACCTTTTCTTGATCTTCTCAGCATCATTCAACATAGATCCTTGAGCATCCTGTAACATTCCAATTCGAGGCTGGAATTTTTTCTTTAACTCTTGTAGCTTTAAGAAAGCCGATCTTGTTCTTCCTCTAATAGTTTCTGCTTCTATTTTCTTGCACGCATCATTGTAATACTGCTCCTTGTCTTATCTTGCTGCCCATTGGCAATCTCTGTTGAGTTCTGCGATTGCCTCTCTTTTTCCTCTGGCTTTAGCTTTTCTGCATTTCTGGGCAGTTTTCAGGGTTTATTAGTCACCCTTTTTGACTGTTTTAGCTTTTTTACCTTTTGTAGAGACTTCTTGCTTTCTTCCAACACAACCTTCTTGATGTCATCCCATAACTCTTCTGGAGCTCTGTCATTTGTACCTAAAGCAGCAAATCGATTTTGCAGGCAATCTTTAAATTCCAGTGGTATATTCTCAAGGTCATATTTTGCTACATTTATGAGTGGCTTACTCTTTTTCAACTTTAGCTTGAGTTTAGAAACGTAGAAACATAGAAATATGATGACAGAAAAAGACCACATGGCCTATCTAGTCTGTCCTTCCATATCAACAACTACAACAGTCCCCTTTTTACCTTTAGAGATCCTCTGTGTTTGTCCCATGCGTTTTTGAATTCAGTTACTGTCCTCATCTCTACCACCTCCACTGGGAGACTATTCCACGGATCCACTACTCTTTCCGTAAAGAAATATTTCCTCATATCACTCCTGAATCTATCTCCCTTCACCCTCATCCCATGTCCCCTCGTAGCAGAACTTGCTTTCAATTGAAAGAGGCTCTCTCCCAGAACATTTATGCCACGGAGGTATTTAAACATCTCAACCATATCACCTCTATCCCGCCTTTCCTCCAAGGTGTACATATTAAGATCCTTCAGTCTGTCCTCATATGTGTCATAATGAAGACCACTAATCATTTTAGTAGCCACCCTCTGCACCGACTCCATCCTGTTCACATCCCCTTGAAGGTGCGGTCTCCAGTATTGCACACTATACTCCAAATGAGGTCGCACCAAAGACTTATAGAGAGGCATTATCACCTCCTTTTTTCTGCCAGCCATTCCTCTCCGTATGCACCCAAGCATTCTTTTAGCCTCTGCCGTCACCTTTTCTACCTGTTTAGCTACTTTAAGCTCATCAGACACAACCACGTCTAGGTCCCGCTCTTCCCTAGTGGACAAAAGTACTTCACCCCCTATACTATATTGCTCCCTTGGATTGCTGCAGCCCAAATGCATGACCCCACACCTTCCAACATTAAATCCCAGCTGCCAAATTCTAGACCATTCTCCAAGCTTAGCTAGATCCCTCCTCATGTTATCTACACCTTCCTGGGTGTCTACTCTACTGCAGATTTTGGCATCATCCACAAAGATGATGCCAAATACTAGTTTGAATACTAGTAGTTGGTGATCTGTACCAATGTCAGCTCCAAGTTTTGTCTTTGTTGATGTTATAGAGCTTTTCTATTGTTGCCTTCCACAGATGTATTCAATTTGATTTTTGTACAATCCATTGGGTGAAGTCCATGTGTACAGTCGCCGCTTGTGTTGCTGGAAGAAGGTGTTTGAGATGAATAGATTGATGGTCTTGCAGAATTCTATCAGTCTTTCTCCGGCTTCATTTCTTTTGCCAAGTCCATATTTTCCAACCATTTTGCCTTATTCTTTGTTGCCAACTTTTGCGTTCCAGTCACCCATGACTATCAGGATATCCTGTTTGCATGTTCTGTCAATTTCAGTTTGTACGAGTTCGTAGAACTCATCAATTTCATCCTCTTCTGCAGCTGTTGTTGGGGCATATACTTGAATTACAGTTGTGTTGATAGGCATTCTTCATAGAAGAATAGAAATTAAGTGTTCACTGACTGCACTGTATTTCATTACAGTTCTTGCAAGTTTCTTAATTATAAATGCAACACCATTTCTTTTTGTCTTTCATTTCCAGCATAGTAGACCATGTTATCATCTGATGAAAAGTGCCCGATGCCAGTCCATTTCAGTTCACTGACATTCAGGAGATCAATTTGTACACATTCCATTTCATTCTTGACCACCTCCAACTTCCCTTGGTACGTGCTTCATACATTACATGTTCCATTGTGTAAGACATCTTTGTAGCTTCTGACTCTTATTTCATGTGCAGCTACATCAGCAGTCAGATGTCCCAAGGGCTTTGATCCAATCACATCATAAATGCTGGCTTTACTCTGAAAGTCTTCAGCTCCTCCCCAGTAGCCAGTTGAGTGCTTCTGACCTGGGGGTCTCATCTTCTAGCACAATAGTGCAATTTGTTTTGTTGTGTCTATCCACTGGGTTTTCATGGCCAGATATGGAAGTAGATTGCCGGGCCTTTCCTCTGCACAGTTTAAGTTTAGTGTTGTTGCTATTGTCACAGAAATGTGATCCTCCGCCGCCAACACTGTCCTATTCTGCTGCTGCCCTGATGGGTGGTTTGTCTTGGTCTGGTACCTCAGCCGAGACCTGTCCATCTTGGGAGACCCTGCCAGTAGTTAAACTACCTATAGCTTAGCCCTAAGCATCACTGATGCACACAATGTCTGGGTTTACCTGCTAATTTGAAACCAGTGGGACACCATACAGTCACATGGTTCAAATAAACAGTCTGGCAACGGGCTGCTGAGGAGGAGGATGTGGCCAGGTGAGAATCTGCTCTCCTCCTCTTTCCTGTGCATTACCAAACACAGCTAGCTGGGTCTGTTTGAAGCAAATTACCCCTACCAACTGATAACCAGATTATTTATTTATTTCTTTACATTCTCTTATATACCGTGCTATTTCCCATCAGTGCGGTTTACATGGAACATTTTTACACATTAATATGTGTAAAAATGTTCCATTTAAAATGTTTCATATTACAGATTAATATGAAAAAAATGCAACCTCTAAAAAGACTGTATGCAAATGCTACCAGTCTGAAAAAAAGATGGAAAAGTTAGAATATATAGTACTAAATGAAAGGCTAGATTATAATTGTCATCTCTGAGACCTGTGGAAGGAGGTATAAACGATATTGCAATAATAGGGTAGATCAAATTGGTGGAGGGCTTGTTTTGGGAAACAAAATACCCTGTAGAATCTCTATGGATAGAAATTCCATGTAAAAAGGGGAAGGTGATGTCAGTGGGGGTGTATTACCGACCGCCTGGCTAGAATGAACAGATGGATGATGAAATGCTAAAAAAAATCATGGAAGCTATCAACATGCTAAGGTGATAAAGTTTCTAGATGAAATAAATGACTGCTTCTTGGAGCAGCAGATTCATGAACTGACAAGTGGGGAAGCTATTTTGGACCTAGTCCTTAATGGAACACAGGATCTAGTGCAAGAGATAAGGGTGTTGGGGTCACTTGACAATAGTGAGCATAGCATTATCACATTTGATTTAATAAATGGAGGAAGGATGGCAAAGAAATCTACAGTACTACCTTTTAACTTTCAAAAGGGAGACTATGATAAAATGAGGAAAATAGGTATGAAAAAACTAAAAGGGGCAGCTGCAAAGGTTAAAGACTTGCATCAAGCATGGACATTGTTTAAAAATATTATCTTGGAAGTCCAGACAAGATGTTTTCCATGCTTTAAGAAAAGTGAAAGGACGGCCAAAAAACTGCCAGCATGGTTTAAAGGTGAAGTCATAGAAGCTGTCGTAGCCAAAAAAAACCATCTTTCAAGAAATGGAAATAGGAGCCAAATGATGAAAATGGGAAAACAACATAAGCACTGGCAAGTTAGATGCAAGGCATTGATAAGGCAGGCAAAGAGAGAATTTGAAAAAAGCTCGCCGTGGGAGCAAAAAAGCATAATAAAAACCTTTTGAAGTAGTTTGTAGCAAAAAACCCGTGAGAGAATTAGTTGGACTATTGGATGATAGAGGGGTAAGGGCGCTAAAGAAAGGCAAGGCCATAGCAGAGAATGAATTACTTCTTTGCTTCAGTCTTCACTGAAGAAGATGTAGGGAAGTTACACATGGCTAAAATGGTATTTAAAGGATAAACTGGGAAGATGTATTACAACTGTTTGATAAACTGAAAGGTAGCAAATCACCTACTGTTAGTAATCTGTGAACTATCATTAAAATCATCTGTAATACCTGAAGATTGAAGGATGGCCAATGTAACACCAATTTTTAAAAAGGGTTACAGGAATGATCCAGGAAACTATGGAGTAGTGACCCTGCTTCAGTACCAAGCAAGATGGTAGAAAACATTATAAAACATAAAATGACTGAAAATGTAGATAGTCATGGTTTAATGGGAGAAAGTCAACATAGATTTTGCCAAGGAAAGTCTTGTCTTAATAATCTGTTATATTTTTTGAAGGTATGAATAAACAGGTAGACAAAGCTGAACTAGTCAATATAGTGTATCTGGATTTTCAGAAAGCCTTTGAGACTCTTGGCAAAATTAAAAAGTCATGGGATAGGAGGCAGCGTATTATTGTGGATCAGGAACTGGTTAAAAGATAGAAAGCAGAGAGTAGGGCTAAATGGCCAAATTTCTCAATGGAGAAAGTTGAATAGTAGAGTACCCAAGGGATCTGTGCTGGGCCTGCTGCTTTTTAATATATTTAGAAATGACCTGGAAATGGGAATAATGAGTGAGGTAATCAAATTCACAGATGACCCAAAATTATTCAAAGTTGTTAAAACCCAAGAGGATTGTGAAAAATTGCAAAAAGACCTTGATAAATTGGAAGACTGGACATCCAAATGGCAGATGAAATTCAATGTAGACAAGTGCAGAATTATGCGCCTAGGAAAGAACATCCCAAGCTATGGTTGCATGATGCAAGGTACCACATTAGGAACCACCACCCAGGAAAAAGATTTAGGCATCATTGTGGATAATACGTTGAAACCCTCTGCTAGAAAAAGGAGACCAAGCTAGAAACGGCTCCTGGTAGAGGTGTTCCAGAGGTGGGAGAGAGAGCTTTTGGACAAAGACTGGGGGTCTCCCTAGGAGTTAGAGATACTGCACCAATCAAACCCTCTTGTGGCTCTGCCCTGGATTTCATTCGAAACAGTAAGATTTGTTTTAAACTTGCATCCTTATACACTACCCTCGCCAGAGGAGGAAGGTGACTGCTTACTTACCTGAGAGGAATTCAACTGGCTGTATAGGATATGGAGGGTGGGATTTAGAGACTGACTGGCCTCCTTAGCAATAAGGGTTAGATGAGGAGGAAGAAGTTGGTTACATGGGTGTTGAGGTTTAGCTGAGGAGATGTAGCTAGCTACATGGGTGGGTGGCTGACTGGCTTCTTGGGTTGTGAGGGTCTTGAAGGACTAGAAAGGGGGACTGTTACTTCTGGAGAGAAATCTGCAACTGTGAGTATATACTTCTGGTAATTTTCTAAAAAGAATTCTTTGTATTAAAGCTACTTAATCTGTGAACCCACTGTTTTTTGTTGGATCAGTTAGGGCCTAGTAGCAGCAATTAAAGTTTGAATTTAACACACAGAAGAGAGCTTTCTGGTTAAATTTAGTACCCAGCAGAGAGCTTGTAGTTTAAATTTCATAAGAAGTTAGAGCCTAGCAGCAGCTAAGAGCTATAATTTAAATCAAATCAGAATTTAGCTTACCTCAGCAGCACAAGACAGGGTACTGTGTAGCAGCCCTCTTTTAATAAGTGTTATTTCCCTCCCTCCCTCCCCACACCCACCCTCCCCTGGGATAATCATAGCTTTATAGGTACTTACACATCTTAAAAGACAGGAGGTGCTTTCAGGTGAAGCTCATTACCCAAATCAGTCATACACTAAGGACCTGAGATTAATTAAGCTTCAGGTGAACAAGGTATATTAAACGTATTAGGTACAGTTTTATTGGTATAAATACCCATAGCAACCCCTAGTAAGTAAGAACTTAAAGATCTAGACACAAACTTAAACTAAGATGCAGACAGCAGTCCAGCAGCGGGATGGGGGCTTTCCAGTCTTTTGCATTGAGTGTCACATGTATGATTTTCTCCCAGTTGGTGAGAGGTCTTACGTGTGCACTAGGTGCAAGGAGCTCTTTTCTCTCAGGGAACAAGTCCATTCTCTAGAGGCTAAAGTAGCAGACTTGGAAAACATAGGACAGACAGAGAGGTACATAGACGAGACCTACAGGGATATAGTCCTGAAGTCCCACCTCCAGTCTGGCAGCACCCCTGTTGCCATGGAGGAGAGAGGTCACGTGACAGGAGAGCATCACCCTGGTGTGGCAGGAAGTGATCCTGTAACTAGGACCTGTCCTCCAGGTGATGTAAAACCCTCTCGAACCGAGGAAGTTTCTCCAGGGCCATGTGCCCATGAGGGAAGGGTTAGGACAGCCGTTATAGTTGGTGATTCGATCATTAGGCATGTAGATAGCTGGGTGGCTGGTGGATGTGAGGATCGCCTGGTAACATGCCTGCCTGGTGCGAAGGTAGCGGACCTCACGCGCCACCTAGATAAGGTCTTAGATAGTGCTGGGGAGGAGTCTGCTGTCTTGGTACATGTCGGTACCAATGACATAGGAAAATGTGGTAGGGAGGTTCTGGAGGCAAAATTTAGGCTTTTAGGTAGGAAGTTGAAATCCAGAACTTCCAGGGTAGCATTCTCCGAAATGCTTCCTGTTCCATGCGAAGGACCCAAAAGGCAGGCAGAGCTCCGGAGTCTCAATGCGTGGATGAGACAATGGTGCAGAGATGAGGGTTTTGGATTTGTTAGGAACTGGGGAACATTCTGGGGAAAGGAGGGACTCTTCCGAAGGGATGGGCTTCACCTTAACCGGGATGGAACCAGGCTGCTGGCATTAACCTTTAAAAAGGAGATAGAGCAGCTTTTAAACTAGATATTAGGGGAAAGCCGACAGTCGCCCAAGAGTGGATGGTTCGGAAGAATGTATCCTTGAAGGATACTACTAAAAGCAGAGAGGTTCCACAAAAGAGTAAAGTAGCCCAAATGCCCTCAAGTATGGAGCAGACAGAGCTTAAAGATCCCAATTTACCCATGTCTAACAATAGCCAAATTAACATGAATAAAATACATTCTCTAAAATGCTTGTATGCAAATGCTAGAAGTCTAAAGAATAAGATGGGAGAGTTAGAATATATAGCACTAAATGAAAGGTTAGATATGATTGGAATATCAGAGACATGGTAGAAGGAGGACAACCAGTGGGACACTGTGATACCAGGGTACAAACTATATCATAATGATAGAGCTGATCAAATTGGTGGAGGGGTTGCGCTCTATGTTAGAGAGGGCATTGACTCAGAAAGGATTAAAGTTTTGCAGGAAACAAAATCTGCTGTAGAATCTATATGGATTGAAATTCCAAATAAAAGGGGGAAGGCGATGGCAGTGGGGGGTGTACTATCGAGCACCTGGCCAGAATGACCAAATGGATGATGAAATGCTCAAAGAAATCAAGGAAGCTAAAAAGTTACAGCGCAGTAATAATAATGGGTGATTTCAATTACCACGGTATCGACTGGGTCAGTGTCACGTCAGGACATGCTAGGGAGATAAAGTTCCTAGATGAAATAAATGACTGCTTCTTGGAGCAGCTGGTTCATGAACTGACCAGAGGGGAAGCCATATTAAACCTAGTCCTTAGTGGAACACCAGATCTAGTGCAAGAGATAAGGGTGTTGGGGCCACTTGGCAATAGTGATCATAGCATGATCGCCTTTGATTTGATTAGTGGAGGAGGGATAGTAAGGAAATCCACAGTACTACCTTTTAACTTTCGAAAGGGAGACTATGATAAAATGAGGAAAACAGTTAAGAAAAAACTAAAAGGAGCAGTTGCGAAGGTTAAAGACGTACATCAAGCTTGGGTGTTGTTGAAAAATACTATCTTGGAAGCCCAGACCAGCTGTATTCCATGCTTTAAGAAAAGTGGAAGGAAGTCCAAAAAACTGCCAGCATGGTTTAAAGGTGAGGTCAGAGAGGCTGTTGTTGCCAAAAAAGCATCTTTCAGGAAATGGAAAAAAGAGCCAAACGATGAAACCTGGAAACAGCACAAGCACTGGCAAGTCAAATGCAAGGCATTGATAAGGCAGGCAAAGAGAGAATTTGAGAAGAAGCTTGCTGCGGAAGCAAAAACACGAAATAAAGACCTTTTCAAGTACATTCGTAGCAAAAAACCTGTGAGAGAGTCAGTTGGTCCATTAGATGATAAAGGGGTTAAAGGAGCACTAAGAGGCGACAAGGCGATAGTGGAGAGACTGAATGAATTCTTTGCTTCGGTCTTTACTGAGGAAGATGTAGGGATGTTACCCATGACTGAAGTGGTATTTAAAGGTGCGGAAGAATTGGAGGAAATATCGATACATCGGGAAGATGTCTTACAACTATTAGATAAACTGAAGAGTAGCAAATCACCTGGGCCGGATGGTATAAATCCAAGGGTGTTGAAAGTACTGAAATATGAGATTGTAGACCTGCTATCAGTAATCTGTGAACTATCATTAAAATCATCTCTAATACCTGAAGATTGGAGGATCGCCAATGTAACACCAATTTTTAAAAAGGGTTCCAGGGGTGATCCGGGAAACTACAGACCGGTGAGCCTGACCTCAGTACCGGGAAAAATGGTAGAAACCATCATAAAGAATAAAATTACTCAGCATGTAGATAGTCACAACCTAATGGGAGACAGCCAACATGGCTTTAGACAAGGAAGATCTTGTCTTACTAATCTGTTATGTTTTTTTGAAGGAGTGAATAAACAGGTGGACAAAGGTGAGTCGGTTGATATTGTGTATTTGGACTTTCAGAAAGCCTTTGACAAGGTCCCTCATCAGAGACTTTTTGCAAAACTAAAGAGTCATGGGATAGGAGGCAATGTACTATTGTGGATCAGGAACTGGTTAAAAGATAGAAAGCAGAGGGTAGGGGTAAATGGCCAATTTTCCCAATGGAGAAAGGTGAATAGTGGTGTACCCCAGGGATCTGTGCTGGGTCCGCTGCTTTTTGACATATTCATAAATGACCTGGAAAGTGGAATAACGAGTGAGGTTATCAAATTTGCAGATGACACAAAACTATTTAAAGTTGTTAAAACCCAAGAGGATTGTGAAAAATTGCAAGAGGATCTTGATAAATTGAAGACTGGGCATCAAAATGGCAGATGAAATTTAATGTGGACAAGTGCAAGGTTATGCACCTAGGGAAGAACAACCCAAACTATGGTTACACGATGCAAGGTTCCACATTAGGAACCACCACCCAGGAAAAAGATTTAGGTGTCATTGTGGATACCCTGTTAAAACCCTCGGCCCAGTGTGCAGCGGCGGCCAAGAGAGCAAATAGAATGCTAGGTATGATAAGGAAAGGAATGGAAAATAAAACAAAAGATATTATAATGCCTCTATATCGTTCCATGGTGAGACCGCACCTTGAATATTGTGTGCAATTCTGGTCGCCGTATCTTAAAAAGGATATAGCGATTTTAGAAAAGGTACAGAGAAGAGCCACCAAAATGGTAAAGGGGATGGAAGGATACACCTATGAAGAAAGGCTAAAAAGGTTAGGGCTCTTTAACCTGGAAAAGAGGCGGCTGAGGGGATATATGATAGAAGTCTATAAATTAATGAACGGAGTGGAACGGGTAAATGTAGATCGATTGTTTAAGTTATCAGAATATAGAAAGACTAGGGGACATGCAAAGAAGCTGCAGGGTAAACTTTTTAAGACTAATAAAAGCAGCCGCCGCCGGCGGGAAACCAGTGACCCGGCGAGTCTCCATCTTCGGCTCCCCCGATCGGGGTAGAGCACTGAGCAGGCCGTCCACCTAAGCCGCTCAGCCCTCCAGCCCAATCGGGGCTGTGGGAGGGGCCTGCAGCCACAAAAGCAGCCGCCGCCGGCCGGAAACCAATGACCCGGCGAGTCTCCATCCTCGGCTCCCCCGATCGGGGTAGAGCACTGAGCAGGCCGTCCACCTAAGCCGCTCAGCCCTCCAGCCCAATTGGGGCTGTGGGAGGGGCCTGCAGCCACAAAAGCAGCCGCCGCCGGCGGGAAACCAGTGACCCGGCGAGTCTCCATCTTCGGCTCCCCCGATCGGGGTAGAGCACTGAGCAGGCCGTCCACCTAAGCCGTTCAGCCCTCCAGCCCAATCGGGGCTGTGGGAGGGGCCTGCAGCCACAAAAGCAGCCGCCGCCAGGCGGGCCCGCGCCTGAGGGCCTCGCCAGAGGGCCCTTTGGCGTGGCCCTTAGGCGGGGCACCAGAAGAAGTCATCCACAACCTGTACATAGCTCCGGCAGCTAGTACAGAACTCAGCCGACCCACAACAGCTCCTGAAAGCTCTCCAACCTGCTCCTCCCATGCGACTACAATCTACTTGGATCATGGCACCTTCTCATCCACGGTACAGACTGCATTAGTCAACATCTGTTAGAACAATATGTGACTATCTCTCATCAATTTCAATTAGAAATCACCTCATGCTGTAATACTGTATTTGTATAACCTTTTTATCACCTCAACCATCACTTTAATGTGATCCTCAGTAGGTCCTAGCTTTTCAGACCTTCTAGCATAGCCCATTGTATTTAAACAATCAACTATTTCTGTTTACTGCCTACTGTGCCTGCAACTTAAATTGCATATCTACCCTATCAATCTGCTGCACTACGTACTGTATGTTCATAGTTAGCGATAGTCTATGTACTACATTATTTAAGTGCTTTACCCACTGTGTTGCAATATCATCTATTAGAAACAACATATCCCTCAATCACTTAGATTACCATTGATACCTCACAG
This sequence comes from Ichthyophis bannanicus, assembly GCA_033557465.1. Lineage (NCBI taxonomy): Eukaryota > Metazoa > Chordata > Amphibia > Gymnophiona > Ichthyophiidae > Ichthyophis > Ichthyophis bannanicus. Next base: position 952,329,489 of record CM066033.1, on the reverse strand, counting down.
ATTGTCTTACAAGACACCCTTATATGTCATAGCGAAAGGTCCAGCTTGAAGAGATCCCTTAGAAACCCTCTACTCTAAATTCAACAGCAACTTAAAATGACTCCCACTACCACTTCCTCAATCAGCATCCTACTTCTCATTCTAGGATGGATAACTGAATCCCTTGCATTATCACACGCACCACAACAAATTCCAATCCTACAACGACACACCCATAGACGGGCGGAAGCCCCATATCCTCTCTTAAGAGTTGATACACAACCACGGCACTCACACCTTTTGCACATAGCTCTCCAAAATACCAAGAAAACCAAGCAACCGGAACCCCCTCAAGCGCTAAAATGTGCCCTCATCAATGCCAGGTCAGTCCGTAAGAAGTGGAGGAGTGGCCTAGTGGTTGGGACAAGGTACTTCAGGCCGGAAGGTCGGGGGTTCAAATCCCACTAGAGGACAGCAACCTTGGGCTGGAAGGACTGGGGTTTCTAGTCCCACAGGTGCTCCTTGTGGTCTTGGGCAAGCCACTTAACCCTCCATAGCCCATGTTCCCTGTAAAATAGTTATCTCCAAGTTATAATGCCCTGTTCAATGTAATTTCAGTTTGTTCAATGTAAACCGCACTGATGCAGAATAGCGCGGTATATAAGAGAATGTAAATAAATAAATAAATAAGAAATGGCCAATCGTTACTGATTTAATATCTACTTATAACCTGGATATTCTCATGATAACTGAAACCTGGTTATCTGACACAGACAACATAATCATCAACCAACTCATACCCAACAACTTCTCCATCCACTCCCGCCATAGAGAGAACAAAAAAGGAGGAGGAGCCCTCATACTAACCAAGACCGACCTGCATTTTTGCACAATAGACTCTACAAGCTCAAACAACCTAGACATTCTTTCCATCGCCAATGATCAATGTTCCATCAATCTTCTTTACAGAGCACCCTCACCCTCCTCTGATGATCTTCCCAACATCTTAGACTTAGCAGCCAACACGGTCCAATGCAGCAAACCAAATTGGTTATTAGGAGACTTTAATCTCCCTTCTCTGCACTCCAGCCATGCCTCAGCCCTCCTAGAAGCAATGGACGAACTAGGATACAGGCAATTAATCAAAAGTCCCACTCATACAAAAGGGAACACCCTTGACATGATTTTTGCTCCTCTATCAGCATGTGAATCAAACAACGATCTTATAACAGCACTGATCCCAGTACCATGGTCAGATCACAAGTTAATTAACTTCATCATTCCCTTAAACCCTAACACCCCACATAACAGAACCTCTAACAACTCCATAAAGACAACATCTCGAAGTTTCCGACCCTTCGACAAAGAACTCATACTTGCACAAACTAACCCTCTCCACGATGACACCACGCTCAACCTGGAAAACCTGATTGCATCATGGAACAACAACCTCAGCTCTATTGCACAAAAACCATATGATAGCAAGACCTCAAGAAACAGAAAACATGCACCATGGTTCTCTCCGGATTTGCGGACCTCCCTTTTATACCTTCGAAAACTTGAGAAATGATGGCGCCGATCTCGCTCCACAGATGACCAGACAGCCTACAACACACAACTGTCGGCCCACAGAAAAGCAGTCCTGACAAAAATGAAGCAATTCCACACAGATACACTCAAAAGATCCCTAAACAAACCACAGGATCTTTTCAACCTAGTCAAATCCCTATCGAAGGAACCATCACCATGTCCTCCTGAGGAGATCCACCCACAAGCCTTCGCGGACCATCTACAATCAAAACTATTACAAACAAACAAAATCGCTACCTTCAAGACTCAAGACACCACCTGCATAAACTATCTCTCAATGTTCTAAACACCACCCAAGAAACATGTGGAAGATACCATTGCAGCCATCAACACTACCACTGCTCATACTGACCCTTGTCCAGCTTACTGGATAAAAAATATACGCAGTGATATCAGTCCATTAATCACAAGAATGATAAGACTCTCGTTCACAACCGGATCCTTCCCCTCAGCACTCAAACAAACCTCAATTAGACCTCTCCTAAAAATCCCCAAGCTTGACCCTAGTAAAGTGGAATCATACAGACCCATAGCTAGCATACCATTTCTAGCTAAGATATTTGAAAAGGAAGCACAACGACAAATACAAGACCATATCGACACTGCATCCCCACTAGACCCCCATCAACATGGCTTCAGGGAGTTCCTTGGCGTGGAAACCCTTCTTATCTCCCTTCTCAATAATATCATCACAGCTGTGTGCTTATTTTCATAGACATAGCTGCAGCCTTCGACTCGGTACACCACGGCTTGCTCATAGAACGCCTAAAAGAAAAAGGCATTAATGGCCTCGCCCTTGATTGGTGCACCTTGAAGGAAGGTGGCAGCAAGTAAGATCAAGATCAACAAAATCAGAGCCCTTCCATCAAGATCAGGGCGTTCCACAAGACTCATCATTATCATCTCTCATGTTTAACATTTACGTACAACCTGTCTGTAACATCATCAGATCCTTCAATGTCCAATGTCAGATATATGCAGATGACATCCTTCTCTACATGCCATTCTCCACAAAGCAAATGGACCTCTCACCTATCATTGAATGTTTTAATGCAGTATCAGAATTGTTTCTATCTCAAAACCTCCATATTCAACATAAGAAAACTGAAGTACTCTTCATCACAAAAAATCCGAATTTTACTCCACCACCTCATATAAAAGTGAGAGAAGCTGAACTCCAAACGAAGTCAACAATTCGATACTTAGGAGTCACACTAGATGAACACTTGGACATGAAGCTACACATATCCTACATTGTCAGAGCCGTATATTTTAAGATCCGGACACTCAAACACCTCCGATCCTTACTGGACCCAAGTGACTTCCGGACTGTATACCAAGCTCTTATCCTACCCCACTTTGATTTTGCCAATGCCATTCTCCAAGGCCTCCCACAGTCTACTTTGAATCCCCTACAACTAGCCATGAACGCCGCTGCTAGAGTACTATCTGGAACATCGAGATTTGACCACATCACGCCCATCTTAATTCAGCTCCACTGGCTCCCAACACATGGAAGAATACTATTCAAGACTCTGATGCTTACTTTTAAAGCCATCAACGGCATAACCGCTTCATCACTAGTTAATCTAATTCAGCCTACTCCACCTAACAGATCCAGAAGATCCACATCAGCAAACACTCTAACTATCCCAAGTGCATCAACAAAATGCACACTAACAACGACAAACAGAGCTTTCAGTTTTTATGCTCCCAAGCATTGGAACACATTACCACCAGAAATCCGAGCCATTACCGATCTCACACAATTCAGGAAGGCACTAAAACATTACTTATTTATTCAACATTACCAGATCAACCATATTCCACCATAGCCACACCTTATCCTCTAGAAACCACTGTATATTAGTCCCCATTCTTATTATCTTTCAGTAGGTGCATAACCCACTATGCAACGCTTACAGTTACATATGTAAATAGTTGATGTGCATGTTTCCCTAAGTTATCCAAGTTGTATTTCCCTGTTCTCTGTAAAACTGACGTTTGTTCATTATGGTTTATTGTTCCATGTAAACCGCGCTGATACTAAATAGTGCGGTATATAAGAAATTAAAATAAATAAATAAAAGAAATAAATAAAAAAAGAAATAAAAGAATTTTTTTTTCACTCAACGTGTAATCAAACTCTGGAATTTGTTACCGGAGGATGTAGTAAAGGCTGTTAGTGTAGCTGGGTTTAAAAAAGGTTTGGATAAGTTCCTGGAGGAAAAGTCCATAAACCATTATTAAGAAGTGACCGAAGATATCAATGCTTGACCCAGTACAAGCATTGTGGAACTTGTGTCTCTTGGGGAAACTGCTAGGTACATATGACCTAGATTGGCCACTGTTGGAAACAGAATACTGGGCTTGATGGACCTTGGTCTGACCCAGTATGGCATATCTTATGTTCTTATGTTCTTATGAGGGCTAGCTGGGGGGAATGTGGCCAACTGGGAGAAGAGGAAGATGGTGAAGTGGGAAGAGACTGATGGGGAAAAGAGGGATGAGAGAGAGAGTGAAAGAGAGAGAGAGAGACTTGATAACAACAGGATAGGAGAGAGTCTGAGTAATGACAGGGTGGGAAAATGGGAGTGGGAGAAACACTGGGTAATGATGGTGCATTAAGGGCCTGATTTACTAAGCTTACATTTCCCTAGACATGGAATGGAAAAACAGCCTTAGTAAATCAGGCCCTAAAGGAGCCACAGTAGATCTCGGTGGGAATCTCTCCCTCCTGTTCTTCAACTTTGGTAGAGATGGCAGGATGGATGCTGGGGAGGTCTCAATCTCTGGTTCTTAAATTTTTGGCCTGGCTCCTAAATGAAAAGAAAATTTGTCCAGGCCAGCGTAAACCCACATTAAAGTCAGCATGACCCACCTTAACTTAGCATGGGTTATTGCACTTTAGTGACTAGACCTTCAGATATCTCAAGGGCCTCTTAAACTGAAAGGTTTATAGGGCATGGATTTCAGCTCTACCAGCAGAAAGATCTTTAAAAATGAATTGGGAGCCAGAGATTTTATGCTCTAGCTTTTAAAAGTGATGATTAGATGTTTAGATATAGGAATTTAGCTCATACCGTTTTTCAGGAATAGCTCAATGTAAGTTATATTCAGCTACAGTAGGCATTTTCCTGCCCCTAGAGGGCTTACAATCTACATATGTGCCCAAGTTAGGAGTGGCCTAGTGGTTGGAGCAAGTTACTGAAGGTCAGGAGTTCAAATCCCACTAGAGGACAGCAACCTTGGGCTGGAAGGACTGGGGTTTCTAGTCCCACAGGTACTCCTTATGGTCTTGGGCAAGCCACTTAACCCTCCATTACCTGTATTTCCCTGTAAAATAGTTATCTCCAAGTTATAATTCTTTGTTCAATGTAATTTCAGTTTGTTCAGTGTAAACCACCTTGATATCATGAAAGGCAGTATATAAGAAATGTTAAATAAATAAGTCAATGGAGGTGCAAGCAACTGGCCTAAGATCACAAGGAGCAGCAATAAGATTCAAAACAGGCTTCCTGGTTCTCACCATTAGGATGCCTCATTCCACTGTTTAGCCCATTTTTCTTTTTATAAGGTGACTGGGAAAAGAAATGGTATATCCCTGTGATATTGCTCTTACGGCTTCCCACTGCATCTGTGAACTGAAGGAAGGTCAGCATAATCCTGACTTGTTTTCTCTGCTAAGTCAGCAGAGCTATTATTACCCAATAAAGAAAATGTAAGCCAGGAACTCTGACTGAAAGATCTGTCTTCCAGATGCAAGAAAATTAAATAGGGCATTGGTCTAAAATGGAAGTAGATATCACATGATACAACCAATATAACAGTACATTTTGGATCTTTAGCCTGCCTTTGCAAATGATGCAACTTAGGGCACTAAGGTTTTGCACCTAATATAGCCATAGTGCTGAAACTGCATTAACTGTCGGATGTGGAAAGTATTTTCCTGGCTGTTAATTCAGAACCCTGTCCCCTTAGTGCATGCCACATTAGCATGGGTGCACTTAACTCCAGCTATTTAGGTGATTCTGTGCTAATACAATTAGCGCACAGTGTGAACCTGGTGCTAACCTCACAGAGGGCTCTGGTACCCTCCTGTAACTTATACATCAACACCTCCTCCTTCACTACTATTAATGATAAGTTGCACTCCTCCTTTCCCAAAACTCCTCTGTGAACTCTGTTCATATGATGCTGATATTTCTCCTTATAATCAAATGTTCTAACTAGAAAATTGCAGTGAAGGGGCAAATGCATAGCTACAATAAAAAGAAGTACTGAGGAGTAAATATTTAATATTGTTTAAACAGACTGTGATAGTAAAGGGTTAGGGCAATCGAAGCAAACACAATCAATGTGTTATTTATTTAAACAATAAAAGATCTACAAAGGTTACAACCACTTAGCTTTTCCTGCCTCTTCTCCCGCCTGTAATTGTTGCTACAGATACTACTGCCGGTCTAGCTCTGCATGCACGGTTGCGCAGCTCTTTTTTAAATCCGACAAATAAGGAGGTGATAAAAGGAGTAAGTGTAGCTGGGCTTAAAAAAGTCAATAGACTGTTATTAAGACAGGCCTGGGGAAAGCCACTGCTGTCCGTGGATGTCAGCAGCATGGAAGCTGCAGTGAGCTAAGAGGCAGACTCAATCCCAGAGCTGATGATGACTGCCCCGACAGTCAATGGTGGCAACATCAATGTGAGAAACACCACTTGGTTGGACTTTAAGATTTCTTTGAGAGCACTTCTTCGTTGCTGCAACTGTGAAACATGCAGAGACTTTGCTTGCACTGTAGCAAGGATGGACAAAAGTGGCACGATCACTCTGTAGCCTTGCATGAGAGCCAGTGGTGGTGCTCCTTGTAGTGGATTCGCAGTGATGCTAACTACAAGCTTCAGGCCCTGCGCTCTGGTGCAGGTGAAGGTTTGACTGCAACTGATGAGCTTGTTGCACCGGAAGCACCCCCCACTCCCTCTCTTTTCTGTGTCTGGCGGCTGGCTGGGACATAAAGTAAATATCACCCTAGCAGTGTGTGCCACGAGAGGGAAGGATGGAGATCCGGCATCTTTGGTGTCCTGCAGCAAAGTTGAAACAAGTTGAAAAGTTCACACTACAGTGTAACACAATGGCACATTTCCCTCACTCACAGGATCAGATATTTGGGGGCTTCATCTATGTGTGTCTTAGGAAATGTCGAGGGTTTGTGTGTCTGTGTATGATTGTGTATCAGTTGGTATGTGTGTTTGTTGTTGTTGTTAAGTGCCGTCGAGTCGGAGTTGACTCATGGCGACCCTCTGGATAGCTATCCTAAATTATGTTCGGTCTTGAGTCAGGCGGCTCATTGTTGACAGACTGGTACCCGTAGCTGCTGTTATTGTATCGATCCATCTCATTGCTGGCCTTCCTCTTTTGCGTTGACCTTCTATCTTGCCAAGCATGATGTCTTTCTCTAATGATCTCTCTCTTTGCATGATGTGTCCAAAGTATGAAAGTTGAAGTCTTGTCATCTGAGCTTCTAAAGAAAGCTTAGGTTTGATCTCCTCTAGTACCTACTGGTTTGTTCTTCGGGCAGTCCATGGTATACACAGAATTCGCCGCCAACACCATAATTCAAAAGCATCAATTTTCTTCCTGTCTACCTTTTTCACTGTCCAGCTTTCACATCCATATGATGTTATTGAAAATACCATGGCTTGAACAAGTCGAATCTTTGTATGGAGAGAGACATCTCTGCTCTTGAGGATCTTATCTAGGTCTTTCATAGCCATTCTGCCAAGAGCAATGCGTCGTCTGATTTCTGTGTGTTTGTAGACACATAGAAACATGTCAGCAGAAAAAGACCACATGGCCTATCTGCCCTTCCATATCAAATACTATAGTTCCTTTATTGCTTTAGAGATCTGTGTTTGTCCTATGCTTTCTTGAATTCAGATACTGTCCTCATTTCTACCACCTCCAGTGGGAGACTATTCCTTGCATTTACCACTCTTTCCTTAAGGACATATTTCTGAATACTACTCCTGAATGTATGGTCTTTCACCCTCATCCTATGCCCCCTCATTATCGAGCTTACTTTCAATCGAACGAGGCTCTCCTCTTGTGCATTTATGCCATAGAGGTATTTAAACGTCTCTGTCATATCTCCTCTATCCTGTCTTTCAGTTTATGTATACATATTAAGATCTTTAAGTCTGTCCCCATATACTTTATAATGAAGACCACTGATCATTTTAGTAGCCACTTCTGCACCAACTCCAACCTGTTTATATCCTTTGGAAGGTTTGGTCTCCAGAATTGCACACAATACTCCAAATGAGGACACACCAGAGACTTATACAGATGCAACATCACCTCATAAGAACATAAGATATGCCATACTGGGTCAGACCAAGGTCCATCAAGCCCAGTATCCTGTTTTCAACCTCCTTTTTTCTGCTGGCCATTCCTCTCTCTATGCACCCAGGCATCCTTCTGGCTTTCTCCATCACCTTTTCTACCTGTGTAAGATCATCAGAAACAATCATGCCCACCCAGGTCTCGCTCTTCTTTCATGGATAGAAGTACTTCAGCCCTAGTCCTACACTGCACCGCTCCCTTGGATTCTTGTAGCCCAAATGCATAACCCTGCATTTGTTAGCATTAAATGTGAACTGCCAAATACTTGATCATTCTTCAAGCTTAGCTAGATCTCTCCTCATGTTATCTACTCCTTCTTGGGTGTCTACTGTATTGCAGATTTAGGTATCATTTGCAAAGAGGCAAACTTTACCTGATAGCCCTTCTGCAATATTACTAACAAAGAAGTTAAAAAGACTCGGACCAAGGACAGATCCCTGCGGCACACCACTAGTAACATCTTTCTCCTCAGAGTGAGCTTAATTTACCTGTACACTTTGTCGACTTCCACTCAAATAATTTTTAACCCAGTCAGTAACTTTAGGTTCCATCCCTAGGGTGCTCAATTTATTTTTAAATCAAAGGCTTTACTGAAATCTAAGTACACCACATCTAGGGCTCTCCCTCATTCAAACTCTCTGGTCACCCAGTCAAAGAAATCAAGAGATTTGTCTGACAAGACCTACCTCTGGTAAACCCATGCTGCCTCAGATCCTGCAATCCATTGGACTCCAGAAACTTCACTATCCTCTGTTTTAGCAGCGTTTCCATTAATTTACTCATCACAGAGGTCAGACTAACCGGCTTGTGGTTCTCAACCTCATCCTTACTTCTGCTTTTGAGTAAAGGGATCAGATGTGCCTTTCTCCAGTCTTCTGGCACCACTTCCGACCCTGAAGAAGCATTGAAAATTTCAGTCAGTGGAGCTGCTAGAACATCTCCAAGCTCCTTCAATATTCTTGAATGTATCCCATCCGGCCCCATCACTTTATCTACTTTAATTTAGCTAGTTCCACACAAACACAGTGTTCTGAAAAGATCCCCTTACTTCTGCTCCTGTTTGTGGGTGCTTTCTGAGGTCCTGCTCTTGGCTCTTCATCTGTGAACACAGAACAAAAATATTTGTTAAGTAATTCTGCTTTATCCTCATCAACATCTACATATTCCTTCCCTTCACCCTTGAGTCTCACAATATCACTTTTGCACTTCCTCTTCTTGCTAACATATCTGAAAAATGTCATGTCCCCCCATTTTATTGCATTGGCTATCTCTTCTTCTTTTTGTATCTTTGCTTTCCTGACTACTTTCCTAGCTTTAAGTTTTTCCAAATATTGATGCTTGTCTTCCTCTCTATATGCTCTCTATGCTTGTCTTCCTCTTGTATTTTATGAAGGCCATCCTCTTTTTCTTCACTTTTTCAGCTACTTCTTTTGAGAACCATAGTGGCGTCCTTTTCCATTTCCATTTATTTACCTTTCTAACACAAATGTTTGTTGCCCTTAAAATATCCCCTTTCAGTTTTGCCCATTGCTTTTCTACATCCTCCAGCTGTTCTCATCCTGCTAAAACAACTCCTTGAGGTGTTATCTTTTCTTGGGAAAGTTAGTTTTCCTAAAGTATAAGACCCTTGCTTGTGAATGGACTTTATCAGACCTAGTCCTAATACTGAACCACACCATCTGGTGATCACTGGATGTGAGATGATCTCCCACTGTAACATCAGAAACACGTTCCCCATTGGTAGGCACTAAGTCCAGTATGGCCTCATCATGTGTAGGTTCTGTTACCAGTTGCCTGAATAGTTCTCCCTGTAGATAATCCAGGATCTCCTTACTTCTAGAAGAGACCACAGCAGGGATGTGCCAATCAGCATTCGACATATTGAAATCACCTATAGTAGCATGTCTCCTTTCATGTCAATACTGCATATGTCTTCTATTAAATCTCCATCCACTATTCTCCCTGTGAAGGAGATCTGTGTATCACACCAATGTGAATGGATTTCCCATTCCCTTTTTCTAGTTTAAGCCACAGTGCCTCCTCTCTCACTTTTAAGCCCTATAATTCTATAGCTTAAATATTATTTTTTACATATAGTGCCATTCCTCCTCTTCTTCCTACCCTATTCTTCCTGAATAAAATATAGCCTGGTATAATTACATCCCATTCATAGTTGTCTATGAACCATGTTTCCATAACCACCACTAAATGACTTTGTCTGTGTCATGGAGACTGCTGGAGGTTACATGCACATGTGTGTGTGTATGTGTGTGCACTATGAGGACTGTCGGGTGCTACATGCACGTGTGTGTGAATGTCTGTGTGTGTATGCATGTGTGTTTCATGGGTCTATTGGGAGCTGTGTGCATGTCTGCATCATGGAGAGTGTCAGGAGTTGTATGCGTGTGTGTCTTTGTGCCATGAGGAGTGTCAGGGCAGGGCTATATTTATTTATTTAACTAGGCTTATATATACCACTTATCTACCAGTCAAAGCGGTATACATTCAGGTACTGTATATATTTTTTTCCTTTGTCCCCGAAAGGGCTCACAATCTATGTTTTTGTACCTGTATATGTTAATATCTATCTGGGTCTGTGCATGCATGTGAAACAGCACACTCACTGTATGGCAAAGTGATATATTTCCTCTTCCTTTTTTTGTACAATCATACATATCTGGTGGGATGTGTGTGTGTGTGGATGAAGAGTTCAAAGAGAGACGATAAAGTGTGTCTTGTTATGGTAGTAGAGGCTTATAAGGAATGTCTATATATATATATATCGCTCTTCAGATAGTGGTGTGTAGTGCAGGTGTGATGCATGTGTGTGTCTGTGTGTGATCCAGTGTGTTCGTGGGATGCCTGACATGGGTAGTGCGGGGATGGGGTTCCTGAGTGTCTGCATGCTGCATGGGTCAGGTGCCTTTTTGTGTGTGTGTGTTTGTGTGGACTGCAGGGGGTGCATCTGTGTGTATGTTTGTGTGGTGTGGAAAAGAGATGGTGCAGGAGTAGGGTGTCTGTGTGTCTTCTGGAGGAGGTGGGGGTGGGGGTGGTCAATGCCTTTTCAAGTATATTCATTGTTCCCTTTTCTCCCCTCTCTTACACCCCCTCCCTGAAGACCTTCTCCTGCAGACTCTCTCCAAGTCTGTTCCCTTCCCAGCCTATGTCCCTTTCTCTCTCCCTCTTGCCTTCCATTCCCTTCCCCCTATCTTTCTTTGTCAATCCACTGTCCCTTTAAATTTGTCCCTTCTACCTCCTGTGCATCTCTGGCCCCAGCAACTCTTCAGCGGCCTTCCTCTCTTGTTCAGCCTGTGGGACAGGCTGCTCCCGCAAGCACTGAAGAAGGCTGTGATCGTGGAGAGAGGCGTATTGGTGTTCTGCTTGTCGGTCCATGGGACAGGCTGTTCCCCGGGGCATTGTACACTACTGCGTTACTAACTGCGATCGCGGCTTCTTCCGTGCCCATGAGAGCAGCCTGTGCCATGGGCTGAAGAAGAGAAGAAGCTAATGATCACAGAGAGAAGCGCAGTACCCATGGGAACAGCCTATCCCGCAGTCCAACAAGCAGAACACCAATACGCTGCTCTGTGCGATTGCAGCCTTCTTCCACCCGAGTGTATTGAAGAGGGCTGAAATTTCAGCCAGCAGCGCATTGGTGTTCTGCTCTTTGGCCCTTGGGACAGGCTGTTCCCATTGGCACTGAATACCATTGTGCTGTGTGATGCAGAGCCCTTGAACACTGATGCCCTCCTGCTGCGCTTACCCTACTTACCGGGTAGTGCCGTTCCTGGCACCATGCCCACTCTCTGTCCCTACCCCACCCACTTGTGACCCTAACATGAGTCAGACAGTGTGGCAATCATCCTACGATAAGTGTCATGATCCTGCACTAACTGGCAATGTGTGTCCCTACGCGCATCCAATGCACACGTGAACTTGCACTGTCCGCTACACCTTTTAGTAAAAGACCCTCATAGACTAAGTATGAGACCTTCTGGAATGGAGTTTAGAAGGCTTAGACACTCTTTGCATGTACACATCAGCATGCGCCTACTGTACTTTTATGTATATGTGGCAGCATCAAGACTGATGCAGAGGTAATTGACATCCTTAGTGGTGAACCTTCAAACTTATGCACCCTCTTGACCGAGATTTTGAGAATTAAACTCAACAATCATGATCATCCCAGTTTACATTCAATATTGAGCTTGTGGTGGTTAGCTGTCCTGAATAACAAATCGGGACGTTCAGCAGCAGTATCTGAATAGTGGCTGCTACTGAATATCTAGATAGCGCAGTGAGTAGGCAGCACTATATAGACAGTGGCGATCCTCAGCTGCTGTCCGACTACCTTATCTGGATAGCATTTAAAGCAGGATCAAGGACTTATCTGGATAACAGTGCTGAAAATTGCCTCTATCCAGATAACTCAAGCCTCGGCCTCGGAACACACCAACATTATACAGATAGTGCAGAGGTTGTCTGTGAAGATATTGAGCAGCATTATGCGGATAGTGCCGCTGAATATCTTCCTCGGTGAGACTTCTCTTTTTAGCAGGTGCTTCTGACCAGATAAGTCCTTGATCCTTGAAAGGCACATTTTATTTATTTAAAGTTTTCCAAAAAATTACAAGACAACTCACAAAACAGACTTAACAATTCCCTCCCCACCCTGGTAAAAAGCATTTTATAAAGAACGTCCTGGTGCAATCTGGGACGTGCAAGCCGGAACGCTCTGAAGAAAATGCAAGTGCGATTTTACAAACATGGGCATGCTTAATATGGATGTCCGCAGGGCAGTTTACATAGACATCCCTGGCATAGTATGCAATAACAGGGATGTCTAAGACATGCAGCGGTGGTTCACATTCAAGAATAGTTTCCCAATAACACAACATTTATCTATGTGATTGTGGAGAGTACAGAGGATAGTGAAATAGCAGGCTCAGAGCTCTCCAAGGATTGTGAAATTGATTGGGGACATCTAAGTCCAAAACTCAGCCTCAGACATGCCTTTGTCACACACCCTGCCTGTTTGGATGCTGCTGCCACAGAGACATCTAAAATAGCCATTTGTGAAATGGCTCTAGGGCTGTCTCTTTGATTTGGACGTCCACACACATGTTTTGAATGTCCAATTTAAAATGACCCCCTAAGTTATTCAGCCTATTACAGCACCCAGCTATAGATGCTTATCTTTCCTCCACAGACCTCACCATTTCTTCATGGCCACCCACCAGCGGTGTGCATTCATGAATATATATATAGTTCATTTGGGCACCTAAACATTTGAAATGCATGTAAATCACCTGTACATGCATACACCTATAAATTAATACATGTACAAACGATTTGTATTTGCAAAAAAGTGCTAGCATGCATTTAAGATGTGTATTTAAAACAAATGTTTTAAAAAATGCATCAAAAGCATATAAAAATCAGGAAAAATTGTGGAAATCTGCCAATGATGGAAATCTGCCAGTGACGGAAGTGAAAATCTGAGTTTGGCTGGATGTGCCAGCAGCCGCCGAGGCTAAGTGGGTAGCAGCGATTTTCTATGCTACCTGCTTAGCCCCCTGCACCTGAAAGATAGGTGAGGAAAATCCTTGCCTATCTTTAAGGTGCAGAGGGCTAAGCAAGTAGCATTGAAAATTGTTGCTACCTGCTTAGCCCTTTTCTCTGCCCCAGAATGCCCCCAACATGCCCTGATGCTGGCTGCATAGCATCTGGGCACATTAAGGGCTTATCCAGGACTTTTGAAGGGCACTACTTGTGTAGGTGCTTTTGGAACAAACCCAGGTTGTTGTTGTTTTTTATATTTTTTAATACCATGCTCTTTAGAATCAGTGTGGTTTATATGTATACTAACAGGCACTTTTTATTCCCTTGTCCCTGAAGGGCTCACAATCAAAGTGTACCTGAGGCAATGGAGGGGTTGAGTGGCTTGCCCAAGGCCATGAGGAGTGGCCATGGGACTAGAGACACCAGTCCCTCTGCTCTGCAGTTGCTTGTCCCCATGCAGGAATTGAACCTCTGGCCTTCTGGCCTGAGGTAAACTGTCCCAACCACTGAGCCACTCCTCCCTCTCCTCCCTTGTATGGGTAACTAGGGCAGTCACCTGTGGTTGGGGCAAGTTATCTCAGGCCAGAAGGTCAGGGGTTCAAATCCCACTAGAGGACAGCAACCTTAGGCTGGAAGGATTGGGGTTTCTAGTCCCACAGGTGCTTCTTGGGCAAGCCACTTAACCCTCCATTGCTCATGTTCCCTGTAAAATAGTTATCTCCAAGTTATAATGCCCCATTCAATGTATTTTCAGTTTGTTCAACGTAAACCACCTTGATATCATGAAAGGCGGTATATAAGAAATGTTAAATAAAATAAATGCCTTAGAAAATGCCACTCCTAATGTCATAACTAGATCCTTTGAAATTTTACCTTTTGGGTTTATGCACTAAATTTGAGCCTCTACTAGGTGAATAGTGGATGAATATTGGATTTCATTAATATGCACAGTTGTGTTATAAAAGAGAATACTTGGCTTCTATTTGATAGCTATTGAACCAAGGACCCAATTAAAGTTCCTTGGTCTGAGCAGAAGGCAGAGTCTGGCAGTATTTTCCTTTGTTTTTCTCCTTTCTGTCTCTGCTTTTCTACCCACAAGGATAATTTACTCATCCTAATAACTGGCTTTCATATAATCCGCCATTCTTCTATCCTGGAAATATTTATCACTTATCACAGTTGAAATAAGTTCAGTGGCTTCCTTTTTGCCCATACATATCCCGTTCTGTTCTAGCTGAAGAAAAATGTATTTTCTTTTCCTCACATGATAAACCATGGATCTTGGTCAATACTACTCCATGAGACGACAAAGGAGCGGAGAGAAAAGATGGCTGTAGAAGAATGAAGGCAGATGAAGCTCTGCTCTTCTACGAGTGTAGCAGCTACTAATCTTTATAGTCTCTGTTTATCCCCTTAGAGATCCTCTGTGTTTGTTTCATGCTTTCTTGAATTCAGATACAGTTCTTGTCTCTACTGCCTACACTGGGAGACTTTCCTTTCATCTACCACTCTTTCCGTAAAGAAATATTTGCACAAATTACTCCTGAGTCTATCCCCTTTCACCTTCATCTTTTGCCTTCTTGTTGCAGAGTTTTCTTTCAACTGAAAGAGGCTCTCCTGTGCTTTTATGACACAGAGGGATTTAAAAGTGTATCACATCTTCTCTCGCCCATCTTTCTTCAAAAATATACAAGATCTTTAAGTTTGTTTCCATATGCCTTATGACGAAGACCACTGACTATTTTGGCAGCCACACTCTGCACTGACTCCATCGTGTTTATATCCTTTTGAAGGTGGGGTCTCCAGAATTATACACAGTACTTCACATTAGTCCACCAAAGACATATAGAAGCACTATCATCTCCTTTTTCCTGCTGGCCATTCCTCTCCCTTTGCACCCAAGCATCCTTCTGGCTTTCACCATCACCTTTTCTAACTGTTTAGCCACCTTAAGATCATCAGAAACCACTCAAAACCAACACATACACATAAATGCAAAAAGTCATTATTCATCAAAAAATCAAAATTAAATATGTAAAAGTCCCAATTAAAAAGATCCCCCAGTTAAAAAAGTGACAGCCTTGTCCTTTTTCTACATTACATTTCCAGTGCAATGTTCCATAGTAAGTTAAACCATTTCAGCATCCAAGGAAAAGATCCCATGTCTTATTTGGCAGCTGTTTATTACCATAAGCAGAATAAAACACTTATTGTGATAGCCGCAATGAAGAAGCAGCATGGTTTCTAGTTCAACATGCAGGATGGGTCTATCTGAATTAACCGCCTCAGGGTGGGTTGTGGAATTGAATAAATGGCTGGATACTGAAAACTATAGCAGCGGTGGATGCTGGATAAATGCTCCTGGATGCTGAAAAAGGTGAAAGGATGACAGGATGCCAGGGCGATGGAACAAGAGATAAAGGCAGTGGAGTCTTGCTCTCTGTGCTCGCAAGATGGAGATTTTTGCACTGAAGTGCGGAGTGCAGAATGTTACCATAAAAGCCAGAGGTTCTGCAATTGGCCCATGGGATCAAGTGTTGTACCTTGAGCTGTGACATGAAACCAGGCAGTTATGAAGGAGATTGGGGGGAATGGGTCGCATGTACCTTTTAATAAAGCTACCAGATTTTTGGTGAGCAAATCTGGGACATTGGCTCAGGTACATGGGGAAAGTCACTCCAGGTAGCTACTTTTAAAATATACCATTCCTTCATATCTTAAAAGTACACACTAACTCTCCTTACCACCAAATATATAGGCCATAATACAAACATTTTAGGCAGTCGGGCGAGTCCTACATAGATGAGAATAAATTATGCACTTAAAAAGCCAAACCAGCTGACAAAATGCAGCTGCTCAACATGTAAATTCTATGTAGGCCATCTGTCCAAGTCCTGAGGTTTTGAACTGGGTCCCAGATATTTTACACTGATCAATTATTAATGTTCTCTATCAGATAATAACACTTTTAAGCTTCTGGTATCTCTTGCTTGATTTATAGCTGAGTCTTTCCCATTCTTAGATTTTGTCTCTGTACTATTTTGGTTCTCTTTTTGATGTCATTCTTTTTTCTGTTCTGTTTCAGCTCTGCCTCGTTTTTCTTTGTCTCATTTCTTCACCCCTGCATATTTCAGTACTATCTTTTCCTTACCTTTATATCTTTCTACCCCTTCTCCTGATTCTGTCCTCATTTTTCCTCTTCTTCTTGCCTTCTCCCATCCTCTTCCTCTGGCACTCAGTTCTCATATTCTTTCCATTGGGGGTGTTCTCCCCTTCTCCATACTGTCTCTGCCCCTGGCAAATCACTTTCCTTCCTTCCCTACCCCTGACTTTACCACCTTTTCTCTCTCCATCCCTCCTCTTGCTATCCTCCCTCCCCATCCCTACTTCTGGCATAATCACCTCCCAATTATCCTCATTCCCATCAACTGAGGACAGCTAGAGGAATTCCCCTTATTCAGTTGCCCCTCCCCCTCCTCTGGTTCCATAATCATCCTCTTTCCTAGCTCAGGAACAGTGTCCTTGTCCCACAGGGTTTTTTTTTGTTTTTTTTAGTGCTGTCAAGTCAGTGCTGACTTCTGGCAGCCCAACTGCCTCTGGGTTTTCTTAGCAATGTATCACCAGAAGTAGATTGCCAGACCTTTTTTTTCCATGGTAGTAGAGGGTAAAGTGACTCACCTAAGGTCACAAGGAGAGCTAGTGGGACTCAAATCCTTGACCTGCTTGGTACTAGGCAGTTGCTCTAATCACTAGGCTACTCCTCCACTTCATGGGCTGGTGTTAGGAAGTGTCCAACAGAGCAAGTGCCCTAGTCCCATATGCTTTAAGCTGCAGGAGGCATGGCCTGCAGGTGGGCTTTCGGACCCCCACACCAGTTTCTGCCCCAGGCTTCTGTATGTCTAACACTGGCCCTGCTGTCCCTTCAGCTCCAAGTTGTCATCTTCCACCTCAAGTCTTCCTCTTTCCTAATGCTCTCTTCAGTTCCACTGCCCCTGGCCCCAACTATCTTTTTAAACAGTGAAACAATGAAGACTGCACTTACAACCTGGCTCTGGATCACAGAGAGAGGAAGACAGGCATCTCTATATTTGGAAAAACTTAGAGAATCTTGCAAAGTAGTCAGGAAGGCAAAGATTCAAAAGGAGGATGAAATAGCCAGTGCAATAAAATGGGGGGATAAGACATTTTTCAGATATTTTAGTGAGAAGAGGAAGGGCAAAAGTGGTATTGTCAGACTCAAGGGTGCAGGGGAGGAATATGTAGAAGCTGATAAGGATAAAGAGGAATTTCTTAACAAATATTTCTGTTCTGTGTTCACAGATGAAGAACCAGGAGCAGGACCTCAGAAAATACCGACAAACAGGAACAGAAGCAACGGACATCTTGAACAATTTTCAGAAGACTGTGTTCATGAGAAACTAGCTCAACTTAAGTAGACAAAGCGATGGGACCAGATGGGATACACCCTAGAATACTGAGGGAACTTGGGGACCTTCTAGCAGCTCCACTGACTGACCTTTTCAATGCCTCGTTGGAGTCGGGAGTGGTGCCAAAGGACTGGAGAGAGGCTCATGTGGTGCCTTTACACAAAAGCGGAAGTAAGGATGTGGTTGAAAACTACAGGCCAGTTAGTTTAACTTCGGTGGTGAGTAAATTATTGGAAACGCTGCTGAAAGAGAAAATAGTGAGGTTTCTGGAGTCCAGAGGATTACAGAATCCGAGGCAGCATAGATTCACCAGAGGCAGGTCTTGTCAGACTAATCTGATTGATTTCTTTGACTGGGTGACCAGGGAGTTGGACCAAGGGAGAGCCCTAGATGTGGTGTATTTAGATTTCAGTAAAGCCTTTGACACTGTTCCTCACAGGCGACTTATAAACAAACTGAGCACCCTAGGGATGGACCCTAAAGTTACTGCTTGGGTTAGAAATTGGTTGGGTGGGAGGCGACAAAGAGTACAGGTAAATGGAGCTCTCTCTGAGGAGAAGGATGTTACCAGTGATGTGTCCCAGGGATCTGTCATTGGTCCAATTCTTTTTAACATCTTGGTTAGTGATATAGCGGAAGGGCTGTCGGGTAAGGTTTGCCTCTTTGTGGATGATACCAAAATCTGCAATAGAGTAGACACCCAGGAAGGTGTAGATAACATTAGGATGGATCTAGCTAAGCTTGAAGAATGGTCTAGAATTTGGAAGCTGGGATTTAATGTTAAAAAATGTAAGGTCATACATTTGGGCTGCAGCAATCCAAGGGAGCAATATAGTATAAGGGGTGAAGTACTTTTGTCCACTAAAGAAGAGCGGGAGCTACGCGTGATTGTGTCTGATGATCTTAAAATAACTAAACAGGTAGAAAAGGCGATGGCAAAAGCTAGAAAGATGCTTGGGTGCATACGAAAAAAGGAGGTGATAATGCCTCTGTATAAGTCTTTGGTGCGACCTCTTTGGAGTATAGTGTGCAATTCTGGAGACCGCACCTTCAAAAGGATGTGAACAGGATGGAGTCGGTCCAGAGGGTGGCTATTAAAATGATTAGAGGTCTTCATTATAAAGCATATGAGGACAGACTTACGGATCTTAATAGGTACACCTTAGAGGAAAGGCGGGATAGAGGTGATATGATTGAGATGTTTAAATACCTCCGTGGCATAAATGTTCAGGGAGAGAGCCTCTTTCAGTTGAAAGCAAGTTCTGCTACGAAGGCACATGGGATGAGGGTGAAGGGAGATAGATTCAGGAGTGATATGCAGAAATATTTCTTTACGGAAAGAGTAGTGGATCCGTGGAATAGTCTCCCAGTGGAGGTGGTAGAGATGAGGACAGTAACTGAAGTCAAAGAAGCATGGGACAAACACAGAGGATCTCTATAGGAAAAGAGGGGACTGTTGTAGTTGTTGATATGGAAGGACAGACTAGATAGGCCATGTGGTCTTTTTCTGTCATCATATTTCTATGTTTCTATGTTTCTATGCAGGCTGCAGTTCTGGCCCTTTGCTCATCCCTCCACAATGCTCTCCTGCCTCTGGCTAGATTATGGTCAGTCTCCTCCTATCTGCTGGATCAGTATCTGCTCCAGGGCTCCTGCTCCTCTGGCTCTCACTCACTGTGCTATGCTATGGGGCCAGGCCAGGGAGGCAGTGGAGCTCTTCTGGCCCTCAAATCATATTCATATCTCTCTTTTGTCCGATTCGCATGCGTCTTTTGGAATGCACTCTCTGTCTCCAATAAGCTTGCCTTCATTCATGATCTCTAGCTCTAATGTTCTGCATCTTCTTGCTTTCACTGAAAGTTGGCTTCTCCCTGAAGACTCTGCTTCAGTTGCTGCCCTCTCTTATGGAGGCTACTGGCCACTGTGGTAGTGCTGGGTGCTTTGCTCTCTCACTCCTGCCAATTTCAACCCCTCACTTTGCTTCAGTCTCTCTCCTTTTCCTCTTTGGAAGTTCACTCCATCCACCTATTCACTTCACTACCTCTTCAACTATTGACACCCCTGACAAGTCTACTTCTCCTTTCTCACTGACTGACTCCTGGCTCTCCTTCTTTCTGGATGCATTTTCCCCTTCCTTTATTCTTGGAAATTTCATTACTCATGTTGATGACCCACAGACCCTTATGCCTTAAAGTTCCTTTCCCTAACATCATCTTCCAACCTCCAGCTGGGCTCTATTGCCACTACTCAGCAGGATGGCCACTGCCTTGGCCTCACTTTCTTCTCCAATTGCTTGTCCTCAAATCTTTCGACCTCAGTCCTTCTCTTATCTAACTATCACCTACTAACCTTCACTCTTAACCACTCCCAACCTCAGTCTTGCACAATTTCCACCAACATGTTTAGGAATCTTCACATGGTCAACCCTTCAGCACTCTCCACTGCAGTCTCATTGTCATTTTCCTGCACTATGTCATCAGAATCTGGAGATGAGGCCATGTTTTCTTACAACACTGTATTCTCCTTTGCTCTGGATACACTTGTGCCTCACCCTGTGCAGTGTTCTATTCCTCAACCTTGGCTGTCCTCGAAAACCCACTATCTTTGTTCCTGTGCCCGCTCGGTTGAGCACCTCTGGCTTAAATCCCATACTCTTGCTGACTTCCTGTATTTCAAATTCATGCTAACCTCATTCCAGTCAGCCATAACTCTCGCCAAGCAAGAATACCATGTTCACCTGACTAATTCACTTTCCTCGGAACCTAGCTGCCCCTTTGCTATACTCAACTCTCTTCTCAAGGTTCTTCTGCCTCCGCCCCACCTTCCCTTTCCACCCAGACTCTGCTGACTATTTTCATGATAAAGTCCACGAGATTAGTCTTGAGTTCTCCATAGGATCACCTCCATCCCTTCCGCTTCTGCACGCCAAAATCCTTCCTTCTTCTTTTTCTAAACTCACCTAGGAGGAAATTGCTCATCTTCTCTCCTCCTCAAAACTTACTGCCTGCTCCTCTAATCCCATTCCCACCCATCTACTAAGCTCTGTCTCTTCCACCGTCATCCCTTCCATCTGTCATAAGAACAAAAGAACCTAAGATATGCCATACTGGGTCAGACTAAGGTCCATCAAGCCCAGTATCCTGTTTCCAAAAGTGGCCAATCTAGGTCACACGTACCTAGCAGTTTCCCCAAAAGACACAGATTCTGCAGTGCTTGTATTGGGACAAGCACTGGATTTCCCAGGTCCCCTTTAATAATGCTTTATGGATCTTTCCTCCATGATCTTGTCCAAATCTTTTTTAAAGCCAGCTAACTAACAGCCTTTACTATATCCTCCGGTAACGAATTCTAGAGTTTGATTACACGTTGAGTGAAAAAATATTTTCTTTTATTAGTTTTATATGGTTTACACTGTAGCTTCATTGCATGTCATATCTTCAACCTATTGCTTTCCACTGCAACTGTTCCTACAGCCTTCAAACATGCTCTTGTTACACTCCTCTTCAAAAGACCTTCATTAGACCCTACCTGTCCTTCTTAATCCATATCCCTCCTCCCCTTTGTTTCCAGACTTCTCGAACGTGCAGTTCACTGTCATTGTATGAACTTTCTGTCCTCCTACGGCCTTCTGGATCCACTGAAATCTGGCTTTTGTCCTTAATATTCTACAGACACTGCTCTTGCCAAAATCTCCAATGACTTGTTCCTCACCAAATCTAAGGGCCTTTATCCGATCCTCATCTTTCTTGACCTTTTTGCTGCTTTTGACATGGTTCTTCCTTGGTTTTAGGGACCCTGTTCTGGCCTGGTTTTCTTCTTATCTTTCCCATCGCACCTTTAGTGAATGTTCTGGTGTATCCTCCTCTACCCCATCCCGCTCTCGATCAGGGTACCTCAGGGGTCTGTCTTGGGACCTCTCCTTTTCTCTCTCTACACTCAGTCCCATGGTCCACTCATCTCCTCCCATGGTTTTCAGTGTCATCTTTATGCTAATGACTCTCAAATTTACCTCTCTACACCTGAAATCTCTCCAGGAATCCAGGCCCTTATCTGGTGTTGCTGCCTGGATGTCCCACCGCCATCTGAAATTGAACATGGCTAAAACAGAGCTCCTTATCTTTCCCCCTAAAGCTACCTCCCCCTTCCTCCTTTCTCTATCTCTGTGGATAACACTCTAGTTCTCCCTGTTCCCTCAGCTTGCAACCTTGGGGTTATCTTTGAATCTTCTCTATCTTTCTCTGAACACATCCAACAGATAGCTAAAACCTGCTGCTTCTTCCTCTATAACATCACTAAAATGCATCCCCTCCTTTCTTATCACACTACTAAGCCCTTATCCACTCTCTAGTCACTTCACTGCTACTTTCCGGTCTCCCTCAGAATCATTTCTCTCCATTTCAGTCTGCTTAAAAGTCAGCTGCATGGTTTATCTTCTGCCATCCTCATTATGCTCAATATAACCCCTCTTCTCAAGTCACTTCACTGGCTCCCTGACCATTTCCGCATTCAATTCAAACTTCTCCTACTGATTTAAAATTGTAGTCACTCTGCAGTTTCTTGCTATCTTTTCTCTCTTCTTGGGAACTCCGCTTCTCTGGCAGATCCCGTCTATCTGTGCCCTTCTCTGCCACTGCCAACTGCAGAGTTCACTCATTCCACCTTGCTGCTCCATATGCTTGGAATAAACTACCAGAGTTACTGCGCCAGGCTCCTGTGCCAATGTAACACCAATTTTTAAAAAGGGTTCCAGGGGTGATCCGGGAAACTACAGACCGGTGAGCCTCATGTCAGTACCGGGAAAAATGGTAGAAACCATCATAAAGAATAAAATTACTCAACATGTAGATAGTCATGGCTTAATGGGAGACAGCCAACATGGCTTTAGACAAGGAAGATCTTGTCTTACTAATCTGTTATGTTTTTTTTGAAGGTGTGAATAAACATGTGGACAAAGGTGAGTCGGTTGATATAGTGTATCTGGACTTTCAGAAAGCCTTTGACAAGGTCCCTCATCAGAGACTTTTGGCAATACTAAAGAGTCATGGGATAGGAGGCAGTGTACTACTGTGGATCAGGAACTGGTTAAAAGATAGAAAGCAGAGGGTTGGGCTAAATGGCCAATTTTCCCAATGGAGAAAGGTAAATAGTGGTGTACCCCATGAATCTGTGCTGGGTCCGCTGCTTTTTGACATATTCATAAATGACCTGGAAAGTGGAATAACGAGTGAGGTTATCAAATTTGCAGATGACACAAAACTATTTAAAGTTGTTAAAACCCAAGAGGATTGTGGAAAATTGCAAGAGGATCTTGATAAATTGGAAGACTGGGCATCAAAATGGCAGATGAAATTTAATGTGGACAAGTGCAAAGTTATGCACCTAGGGAAGAACAACCCAAACTATGGTTTCACGATGCAAGGTTCCACATTAGGAACCACCACCCAGGAAAAAGATTTAGGCGTCATTGTGGATAACATGTTTAAACCTTCGGCCCAGTGTGCAGTGGCGGCCAAGAGAGCAAATAGAATGCTAGGTATCATAAGGAAAGGAATGGATAATAAAACAAAAGATATTATAATGCCTCTATATCGTTTCATGATGAGACCGCACCTTGAATATTGTGTTCAATTCTGGTCGCCGTATCTTAAAAAGGATATAGCGTTATTAGAAAAGGTTCAGAGAAGAGCCACCAAAATGGTAAAGGGGATGGAAGGATA
Source organism: Ichthyophis bannanicus (assembly GCA_033557465.1). NCBI lineage: Eukaryota > Metazoa > Chordata > Amphibia > Gymnophiona > Ichthyophiidae > Ichthyophis > Ichthyophis bannanicus. The sequence continues at coordinate 952,305,816 of CM066033.1, read as the reverse complement.
CTCCTATGAAGAAAGGCTAAAAAGGTTAGGGCTCTTTAACCTGGAAAAGAGACGGCTGAGGGGGGATATGATAGAAGTCTATAAATTAATGAACGGAGTGGAACGGGTAAATGTAGATCGATTGTTTACGTTATCAGAATATAGAAAGACTAGGGGACATGCAATGAAGCTACAGGGTAAACTATTTAAGACTAATAAAAGAAAATATTTTTTCACTCAACGTGTAATCAAACTCTGGAATTTGTTACCGGAGGATGTAGTAAAGGCTGTTAGTGTAGCTGGGTTTAAAAACGGTTTGGACAAGTTCCTGGAGGAAAGGTCTATAAACCATTATTAAGAAGGGACCCAGGATATCAATGCTTGACCCGGTACAAGCATAGCGGAACCTGTGTCTTTTGGGGAAACTGCTAGGTACGTATGATCTAGATTGGCCACTGTTGGAAACTGGATACTGGGCTTGATGGACCTTGGTCTGACCCAATATGGCATATCTTATGTTCTTATGTTCTCTGGCCGTATTCAAATCCAGGCTAAAAACCCACCTCTTCGAGGCTGCATTTGGATCTTGATCCCCTTATTCTCCTGCTTATCACCTATCTGTATCTTGATATTAGACTCAGATATTTTTAAAACCTCCCAAAAATATCTCCTTAACAGGTCATCAGGTGAAAATAGGGGTGATCTAGGGAAATGCAAAAATCGAAGATTACACCTTCTTCCAGGATATCAATGCTTGAACCAATACAAGCATTGTGGAACCTGTGTCCCTTGGGGAAACTGCTAGGTACTTATGACCTAGATTGGCCACTGTTGGAAACAGAATACTGGGCTTGATGGACCTTGGTCTGACCCAGTATGGCATATCTTATGTTCTTATGTTGTCATTCCCCTTGAATTACCCTAGTCCCCAGTTGTTGTGTGGTCCTTCTTGATTAGATTGTAAGCTCTGATGCACAGGGATTGTCTCTTACAAGTACATGTACAGTGCTGCATATGTCTTGTAATGCTATACCAATGATAAATGGTAGTAGTGGTGTATAATCCATGCTGCTCCTCTTGCTGGCTACCAGTGAGGCTGAAGCTTGAGTGATGCGCATCTTCCTGCCCCGTTCTGCGGGAAGCATTCAGTCCTTACTATGGTTAGAACCTGAGTGCTCTCGTTTTTTCCACTCTGTGCTATGTGCAGGAAGGAGGAAGGGGCAGAGTTCTTCTCACTGCCCCAATGGGTTTGGCTATTTGGCTCCCATAGGTATTGGGGGAGAGGGAGGAGGCAGAATTCTTATCACTGCTGCTTTCCAGCTCTTGCTGCAAGGCTGTGACTCCTTTAATACCACCATTGGTCACTGTTAGTCTACTCCTGCTGCACTATATACGAGGGGGTACCCAAAAAAAACAGGAATAACATTGACGTGGGCGGAGCTTGTGTAGTACGCACTTCTGCCGCTAGGCGTGTATAGTGCAACTCATTGTCAGTTCAGTGCCGCCTGTATTGTCGACCTGGCTTGTTCTGTTCATCTGCAGTGATTGTTTTTGCTAGCGCTGTTTTGTTCTTGTTTCTTTTTTATGATGACAAGTTTAAGTGAACAACGTGCAGCTGTGAAATTTTGTTTTCTACTCGGTAAAAATGCTGCTGAAACTGTTTTAATGTTGAAAACAGCTTATCAAGATGACGCTATGGGAAAAAGTCAAGTGTACCAGTGGTTTGCTTGGTTTAAAAATGGCGACATGTCGATTGATGACAAACCTCGTTCTGGGCGTCCATCAACTGCCCGAATCGACGAAAATATTGAAAAAATTAGAGAGCTTGTGCTCAGAGACCATCTACAGAAAATTGATCAACTGTCAGAGATTAGTGGGTTGTCTTGGAGCTCGGTTCAGCAAATTTTAATGGAAGATTTGGGAATGAAAAGAGTTGCTGCCAAGTTTGTTCCTCGGGTTCTGACTGACAATCAAAAGGAACATAGAGTTGAAACATGTCGTGTTTTGAAACAACAGCTTGAAACTGATCCAGATTTTCTGTCAAAGGTCATTACAGGTGATGAGTCATGGTGCTATGGTTACGACCCAGAAACAAAGCAACAGTCAAGCCAATGGAAGACGTCATCGTCACCCCGTCCAAAAAAATGTCGTCAAGTCAAATCAAACATCAAAACAATGCTGATTTGCTTTTTTGATGCCAAGGGAGTAGTTCATTCAGAGTTTGTTCCCCCAGGTCAGACCGTCAATCAAACCTTTTATTTGGAAGTTTTAAGAAGATTGCGCAACAGTGTTCGTCAAAAAAGACCCGATTTGTGACAGACAGGAGACTGGTTCTTCCACCATGACAACGCACCTGCACACACAGCCATCTCTGTTAGACAGTTTTTGGCTAAAAATGGCATAGTTCCGCTGCCCCATGCACCTTACTCGCCTGACCTGTCTCCGTGCGACTTTTTCTTATTTCAGCGCATGAAAAGGGGCATGAAAGGACACCGATTTGACAACATTGAAGAAGTCAAGAAAAAAACGAGGGAGGAGCTGTCAGCCGTTTCTAAAGATGACTACAAAAAATGTTTCGAACAGTGGAAGCACCGGTGGGACAAATGTATCAGTTGTAATGGAGAGTATTTTGAAGGGGATAAGGTTGTTTTGTAAAGAATTTGAAATAAATAGCTTTTAAAAAATAATTCCTGTTTTTTTTGGGTACCCCCTCGTATAAGCCTTCTTCAACTGTGGCAGCATTAAGATACCAAAAAAATGTAGCCCAGTACTGCCTCCCTAAGCTGCACAGATGGAGGTTATATGCATAGGGGTTTTTTTGGGGGGCGGGGGGGGGGGAATGGGGGTAATTAGTCAGAAGCATTAAACAAATCAGTGATTATGCAATTTTGGGGACAATCCCTTGTAACCTTCTTTTATTTTATTTATCAAATTTGAAGTTTCACACTATTCCCAATAAAAAGGAAAAGAAAAACTGTCATGAGATACAGGTGAAAAATGCTGTAACACAATCACAAGTGAGGAAACCATCTTATAAGGCAATACAAAACAATTGTATCAACAACACTTATGAGACCCAAAAAAAGAAAAGGAAAAATAGGAGGGGTGAACTTAGAGTAAGACGCTGCCAGTCATTTATCGAAAAGAAAGACAAATATTCAAGTGCTGCATTCACTCTAGAGCTCAAAAATTATTGTTAGGAGTGCTAACAATTCTCCAACAAGAAACCTTTCCAATTGCTCTGGTTCATAAATAATATAAGTATCAGCATGAAATGTAATAACATATTTGCATGAAAATCACAGTAGTGAAAGATGCACCAAGGTGTACAACCCTGTGATGTTTGCCAAGAAATAACTTTCAACATTTTTGTGTTGCCCCACTTAAATCAGGCAATATCCACATTTTATTACCCAGAAAAGTGCAATTCTGATACCCAAAGGAAAGATTCATAATTAGATTTTTATCAAAGTCAAGAGCAAATGCAACAATCAAGGCTGACCGCACATTAATCTCATCCTGAGAGTTCTCCAGATACTCAGTGAAATTCAAGCTGTCCTCTGAAATCTATTGCTGGACTTCTTCATTTCTCCCATTTTCTCACCACACTCCTCCAAGCTATTTGTTAAAAAATAAAATGCTTGGACAATTAGAGGGATATTAGACTCAGATATTTTTAAAACCTCCCAAAAATATCTCCTTAACAGGTCATCAGGTGAAAACAGGGGTGATCTAGGGAAATGCAAAAATCGAAGATTACACCTCCTTCCATGATTATTTAAAGTTCCAGTACTTCTCTGAAGCAGGAATTGATCTTTAGGTACTTCATCTAAGCAATTTTGTATAGTCTCAACCTGTTTCCCCACTTCCACAATCATAGATTCCCGGACCGTCAATCTGTTGCCGTGATCCTGAATTTAAAACTTGAGCTGCAAGTTCACCCTTAACAACTGGCCAACCCTAGAGGTGACTGACCCCTCCGTAGAGACCACAGCAGTCCACAATGAGTCCAAAATAACTGTTCCTGGCTTAACCATAGGGACTGAAACAGTCTCAATTACCTCCAAAGCCGACATTGCAGGCAGCAGAGTTCTACTTGAGGCAATACACATTTATGGCTGTCTCTCTTGATCTCCAACCTGAAGGTCATTCTTAAGCCCTGCTGTTGCTGACACTTGCTGGCCCTCCGATGGAACGCCTATCACTGACATCCCCCGCCCCTTGCAAACACTCAACACTAGACTCCTCCGAGTCACGTTGATGCTGCAAGCTAGAGAGCAAGGCAGTTCCGGGTTGCTGTGGAGCCGTGCGTTGCTCGGGGCTAAGGGAGAACTCCTCTGTGGCTCCAGCAGGCAACACTCTGCTCCCCGAGTTGAGGTCCTGTGGCAAACATGAACAAAAGAATGCCACTGAAGGTTGGTTCTTCACAAGGGCAGGCATCGGCATTGATAAAAAGAAATACAGCAATAAAGGTAACAAAAAGAAAGATTCAAAGGTAGGCCAGAGCTTTCCTGATCAACGTCTGCTCTGCACCACCATCTTGAATCCTTTGTAACCTTACTGTTAACCTATAGGATCAAGGATTACAAACCAAGCAGGAAATTGCTTTCCCTAAAGTTCAACTGGCAGCTTAGCAGAAAATACAGTAAAACAGGCACATACAACTGTGGGGGCAGAACAAGCTTACTTAACCCACACAGCAGCCTGAATGACATCTTAAAACACAAGCATGACTGCACTCCCATCATACTGACAAGCAACCTCACTTCAAATCAACAAACCCCACAATTTGGATTCACTCTGGTGTTAAAAATTCAAATCACTATTGATTTATGCATGACAGCCTCAGGACAGTCCAAGGCTTCTCAAGAGCCATTTGAATTTGTAACACTGGAGTGAACTAGAATGGAATCAGAAAAAAAGCCTTAGGAAAGATATGCAAAAGCCCCATTTTAATTTACTTTTGATTTAGAGCACAGCTTTAACTATTATGTGCTATGCATCTCATTTTGAGTTGGATACAAAAATTTCTTTCAGTAGTAAAAACATTAGTGCTAAAAATTGTTTTGCTGACGTGTATTTACTATGGTCTTATTACATTAGCCCCTAGAGTGAGCTTGGTCTCAAAGAAGTCATGGGTGAACACAGGTGTTTGGTATCCTAGCTGAACTTTCAGTCTTGCACCTCCTTCCATTAACTTTCTGGCTTCCTCAAAACTATAATCATCCCAAAAAATGTATAATAGGACATCGCATTTTTAAAATATCAAATTTTATAGGGGGTAAGCTGACAGTTGCCCAAGAATGCATGGTTCGGAATGATGTATCCTTGAAGGATACTAGCAAAAGAGAGGAACCAATAAAAGTAAAAGCAACCCAGATGCCTTTAAATAAAGAGCAGCAGTCCAAAGAAGCACACAGACTGCCAAACATCCAGCAAATTGTAGAAAGAGTGAGGTGACAAAACAACAGTGGAGGTGTTATAGTAAATCTTTATTATAGTGCCAATAGCCCCACCCTACATAGACATGTTTCAGCAAGAAGCCTTCATCAGGGGTGTAGGATCTCAAATAAAACATACATTATGCATTAATATATATAATTATAATAGATAAAGGATTAAAATGAATACATTTTTTTAAAATACAGGCAAAGTAAAAATCATAGACAAAAAATATATTCTATAAACAACATAAAAAGTAACAAACATTTGTGATGGAGAGAGGTAAAAATGTAAAAGTAAAATTGATAAAAGACCTAATGGTAAAAAAAAGGTACTCAAGAAGAGACGTGTGATGACACGAGTAAAGAGGCTTGCATAAAATGGCAAAACAGGGAGATCACGTGACGCATGAGCGGGTGAGGAAGGCTCCTGATTCGCTCTGGGGTTGCCTCAACTTTTCTTTAAAACAGCATCGTTGTAGGTACAGTTAGTGCCGGGTAGTTTCTCCGGTGGCAAAAGGAACTCAAGGGGAGTCGAAAGAGCCCACTCTCAGCGCGCTACCATGCCGGTAATCCAGAAAAAAAAGCAGGAGAAGAGAGGGAAGCCGGGAGCCGCGGCAGCAGTGCTAGCACAGCCGCCATTGCCGGGAGCCGACAGCCTAAATTCCGCCAAGGATGAGGTGGCCAAGGAGGTGGTTAAATTGCTCGACCCGAAATTTGACCAGGTCTTGAAAAAGCTGGATGCTATGGGAGATTCTCTGACTGAGGTGGGAAAACGCGTGGAAGAGTTGGAGCACCGCGTGGTGGCCATTGAGGAAGCGGAGGGCTGCCATGAGAGAGAGGCCTCTGCGCAGAGGAAACAATTAGAGCAGTACAAGCTAAAGTAGAAGATCTTGAAAACAGATCTCGACGGAACAACATACGGGATTCTGGGAGTATCGGAGGAGAAAACGGATGCCCAACTACTGCCGTTTATTGAGGACTGGCTCCTGAAAGAACTGGGCCTGGAATCCTTGATTGGAGAGATGCGAGTGGAGCGAGAGCATAGGATTGGGCCGAGATCGGCGGTAAGAGGATGGCCGAGAGTGGTCATTGCTAAGATTTTAAATTTCCAGCACAAGCATCAGCTGCTACAAGCCTATCGGAGAAAGGGTGAGCTGACTTGCAATAATCAGAAACTGCTCATCTTCCAAGATTACTCAGCGGGGGTGGCATTGAAGCGGAAAGAGTTCTCACCAATTTGTACTGCCCTGTTTCAGCGGAAAATTTGGTTCATGCTGGCGTATCCAGCAGTGTTGAGAGTTTCTCACCAGGGTCGAGTCTATTCCTTTGACACTGCTGCTGCGGCCAGAAACTTTGTGGACGACATGGGGAAGGTGAGTGCGGCAACCAACAGTGCTCTGTAATGCAGCCGGCGGACGCCTCATCTATAATGTGACTGTTGTTTCAGTAATGCTGAGTTGTTTTTTAACCCAATGAGAGGTTTAAATGGGTAACTGAGTGGTTTGGGGAGTATGCGAGGAGAGATGCGGGGTGTGGATGGTGGGCAGAGTGTGAGAGTGGCAGAGGGTTGGGGATGTCAGAGGGGGTGGTGGATTGGGCATGGGGGGGTGGGTTGGAAGGAAAGAGGGGTGATAGGATGCAGTGTAGAGAGGGTAGAGGAGAGAGGGGGGTTAAGCAACCTTCCTACGAGGCAGCCCTGCCGCGTTACATTGGATCTCGAGCCTGGCGAGGGAGCTGGGTGCGGTACTACAGTGGGGTGGAGGGGAAGGAGAAGGGGGAGAGGAGGGGGGGTGGGACGGGGGGGTATGGGGGGTGGGAGTGCTATGTGTGCCAATCGGGGGAGTTGGAGGCAGAGACGAGAGGGAGGACTCGGGAGGGGTAGTAGAAGGGGCTGTTGTCTGGTGATGGGAGGGAAGAGACAAGTAGTGAGAGGGAGGCATCCACTTAGGGTTGTGGCTGGGAGACCCTGGGCTTTCAAAAGAATGACTACTCGAGATGAATATATGGAAAGGGAGGGTTCCCATGTCTGACCTGCGTATTATAACTTGGAATGTGGGAGGGGTCAGCTCTCCTATCAAGCGGACCAAGATTCTGCAAGCCCTGAAAAGGGGAAAGGCACATATTGCTCTTCTCCAAGAAACACACCTCACTAAGCGGGAACATGAGAAGCTAAAGCGGGACTGGGTGGGGGGTGTTTATGCGGCCTCCTCGGGGGGTCGACAAAAGGGCGTTGCTATTTTAGTGAAGGCAGGCACCCAAATCGAAGTTCTGCATGAGGATGTGGATCCCCGGGGTAGATTCATTTTTCTCCATGCAAAGTTACAGGGGGAAGAAATACTTGTGGGTAATGTATATGCACCTAATGTTTACGATCATCTTTTCTTTAAGACTGTTCTAGCCAAAATCGGGAGGATCCCTCACATTCCAGTCATCTTAGCGGGTGATTTTAATTGCCCACACGATCTGAGGTTAGACAAGCAGCACTGGAAAACCTGTGGGGGTTGGACCAACAAAGGGGTGAGCTACCTGTGTAGGCTGGGACGATTAATTGATACATGGAGAGTGTTACATGCAGGAGAGAGAGACTACACTCACCTGTCGCGCGCCCATCAGTCCTGGTCAAGGATTGATTACATTTTAGTATCGCAACAGAGTTTTGGAAAAGTGGGTGCGGTTGAGATTGACCCGGTGGTAATCTCGGATCATGCGAAGGTCCGGATGGACTGGAGGGGGAGGTCGGGTGTGAAACCCAAATGGTCGTTCCCACGGCATCTCTGGAAAAATGCAGATTTTCTAAGCTATCTGAAGCATCATTGGGATGAGTATGTTCGGTTCAATGAGAATAGTGTGGATCAGGTGGCGGTGTTCTGGGAGGCAGGAAAAGCGGTGATGCGCGGCCATATAATGGCTTTCGTCGCCAAAGAAAAAAGAAGGGTTGATGACACTATCTTGAAGTTATCTCACGACCTGAGGTGTTTAAAGCAGCGGGATATACGGGGAGCGGACGTAAGAGTACGGGGGGAATATCTAGCGAAGCAGAGGCAATTGAATCAGGTGCTGCATGACCGTGCGGTCTATTCTATGCAGTATTATAGACATCAACTTTTTCGGTATGGAGATAGGACGGGGAAACTACTTGCGGGATTAGTGAGAGAAAGAGGAGGGCCACGAGTGATAGCCACTATTAAGGATAAGGACGGGGTACGACACACTACTACGCGGGAGGTCATGGGGGTTTTCCGGCGGTTTTATCAAGGCCTATACTCGGTGGAAACAGCAGATTGTGCTCAGGGGAATCTCTTTCTTGACAAGGTAGGCTTGCCGAAATTGCAGGAAGAGGAATTGCGGGAACTGAACGTGGCGGTTTCCGGCATGGAGATTCAGAAGGTAATCAAGGGGGCACTGCCACACAAAGCTCCTGGACCAGATGGTTACGGGGCAGAATTCTACAAGATGCTGGAGATGCAGGTGACCCCCTCGTTGGCAGCTTTGTATCAGGAATTGTTAGATACTGGAGGTTTCCCGAGGGATATGCGTACAGCGGCGATCACGGTCATTCCTAAGGCAGGAAAGGACCCAGAGGATCCTGCATCTTATCGTCCTATCTCGTTAATTAATTTTGATATGAAGATATTGGCTTCAGTACTGGCGGCGAGATTGCAAAGATTTCTGCCGCGATTGATAGGGCAATATCAAGCGGGATTCGTGAAAGGCAGAACAGCGGTTTCGAATGTCAGTAAGGTGTTGATGGGCATGGAACTGTGTTTGCTATGCAAGGAGCCTTTAATCTTGGTAAGCTTAGACGCCGAAAAGGCCTTTGATCGGGTGTCCTGGCACTATATGTTTGCGGCTCTCCAGAAGTTTGGATTTTAGGGAACCTTTGTAAATTGGGTTCAGGCTTTGTACCAGGACCCATTGGCTTGTATGACAATGGGTGGGGAATTTTCGGAATCCTTTTCGCTTCAGAGAGGCACGAGGCAGGGGTGCCCCCTTTCCCCCTTGTTATTTGTTCTTCAGCTAGAACCACTGTTGGTCGCTCTTGCGTGTGATGAAGGGATCAGAGGCATCAGATGGGGACAGAGCGGGGTCAAAGTCATTGCGTTTGCTGACGATATGCTTTTGTGTTTGCAAGACCCGCAGCTATCATTAACAGAGGCTCTCAAGCATATCGAGAACTTCAGCGCTTTTTCAGGGTTGAGAGTGAATCGGTCTAAATCGGTGGTGTTAGATGTAGGTGGGAGGGCCCGGGGCCAGTGGGCAGGGGAGTTTCCATTGTCATGGGCGGAGGGACAAATAAGATATTTGGGGGTGCAGATCCCGGAGGAAATATCTCAATTGTATGAGGTTAATATTGGCCCAAGGTTGATGAAGACTGTCGAGACTTTAAGAAGATGGCGAGATTTGCCTCTTTCATTGATGGGTCGGATTGCGTTGTTTAAGATGGTGGAGCTCCCTAGGTGGTTATACTTGCTTCAACATGTCCCGCTTTGGATCACCAGAGGGGATATGAGAGTTCTGCACTCCCACTAGGGCAGATTTTTGTGGAAAGGTCGGAGGGCAAGGATAGCCTTAGCAGCATTGACGGGGCCTTTGGAGGAAGGTGGGGGAGGATTGGTGTCGCTGAGAGACTATAATGTGGTTAGTATGATGCGCCCTCTTCGAGATGTAGTGATGGGTGCAAGTGAAACGATACCCATTGAGCTGGTGGATGAGATGTCGCAGCCGGGACATAGACTGGTTTGGATGCATAGTGCGAATAGGGAGCTACCCGGGTGGTGGAAAACGTTGGTGTGTATGAAGGGGGTTAGGTTGGTTTGGAGGTTGATATGCCAGAGGAGGAATAGGTCATGGAGATGAACGGACCTCTTGCCGTTGAGGGGCAATAAGGATTTTGCACCGGGAATGCAAGCGGGGGTGGCCAGGCAGTGGGAGGAGCGCGGTGTGAAATGCATTGGTCATCTGAGAATGCTCGCGGCTCCCGAGGTGGACTCATTTCTAGCTTTGCAAATCCGGTTTTATTTGAGTGTTAAAGATTTCTATTTTTATTTGCAGGCCAGGCACTATGTGCGTACTCTGCAGAGAACTGAAGGGGCTCTCTTAGGACCTGGTAGCATGTTGGATCTGATGCAGGGTATGGAGGAGAAAATAAAAGTACAGGATCTGAGGAGAGAGTTTGGATGGTTGGGTGTGGGGAAGGCTCTCGAGGGGTTGGCGACAAAGTGGCTGTGGGATGGGATGCTGGGACTTGTGGCGGCAGATTTGGCGGAGGCCTTCGCGGTAGCGAGGGGTTTGTCGGAATCGGTACGGTTGCGAGAAATTCAATACAGATTTCTGTGGAGGTCCTATGCGACAGAGGTATGGGCGGCTAAAGCGGGGATTGTACAGGTGGACGTGTGTCGGTTCTGTAGAAGGGAGAGAGGAACTTTTATGCATCGATTCTGGACCTGTGAAAAAGTGCAGATTATTTGGCAACAGATGTGGGGAGAGGTTTCCAGTTGGCTGGCTCGGGACCTGGAGCCCTCTCCGGAGTGCTGCTTGTTTGGACTTATGGGGAGGGGGCAGGCCCTGGGATCCCATCAGGTGAAGTTGCTGCAGAGAAGTATGGTGGTGGGGAAGCAGTGTATCCTGCAGCACTGGTTGTCGGAGGATCTCCCAGGACTCAGGGAGTGGCAGGGCTCGATGTCAGACCTGCGGACCTTGGAAAAACGGACTGCCAAATTGCTAGGTTCCCATCAGTGGGAGATTTGGGGTAAAATTTGGGAACCACTCAATATCAGAGGAGGGCAGCAGGCAGCTGCTGAATCTGAAGGATACACTTAGGTGCAGCTGCTGGGGGTCTCCTCCACCCATGATTAAAGGGATGCAGTCCTGGGGCCCTACGAGTACTGCGAGTGCTAGAATACCCCCTAGGTAATTGTGTGTGCCTTCTGCTACATTGGCATGCCTGCAGATAAAGGGGAGCTTCCCTGGAAGAGTAGATGTAAGTTGGAGATTGGAACGAGTGTGAGTTGAGCGTAGACTGACAGCCCGATATATCTGGCACGGGTTCTGGGAGGGTGGTGGGGGGAGGGGCTGACTGGGTGGGCTAGGGATTCACTGAGTACACTGGGGGGGGAGGGGGGCTAGTGGGGTTATGAGATCCAGGGATGATGTGTTGTTTGTGGTGGAGGGCTGGTTCAGGCCTACACCACTGAAGTAGTTAGTACATTAAATGATGTGTAGGATTGAGACTCGTTGTTGGGTGGGTGGGGAGGCGATACACCTCTTTTACCATTGTAACTGTTCTTGTAGCTTTGAGGCTGTGTATAGTGCTATTGTGATTACTAGTAATACTTATGATAATGGAAATACTAATAAAAATGATTTTCCAAAAAAAAAAGGCAAAACAGAACTATATCCTAAATGATAGTCAAATATAGAACATACAAAACAATGAAAATATGAAGATGCCAAAAAGTTATAAGTGGAGCCATAATACAACAGAAAGATACATAATGGGGAGGGGGGCAAAGACAATACATTTTAGGCCCGATACCCATCGGGGCACGTACAGCCCATCCAGACATCCGAAATCTGTATGGGCTGGACCTGCACCTGATTCTGATCCCACGGGGGCTAGACATCCCCATGGGAGCAGAATCAGGTACAACCTCTGTACCTTCAGGCTGCTCCCCGTACGACCTGCCTGGGGATCCTGCATGGCGCCCGGTGCCATGGCACTGGGATGCCATGCAGAAGTCCTGATTGCTGGCAAGAAACTCCCCTGCTCATTTCCCCTGCCATGGTTGGGATCAGGTGGTGGGGAACCCCTTCTGCATCTTACCGGCCATTGGCAGCCCATGAGTTGCGATCCCCTATCCCTGGGGGGACTTATTCCACCTCTGGGGTGGAATAAGTCCTCTGCCTATGTTGGTGGGCCCGGACGTATAGGGCCACGACTGGAATCGGCCCTGTATATCCGGGTCAGGGTCCCGCCTCTGGCCTGCCCCCATCCAAAACTCCCCACGCATCTCCTCTATAAGTGCAAGGAGCTCTGTGTTCGGAATCAGCTCCCTTACATTTAGTGGGAATGGATGTCCAAACCAGACATCCATCCCTGCTAAACACAACTCTGAATGACCCCCATTGCAAACAATGTAATATATAAAGGTTTGTGTTACAGAGAACCAAACTTACTTGATGATAGAAGACACTCAAATGTAAATAGTGTCAAAACACTATTAACATCCCTACTTGACACAATCATACAAGGAACTGACAACATGAGACATGCATTCATCTTCATTTTCCTTGATATATCCTCGGCATTTGATTCTGTAAACCACAATATCCTAATCAACCACCTAAAGCACCTTGGCATAGGTGGCACTACTCTATGATGGTTCCAAAACTATCTGTCCAACTGCACCCAACAAGTGTACTTCGACAACAACCTATCCAACCTATTTACCCAACCTCTGGGCGTCCCCCAAGGATCTGCATTATCTGCATTACTTTTCAATATATATTTATTTTATTTTATTTAGACAGTTTTGTATACCGCCTTATCCTTCAATCAAAGCGGTCACAACACAATTGGGGGATACATTTAACACACGGGGATATGAGACACATACACTAATACTTACAGGGAACAGGGGCAATGGAGGGTTAAGTGGCTTGCCCAAGACCACAAGGAGCATCTGTGGGACTAGAAACCCCAGTCCTTCTGGCCCAAGGTTGCTGTCCTCTAGTGGGATTTGAACCCCCGACCTTCCGGCCTGAAGTACCTTGTCCCAACCACTAGGCTACTCCTCCCTATCTTCAGCCTATCTGCAAAATCATACAATCACATGACGTTGACTACAGAATTTATGCAGATGATAATGTTATTCACAACCTTTGACACCTCAGACCCCTCCTATAAGAAGATCACCAACTACTTCAATGATGTTGCTGTATGACTCAATTCAGTCAACTTCACAGTCATCCTGAAGAAAACAGAAGCACTCATTATTACTAGGAACAAAGCATTCAACCCTCCCTGTTCACTTCATGTAAACAATGCAACACTGGAAATAAAAGATGAAATAAAATACCTTGGAATCTACCTAGATCAACAGCTTGACTTAACCAGATACATCCACATGACTACCCATGCAATTTACCATAAAACCAAAATTGTACAGCACCTGAGACCACTGCTCTCCCACACTAACTTCTGCTCTGTAGCTCAAGCACTGATTTGCCCACACTTTGACTACAGCAACAGCATACTTCATGGACTTCCCAAGAAAACACTAAAGCCATTACAACCTGCTCAAAACTCGGTTGCACGTACAATTATGCATGCCAAAAGATCTGACCACATAACACCCATTCTTTTCTAATTCCACTGGTTCCCGATTCTTCAAAGAATCAAATTCAAAGCTCTTACGAACATCTACAAAATAATAAACAACATTGCACCAACATACCTCAGCATGCTGATAAACATGCAGCAACACACAAGAACATCAGGAGACAACCTGAAAAACACTCTATCCATCCAAAAAAATGTAAGAAAAGCAAATGAATCAACCACCAACAGAGCCTTCTCCTTCTACGCACCTGTCCTTTGGAATAACCTACCCAAAACTCTAAGAGAAATCAAAGACCTCACTCAATGTAGAAAACATCACAAGACATCTACTCAGACTTGAGAGACGATGGCGCCGATCGCTCTCCACGGAAGATCAGACCGCTTACCATCTCCACCGCTTACCATCTCCACCTATCAATGCACCGAGGAGCAATCACAATTAAAATGAAACAATATCACACCGACACTCTAAAGAGATCCCTGAACAAACCACGGGATCTTTTCAACTTGGTCAAACCTCTTTCGAAGGAACCATCTCCCGAACAACACGATGAGATTCACCCACAAAAATTTGTGGACTACTTGCAATCCCAGATCGTACAGACTGATAAGGTATCAGCAGATTCGTATCAAGAACCAACCGGCCTAACCCTTCTAAATAAGTTTTCCACACCATCCACTAAATGTATTGAGGACACAATAGCGTCTCTCAATACCTCCACAGCGCAGACTGACCCTTGCCCAGCTTTTTGGATTAAGGAGCTAGGCAGTGAGTTCAGCCCTTTCATCGCGAACCTGATGAACCTTTCCTTCACAACGGGTTCTTTCCCCACAGCACTCAAACAGACTTCCATTAGGCCGCTATTGAAGAACTCCAAACTAGACCCCCAAATGGCCGATTCTTATAGGCCAATAGCTAGTATTCCTCTCCTAGCTAAGATAATTGAGAAAGACGTACAAAGGCAAATTCAAGATCATATAGATTCTGAAGCTCCCCTAGATCATTGCCAATATGGGTTCAGAGAATATCATGGAGTCGAGACCCTCCTCACTATCCTTTTCAACAATATAATCACAGGCATTGACAACATCCGACAAGGTTTTGTGCTCATCTTCTTAGACATTGCCGTGGCGTTTGACTCGGTGAGTCATGAACTTCTCCTCGGGCGATTGAAAGAGAAGGGCGTCTGCAACACTGCGCTTGAATGGTGCAAGTCTTATCTGGATGGAAGATGGCAATATGTAAAATCCGGATCAGAAGAATCAAAACGCTTCCATCAAAAACGAGGTGTGCCTCAAGGTTCCTTGTTGTCATCTCTCCTGTTCAATATATACATGCAACCTATCTGCAATATCATTAGATCATTTAGCGTGAACTGTTTGATATATGCTGATGACATACTCTTATATATGCCGTTCTCTACAGTTCAAATGGACCTGACACCACTGGTAGATTGTTTCAATGCGGTCTCAGAATGGCTCCAATCCCAAAACCCTCCGCATTCAACACAAGAAAACAGAGGTGCTTTTCATCGCGAGAGACCCCAACTTTATTCCTCCGTCCCATGTAAGTGTCAAGGAAGCTGACTTGCAAACTAAAGAAACAATAAAATACCTTGGAGTCACCTTGGACCAACGTCTGGATATGAAATCTCACATAGGCAATATAGTCAAAGCTGTATATTTCAAAATCCGTACGCTCAGGCATCTGCGCTCCCTATTGGACCCAGACAATTTCCAGACTATATACCAGGCGCTAATCCTACCCCATTTCGACTTTGCAAATGCCATCTTACAAGGTCTCCCTCAATCTACACTGAGCCCATTACAGCTGGCTATGAATGCTGCAGCAAGGGTCCTCCACGGAGCCTCCAGAAGTGACCACGTGACTCCTATTCTCAAGCAGCTTCACTGGCTCCCTATCCACGGAAGGCTTATCTTTAAAACCTTACTCCTCTCATTCAAGGCCATCAATTTATTTATTTATTTATTTAACACTCATTTTTATACCGCATCTTCCGCATCTTCAATGGCTTTTCATCTTCCTCACTCATGGAAGTAATTCACACTGTGCCCCCCCAACAGATCCAGAAGAGCAACAGCTGTAAACCTGCTAATAACCCCGAAGGCATTGACAAAATGCAACATTACAACGGCAAACAGGGCCTTCAGTCTCTACGTCCCCAAATGCTGGAATGCTCTACCATCCGACATTCAGGCCATTGTAGACCTAACTCAGTTCAGGAAGGCACTCAAATATCACCTTTTCCTCCAATACTACCCAGTCAGGAACGAAATCTAGGTAATCCCACCTAAGAAAGTAACCATTGTTAGTTCTGAGACAGTGCCAGCACCCCGCCTGCAATTTATGCACATACTTTCCTTATGTTATTGTTGCTTCAATCTTGTTCTTTGTAATTATTTCATGTATATAGTTCACCCCTGTTATCCAAGTTTGCACTCCTGTTCTATGTAAAACCAAACAGCTTGTTGTTATGGTCATTTTGTTATAATGTAAACCGCGCTGATATTGAATAGTGCGGTATATAAGAAATTGTAATAAATAAATAAGACATTCATCTTCACGGACTACTATAAATGTGATCAACAGCAATAAATTTCATATTTACCTCCGGTCAACATCACAATGAGTCTCACCATTTTCTCACTGTTGCCACTCACTCGCTTGTAAAGTAATAAGAATATGCAAACTTGTAAATAGTTACCTTACTTTATTGTTATTGTTAACTGCAATTGTTATATGTAATTGTTTCTTGTTTCTTGTAAACTGCATTGTGCAGTAATTCAAAAGTTCCATGTAAACCGCTCTGATTTTCAAGACAAAGCGGTATATAAAAATAAACAAGCAAATAAATAAATACAAAGCATCCATTCAGGATGTGCAACAGACAACCACTACAAAAGATGAAAACAGTTACCATTGTTATAACATCATTCATCTAGAGGCAAAAACTAAATTTTGATAAATAAATCCTGTGAATGCCAGTCAAACAAAAAAACAAAACAAAATAAGGGTGAAAAATAATAGCTACTTGAATACATAAGGGTATCACATTATGAAAAAAGGAAAAACAATGTTCCCAAATGATAAAGGGACATTTTATACCAGGGTCTAGGGCAAGAAATAGGGAGTGCTACAGATCCAATTGCTCAGAGGTAGAATAAACCGAATGTGAACTAATCATAATAGCGGAAAGTGCTATACTAGTAAATAACTAACACAAATGTTGGGAAATGGTAGAGAAATAAAGATAATAACACTAGTGAATGAAAAATCATCACCTTCGTCTCAGTGTGGCAGTCTTCTATGCTGCAGCACAGCAATAAATAAAGCCAGTGCATAAAGTCCAAATACATTAAATCAAGAAGCCTCGAGGGGCGGCAGCCATTTTAAACACGAGTTCTCACCAAAACGAGTAAACTGGTCATCATGGAGACCTATGGGATGCCATGGCTAATCCGCCTCACTATGGAAAGAACAGTAAAGGATCCTTGGGAATAATAATGAAAGGCATCTGTATCCAAATAATAAAATGTAACTTACTCCAAAGGAACTACTAAAGTAACATAGGATGCCAAGGTCCCATGGCCAATTATCACAGATGAGGACATGCAGAGAAGAATGATAAATAAGTAAAACGGGTCCTAAGTAAAAATTATATCAACCCCTGATTATAAATCCCTACTAAAACGTTAAAAATGTAAAAAGGCATAGACTGAATATAAGAGGGGAGAGCCAAAGAAATATATATTCAATTGAAAATAAATGATAGGCAATTGGCTAGAGAGGGTAAGAAGATAAAAAATAATTATAAAAAATAAAAAATAGTAATAAGTAACAGGTAATCCAATAAAAAGCAGCTCTAAAAGGGGCAAGGGGATGGAGAGAGGAAGGAGGAAAGGCAGATGTGTCTGTGTATAATTAAAAAATATATCGTACGTATATAGAAACCTCACCTATAAACCATGAAAGTGTTACATGTAAAAAATAGAAAAGATCAAAAACAGGAAAAAATATAAATAAAACAATAGAAACTCAAATGCAAAAAACTCTCTGTACCAGAAAAAGCCTTAAAAATACAGCAATGTAAATAGGAACAGGAAGGGGGTAAGAGAATAAAAATGATAAAACAGGAAAAACAGCAGCCATGAAAATGCGACATTAGAGAAAAACATAGAAATCAACTATCTTTCTTAAGACCTGTGGGGTGTAGGGACTTCATCCAAAAATGTACTTTGCTTCAACCAAAGTAGAACATTGCATCTTCACCTCTCCAGTTGTGCTGTATTACCTTTAGGACCAAAACTTTTAAATCTGAAGCTTATGGCTTGTTTCATGTCAATGTTTCACCAATGGTTTCTGTTCCAGTCCTCTCTTCAAACAACTCTTTGCTCAATAACCCTAGTACGTACACTACGATTTGTTGTCCCAGAATAGATCAGATTATATGGGCAGATGATAGCATATATCATGTGATTAGTATCAGAATTTGAAAAACTGGTCAGGAAATATTTCTTCTGTGACTGGAGATGGCTAAAAAAGTGTTTAATGACTATCATGTGGTCACAAATAGAACAATATCCGCATTTGTAGTGCCCGACTACTTTAGGCATAATGTGGCGAATTTGGCAGGGCTGATAGTACTAGCATATTGGCTAGATCGGCATTCCTTCTATGAGCTATTCTGACAGACTGCTTAGAAAAGACAGGAACAGTTTGAAGGATATGCCACTTTTCTTTGATAATCCTAAAGATGTTGCTGGACAGATTAGAGAAAAGGAGTGGACATACAACATGGTGGTTGCTCTTTTAAATAGCCTTTGTAAGAAGGGATGTGTGATCAATATCTTGGAACAGTTTCTCAGTTGGATCAACATCTTGGATACTAGTCAGACGTTTTAAGCACATTTTAGTAGTCAAGAGATACTGTATCTAGATATTCCAAATAAGAAGGGAACTATAGGATTTATCACTGATTTATATAGAAAGCCCACTGACTGTAATCAGCTTCTCCATTACAACAGTTTCCATAACCATTCACTTAAAGATAATCTTCCTGTCAGCCAATTTCTCCATATCAAGAGTCTGTTCTCAACCTAATGACTTTTGAGAAAAGCACACAGGATGTGTACTGTAAAAATGCAGATAGGGGATACCTTAGAAAGTGTATACAAAAATTCCCACAGAACTTTAAAATAGACAGAGACTCTAGTTCCTTTCAACCCAAGAGTCTGAGAAATTATCAGCAAGTAAATACTTAAAATTGCAGAATCCTTCCCAACAAGAGCATCTTTTCTCAGTACTCTGCAGACTGAAAATAAGTGAGCTCTGGTTAACCTACTTATATCTGTGCTTCTAGGGCAGTCTCTTTTTAGTTTCCTTGGTGATTCACACTGCCTTTGTTTTGATAGAGGGAGCCTCTCAAATTGACCTTTTGAATCTGTCACTTGGCTATAATACCTATTTAAACAATTTCACAGTTCTCTTGCCTCCTAAATGGAAGGGCTCTTTGTAAAGGTTTTCTCTAGAAAACAATTTATCTCTGAATACTCAAAAAATATTAACCATTACCTACTATCTTAGTAAAGCTATGCCTTTATATACAGTACCCTGAATTCTAAGGATGCTTCACAGAAAGCAGATGCCTCGTTGGTAGACGTGTTGTTTGACTCCTTGGTCTTGGTGAACCTGTCTGAGTTGTTGGAGCAATCTACTGAGGTGGTTGAGGCTAGAGCTACACTTTTTATTTCTTTTGTATTTCTTCAGGATAAAAAAGCGCTACTGCGCTTTTACTTTAAGAAGTCTAATGTTTCTTTTATGGGGGTAGGGTACAGATTTTTCCAGATGTGTCCAAGTGGACCCAGATTATGAGGAAGAAGTTCTTGGAACTCTGCGCTGAGGCTTTGGCCTTGGGTGCGGGCTTCCAATTAACATTTTCTTGTAAATGTGTGCTCTCCTATCAGAATAAGATGCACCATTTCTTTCAGCCCTCTCAGTTTTGTTTCGTTTTGGATGTTAAATGACTGTAAGGCTAATCTGTGGTATTTGGGTTAATAGTGTGTGCTTTGCTTGTGTATACTACTTATATTCTCTGTGGTTATTTTCCTTTTATACCATCTTCCCATGTTTTTTTTTGTTAACTCTTGGATCGTACCCTCTTGTTGTGGACTACAATTCATTCTGTCAATGTATTGATATTGCTTTATTTTTATTTTGTCTTTCTTTGTTCTTTTAGTGATATGATGGTACGTGTGTTTCTTGTTCCAAGGTTTTCCTTGGTTTATTGTAAAATTCAATAAATATAAAATAAAAATAAATAAAAAATAGACAAGGATTTTATCAGTTTAAACCCAAAGAGTTCCCTTTAACCCAAGAGTCTAAGAAATTACCAGCAGGTATATATTTACAATTGCAAAATCCTTCCCAGCAAGAGCAGCTTTTCTCGGTAGTCCTGTAGTAGTCCACAGAGGCATCCATGTGTCTTTATAAAATAGTCTCACAAAACCTCCAGAAATCATGGCTAATGGCATACAGTTACATCTGCTCATTTACACTGTGCTATTAGTGTCCAATGTGACATGACAATAGTTTATGCAAAGCATCTCCCCATAACATTCTATACTCCAAACAGGGGCATAGGGTGGCTGCTTAAGTTGGTGGTGCACTAGAAAATTTGGTGCTGTTATGTTACTCGAAAACAAGAATTTTGAGATGTTCCAGCAGATTTACATTGGACCTTCTCTGTGACTTAAAATCTCAGTGCCAACTATTTTATGCATTCCAGGCCATAAAATATGAACCTAAATGTGCATACATTCTACCAATAATGAAGATTTAGCATGTTAGCATCCTTCCAGCTAAGCCATATTCTTTACAGTGCAAAGGATGTCAGTAAGTCAAACAGCTACACTTTCAGTTCAGCTTTAGTCAGGCAATTATTTATTATTAAAGATGTAAATATCATCAAGCATGAGATACCAATTTCCATGCAAAGAATTTCTTTAATATACACCCTAACCTATACATCCTTCCATTTTAGTTGTATCCTTGAACATTCACACATTGCATATGTGATAATGTACCTGGAGCAATCCCACTCTAACAACACACACTAATTTCTTGAAGTCCTGCCTTCCAGAGTTTCCAAGGCGTCCAGTTGCTCAATATACCAGGAAAACTAAAGATTGAATTCCAGCAGAGGAAGACGGATCATATGTTTTAGTTTAGAACTTGCCCCATTCAGGTGATTCCTCAGACACTGTCACATCTTTTCAGTCTCCCACTATCTTGTCAGCACCCTCAGGATCCCCAGGCCAGCAAATCCAGTATAGTCTTTCCCCTACCCCCTCCACGAGACCAGCAAGTTCAGTATAGCATTCTTCTAAGCACCCTCAATATCCCCTTCACCCTGAGGGTTCCTGCCTAAGGGGGGAGGAGGTAGATGGAGACAATACAGAGGGTGCTGGCTTGGGCGAGAGGGTGAGAGAAGGGGATACTGAGTCAACATAGCCTTCTCCTGTACCCTTCTTCAGGCCAGCACCCTCAATATAGCTTTCTCCTGCCCTCTTCCCTCAAGACAGCAAACTCAGTAGCCCCTTTTCCTGCTCCCCCCCCCCATCTCCCCAAGCAAGATCAGACATATTTACCTTCTTTGTCAGCAGCAGTGGTGAAGTTCTCCAGCAGATGGCACTGCAGCACGGCACAGTGGGGTCCAATCTATCATGTCACTGATTTGTGGCAGTGGTATGGTAGGGCTATACTGCTGGTGACTGCCTATCCTGATTCAGCTAAGGCCTGGTACAGTCTGGACTCACTGCTGACCTGACCTGACTCCTCTCTGCCGGTAACCGGGGGCATAGAACCTGTATGGTGGAGCAACAGCAGGAGATAGGGGAAGTTGTTGTGAAGCAGACAGCAATATGACCGTAGTGGTGTTGGTGGTGAAGTCCTGCAGTGGCCACAACAAGCAGAACTAACCATGGTAGATTGATGGGGCACAGTGAGGAAGTGAGCTGATTCATCTGCTGGCAGTGCAGATAGAACTGGACTCCCAGCTCCTCACACGGTTCCCGATCCTAGATTAGCAGGCACTGTGCCTGCATCCGTACACCTGCTGCAAGCAAGAACCAGTCTCTCATGTACAACTGGCCCTCCCTGATTGGGGTTGCCTGGCACATTTTCAGTTGCAGTTGGTGGTGCACATGCAGCACTATATACTATTGACACTACACTCATCCTCTGAGAAGTGGCACAGTGCCACATGATGATAATGGTTTTGCTTTTGAGACACCTTGAAAGACTTCAATAAATATGAGCTTGCTTTGAAGTCAGGCAGTTCCCTCAAGACTGGATGTTTGTTCAACACAGACTCTATGGAGGTCATTTTGGAAGCTCTCTTCATGCTTTGGATGTCCGAAAGCCGTAATGTGGATGTCTTGAGCATGAGCATGTCCAAGCCTGAACAGGGGCGTGGTGGAGGGGTGTTCCCGGGAACCTGGACATCTCCACCTGATCTCAGAAACGTTCTGGATGGCTGGAATCACGTCTAAATTTAGATCTGCTCCAGGTACGAACAGGCATCAGAAAAGTGCTTGTTTTTGCTGAAAAGGATCCTGACGGTATAGAGAAGAAAACACTTCAGTACTCAGCAGTGGGGTTTGAATGTTGGCTTCCCCATGCCTAACCCACTACTCTAACCGTTAGTCTATTACTAGAAAGTCAGATTCTGAAA
The DNA here is from genome assembly GCA_033557465.1 of Ichthyophis bannanicus. Lineage (NCBI taxonomy): Eukaryota > Metazoa > Chordata > Amphibia > Gymnophiona > Ichthyophiidae > Ichthyophis > Ichthyophis bannanicus. The sequence continues at coordinate 952,283,299 of CM066033.1, read as the reverse complement.
TACTATTCTAGGGATGTCTGTGTAAATGCCCCATAGAAGTTCATATCAGGCACATCCACGTTAATGAAATCATGTCTGTACCTGGACATGCCTGCTTTGTTTTCACATGTTCTGGCTTAGACGTCCAGACTGCACTTGGATGTCTCTTCTAAAATTCCCTTCCATGTGATCTTTCTCTGCTTCCAGACTATGGAGGTTCTTTTAGAAGCATTCCAACATGTAAATAGCAGTATTTATACATATAGATTAGCATTTTAGAACAGGAGCTGTATATATATGGGAGTTCTTACTAATTGTAGATATAGTTAGGGCAAGGAGGAAGAGTGGTTAGGGTGGGCCTACAATATTGACATGTATGCCCCATTTTACAAGGGGAATACACGTTGCTATGAAAAAATATAGATGGCATTTACAGCTGCCCCAAGGTATGAATAAGTGCCTGCTTGAAGGGGCGGCTATAAAAGCTGAGGTCTGGCTCCTGACAGCATGACCCTCGTTCCCTTCTTACAGCCGATCCTCTAACGCCCCCTTAAGACATCCAATCCCACCCAACTCCCCCATCAAGAACATCTCCCAACTGGCTGCCACCCCCGTGGCATGAAGAACCCCCTCAATGCCCCCAATACCTGGCCTTATCAGGGTCCCTGGTATTTAGTGGGAGCAGTAACAATCCTTACTCGCTCCTGCTGCTTTGGCTAAGGGTTAAAAAATGGCAGCCATGACACCTAAAGGTAATCTCAGAATACTATCAGTAAGGGTCAGATTGCCAAATTATCCTTATTTGGCAGATTGACCCCTAGTGGTATTACCATATTAATGATATCTTGTCTCTTGTACCACAAGCAAGATTACTATGAATAAGCCGCAGCTAGGTGCCCAGGAGAGTAACCATACTTGTTTTTCTTGTCTCTGCTCTGCCCACTGAAATATGAAAGTCAAATTTTAGCAGTGACATTTTCTAGTATATTTTGACATTGGGAGAGAAATAAGTGAAAAAAGGATGTGAGAAAGGTAAAGGAGCATGAAACATATCCTACATACCTTCTGCCAGCTTCTAAGTCTATTTTGGCTATAGTTGATTTTGTCAAAGACTCACGATAGCAGCTTGAATCCAAGGTGCATGATGCTGGTCTACAAGCTCTGGGCTCGATCTTGAAAAACGGCGATATTCAGCATTGATGGGATATTTAGCGGCACTGTCTGGTTCGGAGCTGCCGCTGAATACTGGGGCTAAGTTGAGGATATTCAGTGGCACTTGTCCGGATTCCCACGTGGGACAGCTTTTCATGCAGCCTAAGTTGCCCAGATAAGTGCCCACTGGAACCCGTGCTAACTGGATAGAGATGGCACTTATCCGGATAGCGCCAATACCACCCTTGCTCTACCCATAAACTGCCCCAGCACTAACCGGCTTGTGCTGCACGGTCTATGGAGATATTCAGCGGTGCTGTCTTGATAGTGCTACTGAATATTTCAGTCTTCCCTCTTAGCCAGCCAGCCTCTCATTGTCCGGCCTGCTAAGGGCTTTGAATATCAGCCTTTCTATTTTCTGGAGTAGTCCAAATATATAGATTTACTTGTCTTCAGGCCAAAGTATGCAATTCTATTGCTTGAATACTCATATAGATTGGTGTGGAAAGCAGACCTGTTTGTGGTCTTTGAGGACGGGAGTTGTGCCGCTATCTTCCATGGAACCTCAGGTGCTGGAAAAGCTGATCACATCAGTAAATGTGGAAAGCAGGGGTTGAAAATTATCTAAAATCTGCAAGGTGCTGCAAACATGGATGCCTGTGTAGCTTTATAAAATAGCTCCAAAATAGGTGCCCACTGGCACTTCTTTCTTAGGTGACCTGTTATAAAACTACCTACTTTATGTGTGTGTGTTTTGTACATCCACTTATAAGAGGGAGGAGTAACCTAGTGGTTAGGGCAACAGCCCAGGCTCAAAGAAACCAGGGTTCAAATCCCACTAGCATGCCTTGGGTAAGTCACATAACCCTCCACTTTCTCAAGTACAAGCTTTGATTATAAAGCCTTTGGGGAGAGGGAAATGCCTGCATACCTGAATGTAACTCACCTTGAACTACTGGGAAGGAATGAGGTAAATGCATATAACTGAATTTCACTAGTCTCCATATAAATTTTAGCTCTGCCCTCAGAACACCCAGAATCATGCACCAATTGGCAACATATAACATTGGGTATAAAATCACTTATACAGCTAAAAGTTATGTAAGTGACAGTAATTTCTTTTAAACACACTTTCGGTGGTTGGCGCCTACTGCTGAGTGCATACATAAATGCAAGGCTAGTGTAATGATACGGGGCATCCCAGGCGAATATCATCCCAAGCGCCCCCACCCTTGTTCCGACCGCCACCACTACAGCCCCTCTCTGGGACGTTCAGCGCCAACAATACTTTTAAAATGCGACTGAAGCACTGGAATCACCTTCAGCTCTGAGGCTGCGGTGCCGTTTGTGCTTCCTCACTCCTCCGATTTCACTCTCTGTTTGCAAAATGAAGTGAAATCAGAGGGGGCAGAAGCAGGAACAGCACCGCAGTACCCGAACTGAAGGTAACTCCGGTGCTTTGGTGCTTTTTTAAAGTATTGTCATTGCTGCACGTCTCAGAGAGGGGTGGCAGGGGCAGCAATGGGGGCCCCCGAGGGCCAGAGCTCTAGACGACTGCCTAGTTCGCCTTATGGTAGTGCTGGCCCTGCCTAAATGCATAATTGGACATCATACTTTTGAATATTAATGACTGATTTTGATTTAAACTAAGAAATTCTTCTTATGACTACTGTTTGGGATATTGCTTAGATTCTGCTATGGGCAGAGGGCAAAAGGGAGGGGTCAATGCCTTTACCTGCTTCATTCGGATATTGTACCTAAAAGTATTTCTCTGCTGTATACAGTAATCCTCAACAAAAGAGAAAATTTCATTTTCAAGTAATGCCAGCTTGCCAGTGAAAAATGGTACATTTACTCAACAAAAGAAAAAAGAAAATCAGGAATCAAATATTCTGGGACTTAGTTGTGTTAATGAAACCTATGGATTTTAAATGTGTCTTGCTAATGTAAAAAAAAAAAAAAATATATATATATATATATATTGCAAGGTGGGATAGGCAAGCTGTGGAGCTTGTCACTTTTCCACAGAATAATTTTATCTGTGGTTTAACTGTGAAATTTGTTTCACATTTCTCTGAGAAATGTGAGGCTCTAATAATAGCTTGTCTGCTATTATCAAACTGTCAGCACCAGAGGAAACAGGAAGCGGGCATACACACTGAGGCTGTTACGCTTGCAAATGACAGTCACCCGGGGTCATTCTGCTGAACGTGCTAGCCTTTTCCTAACTGATACTTTCAGCTTACTTCAGAAATATTTATTTGAAGCACACAGGTATAGAATTCAAACTACCACACTTTTAGGTCTCTCCCAGGGAAAATGTGACAGTTCATATTTCCCCCACTGCACTGGGCTCTCTGCATGGAAGAAGTGGCTGATCTCATGGTTTGAAGTCTCGCAAGATTTTAAACCAAGAGATCAGCCTGAACTTCTTTTACTGCAGGGTTCTGATTTGGAGTTTAATGTTGAATTTTGCAGAATCTCTCAGAAATGCCTTTGTAGAGTTGCCCTGTGGCTTCCCGTTGAAGTGGGTTGTGATCAAAGAAATTCTTCTGCATCTCCTGAAGCCTCAGACTATTTTACCTGTGCCTTCCGCAGAACAAGGCCTCCCCTTCAACATTTTCAGACTCAAGGGTGAAGGGGAGGAATATGTAGAAGGAATATGTAGGAGGAATATATATTCAGCTCGAAACATGCCTGGACGAGATGTTAATATGGTTACAGCAAAACAATATGACGATCAACCATAAGAAAACTGAGGTGATGTATATCTCCAGTAAACCAAACTTTGAACTTCCTGCGACAATTACCCTGTGTAACAATACGTACAACACAAAGAATGAAATAAAATATCTGGGAGTCACATTTGACAGCAACCTAAAGATGGAAAAGCACCTACGAAAAACCAACAAGGCCATTTTCCACAAACTTAGAGTGCTACAACCTCTACGGAGCATCCTCGAACCTCACGATTTTAGGTCTGTTGCGCAAGCACTCATTATACCACACTTAGACTACTGCAACGCCATCCTTCAGGGTCTCCCAAAGAAAACGCTAAACATCCTGCAAATGGCCCAAAATGTGGCGGCGAGGATCATCATGCAAAAAAGTATTACTGAACACATCACGCCCGTACTGATCGAGCTGCATTGGCTCCCCATCACTGCTCGGATACAATATAAAACATTGATAACCACCTTCAAACTCATACATAACATAGCTCCATCCTTTCTCTCCACCCTTATCAGCACGCAACTGCCCAACAGAGATAGAAGAACCGGCAACTCAGACACACTACACGTTCCGACCGATATCAGATCTGTCAAATCCAGTACTAGCCGCCGAGCATACTCATACTCTGCCCCGACCCTCTGGAACCAACTACCACCTGAACTACGTGCGACCAAAGACCTTATTGCTTTCAGGAAAAAACTAAAGACACATATATTCCAGTGTCAATACAATTTGATGTAAATCCCATGGGGCTACAAGATGTCACAAACTGAAGCATATATCCTGTTATGTAAAAATTATGTAAAAAAATGTGCATATGTAAATTCTGAATCTCCTTATGACCTTATTACTGTGTGCCGTGCATTCCTGTCAAATCAATGTGTTTATACCCCAAAATTTCCGTCATGATTTGACAATTTCCAATCTGTAATCAAACCGCTGCTGATCGCTGGAAGTAGCGGTATACAAATGTATACTAAATAAACAAATAAAATAAATAAATAAATAAAGAAGCTGATGAGAATAAAGTGGTGAAATACTTTTGCCCACTAAAGAAGAGTGGAACCTAGGCATGATTGTGTCTGATGATCTTAAAGTAGCTAAACAGGTAGAAAAGGTGACAGCAAAAGCTAGAAGGATGCTTGGGTGCATAGGGAGAGGAATGGCCAGCAGAAAAAAGGAGGTGATAGTACCTCTGTATAAGTCTTTGGTACGACCTCATTTGGAGTATTGTATGCAATTCTGGAGACCGCATACAATACTCCAGATGGTTTGTGGTCTTTATTATAAAGCATATGAGGACAGACTTAAGGATCTTAATATGTACACCTTAGAGGAAAGGCAGGATAGAGGTGATATGATTGAGATGTTAAAATACCTCCATGGCATAAATGCACAGGAGGAGAGTCTCTTTTGATTGAAAGCAAGCTTTGCTACGAGGGGAAATGGGATGAGGATGAAAGGGGATAGATTCAGGATTGATATGCAGAAGTATTTCTTTATGGAAAGAGTGGTGGATCCATGGAATAGTCTCCCAGTGGAGATGGTAGAGATGAGGACAGTATCTGAATTCAAAGAAGCATGGGACAAACACAGAGGATATCTACCGTAAAGGAAAAAAAGGGGACTGTTGTAGTGGATGATATGGAAGGACAGAATAGATAGGCCATGTGGTCTTTTTCTGTCGTCATGTTTCTAGTTATTTCATCTACTTTGTGGTGCCCAAGAAGGTAAGTACCTGGACCTGAAAGTGGTCAGTGCTACACTCCTAGTTCCCCATTTCCACATGGAGGCCATCAAATAAGTCATTGTGTCCATTCGGCAAGGGGAATTCCTTACCTCCTTAGATCTCACCGAGACATACTTCTGTATTTCCATTCAGGAGCAATACCAGTGGTTTTTCCACGTCTGCATCCTAGCCTGCCACTTCCAGTTCCAGGTTTTGCCCTTTGACCTGGCTATCACTCCTTGTACCTGCTCAAAAGTCATAGTTCTAGTGATATGTTTGTGCATGTGGGGAATCTGGGTTCACCCAGTACCTGGATGACTGGCTGATCTGGTCAGACTCTCTGGAGAAGTCCAGGGATAATACAGTCCTGGTGATTACTGGTTGAAAAGACTGGGGTTGGTGATCTTCTATACCAAGAGCAGCCTGCTTCCTTCCCTGGATTTGGCATACTTCCGGGCTTGGTTAAACACACTCCTGGGTCAAGTTTTCCTCATGACAGAGAGGTCCAACAAGCTTCAAAGTCAACTCAAGGCATTTTGTGCTCAGTCAGCCCACGGGCCTAGGACAACCTTCAGCTCCTCAGGTCCATGGCATCGACTTTGGAGCTGGGTCAATGGACCAATACACGTAGAGCCTGATTTATGTAGGGGCACATCCAAGCCATCTGGACAGCTCTAAGCAAGACGGGCCCATTTGGACCAGATTCTGGACTGCATGAACAAAATGTTTCCACAATGCACAGAATCGGACCTGTGGATGTTCCAGCAAGTCCCTGCCATCTGTGGGAACATCCTCCCCACAGGCGCCCCTGACTCTTGTGGCTTCAGCCCTCCTCATCCCCACCACCGCTGGACCCATGGCTGGCCTGCTGGTGCCTGGATTGTGCGGCAGGGACCCCGCTGCACCTGGCCCAGCTCCGGGGGTGGAATCCCCAGGCCCGATTGTTGGGTCGGCGCTGCTTATTCCACCTTCCAGGTGGAATAAGCAGCATGTCCCCTTTGAACCAGCAGGACATACAGGTCCATGACCTGAATCGGCCCTGTTCGTCTGCCAGGCTGGCCCGCCCCCGCTCTACCCAGATCTGTCCCCTGCCGGCTCTCCCCATCCTGATTTTCAGGAAGTACAGGAGAGCTGGAGGGGGAGTAGGGCCCAGACAGCTTGCGAGGCTGCATATCCCATCGGGACATGCAGCTCCACAACCTGCATCCCAGAATCGGGCCCATAGTGTCATCTGCAGAAGCACCTGCTAGCCCTTTGACTTCCTTATTCCCAGTTATTCAACCAGACTCTTCTTCTTCCCTGGAAGATCAAAGAGCAGTTGAAGTGGTGGTTGCAGTCTCACCAACTGATGGCTGGGATGCCTTTTGGAGCGCAGGATTGGGTGATTGTCACCTCAGATGCCAACCTGAGGGTGCACTGACTTGGCCAGCTGACCCAGGAAGTCTGGTCCTCTCAGGAGGCATCCTGGGTGATAAATTGCATGGAGGTAAAGGCAATCCACTTAACTCTGAAGAAATTTCAATTTCTCCCGATGGGCAAAGCTTCTCTGGGTATTCTAAGACAATACAAATTACCAAACAATAACTAGCTTCACCAAACTTAGACCAACAAACTTATAGACTATACTGAAGAAGCCCTAAGCAGGAGAAACAAAGATTGGGTGGTCTATTTTCCTTATGGGATAGTGGCAGATTGAAAAGTGAAGCAGTATTTCTGTGTGTTTTGAATGTTTCTTGAGATCACAATATTGTTTTGTTTCCATCTAGGACAGTGACACGAGATAGTCAGCTCTGAGCTGTCTTTTAACAGCAGTGGCACAAATTGGAATTCTTGTGATTTTTAATTTTTGTATGATGAATTTATGCAGTTTCTACCTTATTGTAGTTAAATAAAAGATGATCTAGTTATTGGAAAAGTACTTTTCCATTAATTTGGTGGTTTTGTATTGATTTAATAAAGTTTGGGGAGTTTTTTAGACCAATGATGTGGCCCTGATGATAGTTCTGCTGCCACATACTATAGAAGGACATATTGTTGCCCTGAGGTCTTTTTCTCCCCTAGCTAAAATTTGAGGTGTTGTTCTCTGTCGAACACTTTTTTGGTATAATTTAATTTGGGTTGAGTACAAATATAGTTTATAATATAGTTGGTATAAGTTTGGTGAAGCTAGGAGTCTTGTGTTTTGTATTGTTACTCTTAGTGTGGTTTTTGCTTAGTGATTTATTCTCAGACAATGTCATGGCTGTGGTATAGATCAACAAACAAGACAGAACTCGCAGTGTCAGGGTGGATCTCTAGGTCGCAGGGCTGAGTTGTTGGGCGGAGGAGCATCTGATTGCCCTGTCTGCGCACACATTGCCATCATTGATAATGTACTGGCTGACTTCCTGTGTATTTGACTGATGGCCAATAGGGAGAATGCCAAAGTAGTGAACTTTTTCAGCTGTAGGAAGGATTCATGGATTGCGGGCTTGGATGCCCTGCTTCAGAGTGGCCCCAGGAGAAGAGTCATTTTCTGTGTAAAATTCAAGCACATTCAGATCTAGGCCATGGTACATGGATCTCCTGAACCTGTTGGCAGGGTCCCCCCTCTTGTTGCCTCAAGAGAAGGGCCTCCTGAGGCAGGAGGTTAGGGCTCTTTAACCTGGAAAAGAGATGGCTGAGGGGAGATATGATAGAAGTCTATAAATTAATGAACGGAGTGGAACGGGTAAACGTACATCGATTGTTTCCCTTATCAGAATATAGAAAGACTAGGGGACATGCAATGAAGCTACAGGGTAAACTATTTAAGACTAATAAAAGAAAATATTTTTTCACTCAACGTGCAATCAAACTCTGGAATTTGTTACCGGAGGATGTAGTAAAGGCTGTTAGTATAGCTGGGTTTAAAAAAGGTTTGGACAAGTTCCTGGAGGAAAGGTCCATAAACCATTATTAAGAAGGGACCCAGGATATCAATGCTTGAACCAATACAAGCATTGTGGAACCTGTGTCCCTTGGGGAAACTGCTAGGTACATCTGATCTAGATTGGCCACTGTTGGAAACAGAATACTGGGCTTGATGGACCTTGGTCTGACCCAGTATGGCATATCTTATGTTCTTATGTTCTTATGAGCTGCTCGTAATGGAGGATCCAAGTTCACTTGTGGCCTTGCCCTTGAGAGGCATAGGCTGCCTAAGAAGGGCTCTTCTGGAGCAGTAGCAGACATCAATTATTAAAGAGGGCCCAGGAAATCCACTCTTACCCTGGGACAAGCATTGTGGAACCTGTGTACTTTTTTGAGAGCCTGCCAGGTACTTGTGACCTGGATTGGCCACTGTTTGAAACAGGATACTGGGCTTGATGGACCTTGTTCTGACCCAGAATTGCATTTCTTATGTTCTTATCCTGCTTTAGGCCCGGAGGACTTCAATGCCCTTGGCTTATGTGAGAGTCAAGAGTTTTTTTGAGAGATGGTGTTGTTCTTGGTCCCTGGAGGCCATGAAGGCAGACATAGTCACTGTTTATCCTTTTTACATCTGGTTTGGACTAGAGTTTTGCCCTGAACTCTCTCAAGGTTTGGTTGGTGGCCTTGGCATGCTACAAGGGTTGTAACCAAGGAATGTCACTGACAGCACACCCTAACATCTCCCACTTCCTCAAGGGAGTGAAGCATATTCGACTGCCAGTGCAACTGATTGTTTCTTAGTAGTCTCACTCTGGTGTTGAAGGTACTCAAAGGGCCTCCCTTTGAGCCTTTTGCAAGGTCTCTTTCAAGGATTTGACCCTTAACATAATCAGCGGAATGGTGTCACAAGGACCATGGCCCCCCCAAATATTTTGCCCAACACAACATCAGCAACTAGAGAGTTTAGGGGCAGGGCTGGATGTTGGTCTGTTTGCCCCCCCCCCAACCAAAAAGATATTCTACTGCCCCATTCCTTATGGTGGTGCACTTAGTGGCCATAGCATTCACTAGATGGGTGTTACAGCTGCAGTCCTTGTTCTGCAGGGAGCCTTTCTTGGTCATCTCGGTGACTTATCTCTCCTTGAAGACTGTGCTGTCCTTTCTTCTTGAAGATGCTGTCCACCTTTCACCTTAAACGTACTGTCATCATGTTCACCTTCTTGGAGGAAGATCTTCAGAAGAATCTATTGTGTCTAGTGGAGGTGAAGAGGGTGTTGATCAGATACCTTTAAATTGCCAATGCTCTCCACTGGTTGGATCATCTTTTTGTCCTCTTCGGCAGTCCAAGGAAAGGACTGGTAGTGACCAAGTTCTCTATTGCCCACTAGATTAAGGCCATTGGGTCAGCATACCTTCTGGCAGGTAAGCATGTGTTGGATGGAGTCAGAGCTCACTTTATAGGGCACAGGCCTCCTGGGAAGATTCAGCCTTATTGTCTCCAGAAGACATCTGTAAGACAGCTACCTGGTCTTCACTGAGTACCTTCGTGAAGTACTACAGGCTGCATGTGGGAGCTGGAGCTGATGGCACCTTTGGCAGGGCAGTTCTGTCCAGAATGTCTTCCTCTAACCCTGAGTCCTGACTGCTTGGTTACATCCCACACATCTGGACTGGTCTAGTAGGATATTAAGGAAGGAGAAATTTTACATAACTGATAATTTGCTTTCCATGAATCCTACTAGAGCTGTCTAGGGCCTACCCTGGAAGATTTTTTGTACAGGCTGGTAAGCACTACTGCTTTTTGATTGCATTGTCAGTATCAGTGCCTGACGTAGCATCATTTATGTAAGACAGCTAAATACTTGCTCAAGATATTTATTGTAAGGTTGAATTGTTGGTTAATAACATTATGCATTTCTGAGTTTTTCTAAGTTTTCAGTCTTGCTTACTGCTTTGGAAGTGTCATACTGGCTTCTTTCAGTGCTGTACCAGCAGATATACCTAGTGATGGCATCAATGAAAGTTGCTTAAGTCTACCTCCAGCTGCTGGCAAGGAAGCATAGCCCATATGTTTAGACTATTCTAGCAGGATTCAAGGAAAGAAAATGATCAAGTACATACAATTTCTCCATATTTATTTCCCCCTCTAAATTGAAATGAAATATAGCTAGAATCCTCTATAGTTAATTAGCAGCATCTACATGTCTAGGTTTGCAAAATGGTTCAGATACATGTTTTACATGCCGACAAGTACATGTGCATGTTGTGGAATGCCGGCATGCTGGATTTCCTCCATCGATTTTTCCCACGTGTATATTTCTGAAATGGCTCCTCCCGTTGCATATGGCTATAAATCCCCATGTGCTCCTTCACTTCCTTCTGTGTATTTTAGAAACAGCTTCACCTTTAGCACAGGTGTTTCTAAATACCATCAGAACTGAGTACGTCCCGCCCTTGACATTTCAATTCCAATCTCCACATACTGTCTAAAATGTGCCTTTAAGCTTATGAAATTTTGGCAAGTATGCTCCCATTTGTGATGGTTCATTTAATCCTAACGTTCATGAATTTGGTGGACTAGGGAAAAGAGTTGAGTTGCTTTGTTGTGCTCCCTCTCTGTTGCTGAAGATCTTATTTTTGCATTTTCCTGTGGTGTTTGATAAAGGCCGCATTTGTGTGTATGCACTTTTATAAAACAGGTTCCCGCAATATTCCCCAGTAGTGCACAAATGCTCCTGAACAAAGTTACACTTTGCTTCGAGACAGGTACTGTAGAGCTTTTTTTCATGTATTGTATGAAGATACATGGGTACATTGCAATTCCTCCCCTACTCTGCCTCAGTCAGGCCTCCAGTAACGCCTGCTCACAGTCTGTGTGAAAGTATGTGTGCATTGGTGGGCACACATATTTGTACATGTGTACACACCCGCACAGTTTTCCCCACATATAAAATATGGTTTATATGTGGGGAATGCTTTATAGAATGACTCTCTCAGATGCTCATATATGTAGCCCTAGTGTCTTCAGGTTTTGCCTCATCCATAGAGCAGGGGCCACACAGGCAGTGGTTGTGCGTGCTTCCCCCACCAGCGCTGCCTCGGCAAAGCACTCCAGCCTTGTCTTAGAGGGGCTACGAGAAAGAATGAATTGCAGGGGGGAGGTTCAGTGTATTGTTTTTGCAACCACTTTGATTTTATGGCATGTGGTCTGTCACTTCTCTGCTGACCTGGCCAAGCATGGTGACAATTGATGGGTGCTCTGATGGTTTTGCAACGTGATCAAAGATTTAATAAGTCTTAATTCAAAAGTTGCATTCAACCAAAACAATACTCATAAGAACTCCCTCCCAGATGAACTAAGATCATTAAATGACATTAAAGAGATCCGAAAAAAACTGAAAACACACCTATTTACCACACACTATGGCCCTATAGACAATTCTTCCCACCTACTAGATAATGGCTAATAATGTAACCCTGTTCACACAATCAACAGGTTTATACCAGGACATTACAAATATGAAAATATAACCCTCTCTTAATCCCTAACACCTATGAAACCTCAAATGTACATAGTTATTATTGTATATTGTATATAGTTAACATATTGTTGTTGTTATTGTTATTGTTATCGTTACTATTATACTGTTATCATGCCAACACTTATATTGTTCCTTGTAATTCGATGTTCCATGTAAAACAGACCCGATCTGTGCAGTTCTTGTTCTCTGTAAACCGCAACTGATCTATGGAAGGTGCGGTATATAAATGATTGTTTAAATAAATAAATAAACTACTACTACTACTATTCAGCACTTGTAAAGCGCCATGCACGCAGCGCTGCACAGCTGACCTACAAGAGGTAGCCAACATACAAGAGACAGTCCCTGCCTGTCAGAGTCAAGCTCATCGGAGCTTACAATCTAGAAGAATCAAAATACAATCAAATAATTCTAAGAACCTCCCTGTAAGAAACCAGTGGAATGCAATTTGTTAACTTTCGAATTAACTGGGTCTTAGGTGACACATCTGACACTTATAACATGACCATGAAAGGGAGTCAGACGCGCCTTAAAGAAAGCTAAAAAGACACACTCCTTATCTAGAGACGTTCAAAAGGAAGCCACCACTGCATCTCTGTTGGTGGTCACCTCCACAGAAGGTCTCCACAGAAGTCTCCAACAGAGCAGTTAAATCCCCATCCAGTGGACAGAGCAAACTATCTTTGGTAACATTTTTAACAGAGGACAAAATATAATACGCATTCAAAATTTCAGGCAGTTTATTGCCCTCCAGATGTAATACATTAAAAAAATAAGTTTTAAGCATTTCACATGCAGCTATCATGTTACAATAGAGAAAATTTATAAATCAAAGATTCAGCATTCTAAGAGAGTTTTCCAACCTTTCTACTTTATTTTCTAACACTGTAGTATCCTTCACTACTGCACTATTTACCCTTTCAAGAGCACTAAGTTTCCCATTAGCCTGGTCCAAAGAACCCTTTTGAGCCCACAACTCCCCCTCTAGAGTGGTCAACCAATCAACAGAACCTGCAGAAAGCTGACACAATTGCGTAAGACAACTGGATAGAACTGAATTCACCCTCACCATCATCTGCCAAATTTTGAATCATCTGTAAAGTGGGCAAGAGCAGACCGAAATCACTAACTCATTGCACGTATGCATGGACAGCAACCTCTTTAGTCATTACAACATGAGCCAAAATCACGCACATCTGTGAAAGAATTCCAATATCAAGTCCGAGCTTGATGACCTTTTAATTTTAGAGGCTAACATTATTTTCTGCCGTTTGAGCTTACTTTTTCAGGAAGTGTGTCACAATATAATGACAATGTTTCCTTTCCATAACAAATAGGCTGGAAGCCAGTACTTCCTGTTTTACAGAAAGACAACTTGTAAGAGCAGAATTTGACTGCTACACTGAGAATCCCTCAAAAGCAATAGATTCATGCTGGCAGCTCCCATGGTTTTACTAGAGCCGCCCATGTTCATCCAGATCCTGTCCTCTCTTCAGCAACTGGCAGGCTAAACAAATGATATACAGGATTTTCGTGTACTTCTCTTCCTTTCACCTGGACTGAAGTGGGTGGAGAAAGATCAATATGGAATATGGCAAGTACTGCCCCATTTCAAGCTCTGTGCTTTAGCAATGGTGCACGAGGGCCCCCCAGTCTCTTCAAGCAACCCCTTGAGAGTTACCCACCCCAAATTGAGAAACATCGGTTTAGAGTAGTGCAGTGTTATAGACAAGTATGAGTGTGCAGCCAGATTATCGTATAAGACAGATATGTGGAGATTAATAGGAAATGTTCTTGTAGCTTGTGTGGATGGATGGGTTGTTTTCATGTATAGGATTTTATAACATGTTATGGTACAAAAAGAGCTGAAGACTTTTGTCATTAATTGTCCACAACATATAACATAGCATTTTAGAAAGAGTGTCCAAGTACAATTTGGGATATCCAGGGCATAACGTGCAGAAAAAACACCAGGGACTTTTATGTTTTGGCCTAATTTTAGAAACAAAGGGCCCGATATTCTTCTGGGCAGGCTATGCGCCGCCGACCCTTAACCTTGGATATTCAGTTCTGGGGTCATTGAATATCCGGGGATCACCACACATGCTGGAAGCCACATTAGGTAACTGGGCATCAGCAATATTTCATACTACCCAGTTAACATCTGCAGCAAAAGATAGGCAAGGGTTTTCCAAGCTAATCTTTTTGGCGCAGGTCACTAACAGGGCAGCCTGCAATATTGCTGCTGCCTGGTTATCGCTTGTCATTGCTTTCGCTCCCCCCCAGAATGCCCCCAGCACATCCCGATGCTAACCGGATAGCATCAGGGTGCGTAGGGGAGTTAAAAGGTGATATTCAATGGCACTAACCATGTAAGTGCCGTTGAATATCCCGATTTAAGGCATTTACATGGTTTACTGGACTGTAAACCATGTAAATGCCTTTCGAATATCGGGCCCAAAGACACTCCTGATGTGGACGCCCGTGCTGGCATCCTTATAGACATCCCCACTATGAAACCGTGGGGCAGGGATCTCCATCTCAAGCAAGTTTGCTTAAGAGGATGTCCAGTGGTGCAGCAAAATGAAAACATGAGCCCTCATTTCCTGTCAGTTTCTTTGACAAACTGTAAAAAAAAGGGGCTATGAGTTTACCTCCTTCTCCACACTCTCTAGATGTTTGCTTGACAAAGTAAGTGCTTTTCAGATGCCTATTCATGCCTGGAGCAGGTGTAACCTTTAACATGGCTTGGGATGTCCAGGGCGTTTTGGGCGAGGGTGTCCAAGTTCTTGGGAATGCCCTGGCCATGACTCCTTTCCAACTTGGACACCCTCGCGGTTGGGGACATCCGCAGACCCAACTTCTAAAATGACTCTGGGGACATCTCTGTGCCTTGGATGTCTCTGTGCCCGTTTTCAAACGTCCTAAGCATGAATAAAATAGTCTCCTTAATCACTCTCATGAGTTGTTTGCTGTGGTGAAGGAACTGGTTCGTAATCCCTCCCCGACTGGTGTTTCAGCTGAGTTTTTTTTAAGAGAAAGTGGTGAATATGTGCAGTTTGCTGTCTAGTGATTTGGATTTGTGCAGCGTGAGGCAGGATTATTGAAGGGTTGGCTCTTAGTGCCAGTTCCTCTATGAGGCAGTGGGGCAATTTCTATATGGTTTCTAGTGAAGAGGTTCTGCAGTATCTGGGGCATTTGAAACCACGTGTGTGTATTTAGGATATGTGCCCTCCTTAGATTTTAAGATCTTCTGAAGAGAATTTGATGCCATTCTTAATGCCACTCTGAGGAGTGGGGCTGTCTCTGCTGGCATAAAGCATGCTCCACTCCCAAAAAGGAAAGGTTTCGATAAGGTGCTTTGTGCTATCACCCAGTTTCTCATTTGCCAGCAGTTGCCAAACTCTTGAAAAAGTGTGTTCATCTCCAGGTGGTGGAATTTGTGACTGGGCAGGACTATCTGCATAAATAGCTGTTTGGTGGGGTTATAGCACTGAGGTGGTCTTAGTTGCTATTTCTGATGCACTCTACAGGTATCTGCAAAGGCATTTTAATGTAGTGTTGATATTGCTCAATGTGATGTTGACAAAAATCTAGTCAGCTCATATTATCACATTTTGGGCTGTTTTCACTAAGGTCTTTTCCTCCTATTTCTGATCACCCATTAACCCTTCTTTAAACACAGGGTACTGTTAATTAAGAAAATTTGACTGGAAGGTTTTTTTTTCCATTTATTGTTAAAAATAAAAACATCCATAATAAAAACAGTAACATACAACACATGACTAGGGACACAACCTTACATCATGGAACTCAAAACCCATAAATCGGAAAGCTATGCTATACACCAAAGGTTTCAATAAACAAATACGATTTCAAACCTTTCCAAAACTTTAGGTTACTGGACTCCAAAGTAAAAAGACACCCAGCAAACGCCATAACCTAGGTCCGGCAATCAAGTACATCCTTGCTCACACTGTAATTGACCTTGCCATCTGCAGACCCGAAACCACTAACAAATTCTTCCCAGTCGACCTTAAAGCTCAACCAGGGACATCCCGGGACAGCAGATCTCTCCAATATCCAGGTTCCTCATCACATACAACCTTAAAAATCAAGGAACAAACCTTAAACATTTGAGGTGCAGGAGTCTATCCCCTGGAGTACCTTGAGGAAATATTTCTTTAGAGAAAGAGTGATAGATACATGGAATAGTTTCCCAGTGGAGGTGGTAGAGATAAGGACTGTATCTGAATTAAAAAAAGAATGGGATAAACAGAGAGGATCTCGAAGAGGGAAAAAGAAGCTGTAAAGCTTAGTAGTTGGTATGGAAGGGCAGACTGGATCATTATCTGCTGCAGTTTTTCCATATTTCTATAAAAGCTGCACCAGAGATCTAAGCCCACCCCTACCTCCTCATAGAACCCAACTGCACCAGCCTGGGACTGGAGGAGAAGGAGGAGATTCTGCCCAGAAGTGGCCAGCCAGGAACAGAGGCAGAAGACTAAAGTTCCCGTCTTTTAGAAAACATCACTTGCTGCAGTGGCTCCTCCAGCTCTGCTCTCACTGCAGTTGTTGTGTTGCTTCTCACATGTCCAGCTGTTAGGACAATGGAAATCAGTGCTGGTGCCTCACATCCCTCCCAACCGTGGTCAGCAGGGAAAGAGGTTTGGCACTTTCAAGCCCTATGAGAACTCAGGGATTGGGTAGGTGAGGACAAGAGCATGGAAACTTGGGTTTGGGTTGCAGAAGGAGGAGAAAAGGGACTCAAAATGTGCCTGGTAACGAAGCTAGTGAGGATAATGAGGACTTAGGGATTGGACCAGGGGTAAGAATGGGAACTGGGGGACTGAGAAGGGACTTGGGAGAGTGGAAGTCAAGAATTGAGGGATAGAGTGGAGATTAGGGATGGGGGAGCAATGGTGACCTTGGGAGAGAAGGGACTCAATGATTGGATAATGTGTGGGAGCAAGGAGTGAGAGACAGAGCTAGGGATGTGTGATGGAGGGGCAGAAGTGGCTGGTAAAGGTAACTTTGGGATCACCTTTGACTCCTCCCTCTCCTTCTCCACACACATCCAATGGATAGCTAAAATCTGTCACTTCTTTCTCTACAACACTGGCAAAATTTGCCCCTTCCTTTCTGAACACACTTCTAAGACCCTTATCCATTCTCTAATTACCTCCTGTCTAAATTATTGCAACCTCCTCTTCACTGGTCTTCCTCTGAATAATTTCTTTCCACTTCAATCTGTTCAGAACTCAGCTGCACTGCTAATCTTACACCATTGTCATTATGCTCATGTTACCCCTCTTCTCAAGTCATTTCGTTGGCACCTTATCAGTTTCCTCATCCAGTTCAAACTTCTACTACTGATCTATAAGTGCCTTCATTCGGCTGCTCCTCACCACCTTACCTCTCTTATCTCTCCCTACACCTCTCCTCTGGAACTCCGTTCTTCTGGCAGATCCCTTCTATCTGTGCCCGTCTCTTCCACTGCCAACTCCAGATTTTGATCTTTATACCTTACTTCTCCTTATGCCTGGAACAAACTACTTGAGTTGGTACGTCAGGTTCCATCTGTGGCCTTGTTCAAATTCAGGCTAAAAACTCACTTCTTTGAGACTGCTTTTCGATCCTGATCCCCTTAGTCTCCTGCTCACCTCCTTACCATTCCCCTAGAATATACAGTGCATTGCAAAAGTATTCATCCCCTCTGTGTTTGTCCTGTTTTATCGTATTACAACCTGGAATTAAAATGGAGTTTTGGGGTTAGCACCATGTGATATACACAACATGCCTATGACTTTTAAGGTGCAAAATATCCTTTATTGTGATATAAACAATTAAGACAAAAAACTTAAAAGAAGGAGAGTGCATATTTATTCACCGCCCCCCCCCCAACCTAAAGTCAATATGTTGTAGAGCCCCCTTTTCCTACAATTACAGCTGCAAGTCTCTTGGGGTATGTCTCTATTAGCTTAGCACATCTAGCCATTGGGATTTACACCCATTCCTTAAGGCAAAACTGCTGTGGATCTTTGCAACTCCTTCAGCGTTATCCTTGGTGTCTTTGTAGCATCTCTGAATAATGCCCTCCTTGCCCGGTCTGTGAATTTTGGTGGGCAGCCTTCTCTTGTTAGGTTTGTAGTGGTGCTGTAGCAGCAAAGCGCAGACAAACCAATGATACCAGGAGTCTGTTCAAAAGGTCCAAATCATTTATTTGTGCACAAGTCTCAAGCAAGTCAAATTCAAAATGGCTGAGCAAAGTTTTCTAGCATTACAACAACTTTTATAGACTTCTGTTCCATTCTAGGTATAGAAAAACATTTCATTGGTCCCGGTACTCTCCCGTACCCCTTCCATTGGTCCCGGTACTGATAAGTCTATCCAATTATGTTCCTTCAGTGGGCATGGCACCTGCATGCCCCCCTTCTAGTCCCAATTACAATGGTCAGTTCATCAACTTGTTACTTTCATACTCTCAAGGCCATAGAGCCAATTTGTGCATGCAGGGGAGCAGGGCTCTGCAACTCATCTGTCAGCACTCCCAATTATATTCCTTGCAGATGTACTTTTTCTTATCAGTAACTTTTAAACATGTTTTTCTGTATTTTTCCATCTCTCAGTTTTGCTTACCTAAGTTAGTTTAGTTCTCTTACAGAGTTCTATCCTACAATAGCAGCATATTGGGGGATGTGCAATTCCTATGTGCCTCTCCACAGGCTTCATTTACAGGTCAAGCTAGCCATGCTGGCCTGCTTATGTCAGACACCGTGGATCACAGACCTTCACCTGCCACATTCGCCGCTTTGATTAATCTCACCCTATTACTTAATAAGGTGTGAGAATTAAATCACCTTTAGAAGAATCACATCATGATTGAAGGATTTCGACTAGGGCTGGCTTTATATAAAGCCATTATTTTAGTTGCGGTCTTCCGCTCTACTGTGCTATCAATAGCATTATGAATGGAACGCATACAACATGGGATTAAACATGGTAATAAGAAAATAACAGCAACAAGAATTAGTACTAAGACAATGAAAGTCTTAAATCCTCCCAGCCAAGAGAAAAGGTTAGCAAACCAGTTAGGGAATTTCAAGGAGTGCCAAGTCTGTACTGGCACATAAGCATGTCTTTGCATATCTTTAGCAATTTCTTCAACTACTTGCCCTTTATCATCTATTTTCAAACAGCAATTAGTTAGATTCAGTTTACCACATACTCTTCCTTCAGCTGCTAACAAATAATCAAGTGCTAAGCGGTTCTGATATATAGCAGTGCGCATCTGAGTACTTTGTCTAGCTAAGAGCGTAAGAGCATGACTAGTTTCATTGGTTATGATTTCAACTACTGCTTGTAAGCGAATAATATGATTAATCATATAGATTGGAGTGCGATAACCATACATACCATCATCATTCCAAGTGGCAGGCCCATAATACTCAATGATTCTTTCTGGTGGCCAATCATCACCCTGCCACTTTTCCCACTTGCCTATCTGTAAGGCTTCTCTTTTCTGTCTTAGTGCTCGTTTGTGTCGGTGGGTAGTGTATACAGGGTATCCTAATTGTTCTCCATGTTCAGTGTTTAAAAGAAAGAAAGAAGGTCTGATGGTTCCTAAGACACATGCTCCTCCCCAGTGTGGCGGGAGTTGTGCATATGCTCGGTTTCCACAGATCCAATACAAGCTAGGTGGGGCTTGCCAGGCTTGGACTTTGGCAAGGTTAGTCCATAAACCAGCAAGTTCAGGAAATCTAGCTAATGGGTTAGGAGGTTCAGGGTGTCTGATTCCTGACCACCATGCTGTCTTTTTGGTCGTGGCATTATAGTACTTCTGGCTAAGACAGACCAGCTGTCCTACCTTTTGGGTGAACTGAGGTCCAGTTCTGGCATAGCAAAGACGTCCAACGATTGAGTGCGCTAACACCCATTCACTGGTAGTCTTGTGTAATTCAGTCTGATTGTAAATCAAAGAATAATTCAATTCTTGGGCTTCCCATGGCCATTGGTCTCCCATTTGGGTTCCGCCACAGAAATAGCAATCTGAGATTTTAAGACTAGATACTACTGCTCCAGCTAATTCTAAAAATAAATTCTGTGAGGGATGAGGGATCTCAAACTTATTTACATGCATAGCGTCATAGAAGGTGTTATGGATATGATATTTAGATGACTTGTGGGCTTGGGTATTCAATCTGATATACACAATGGTTCCTGGATCTATTGCTCCTCCAGCAATACGCAAACCAAACTTGTATCCTTGTTTCCAAGCATAGGGATTGTGTATACGTAAGTGTAAGGGGTTACAAGCATCTTTCTGACATTTATCGTTTGTGGTTGGCTTGGTTAAAGTAGCCATTCGTTTATCTATCTTCTCATCAACTATACCATTATTCCAAGTAGCATAAAAAACACATTCCCAATACGGGCAATAGTAATCTGCCGCTGGTGCAGTACTATAGCCTGGTTCCTTTTTACCTGTACACTTCCTCCATCCTGTGGCACCCTCTGGACACATGTACTTATGGTCATTTCGATACGCTTTCTCCCATGTACCACAGGTGGAATAACTATCTCTATTAATGGCATTACATGCATCAAAATTCAAAACAGCAGGTTTAGTAATGTCCTTAAGTGGTGGCGTAGCAGCTAGTATAGGTCCATCTGCATCCTTCCATCTTATTTCCATCGTGTAATAGGATGGATTCTGATGCGGATTATAGCATGCTCTAATCTTGCCATAAGTGCAAATATTTAGTTCAGTGGTGTTATAAATACACCGAGTCACTTTTCCCTTGCAGGTATAGTAAGAATGGTAAATCAAAGTATGAGTTACTTTCAGTCCAGTTCGAGTAGAGGTAATGCAAGCAGTGCATGGAGGTAAAGCATAAGTCTGTTCAAAACCTCCAAAGAAGGCAACCAAAGCAAAACAAAAGTAAAGATGCATGTTGATGTTGATTGGAGTTCTTCTGAATCCTCAGCTTGCTGATCTTGATCACGACGTTCTCTTTTCTTCGTCCCGTTTGCTAATGAAGCAATTTAACGGGTGCTGAGTGTTGATTGAAGATCCTCAAGTTGTCCAGTACACATTAACCAACTTATTAGCAATTCAGTTGGCTTGTGAAGTCTGGCTAGTCAATATAGTATCAAAGTAATGTGCCAAATTGCACGCAGATTGGGTTCGTTGAAACAAAACTGTTGCTGCATGGAAAACAGCAATCCTCTTCGAAAGACTTGGCTACTGCAAAGTACTTGTGATGAAGTGTCTAAGCTGCTGGTTGCCGTCTCAGAGTAACTCGCAAGGGAGCATCAAGATGCTGTTCTGCCGTCCACCGCTCAGGTTCAGGATCAGCGGCGGGCTTGACTCTGCTGTGGTGGATCCAGGCGTCGATCTCGGCTACCTTTACTGCAGTTGGGGTAGACAGGATGACGGTGTACGGTCCCTTCCAATGGGGTTCCAACGGTGTCTTCTTCCAATCTTTGATCCACACGGAGGTACCAGGCTGATAGGGATGCAAGGGTTCCGTCAAGTTGATAGGCAACTGGTCTTGGATCCACGCATGGAGAGTCTGCAGAACAAAACTAAGAGCTAGGAGTTCTTGCCTGGTTACTTCTGAACCAATCTGGGCTAAACTTCCCTTAATTCCCTGCACTATTGGTGGGGGTTTACCATACAGGACTTCAAAAGGGGAAAAACCTGTTGACTTTACAGGAGCTGAGCGTATTCTGAGTAAAGCTATCGGGAGCACTTGGGGCCACTTCAAGTGTGTCTCCTGGCAAAGCTTAGACATTTGGGCTTTTAGGGTACGATTCATTCGCTCAACTTTCCCTGAACTCTGGGGTCTGTATGCAGTGTGGAGTTTCCATTGTATCTGCAAAGCTTTAGCTAACTGTTGAGTAACTTGGGAGACAAATGAGGGTCCATTGTCTGACCCTATTACTGCTGGGATTCCGAACCTAGGGACAATCTCTCTCATTAAGACTTTGGTAACTTCTCGGGCTTTCTCAGTTCTGGTTGGGAAGGCTTCTACCCACCCAGAGAAGGTACAAACTAATACTAATAGGTAATGGTATCCATTGGCTCTGGGCATTTCAGTAAAATCAACTTGGAGGTTGTGCATGGGGGTTACACCTCCTGACTGAACTCGGGGTGCCGTTATAAGGCCTTGCTTGGCATTATTTTTGGCACAGGTTAGACATTGACGTGCTACTGAAGCTGATATGGTTGTCAATAGAGGGATGTAAAAATGTGGTCTGAGTGCTTTTTCCATAGCACTTTTCCCATAGTGGGTCGCTTTGTGGAAAGCTTTGACAAAGGATGGTCCTAGCAGTTCAGGAATTACTATTCGTCCAGGGGGTTGACTGCCCTCTTCTGGTGGCAGCTCAATCCATCCATCTTTCAGTACTCCATCTTCTTTGTTACAGTAGTAATCCAATTCTTTGGTGGTATATCGTGGTGTCCATAAATTCAGAGGTACTGGAAACAATGCTGCTTGCATTGGCATAGCTTGTGGGGCAATCTGTCCTGTCATAGCTGCTTGTCGGGCTGAGGCATCTGCAAATCTATTTCCTCGGGCAACTTCTCCTTTTCCTGCTTGATGTCCTCTACAATGCATGACAGCTACACGTGTTGGGGCCCAAACTGCATCAAGTAACATCAATATCTCGGGACCATATTTGACTGATTTTCCTCCGGATGTGATGAGCCCTCGTTCTTTATAGAGAGCTCCATGGGCATGCAGAGTGGTGAAGGCATATTTGGAATCTGTATATACATTTAGCACGAGTTTTTCTCCTAACAGTAATGCTCTGGTGAGTGCTATCAATTCGGCTTTCTGGGCTGATGTGCCTGAGGCTAGAGCTGATGATTCAACTACTTCGTGTTGAGTGACGACTGCATATCCGGCACAACGTCGTCCATCGAGGATGAGACTGCTCCCATCAACATAATAGATCTGGTCAGGATTGTCTATGGGCACATCTGTCAAGTCGGGTCGACTGGAGAACACAGTTTCCATGACTTCGATACAGTCATGTTCTGGGAGTTCTTCACTGATGGGTATCAAGGTGGCTGGATTCAAGGCATGACTCACTTCTAGTTGGATCTGTGGGTTTTCACATAACATGCTCTGGTACTTCAACATTCGGGAATTGGTGAGCCAATAATTTGCTTTCTGTTCCATAAGGGCAAGGACTGCATGTGGCACAGTGACTCGTATGTTCTGTCCTAGTGTGAGCTTGTCTGCTTCGCTCACTAATAGTGCTGTAGCTGCAATGGCTCTCAGGCATGGTGGCCATCCTTTGGCCACAGGGTCCAATTGTTTCGATAGGTATGCTACAGGTCGCTCCCAATTTCCCAATTTCTGAGTCAACATGCCTAAGGCATTTCCCTGTGCTTCATGTACAAACAAGTGGAAAGGCTTGTGGACATCTGGTAGTCCAAGTGCTGGTGATGACATCAATTCTTCCTTTAATTTCTGGAAGGCTGTATCCTGCTCAAGTCCCCACTCCAGTGGTGACTTCTCTTCTCCTTTTGTGGCTTCATACAGTGGTTTGGCAATTTGGGCAAAGTTGAGTATCCAGATTCGGCAATATCCTGCCGCTCCCAGAAAGGCTCTGACTTGCTTTCTGGTTGTGGGAGTTGGAATTCTACATACTGCTTCTTTTCTTTCTCTGCCTAATCTTCTGCTTCCTTGGGTAATACGAAAACCCAAGTATTTCACTTCTTTCTGGCATAGCTGTGCTTTTGCTCTGGAAACTTTGTATCCAGCTTCATCTAGTAACTGCAAGAGATCTTTGGTGGCTAGTATGCATTCACTTTCTGATATGGCAGCTATCAACAGATCATCCACGTATTGGAGAAGCACTCTCTTCCCCGGGGCTACTGGATAGCTTGAAAGGTCTTGATTCAGTGCAGCACTAAAGATGGTAGGTGAATTTTTGAATCCTTGGGGTAGTCGTGTCCAGGTGAGTTGGCCCCCTCTTCCAGAGATGGGGTCCTGCCATTCAAAGGCGAACAATATTTGACTTACAGGGGCTAATCTTATGCAAAAGAATGCATCTTTCAAATCCAGTACAGTGAAATGGGTAGCTTCAGCAGGTATCAGTCCTAGAAGAGTGTAAGGATTGGGTACAACTGGATGTATAGTTTCAACTGCATCATTTACTCTCCTTAAGTCTTGTACTGGGCGGTAATCATCCGTCCCAGGTTTCTTTACTGGCAAAAGTGGAGTGTTCCATGGGGATTGACATACTTTTAGTAGGCCATACTCGAGCAATCTTTGTAGGTGGCGATGAATGCCTTCAATTGCAGCTCTTGGGAGAGGGTACTGTTTGACGTGCACTGGTGTAGCACTAGGCTTGAGGGTTACAATCACTGGAGCTATGTGCTTGGCTAGGCCTGGGGGACTGCCTTCTGCCCATACTCCAGGTGGTGCATGAATGTTCTTTAAAGTTTGTTCAAAATAAGTGTCTTGGATAGAGTCATCGATGTAATACCTCCATTCTTCTTCTCGGGGAACTGTCAGCAGCATTATTCCTGCTGGTTTGGCTTGAGGATTTACTGTCATTTGCATTTCTCCTTGTTCAGAGAAAGATATCTGTGCTTGAAGCTTGGCTAACATATCTCGTCCCAGTAGTGGCACTGGACATTCGGGCATGTAAAGGAATTGATGAGTTATTTGCTGTCCCCCTAGACTGCATATCCGATTCTGAAGAAAAGACTTTGTAGCTTTGGCACCAGTTGCTCCTATAATGGTGACTGCTTTTGTAGAAAATGGGGCTATCTTTTTGTCTATTACTGAATGTTGTGCTCCAGTATCAACCATAAAGTCCATAATTTGGTCTCCTATTTGTATTCCGACCATAGGCTCCTGGAGACCTAAAGCAAACTTGGAGCCCGGTCTGTCCTAATCCACGTCATTTTCATCTTGGAGCGTTGTGGCCAATGCTTGAATGGCCCCTCCTCCTCTTTCTCGCTGGAATTGTTCTCGATTGGCTCCTCCTCGGTTTTGGGGATAGCCTCGTCTTTCTTCTCGCCACTGATGACTGCTGTCGTCATCTTGCTGGGCGTCTCCGAGTTGCGGGCACGTATCTCTCCAATGTCCTTCTTCTCTGCAGTAGGCGCATTGGTTCACGCCTAGCTTCTGGGTCCGGCCTCCGCCTTGACCCCGCCCTCTTCCTCTGCTCCGTCGACTAGGGACACCTCCCCTTTTCTGTTCAACTATGGCCGCAGCCAAAAAATCAGCTTTCTTCTTCATCTTTCTATCACATTCTCTCTGTCTTTCATTATCACGATTCACATACACTTTATGAGCGACTTCCAGTAACTGTGTTGCATTCATGCCCGCAAACCCTTCTAACTTCTGTAATTTACGTCTAATGTCTGGTTGAGACTGGTTTACAAAAGCAGAATTCACCATACATAAACTTCCTGGTGCCTCGGGATCATAGGGAGTATACATTCTGTATGCTTCAGTTAATCTCTCATAAAAATCTGCTGGGCTCTCATCTACACCTTGGATAACTCCTGCAACTTTGGAAAGGTTCATAGCTTTTTGGCCCCCCCTTTTCAGGCCTTGTAAAAAGCCTTGGCGAAAACGGGCTAGGGCTGTGGTTCCTTCTTCTGTATTTGGATCCCAATGGGGGTCTTCATTCGGGAATTCTTTCTGGGCTGCTTCCCGATAGTCTATTCTGCTCAGTCCCTGTCCCGGAGCTACAGGGTTATCTGACATCCACTCAATAGCTGCTTTTCTAATTCGTGCTCGCTCTTCTGTCGTGAATAGGGTGGTCAGGAGCTGGCGACAATCTGGCCAGGTGGGTTGATGGGTTTCCATAATGGTAGTTACTAATTCGGTCAGCTCCTGGGGCTTGCTAGTATAGGAGGCATAATGCGACCTCCAATTTAACAGATCAGTTGTTGAGAAAGGAATATACACATAAGTTAATGGTCCCGCCACCACCTCTTCATTATCGTTCTTTATGGGCACTCCAGGGACTTGCCGTAAAGGCAGCATCTTGGCGGGAGCTGTCTTTTGGGATCTAAGGACTGTTTTCTTAACTATCTTCCCGGGGACTACTTTCGCTTTCTCAACAGGTTTCACTTTGGGTGTCTCTTTTGCCGGCCCACTGGCACTAGCAACTGCCTGTACGCTATCATCTTCACTTTGGACATTTTCTTTTTCATCCTCTTCTCCCTCTACTTCTGACTCGCTTTTTATGGCATCCTCTTCTTCAGCTGATTCCTCTCTCTGCCCTCCAGGAGGGGCTTCAGGGGTTGGGTCCCGCTCCGGCCGTCTCTGGGGTTCTGGGGCAGGACGCCGGGCTACTCTTATCGGACCTGGGGTTCGGGGCTGTCTGGGAATTATCTCCGGGGAATCAGGATCTACCAGGATGGGTTTCTTCCTGGACTTCTTATCCTGCTCTTTCATTTTTGGCTGTTCCGTTTTCTGTCTAGAATCTGTTTTCGCTAACATTATCCTGCACTGTTCCTCATAACAGCGCTGCGCCCAAGGGGGCGGATCTTCACAAATACTTAACCAGGAATCTATATAGGGGTACTGATCGGGGTGCGCTATCCGCACTCTACGATGTACTGACTGAATAATCTCTACATTAAACGTTCCCTCTCGGGGCCAGATGGGGTCTAGATCGGGCCACTCCCTAGTACACAAAATCTGCAAACGGGCTGCTGTCATTTTAATACCATAATCTCCAGAATATCCCTCTTTAAAATGTGCGATCATACATTCTAATGGAGTGTTTCTAGTAGACCCCGCCCCTCCCATTTCGATGTGTGCGCGCAACAACAGACAAAAGGGAAAAGGAGGGCGGACCGTGGGTAAGGGGTCCTCACGGCCCTGGAAACGTATAAGGAGTACAAATAACAAGACAAGACGACAATCGCTTCCCCCTTTTTGCGACCTGAACGCGGTCGCCCGGTCAGGAAATGCGCTACTCAGGGGTCCGCCTTCACTTGGTCCGTGCTGCCAGACCTCTCATTCACACTTCGTTCACACAATCATGCTAGCAACGTATCCCAGAATGCATTCGTTTCTGTCTATTCTGACTAGTCTTTTTCCCAATTACAAAAAGGATGAGGGTTTCACCCGGCGAATTCCCATGCGGGGTTACTCGGCCCTTCCTTGAGAGGTGATCATGCTCTCTTACCAATTCCCAAATATCTCGAGATTACAAATTCCAAATTCCAAGTTCCAATGGCAGTACTGCTCTTTCTATTTCTGTCTAGACACCAAATCAAAACTATACTCACCGGATCCGGTCCTCAAACTTCCCAAGCAGGCGCATGAGTTGGACCTCGGACTCCCCTCACTCGGGTTCGAGGCGTTGGCTCCAGCCGGGCCCGGCACCCGCCGAGGTCCGACCAGCTCCCTCCGATACAAGGGACCGGTGGCGCCAGGGAGCAGCCCTCGTCGGAAGGGCGCGATCCCGGCAGGACCAAGCCTATAGAGGCGGAAAGTCATGGTATATTGCCCTATATACACTTTGATTCCACAACTTCCCGGCCAACGCACCAAGAATATGTAGCAGCAAAGCGCAGACAAACCAATGATACCAGGAGTCTGTTCAAAAGGTCCAAATCATTTATTTGTGCACAAGTCTCAAGCAAGTCAAATTCAAAATGGCTGAGCAAAGTTTTCTAGCATTACAACAACTTTTATAGACTTCTGTTCCATTCTAGGTATAGAAAAACATTTCATTGGTCCCGGTACTCTCCCGTACCTCCCGTACCCCTTCCATTGGTCCCGGTACTGATAAGTCTATCCAATTATGTTCCTTCAGTGGGCATGGCACCTGCATACCCCCCTTCTAGTCCCAATTACAATGGTCAGTTCATCAACTTGTTACTTTCATACTCTCAAGGCCATAGAGCCAATTTGTGCATGCAGGGGAGCAGGGCTCTGCAACTCATCTGTCAGCACTCCCAATTATATTCCTTGCAGATGTACTTTTTCTTATCAGTAACTTTTAAACATGTTTTTCTGTATTTTTCCATCTCTCAGTTTTGCTTACCTAAGTTAGTTTAGTTCTCTTACAGAGTTCTATCCTACAATAGCAGCATATTGGGGGATGTGCAATTCCTATGTGCCTCTCCACAGGCTTCATTTACAAGTCAAGCTAGCCATGCTGGCCTGCTTATGTCAGACACCGTGGATCACAGACCTTCACCTGCCACAGTGCCATATTCTTTCTATTTTGTTATAATGGATTTAATAGTGCTCCGTGGGATACTCAGAATTTGGGATATTTTTTTATAACACAACCCTGATCTACACTTCTCCACAACTTTGTCTCTGAACTGTTTGGAGTGTTCCTTGGTCTTCATGTTGCTTACTTAGTGGTGTTGTAGAGGGGCCTTTCAGAATAGGTATATTTACACAGGCATCATATGAGAGATCATGTGACACTGATTGCACACAGGTGGACCCTAATCAATTAATTATGTGACTTCTGAGGTTAATTGATTGGACCAGATCTTATGTAGGGGTTTCATAGCAAAAGGGATGAATACATAGGCACTCACAAGTACCTTTCACTTGTTTTTTATAGAAGCTTGAACTGGATGAGGAAATGGATAGGGAGCCAGTGAAGTGACTTGAGAAGAGGGGTGACATGAGCGTGGTAACACTGGTGGAAGATTAGCCATGCAGCTGAGTTTTAAACAGATTGAAGTGGAGAGAGATTTTTTAGAGGAAGACCAGTGAAGAGGAGATTGCAATGGTCTAGATGGGAAGTGACTAGAAAATGGATATGGATCTGTTCCGAAAGGAAGGGACAAATTTTGAGAATGTTATAGAGAAAGAAATGGTAGGTTTTAGCTATCTGTTGGATATGTGCGCAAAAGGAGAGGAAGGAGCCATAGATGATCGCAAGGTTGTGAGCTAAGGAAACAGGGAGGAGTAGAGTATTATCCACAGAAACAGAGGAAGAACGAAGGGGGTCTTGACTAGACTATAAGCTGTTATGAACAGGGACTGTGTCTTACATGTCTCTGTACAGCGCTGCTATGCCTTGTAGTGCTATACAAACAATAAGAAGAATGAGAGATAGAAGAGAGGATGGAAGTGTAAGGGAGGGGGTGAAAGCCATGCACAGGAAGGATGCAAGACAATAAAAGATGTAGAAAGATGATAAGGTAAAATGGTAATGGAACTGAATGAAAGCATAGGACTGGACGGGAGGAAGCAAAGAAGATGGGCGAAGAGAAAAGAAACAGAATGGAGATGCGGGAAAATGATTCTGAAGTCCATCAAAAAGAAAGTGGAATAAAGAGACTAGGATAAACATGATTAGAAGAGAATACATCCAGAGAAAGGTAGAAAGCGATGTAATTTATTTTCAGCTTAGTCAGCATCTCTATTTTTGTATTTTGCTTTGTAAAGAAGGAAATGCACTTCTGTAAAGCGTTCCAAAAAGTAGATTTTGCCAGCATATAGCTATTTATAATGTTATTTACCTGCAGAGGATTGACCAATGGTCTCCCAGAGCAGCCCCAATGAGAGGGAGTGCAAAGCAGCAATCTTCCTGCAGGCTCCCAAACCTGGAAGTAAGCTGGTTGCCACAGGGAGAGGAAGAGATGTCATGAAATAGCCACGAGGGTTGCTGAAGGAGCATGCCTGTGAATGTTGCAATTTTAGCAACAGGATTGTAGCTGGAGGCCAATGGCAGCAGCAGAAGCAGAGAGCAGTATCGGGCCACATCGGACTGAAGCTCCACCCCACTGGGATCCTTAAAGGGATCATATCCCGGTAAAGGGAAAAATGAAGAGGAGTACCAGACCCCTTTCCATAGTGCACAGCAGCCCTAGAAAGAGGAGAATGAGAGAGGGAGGATGGTCCAGTCAGCCTAAGAGCCCCAACCAGGAACAGGGGCAGAAGATTATAGTTTTGACAGTGCTGATTGTGGCAAGCATATAGCATGTAAAACAGACATGGAAAGGGAAAAAGCATCGAGGAACCCTGGAAGAGGTCTGACATCGGAGGAGCAAGAAGACCCCCCCCCCCAGAGAGGAAGAGTGATATTAATGACTATATATGAAGGCTGAGATGAATGACAGGCATAGCGAGCCAGTGTAGGCAACACTGAAGAGAACAGAAGATCCAACAGCCCATGTACTGAGAAGATTGACGCCCATAGATTAAGGAGGTGCAATGCTGGAATCATCCCTCTCCGTCTTCAAAAGAGAGAAGAGAGACTCCCAGTGCAGAGTAGGACAGTGAGAAAGCTGGGAGAGAAAAGGGACTAACACTACAACCACACTATTTTATTTAAAACTAAAGATGCTTCATCGTGAGTTGCAAGACGGGAATCTATGTTTTTCTATCCCAGTAAACAAGCTTCTAGCAGCAGAATTCCAAATAATGCAAGGAGATCTTTTATATGGCTGCATGTAGCTCCCACCTATGGCCGGTACTGCCATTAGGTGAACTAGGAGGTCGCCTAGAGCTCTGGCGTTGCTGCGGCAATGGCTCAGAAACTGTGACACAGTGCGTACCTAAACTGGGAGTCTGCGTTGAAGGGGAGCGGAAGATGTAGACAGTAGAAGGCAGAAACTACGATGCGGCACTGGAGAGTTTATGTAAGTACTGCATCGACCGCTTTGACCCGGTGAAAAGCGGGATATAAATACAGCTAAATAAATAAATAAATAAATAAAAAAATCACGGTTTCCGAGCCATTCCCTCCACTACAGGCCCTGGAGAGGGGCAACAGCAGCAGGTAATGGGGGTGGGAGAGGGCAGCAGGATGCAGGGCCCACCTAGGTCACCTCCAATTCTTGCACCGGGCCTGCTCCCACCCTTCCCTAGGAGAAGTACTACTGACAGAGATGCTAGGTCTCAGTCCTTAGAAGTATGTCTTTCTCAGTCTCACACTTTGAGCCCCTTCTCTCAAGCATTAGAGCCACAGAACCAATATACTGTTTGTTGTGTTCCTCCACAAGCCTGTTGGCCTGCTGCACCCCAGTTGCTGCCCCCCCCCCAGGTCTGACTCTGCTGCAAGTGCACTAAGAGCGAGGGCAGCTGCCAGAGACTAGGAGTTGCAGGAGCTGCTGTTGTGCCAGTGCTATGGCCCGCTGCTGTAAAGCTGGAGACAACGACTCAGTTGCACCTGACTCAACTCCTGCTCGCCCGCTGTCTGCCCAAAGCACGATATGAAAGGACTAGAAACTTGGCTTTCTTCTTTCTTGCCCCCTCTCTGAAGCTGCCTCCCAGCCCAGCTCCGTCTTGAGACTAACTACAAAAAATTCAAAGTTCTTTATGAACAGGTTTTTGGGATTGGGCTGGACCCCCTGCGATGATAAAGTTATGCCAGCTGCCTCTGCCTACTTTTTAGCTCTCTTCTTCCTTTCCTGTCGACAGTTGTAATTCCTTTCTAACTGATTTCCTATAGATTTAATTGTAAACCGCTTTGTGTGCTTGCTAAAGGCGGTATATCAAATCCAAGTAAACTATAGCTCTAAACTACTGATCCTGATCCCTGCACGCTTAAGAGACAAGCCTAAGAAACAAAAACTCAAGAGGCTCACCTTCTTGTCCACTGCCCCCTCTCTTTTCCCTGCACTGTGAAATCTCTACATATACCTTTAGCCACTGAGCGGAGTGCAACTTTCAGCCCAGAGAATCTATGATGTTGCCTCCATTCTGCCTATCAGAAGCTCCAAAGAAAAGCAAATGCTGTTTTATGCTGCTTTTTCCATTTCCAAAGCAGTACTACTGTTGTGGTCAACATTATTGGCACTTTGCAGTTCAACCCTTTAATGTCCAATATCTCCTAAAAAAAAGTGGACAGTGAAATGGCTCTGGACAAGCTCTTTCCCCACGGTAGCAGCTCCTTTTAGTTATATTTTATTAATAAGAATTACTTAGCTTACAAAGTTAGTGCTGTTGAAAGCAGCTTGGGAATCCCACAACGACATGCCATCCTCGGACCCTGCTTCAGGATTATAGGCGCGTGAGAAATTGGAATCCTATAATCCTGAAGCAGGGTCCGAGGATGGCATATCGTTGTGGGATTTCCAAGCTGCTAACTTTCAACAGCACTAACTTTACAAGCTAAGTAATTCTTATTAATAAAATATAATTAAAAGGAGCTGCCACAGCGGGGAAAGAGCTTGTTTATCCTTCCCTTGGCTGGCATATCTGATAAAAGGTAATTTATATATATTTCTGCTACTCACTATTGGGATCTTATTTAGTTGAGGACTTGATTATCAGCACCCTTATAAACCATTCAAATCATTTTGAACAGAAGAACCACAATCCCATTGCAGTAAAATTAGGCACACCTGTGATCAATTGTCAGTACTCACATGACTTAAATCAACCAATGAATGATGGCTCTAATGTTTAACATGGTCACATTCACTCCCTGTTCCATTTTCACAATGGTGAGGACAAGAGAGCTGCTTGAGACCATCAGAAAAGCCATTAACACCAAACATCAAACTTCAAAGGGGTACAAGGCCAACTCCAAAGACCTTGGGGTTCCTGTTTCAAAGGTTTGCAATGTTATTAAGAAGTTTTCTGCTCATGGAACTGTCAAGAACCTCCCAGGATGTGGTTAGAAGAGGAAAATTAATCAAAAAAATCTTCAAAGGTTTATGTGAGCTGTTGGAAAACACCATGTACAGCATCCAAAGAGCTTAAGGCTGACCTGGAACAATCTGGAGTGGTGGTTTCAACCCGCACCATATGCCACACACTAAACAAAGAAGGACTTCATGGGTGAAGGCCAAGAAGGACCCTACTGCTCAAAGACAGACATTAGAAGGCACACCTGATCTTTGCTCAAACCCACCTTGAGAAACCACAATCCTTCTGGGAAAATGTTTTGTGGACAGATGAAACTAAACTTGAACTCTTTGGTATTGCAGACCAGTGATACATTTACAGGTGAAGAAATGAAGCTTATAAGGAAAAAACACCCTTCCTACAGTTAAATATGTAGCCATAATGTTCCATAATGTTGTGAGGTTGTTTTGCTGCCTCAGGAACTGGAGGCCTGGAATGTATTAAAGGAATCATGAAATCAGAGGACTACTAAGGTATTCTGGAGCGAAATGTTCTACTTGGTGTCAAAAACAAAGTCCAGCAGGACAATGGCGAAAAACATACATCTAAAAGTACAAAAGAATGGTTAAAAAAGGAACAAATGGACTGTTTTAAACTGGCCAGCACTGGGTCCTGATTGCAATCCAATCAAGAACTTTTGGAAAGAGCTGAGATCTGCCATTGGTAAAAGGAATCCTGAAAACATTCATGAGCTGAACAAATTGCAATTGAAGAGTGGGAGAAACTACCAGCAGAGAGATGTAAGAAACTTATAGATGGCTACAAGAAATGTTTGGAGGCTGTCATCACTGCCAAGGGCTGTGCGACCAAATATTAGTGAAGGGTGCCATTAATTCTGTCCAGGTCATATTTTGTTTATTTCTCAGAAATTTCTATGTCTAAGTTGCACAGACTTCTTTTTTTTGTTGCATACCTTTGAATATACTATTAAAATATTGTGATGACAATAGTTGGAATATTTCCAATGATTTCTCAAGATATTGTACACAACATACCTAAAATGCAAAGGTGCTATATGTTGACCACAACTGTATATTAAAATGTTTCTATATTTATTCCCTGGATGCACCATATGAAAAAAATCTCTCACTCTGGAGCACCATCCGCTTTCAGCAATATTTCATTTATTTTAGTTTCCTCATGTCCGGCTCATCACAGAGAAGCCAGGTGTGAACCAACTCTGCAATGAACTGGACATGAGGAAACTAAAATGAATAAAATATTGCTGAAAGCGGATGGTGCCTGCACTTGGCACTGTGCGTCACACAGAGCAGATTGGGGAGATTTGTTCTCTGCTGTTCTCACTGATTTGTTATTATTACAGCCATCACTGACTCACATATGCTGAATTTGAAGCAGCTATTTGCAGACCTAACAATTCTGAGTGGAACAGAGGGGCTAGGCAATTTCACTGTTGTATTTAGCGTTAGCCTGTGGTAAGCTGTTGGGGTTTGACTGTTGGGGTAAGCTGTGGGGTTTCACTGGGACACAAATTCCTTGTGCTTCTGAGTTACAGGGTGGAACCTGGCACCTGGTCATAATTATCAAAAAACATCTAATGCTTTTTGACGGCCAGTAAAAAATAGTTGGTCTGTTTAGTTTCCATTCCTATGTTAGCTTTCCACCCTACTATATAATAGTAATTTTGTATTAACCACTTTTTCAGTTCTAATTCAAGGCTGCTCTATTTTAGTTTCCAGTGTTAGTTTGGACATCACTAAATAATACTCATTTTTTAGATCACTTTTCTAATTTTAGTTCAAGATGGTTTACAATTGTAATACTCCTCCATCCACTGGGTACTTACGAACTTAAGAGGCATATTTATTCTGGTAGCATGAGTTTTTGGCACCATGCTAAAAAGTAGTGTGGGGCTCTGCGCTAAAAAACACACGCTATCTGGGCAGCAGGAGTCTGGGTGGTGCCTAAGTGGGACACAGGCATTCCTGCTAGCAGCAATGTTGGCATGTGCCTGAAAGACCACGCTGCTGGTGCTTGGTGGTGCCAGCACAATAGATGGTGGCAGTTACTCCCCATGGTGGTATTACTGCAGCAAGCTGCGCTGAATTCAGGGGATGTCTATTTCTGCCCCCTGCATCTCATAGGGGTATGTTTACTAAGGCACGGTAATGTAGCATTGGTAACATTACCACGCGGTAACGTTACCGGCAGCAGTATAGTAACAGGGATCTGCAGTATAGCCTACCTCTAGCACCACAGGGTGAACACAGAACCTGCACAGTGGCATGGTCTGTAGCTGATCTGTGCCAATATCACACATTGTCAGTTCTTCATACCAAGCTGAGGTGCTGGAGAGGTGCATTCTCCATTTGGTGATCAGCTGTAGACTGCTGTTCTGCATGTGCATTGCATCATAGGTACTGGTGGGGTAACCTATCCTGGCACACACAGCACACAGTTTGTGTGGTGACCTGCGGTCTTTCTGTTTCTAGCCATTGCTATGTAAAGAGACATGGAAGTGTAGCCTATTGGTTAGTACAATGACTCCCTAGACAAGGGTCATGGGTTCAATTCCACTGTGTTCTCATTTTTTTCTGCCTGTCCTACTCAAATCATTTTCATGCCATTCCCAGTCACATCTCTGCAGATCTGTGCTGCCAGCCCATAACATCCTCACCTCAGTTGCCAACCATCCTTCAGCTCATCTATCTGCGTCTGTCAGCTGTGTAGAGTCCTGTCTTCTTGTGCAGGCTGCTACCCCATGTCCTGCCACTGGTACCCTTTTCTACATTGCGACTCTTCATACTTGCCTTGCTTGTGCCTGATCTGCATGGCACCACTACTCCTCTGTCCTCCTATCATTGCAAATATCCTTCCACCTCTGTCTCCATTAGAGGACACATATTCCCATCCTCTGCCACCCACTGTCATTGCAGCACTTTACATTGCCAACATCCTGTGCATCGGTACAGCTGCCTCCAACATGTTTGTCCACTTTACTGGCTGCCACATAGGATGCTCGCAGATATGGCAGGTCCATCAGCTCCCACCTCTCCTTCCTTCCATCACTTGTTCATTGCCTTTCCTTGGTGCTCTATCCTGTGTTAGGGTTACAGCTCTTTTCATGCCTTACAGTTCATGCTTGTGAACTTGAACCACCTTACAGCCCTTAGGGCACCTTACTGCCCTTAGGGTACCTTAACTTAAGGCACCTT
Source organism: Ichthyophis bannanicus (assembly GCA_033557465.1). Lineage (NCBI taxonomy): Eukaryota > Metazoa > Chordata > Amphibia > Gymnophiona > Ichthyophiidae > Ichthyophis > Ichthyophis bannanicus. Next base: position 952,247,499 of record CM066033.1, on the reverse strand, counting down.
AATGTCCTTAGGGCACCTTACTGCCCTTAGGGCACCTTAACTTAAGGCACCTTAATGTCCTTAGGGCACCTTAACCTAAGGTGCCTTATAAGTTGCCCTAACCTAAGGTGTCTTAACCCAAGGCGCCTTAGGTTAAGATGCCTTAATTCAAGGCGCCCTAAGGGTTTTAAGGCACACTAAGGGCTTTAAGGCACTCTAACCTAAGGCACCTTAGGTTAAGGCACCTTACAACCCTTAGGGCACCTTGAATTAAGACTCCTTAGGTTAAGGCATCTTAAGTTAGGGCGCCTTAAAGCCCTTAGGGTGCCTTGTCAGCCTTAACATGCCCTGTTTGTCAGCTTAACATGCAATGTCCCGTTAACGTGTGTTAAACGGCCAAGGCGCCCTTTAACGTACTTTAAACAGCCCATTGCTACCTTTACACTGGAACACCCCCTGCCTGCCCACTTCCTTATATGGCATCGGTAAGATTAACACTGCACTTTTTGCCAGTGACATTACCGCCGCTTAGTAAACATACCCCATAGTATGGCTCAAATCTATGTTACTAGCATGGGGCATAGAATACATGCCCCTAAGAATATAAGAAGTGCCATATTGGGTCACACCAGGAGTCCGTAAAGTCAGCCATCTTGTTTCTGCCAATCCTGGTCACAAATATCTGGCAGGATCCCAAGGAGTAGATCCATTCTTTCTTGTTTATACCCAGAGATAAGCGCTGACAGTCTCATTTGGCTAATAATTGTTTGTAGACTTCTCCAGGAATGTATTTAATCCTTTTAAACCCAGTTATACTAATACCTCCACCATATTTTCTGGAAATAAATTCCACAGCTTAATTGTACTTTGAGAGGCCGATGCAAAGAAGGGTGCTAGGCTCTGCGCACAAGTTAGCTCCGTTTTAGTGCACAATTCTGTGTGCTACCAGTGCAAGAACAAGATCTGCAAATGAGCTAACTTTGCGTAAAGCCTGGAGCAGAAAGCAGTGCACAGCAGATTTAGATTCATTTACATGGATGGTAATGAAGCAATTAACTATGCAGCACAAATGCAGAGGAAGTGCACAGAGGACCAGGAGGCTGATCTCACTGCTGGGATTTTAATGCAAGGTCTGAGGAGACATAAAGGGCAGCTTATTCTACAGCCAGTGCCAGAAAAGAGTTCATGCGTGTTTCTTTTGCGTGAAGATGGTGGGATGTTATTCTGTGCATAGCAATTTTTCAGTATTTTTATGTATCTGTAATATAATATAATTTGTATTTAGCTCACTACTTTCCAGTAGTGGTTGAGGTGAGTTACAGTACTTTCAGATACAGTAAGTATTCCCTTGTCCTCTGGGGGCTTACAATCTCATTTTGTTTCTAAGGTAATAGCGGGTTTAGTAACATGCCGAAGGTCACAAGAAATGTCAGTGGATTTAAAGCCTGGTCTCTCTGGCACCCAGACCACTGCTTTTACTCCCACTGGGCTATTCCCCCAGCATGCAGAATAGCAGTCCATCATATGTGTGGATGTTATGCATATGCAGCTCTGACATGCTGAACAGTGTATGGTGCATCACTGTTGCATGCAAATAACATCCATGCATATGATGTAATGCTACTGCATTCTGCACATAATAATATTACAAAACTGTATTATGCAGAATAACATCCCATCATGCATCTGGCATGTGCACATGGGTTCTGTACGTGCTCTCCCAGGTTAGCATACAGTTTTTACACATATCTTTTTTGCATGCTTTTTCTTTGCAGCATTGGGGAGCTAATTTTCAGTGTTAGGCTTGCATTAGAAAACTGTGTGCTGAACTTTAGTGCATCATCCCCCTACTGAAAAAATATTTTCTCCAGTTAGCTTCATAGTGCCTCCTTGCCTTAGTACTATTTGAACAGGGAAATAACCATTCCTTATTTACCTGTTTTACTCCACTAGCGATTTTATAGACTTCTATCATATCACACATCACATAACATCTCGAAGCTGAAGAATTTTAACCTGTTTAGCCTACTGACCTCTTATGGTTCTGTGGTAGGCGAAGGCCTATGATCCATGCTGCTTGAACTAAGCAGGCAGGTCTAAGCAGCTTGACCTGTAAATGAAGCTTGTGGTTAGGCCCAGTGAAATGAACCCCCCCCCCCTTCAATGCTGCTATTAGAGAAACGAAACTTAGCTAAGGCATAAGAGAGCCCAGCTAAGGAGAATCGAAACTTAAGAGAAATAGAGAAAACAACTTTAATTGGTAACTGATAAGAATGTGAAAAACTCCTATAGAATTAATTAACTCTGCAGAAAGCAAGGTTACAGTGCCCTGCTTTCCCACATGTTTTAGCAAGCCAGTGACCTTGGAGAAAGATGTATCAAAAGTCTAAGAACTGTCCATTGTAATGAGGACTGAAAGGGGGGCAACCAGGTGCTGAGCCCAGATCAAGGTCCTCATTGGACAACTACGTAGTGGTACCGGGACCAATAGATGGGTGAGAGGGGTTACTGGGACCAATGAAAAGTTTGCCTATGTCTAGAATGGAGAAGAACGGTATAAAAGTTGTTGTTTTGCTAGAAACCATTGCTCAGCCATTTTGAATGTGATTCTGCTTGAGTCTTGTGCACAAATAAATGATTTGGACCTTCTGAACAGACTCCTGGTATCATTGGATTGGATTGTCTGCATTCTGCTGCTACAGTTCCACTATGGGGTATGTTTACTAAACCGTCTTAATGTTACCGGCGCTAGTTGCAGCGATAATGTGAAGAATACCATATGTAATGGGGAAGAGACATCCGGTGATATGGAAACAGAGGATCCTGAGTGCAGTAGGGCTGTTTCTGGTAGGAAGGATAAGCTCAGGACACCCAGTTGCCAGGAGCAACACAAACAATCCCAGCCACGAGGGCAGGAACCCTGCCCAGCTAGCAAACAATCCCCATCTCCTGGGCCTGATAGCTTTCACCTGGGAGGGGGAAGGGCTAGATTAGCTCCCAAGCAAATGTATAAGAAACGTTCATTAGAGTTTAGCAACAGCAAAGGGAACAGCAAGAGAGAGAACAGGGAAGACGGAGGAGAACAGAATCAGCTGGAAGGTTTGTGCAAGCTGAGGTCTGGCTCTTGGAAGCAGCGTCTGTCCCGATGTGAAAGGAAAACGTATGTAAGTGATTCAGAGGATTCTGATTCTGAATGTGAGAGAGAGAGACAGAAAGCAGCTGACAGCAATAACTGGAGGAGCAGGGCACAAAAACCCTTTGACCAAAACTCCAGGTATTTATCCTATGGTGAAGGCACCCAAAGGGAGAAGTTACCAGTGAGGATAGCTGGGAAGCACTTACAAGCTCCAAGGAGTGAAAGATATACAGTGCAAGACATTTGTATGTCAGAAGAAGAGGGTGAGCAGCCAGAATGCAGTGAAAAACCTCTAAGGTTTAAACCCCATCCTGAGAGAGCTGTGCACGGACTTTCTCCTGCCTCAAAGCCAGAAGGTAGGCTGTATAATCATTGTAAAAGTGGTTATAAGAATTTCTCTCATAAGAACTATAAAGAATAGGACTCTCCTCTAAGCTATGCCAAGAGATATAGTAAAGTTGATCCTTATCTCCTAGAGGAAATAATAGGGAAGCCTCTAGAACAGACAGCAGAGAATAATCTGGAAACGTTGTATACAAGGCAGAAGTTGTATTCAGCTGATAGCCAGCCTGAGTCAATGCTAATTGATCCTCCAGATGAACAGTTGTCTGATACTCAGATGGATTGTACGTTAACAGTTACAAATGATAGGATTTCACTGTGCTGAGCCAGATATCTTGAAGAAGCTGGTCAACTGGCAGTTGAGAAGCACAGGACTTTATTTCCTAATACCAAGGGACTGTATGCAATGAATACCGTACCATTTGTGATTTAAGTTGGAAGCTGTTATAAGTTACTTTTCCTACCTTATGCCAGAGTGTATGGCTTTTTGCTCCTATGTTACTTTGTGTTTGAATCCGCCCCGGGAGGGGAATTAAAAGCCTGTCTTTGCCTGAACCACTCGATTCACGACTACAACTTATTGAAAAGGTCCACAACTACACCCTTAATCTTTCAATAAAAGGTCTCCAGGCTACCTAACCCGTATGCTGAAGCTACGGGCGGACTACTGGTGACACATATAAGGAGTGGGCGTTACGGCGGCAAGGTAGCAAGAATCTGTATCGCGCAGTAGTGTGCGCTGTGGCACGTTGACGCGTGTTAACCCTAAGTTCATGCCAGCGCAGTGTTAAAAGCTATAAAGATGTAGCCCACTGGTTGCTGCAATGACTGTGGAGGCTAGTGGTCATGAGTTTGATCCTGCAGTGGTGTTATGTAAGAAGGCTGTCTGAGGCAATTCCTTTTAATCTAAATCAATGCTGTCTGAGGAATTTCCTTTTTTAAGTTAAATCAGTGCTGCCAGCAAAAACACCCTCACAGTGCCGTAACATAAGGTGCCGCATAAGGCACCCTATAAGGCACTCCATAGGGCACATTATAAAGTGCACTGTCTGCCAAGGCGCCTTCTAATGTACCCTATAGGGCGCTTTATAGAGCGCCCTTTGAGGCACCTTAAGGTTACAGCACTGTGAGGGTGTATTTTGCTGGCAGCACTGATTTAAATTAAAAGGAAAAGCCTCATACAGCCTTCTTAAATAACACCACTGTGGGATCAAACCCATGACCTCTGCCTCCACAGTCATTGAAGCAACCAGTGGGCTACATCTCTATAGCTGCTAGCACACTGCTGGCTGGCTACAGAAAGACTGTAGGTCACCACACAAACTGTCTGCTGTGGTTACCAGGATAGGGTAAACCACCCGTACTCATGATGCACTGCACATGCATATCAGCAGTCTACAGCTGATCACATAATGGGGTATGCACCCCCACAGCACCTAGGTCTGCTAGGGGGAACTGACCGTGTGTGTTACTGGCACAGAGTAGCTATAGACCGTGCCATTGTGCGGGTCCTGTGCTCACCCTGAGGGTGAGGTGGGGTGCCCAGCACCAGGTCCACAGCACCTGGCTTAGTTGAAATAGGCTATGCTGCAGGTCCCCATCATTGCCAGTGTGTGAGAGATAGTCTTTGCAGACACACCTAGGATACATCTGTGTCCATTTGTATTTCCCAGTCATGTTTAGCCCTTGTGAACTATGATGCACCCAGAATAGCGCATATCCAGTGTGGGTGCCATGGTCACATGTTAAGGGTGGTGTTTGGACCCAAAAGCAGATTATGTAGCACCACCCAACTTGTTCTCTGTGGCTCAGGGTGGGGGACAGGATCTCCCCCCAACAGATCCACATTCTGCATCTCTGCAATGATGGCAGTAGAAAGGACCATCAACCCCAGTCCTGCTGGGGAACAGGCACCCTACAGGGCAGTCAATGCAGATCTGTACGCATCACATAAGGCAATGGCAGACAGGCAGAACACTGGAAAAGCTCAGCTGCCCCCCACCACTATCTGACATTCACCAGCAGAGAGCACAGTCAGTCTCCACCCGCTGCACCCTGCAAGGTGTTCCAGCCATACACATGCTAACTGCAGATAGTCTGCTAGCTAGTGCATAGTGCATGTTCCTGGAGGAACCGTGTGCACCCAAAAATGGGATGTGAGCACACACACCATAAGAACATAAGATATGCCATACTGGGTCAGACCAAGGTCCATCAAGCCCAGTATCCTGTTTCCAACAGTGGCCAATCTAGGTCATACGTACCTAGCAGTTTCCCCAAAAAGCACAGGTTCCACAATGCTTGTATTGGGTCAAGCATTGATATCCTGGGTCCCTTCTTAATAATGGTTTATGGATCTTTCCTCCAGGAACTTGTCCAAACCTTTTTTAAACCCAGCTACACTACATCCTCCGGTAATAAATTCCAGAGTTTGATTACACCAGGGGTCTTCAAACTTTTTAAACAGGGGGCCAGTTCACTGTCCCTCAGACCGTTGGAGGGCTGGACTATAGTTTAAAAAAAAACTATGAACAAATTCCTATGCACACTGCACATATCTTATTTTGAAGTATAAAAATGGGAACAAATACAATATTTAAAATGAAGAACAGGTAAAGTTAAATCAACAAACTTACCAGTATTTCAGTGGGAACTATGGGCCTGCTTTTGGCTAATGAGATGGTCAATGTCCGGTTCCATATTTGCCACTGCTAGTCGTAACAAGTGATGCAAGTGTGCGGGGCCATGTGCAGAGACTCAGCGCGGGGCCTCATTTGCATAAGGGGCCTCATTTGCATAAATATTTGCATAATGTTACCATACACTAACTTTTAGTAAACATGCCTCTTCATGAGTGTATGGATAAAGAAAGACTAAAAGATTTCTATATTACTATAATCCAGTGCCAACCACCAGGCACATTAGGAACTACTACAAACACTGCCCATTTAGAACCCATAGCAAACCCGCCGTATCATAACAGCACTACCAGGACTCACAAAGCACCATACCCTACCTATCAAAAGGCAACACTGCAAATATTAAACCAATACATTTCAGAGAATAACAATACATGACCTACTGGGGAAAGAGAACAAGTGGCAATGTCAAATAGGAATTACATAAGCAGAATACCTCAGCTCAGTTACACATGCAGAACACAGACCATCACCAAACAAGGAATCACAATTTAGAAACAGGAAGACAATAATTAAACTGGGAACCCTAAAAAGCCAAACTTGGAATGTACAACAACAATGCAGAAATAAAACTATAAATTAATTTCCTCTTGTACTAAACAAAGCACAGACGTTAATGATGCACATTTCCCAGAGCTGTCATATTCCAGTTAATAAATTCAAAATAAGGAGATATCTTTGTACCTTTTGTGCATTTTTTTCAGTTGCAATTTCTCCAGACACTTTCTTCTGGTTTCTTTGTGTCTTCTGCTAACTCTCCATCGTCTGCTGTCCATTTGTCCTTTCTTCTCTCTTCTAGTTTTTTTCCATTCTCTTACATCTGCTTTAACATACTAATCTTTCTCCTTTTGCTCTTTCCTCATTCCTATTTCATCCACTCAAATTTTACCCCTCCATCCTCAATCCCCACTTACTCTCCCAATACCCGGCCAATTGTAGATTTTTCTTCCCTCCCACACAAAATATTTTTCCCCTCTCCATTTCACTCTCCCAGCCCCATCCCATTCTAATCTCCCCCAACATCAGCTCCCTTCTAGTTCCAGCCCCACCCAGTATCTGCTCCCTTCTAGTCCCCGCATCAGCCCATTTCCAGTCCTAGCTCCCCCATCCATTTCCAGTCCTATCCGAGTCCCTCCATCAGCTCATTTCCAATACTAGCCTCCCATCAGCCCATTTCTAGTCCTTTCCTAGCCCCACCATCAGCCCATGTCAAATCCTAGCTCCCCTCCACTCAGCCCATTTCCAATCCAAGCCCCCCATGAGCCTACTTCCAGTTCCAGCCCCTTCATGAGTCCATTTCAATTCAAGCCCTCACCACAGCCCATTTCCAATCTTAGCTTCCCCCAACACCCAATTCCCAGTCCTATCCTAGCCCCTTCATCAGCCCATTTCCTCTCCTAGCGCCCTCCCCTCACAGCCCATTTCCATTCCAATCCCCCTCCCCATCAGCTATTTGCAGTTCAAGAACCCCCTACCCCTCAGCCCATTTCCATTCCAAGCCCCCGTCCCCATCAGCTATTTGCAGTTCAAGCCTTCCCTTCCACTCAGCCCATTTCCAGTCCTAGCAGCCACCCAACCCATTACCAGTCCTAGCTATCCCATAGCCTATTACCTGTCCTAAACCCCCATCAGCCCACTCCCAGTCCTAATCCCATCAGCCCATTTCCAGTCCTAATCCCCATCACCCAATTTTCAGTTTAAGCCCACCCCCATAGCCCATTACCAATCGTAACCCCCCATCAGCCCACTCCCAGTCCTAATCCAATCAGCCCATTTCCAGTCCTAACCCCCCATCACCCAATTTTCAGTTTAAAACCCCCCCCAGCCCATTACCAGTCCTAACCCCCCATCAGCCCACTTCCATTCCAAGCCCCCGTTCCCATCAGCCCCTGCGGTCTTAACAGAGCCACGAAAGGGAAACTCTCCCTTCGTGCTCTGAAAGCTGGTTTCAACTGCAGAGAGGGAGCTGATGCAGGGAGGGCAGGCTCTGCCGGGCAGGGGGGGCCCCGCGGGACACTGGAATCTGCCGCGGAGGCAGCAGCAGGCTGGCAGCAGACAGCTTTTTTTTAAAAAATGTAAAATTTACTTTTAAAGCAAAAACACCCGGTGGGCCGGATAAATTTCCTCGGCGGGCCGCATGTGGCCCGTGGGCCGTAGTTTGAGGACCCCTGGATTACACGTTGCGTGAAAAAATATTTTCTTTTATTAGTCTTAAATAGTTTACCCTGTAGCTTCATTGCATGTCCCCTAGTCTTTCTACATTCTGATAATGTAAACAATCGATCTACATTTACCCGTTCCACTCCGTTCATTAATTTATAGACTTCTATCATATCTCCCCTCAGCCGTCTCTTTTCCAGGTTAAAGAGCCCTAACCTTTTTAGCCTTTCTTCATAGGAGTATCCTTCCATCCCCTTTACCATTTTGATGGCTCTCCTCTGAACCTTTTCTAATAACGCTATATCCTTTTTAAGATATGGTGACCAGAATTGCACACAATATTCAAGGAGCAGTCTCACCATGGGACGATATAGAGGCATTATAATATCTTTTGTTTTATTTTCCATTCCTTTCCTTATGATACCTTGCATTCTATTTGCTCTCTTGGCCACCGCTGCACACTGGGCCGAGGGCTTTAACATGCTATCCACAATGACGCCTAAATCTTTTTCCTGGGTGGTGGTTCCTAATGTGGAACCTTGAATCGTGTAACTATAGTTTGGGTTGTTCTTCCCTAGGTGCATAACTTTGCACTTGTCCACATTAAATTTCATCTGCCATTTTGATGCCCAATCTTCCACTTTATCAAGATGCTCTTGCAATTTTACACAATCCTCTTGGGTTTTAACAACTTTAAATAGTTTTGTGTCATCTGCAAATTTGATAACCTCACTTGTTATTCCTTTTTCTAGGTCATTTATGAATATGACAAAAAGCAGCGGACCCAGCACAGATCCCTGGGGTACACCACTATTCACCTTTCTCCATTTGCTTTCTTTTAACCAATTCCTGATCCACAATAGTACACTGCCTCCTATCCTATGACTCTTTAGTTTTGCTAAAAGTCTCTGATGAGGGACCTTGTCAAAGGCTTTCTGAAAGTCCAGATACACTATATCAACAGACTCACCTTTGTCCACCTGTTTATTCACACCTTCAAAAAACATAACAGATTAGTAAGACAAGATCTTCCTTGTCTAAAGCCATGTTGGCTGTCTCCCATTAGGCCATGACTATCTACATGCTGAGTAACTTTGTTCTTTATGATGGTTTCTACCATTTTTCCCGGTACTGACGACAGGCTCACTGGTCTGTAGTTTCCCAGATCACCCCTGGAACCTTTTTAAAAATTGGCATTACATTGCCGATCCTCCAATCTTCAGCTATTACAGATTATTTTAATGAAAGTTCACAGATTAATAATAGCAGGTCTGCAATCTCATATTTTAGTTCTTTCAACACCCTTGGATGTATACCATCCGGCCCAGGTGATTTGCTACTCTTCAGTTTATCTAATAGTTGTAATACATCTTCCTAATGTATTGATATTTTCTTCAATTCTTCCACATCTTTAAATACCACTTCAGTCATGGGTAACATCCCTACATCTTCCTTAGTAAAGACCGAAGCAAAGAATTCATTCAGTCTCTCGGCTATCGCCTTGTCGCCTCTTAGTGCCCCTTTAACCCCTCTATCATCTAATGGACCAACTGACTCACAGGTTTTTTGCTACGAATGTACTTGAAAAAGTCTTTAGTTCGCGTTTTTGCTTCCACAGCAAGCTTCTTCTCAAATTCTCCCTTTTCCTGCCTTATCAATGCCTTGCATTTGACTTACCAGTGCTTGTGCTGTTTCCAGGTTTCATCATTTGGCTCTGTTTTCTATTTCCCGAAAGATGGTATGTGAAGGTATGTCAGTGATTGGGCCCCAGAAAAGAAAACCCATAAATATCACTTGAAAGAAATACTGTATAGCACTATGGGGGAACCTAGCCATGCCATGGTCACTGCTCATTAAGGGTGAGAGTGACCTCCCAGCATGACATGCTTTGGCCACCCAGTCCATGCAGGTGGTGGTCGGACACTACAATGTCCCAGCCATTGCCCTATGCCCTGTGCAGATGCATCCTGTCCGGGCCATACCCACAGTACCTTGCTCCTCATTATGCACATTGGCAGGCTAACACTGGAAACAGTGCAAGCAGTGTGGGCTCAGTAAGGTGTAGGCAGCCACAACACACTGGATAGACATACACACACTCCCATACCTATGCCAGCATTGTGCAAATATAGAGGTTTGTGGCAGCCCTGGCCACCACACCAGTCCTGAGCACAGTGCGGGCATTGCTATGGTATGCAATACTGTTGGGGTGGTAAACACTGTCAGAAGCAAAAAATGAAACACACTCCACAGATATCAGAAAGGTTGCTATGATGAATCTCTGTCAACAAATCGTGTTTAACTTAGGATTTGTTAGCTGACATTACTCATAGCAACCTTTTGATATATGTGGAATGTATTCCCAAGTTTAGGACGGCATTGCTAAGGTATGCAGGTGCCAGTATTGGGAGATGCTGCTCCGTGCAGGGCCCAACAGCCTGATTCTCCATGAGGCTTTGGATAGTGGAGCCTGTGGGTGTGGGTGTTTGTGCCCCAGTTGGCCACTGCTCTAGGGCAGGGGTTCCCAACTCCGGTCCTGGTGGGCCAAACACTGTTCAGGTTTTCATGCTGTCCCTAATGAATATGCATGAGATACATTTGCATACAATGGGGGCGGTGCATACAAATGCAGCACAGGCATATTTATTAGGGACAGCATGAAACCTGAATGGTGTTTGGCCCTCCAGGACTGGAGTTGGGAAAGTCTGCTCTAGGGATTGCACATGTTTATGGTGTCTGTGCTCTGTAGGTTAAAATATAGGCGTTTCAGGCATGTTTATTTTATCTGCAATAAAGGTTCCGTCTTTATTAACACGGTTTAGTACTGGGTAAAATATGGAGACAAGGTTGGCAGGAGCCACAGCTGGGGCTTGAACTTGTGATCCTCTGCCCATGAACACACTGGCTGTGGGTACTGCAACAAACTGTTGCCACAGGGGCAGATCATTCCCTGGGGATACCATGACTGTTCGTCAGACAGACCTTGTCTGTTGCAGTGCACGGCTCCCTCCTAAACGGGGCTTGGCCGTGGTCTGCTGTGGGCAGATGCCTCTGCCACCAGAATCCCTCCGCCACCATGCTGACATGCCCTTCTGCCGGTGGTGCTGGGGGTGTGCAGTCCCAGGCCATCCAGTGTGCCGGTAGGTGGCTGCCTATGGTGCGTGATATGGGGTAGGGGTGCCTGCATAGACATCCACGTTTCCCCCGGCGCCGCCTGCCAATGTTATGTGCCCTTTGGGGTACCTGCTGGGTACTATCCCCTGGGACACTGTGGGACACACACTCGTGGCCATGTTTGCCCTTGGTCAGTTGCTGCCCTGCTGGTTTTCTGCTTCCACATTCCTATGTGTCACCTAGGCATCTGCTTAGCCCACCCTGTGCCCCAGCTGCCACACTGCTTGCCCCGCCTACAGCCCCCTGTACTCCATTTGCAGCCTCACCGTAGTGCCCTCTCGCACTTGGGCACTATGCTGTTGCTGCACATGTATCACTACTATAACTTTTCTTGGTTTCCCTGCCTTTGCTGCACATGTTTTCACTGGCTAATTTTCAGACCTTCATTTGACGGTGTTAGTATGCATGGGGCCTCTCCCCGCCCACTCTCCGCCCATTGACGCCCTTATCTCTGCCCCTAGGGAGCCTTACTCCGCCCTCTGGGGAGCCGTACTCCACCCTCTGTGCACTTTAACGCCGCCGGAGACGTTATCGCGCGATACGTGATGTTCTCGCATGGTAATTCGCCATTATCATGTGATAACATCACGTACATGTGATAATATCGCAGCTGCGCCATTAGCGCCATTTAGTAAACTTACCCCTATATCTTTTTTGAGATAAGGTGATTAGAATTGCACACAGTATTCAAGATGTGGTTGCACCATAGATTGATACAGAGGCATTATCATATTCTTTGTTTTATTCTCTATTCCTTTCTGAATAATTCTGATTGTTCTTTTGACCATGGCCGCACATGGAGCAGAAGATTTTGATGTAGTGTTCACAAGATCTTTTATCTGGGAGGTAGCTACTAATATGGCACCCAGCATCATGGAGTCATAGTTATTTTTCTCTGTGTGCACCACTTTGCCCTTGTTCCCATTAAATTGACTGCTACTACTGAGCATTTGTATAGCGCTACAAGACATACACAGCGCTGCACAGATACATGTAAAAGACAGTCCCTGCTCATCACAGCTTACAATCTAATCAAGACAGACAACACAGTAGCTGTAGACATGGGATACATCTAGGGAGAATGGTAAGGAAACACAAGGAGATCAGGTGAATCAAGATCCGAAAGCAGCAGCGAAGAGGTGAGTTTTTAGCCTAGATTTGAAAAGGGCCAAAGTAGGTGCCTGACATACAGACTCAGGTAGTTTGTTCCAGGCATAAGGAGCAGCAAGGTGAAAGGAGCGAATTCTGGAATTAGCAGTAGAAGAGAAGGGCACAGATAGAAGAGATTTGCCAGAAGAGCAGAGTTCCTGAGGAGGGGTGTAGGGAGAGAAAAGAGAGGAAAGGTAGTGAGGAGCTGCAGAGTGAATGCACTTATAGGTCAGCAGGAGAAGTCTGAACTGGAAACAGGAGAAGTTTGAACTGGATTTAAATTTAATCTGCTGTTTAGATGCACAATCCTCCGGTCTCAGCAGGTCTTTCTGCAACTCCTCCCAATCCACTTGTGATTTTACAGTTTTGAATAATGTTGTGTCATGGGAAGATTTAATCACCTCACTCATCACCCCCTTTTCTAGACAGTTAGGAGTAACTCCATGGCTAGAGTGACAAGCAGGAAAGTTGGGTTTGAATTCCACTACCCCTCCTTGTGATCTGATGCAAGTTGCTTCAGTGGCAATATTGAGCTGCTGTCCAGATGCCAACTTACAGTGAAAGTCAGATGCAGTAAAGGCTGACCTAGCTTAGCTGCAGAAGCTAATTTGGCAGTGGCTGAATATTGACGCTGCCTGGGTTGGCAATCCGGCCTACCCGGATATTCAGTGCCAGGGCCTGGATATGGCCCTGGCATATATATCAGGGTTTAGAGTTCAGCGGCTAGCTGCATTAGACCGGTTAGCTGCCACCACTGTTCAATATCAGGCTCTTAAATTGAAATCCTTCCAGGGGACAGGGGAGTCATTTGCCTTGAGTTACTTATGCAAAAAAAAGCATGAACAAAACACATCTCTTTATAAACATGTTGAGAAGCGCTTGTTCCAGAACAGATCTGTGGGGCACCCTACTATTTACCTTTAAGCACCGACAAAACTAACCATTTAGTCTTAATCTCTGTTTCCTGTCTTTTAACCACTTTGCAATCTTCAACAGGAAATTGCTTCCTGGTCCATCAAGTTGAAATTTCTTCAGCCGTCTCTCATGAGGGACTTTGTAAAACGTCTTCTAAAATTCCAGTTACACTGATTCTGCTATCTGCCTTCGCTGTATCCTGCCTCTCGTCCATCCTGCATACACAGAGCCGCTGTGCGTGCTGTGGGCCATAGGTGCGGCACAGGGGTGGAGAGTAGGAGGAGCATGGGTGGGACTGGCACCTGGACATACAGGGCCAATTCTGGTCTCGGCCCTGTATGTCCTGGGGGCACCTGAGGGATGGCCAGATTATTCCACCTCAGAGGTGTTATAAACACTGGCCGCCCCCCTGGATCGGCCAGCTAGCCCTCTGGCAGCAGTAGCGCCAGGCACTGTGAGTCCCCGCTGCCCAATCTGGGCCCTAATTGGCCCCATCGGGGAATAGGTGGCGGGATAAAGGGGGACAGCAATGTGGTGGGCTGGCTGGGTGGTGGTGAGGATGATCCCCAGCCGACTGCAGGGGCACGCCAGGTCATCTCCAGGCTCGATCCTGCACTCATGGGAGCATCTTACTCCCGCAGTGCAGAATTGGGTCCTAACAGGCCCATCCTGCTTGGGGCCATCCAGACGGCCTGGATCGGGCTCCACAGGGGTTATTTTAGAAGCTCTGTTTGTGCTTTTGACATCTGAAAATAGGCATGGAGACATCCAAATCACAAAGATATCCCCCGACCCATTTTAGAAACCAGGTATATGGACATCCCTGGCATGAGGATGACCAAGTAGAAGAGGGGCATGCTGGAGGAGTAGCCTGAGTGGACCAACGAAGATGCACTTCATGGTGTGATCAGAACAGCACAAGCATGTCTAGCCTTGGGTGTGGAAGCATCCATGTCTATACCTGCTCCTGACAATGAACGCGGTGCAAAAATGTGCACATTTCATGGGTATAATGTCTCCAGGGGAAGAGCAATGTGCACTGCCACTGCCAAAGTTAACATTTTCTAGTCAACGAAATTGGCATGTAAATACATACTCCAAAAATATTAATGAGCTTCCGTCGCACATTGGAGTGTCTGAAACATAGAAACATGATGGCAGAAAAAGACCATATGTCCTATCCAGTCTGCCCTTCCATGCCAACTACTATAGTCCCTTTTTTCCTTTAGAGATCTTATAGAAACACAGAAACATGATGGCAGAAATGGCCGGCCGTGATGTGCGTGTCACTGACCATGGGCATCTCCTTCTGAAATACACCAGCCAGGACTTCCAAGAACCCATTTCTTCAGCCATCCAATTTGGGAACATTCACATTTCTAAAATGGCCAGTAGCGGGGGCTGTACCCAGTCTTTCTAGCCGCACAGGCCAGCTGATAGATCCGGTTGCTGGAACGTCCATCATTCATTAGCAGGAATGGAGCAATTTCAGATGGCACTTATGCATTCCTCCCTTCACTGCTGTCACTCCCCGAGATTTTTGGACAGTGGACAGTCGACTCTGGACATCTCAGATTCTACCTAGAAGTCCCTTCTAAAATGCCACTTCACATCAACTAGCTCACCGATTCCTGAGAGAAAGACTTCCTTCAGCTGAATCCATGTGGTTTCTTCCCCATTAGCAGAGGCCTCAGCAATGTGTCCTCTAGTTACACCTGAGGAACATTCTGGAGTCAGTGTGCCTAAAGGAAGTCATGTATAAAATATACTAAAATAGTATATGACGGCAAATAAAGACCAGTATGGTCCATCTAGTCTGCCCTGCAAGGCGGTAAGAGTAGGTGTACCTGTGACTCCATCAGGTCACCCCTATTTGTTGAGATATAAGTGAGAGTTATGTTTATTTTGATTTTACTCTTCCACTTAATCCACTCCTATAAATTATCCTTCTTATGCACTCCTGCCCCTCCCTCCTTTTTGCCCATTTACCCTTCCTCCTTATTCTTACGAAATATACATAGTTGCCTTTCTGGCAATATACTGTTGCTTGTTAACTATAAATATGTTTTCTACTACAAATTATTGTTCTATGTACAACAGTTGTAACTACACTATGTTGAATTCTATGTGAACCGCATTGAATTGTAGAAAGGCGGTATATAAAAACTTTAAATAAATAAATAAATTTTATTCTGTTGCTATAAAGGGATCCACTGTATTTACCTCCCCATGGTTATTAACCCAATTGTATATAGCCTATATATAGCATGTATTCACCTCCCCATGGTTATTACTCCAAGTTGTACTTCCTGTTCAATGTAAATGCGAAGTAGGCTCTTCCTACTTTGCACAAAATGTTATCTGTAAACCGCACTGATTTTGGGTTAATAACCATGGGGAGGTAAATACAGGCTATATACAGTGAGGGCGGGAAGTCGCTGCATGGCTCTGGAACATGGATTTCCTTGTGAGCTATGTACAGGGATGTGAATTGGGTGGTAAGGTAGAGTCAGGTTGGGATGTGATGTTAGCCTGGGCATAGTGCAGGAGGAAGAGGTGGTGCTTTAGTGCTTTTCTAAATTGTGCGAGGTCAGTGATCATGCGGATGGACACTGGAAACTCGTTCCAGCAGGTAGGTGCATAGAACATGAACACTCTGTTTTTTGTTGCCTGAGTGCATTTTGTTACTTCACTGGGGGTTATTAGTGTGTTGGTGGCGAAGGACCTTCTTGCTCTGGATATAGGTGTGGGGTGGATCAGGTTTGTCAAGGAGCTGGAGGTTATTTTGTTGATGGCTTTGAAAGTTAAGAGAGCGACCTTGTAGATGAGTCGGCAGTAGATTGGTAGCTAGTGGAGGTCCTTAAGGATTGGAGTGATGTGCTCTCTTCTAGAGGCCTCGTGTAGGAATCGTGCAGCGGCGTTCATTGCTAGCAGTAGGGGGTTAAGCATGTTCTTAGGGAGCCCGTGGAGGATAACATTGGCGTAGTCAAAGTGGGGGGTTACTAGTGCCTGGAAGACTGTCCGGAAGTCTTCTGGTTGCAGTAAGGGTCGGAGATGTCGGATTGTCCTCATTTTGTGGTAGATTTTCTTGACAGTGTTGCTTATGTGGGCTTTGAGGTCGAGGTGCTGGTCAAGTGTGACTCCCAGGTAGCAGATGGTGGGGCGGCTCGGGAGCTCGGCATCTCTAGTCTTTAATGTAGCCGGAGGGATGAAGGTTTGATTTCTCGTGATGAACAGTACTTCAGTCTTGCTGAAGTTTATTTTGAGACTCTGTGAGCTAAGCCAGTCAGTGACGGCATCAAAGCATTTTACCAGTGGGGAGAAGTCTGCTTGATCAACGGTGAAGGGGGTGAAGAGTAGTACGTCATCCGAATAGATCAGGCAGGAGACATTGAAGGAGAGGATGATGGCACATATGGGCTGCATATATAAATTGAATAATAGGGCAGGTAGTGAGGAGCCCTGGGGAACTCCATGTTTTTGTTGGAAAGCCTTGGAGGTCGTGTAGCCAGTGCATACCTGCTGTCATCTATCCGTTAGGTATGATCTACACCAGCTCCAGGCTGAGCCCTGGATTCCTTTTTCCTGGAGACGTGTCAGGAACTGCTCATGGTTGACAGAGTCGAAGGCCGCGGAGATGTCCAAGAAAATAAGGGCATATCCTTGCCTGTTATTTATTTATTTATTTTATTTACATTTTCTTATATACCGCGCTATTCTGCATCAGTGCGGTTTACATTGAACAAACTGAAATTACATTGAACAGGGCATTATAACTTGGAGATAACTATTTTACAGGGAACATTATTGTTATTGTTAATCCCTGTGATTAATGTGTTAAAAAGCGTGGCAAGGAGCGTTTCGATTCCGTGGGATTCCCTGAAGCCATGTTGGCATGGGTCAAGGGGTGCAGTGGAGTCGATGTGTTCTTGGATTTGCCATTGAACTACCTTCTCAATAATCTTGGCTAGAAATGGGATGCTTGAGATTGGCCGGTAGCGTTGAGTTTGTTGTTCTTCAGAAGGGGTCGGATTGACGTCTGCTTGAGGCATGCTGGGAACATTCCTGTGGAGAAGGATCGCTCCATGATCCTGGCTAGCGTTGGGCTGAGTTCTTTGCGCAGAGATCTTATCCAGTGAGCTGGGCATGGGTCATTTAGAGCTGTGGTGGCATTGATGGTCGCAATGATAGAGCTGTAGCACAATGGTTACTTCACTGCCTGTGGAGCCAGAGGTTGTGGGTTCAAACCCACAGTGGGGTTATTTGATAGGGCTGCCCAAAGCATTATCCAGTATGGCATGTCTTATGCACCTTGAATATTGTGTGCAATTCTGGTCACCGTATCTTAAAAAGGACATAGCGTTATTAGAAAAAGTACAGAGAAGAGCCACCAAATTGGTGAAGGGGATGGAAGGCTACTCCTATGAAGAGAGGCTAAAAAGGTTAGGGCTCTTTAGCCTGGAAAAGAGACGGCTGAGGGGAGATATGATAGAGGTCTATAAATTAATGAATGGAGTGGAACGGATAAACGTGGATCAATTGTTTACGCTATCAGAATATAGAAAGACTAGGGGACATGTAATGAAGCTACAGGGTAAACTATTTAAGACAAATAAGAGAAAATATTTTTTCACTCAACGTGTAATCAAGCTCTGGAATCTGTTACCGGAGGATGTAGTAAGGGCTGTTAGTATAGCTGGGTTTAAAAAAGGTTTGGACAAGTTCCTGGAGGAAAGGTCCATAAACCACTATTAAAAAGGGACCCAGGATATCAATGCTTGACCCAGTACAAGCATTGTGGAACCTGTGTCTTTTGGGGATATTGCTAGGTACGTATGACCTAGATTGGCCACTGTTGGAAACAGGATACTGGGCTTGATGGACCTCGGTCTGACCCAGTATGGCATGTCTTATGTTCTTATGTTCTTATGTTCTTATGATGTCCTCGATGCCTCTGGCTGATTGTGTTGTGAGTGAGTTGAGTGGTAGTGGTTGACTTGTGTTGTGTCCGGGAGTGGGTTTCTTGGTTATGGTGATGTTGCTGGCTTTGGCTAGTATGTAGTCAGCATATTCCTGTGGGTGTATCATTGTGGTCTGTGTGGGCGAAGATTCTTTCGTCATGGACTTCACTAAGTTGAAGAGGTCGTGGGGTTTGTTTAGCGAGCGGAGTAGGAGTTCGGAGTGGTATTCTTTCATTTTCACTGAGATGGAATCTCGGTGTGAGTTAAGCTGGGTGATGTAGGCTGCTCGGTCAGTGGGGGACCGGGAGTGCCACCATCTTCTTTCTAGTTTCCTAAGGAGAAGTAGTGGATATCGTAGCTCAGTGGAGTACCATTGTGCTGGTTTCTTACCTCTAGGTGACTTGCATGAGGTGGTTGGCTTGGTTGGGGTAGGTAGGCATGCATAGGAATTCAGGCTGTTGTTCCATGTGGCCATCAGATCATCCAGGTCGGGCGAGTCTAGCTGGAGGTTTGGAAGGACTTCATTTAGGAACGCCTCTTTGTCGAATGGCCTGAATCGTCT
Source organism: Ichthyophis bannanicus (assembly GCA_033557465.1). NCBI lineage: Eukaryota > Metazoa > Chordata > Amphibia > Gymnophiona > Ichthyophiidae > Ichthyophis > Ichthyophis bannanicus. The sequence goes on along the minus strand of CM066033.1, from coordinate 952,228,422 downwards.
TATGGGTGAGGGCGGGCTTTCGGCTGTTCCCTTAGGCATGTTGCTGTCTTGAAGCATGGGTATCTGGAATTTGATTAGGTTGTGGTCGGACCATGGGACTGGGGTGACATCTAGCTTGAAGTTGTAGCTTGGGTTTATGTCGGGTCGTGGGATGAATATGAGGTCTAGTATATTTCCCTTACGGTGGGTAGGCGTTCTAATTATCTGATCATAGCCAAGTTCATTGAGTGCTTTGAGGAAGGCTTTGGATTGGGCATCTTGGAGCGCTGGAAGGTTAAAGTCTCCCAGTATCCAGTTTGGTCTGTGGGTGTTCTTAGGGTTACAGGCAAGGTCAGTTATAGTTGCAAGGTCTTCAGGGGAGGAGGACGGTGATCTGTAAATTAGGTTGATGGTGTTGTGGCTGTTGGATATGGTGAATGTGTCGAGGTGTGTTGTGCTGCTGGATTTCATCAGCTGATACATTAGCTCTGTTTTTGATAGGATGAAAGTACCACCACCTCTGCGGTTCGGTCTGTGGCAAGTTTGGCTTGAGAAGTTGGAGGGGATGAGTTGGTTAATGAGGACTGCATCTGAGTCCGTGAGCCATGATTCAGTGACTAGTAGGATGTCTAGCTCAAGGTGGGTTATGAGATCAGTGATGGCTGGCCATTTCCTGCGGACTGAGCGTGCATTTATGAGGGCACATTTCAGGTTTCGCTGGCCAAGAGGCTGTGCCCTTTGTGTTTTGTGGAGTGTTGGATTGGTATGTGAATTAAGTGTGGGTATGGGTTTTGAAGAAATTCTGCTGGTTTAGATTGTGAGTTGCTTTGATATCTTTTTGCTCGGCCTTGAAGGGTTGGAATGAGGTTGTAATTGGGGGTCAGATTGGGAGGGCTGATGAATGCACTGCTAAGGAGGTACAGGCAGGTTAGGGTTAGGAAGGATGTGGTCATGTTGAGTCGTGAGTCGACACAGCGTATTGGTATAGGGGGCAGTTTGTGCAACACTAAATGTTTGCCTTTGATGGGGCTAACCTGTACAGCAATGTACACTTTAGAACACAAAGGCAGTAAGGCTACTTGTCTGGGACTGGCTAGCTACACGATGGTGACCTTTAGAACATGGCTAGCTACACAATTGTGACCTTTAGAACATGGCTAGCTACACACTTTAGAACACAAAGGCAGTAAGGCTACTTGTCTGGGAGTGGCTAGCTACACAATGGTGACCTTTAGAGCATCGATAGTTTTGTTTGAAACAGCAATGGCTATTCAGTGGCACAGGTGCACTCTTACATTCATTTAGAGGAGAGCTCAGCGTTCAATACAGTGATGCTTGGTTCCTTTGCTGATGATCTAGTGGATTTTGTCGGGTCCAGCAGGGTGGGTGACCTTCTGCGGCAGGATGCTGTCCTTGGGCCTGCTTGTGGTTCTTGGTGTGGTGATGACTCCTGTTGAGGTCTCCGCCTAAGGGCCACGTCAAAGGGCCCTCTGGTGATGCCCTCAGGCGCGGGCACGCCAGACGCGGGTGCGCCCAATGGCGCTCCTTAAGTTCTGCGGTGTGGGCCTGGATTGGGCCGAAGAGGAGGAGGCGGGAACGGCCGGTCTGTGGTGGCCCTGGCTGCTCGATCCAGGGCAGGAGAGCCGCGGAAGGGCGGAGGATGGCGGTGTGTGCTTTCTTGGCGCCCGATGGCGCTCCTTAAGTTCTGCGGCGTGGGCCTGGATTGGGTCGAAGAGGAGGAGGCGGGAACGGCCGGTCTGTGGTGGCTCTGGCTGCTCGATCCAGGGCAGGAGAACCGCGGCAGGGCGGAGGATGGTGGCGTGTGCTTTCTTGGCGCCCAATAGCGCTCCTTAAGTGGTCTTCATTATAAAGCATATGAAGTCAGACTTAAGGATCTTAATATGTACACCTTAGAAGAAAGGTGGGATAGAGGTGATATGATTGAGACGTTTAAATACCTTTGTGGCATAAATGCACAGGAGAGCCTCTTTTGATTGAAAGCAAGCTCTGCTACGAGGGGACATGGGATGAGGGTGAAAGGGGATAGATTCAGGAGTGATATGCGGAAATATTTCTTTATGGAAAGAGTGGTGGATCCATGGACTAGTCTCCCAGTGGAGGTGGTAGAGATGACCAAGAATTCACCACAACACAGCAAATAATCACGTAGATTAAAGCACCCAGTCCAAAACATGATTATTAACGTTTTGGACTGGGTGGTAGAGATGAGGACAGTATCTGAATTCAAAGAAGCATGGGACAAACACAGAGGATCTCTAAAGGAAAAAAGGGGACTGTTGTAGTTGTTGATATGGAAGGACAGACTAGATAAGTCATGTGGTCTTTTTCTGTCATCGTGTTTCTATGTTTCTATATTTTGCAGGTATGATAAATCTCTTCCCCAAACAGCTTATAATAATCTAAGTAGATACGTGAGGCAACAGAAGAAAAAGTGTCTTGCTGAAAATCACATGGGGGAGGGGAGGAGGAGTGGGATTTGAGCCCTGGTTTCCATGGAGCGCAGTCTATAGTTTTAACCCCTCAACCACTCCTACCTGACTGAAGGTGGTGCACTGCAACTGATGGTTGAAGCAGAGGACTAGAAGAGCATTGACTCTAAACTGCTATTACCTGTATCCATCATCAAAGATAACACATGTCGGTAGAAAAGTTGAACAAGGGTTAATGTTAAGAGCCTGGAGGGTATATTCAGAAGAAACATAAAGACCTATCTCTTGAACAAAATAGTAGGTGTTGTGTGGAAGAGCCAGCACAGAGAAAGGGGGTAAGACAAAAAGTTGCATCAGAATTCAAAAGTTTTGATCTGTCACAGATTTCTGCAGTACTTGAAAGCGTTTACTACTACTACTTCTGTTATGTAAAAACCACAGCAGTGGCTAGGCTAGTTAAAAGTGCCTAGACACCACTGCTTTATATAAAACGGATATTCAGTGTCAGAAGATATGCAGTTTCCACCTCTGAATATCTGGGCTCGCCAGATAGCAGCATTGCTATGTGATTAGCAGCTATATTCAGTTGACTTAACTTTAGCCAGTTATAGTAATCCAGTTAGTAGCTGAATATCTCCATTAACTGCATAGCTGCCAGCAGCAGCTCCGATCTGCCCACAGACTGCCCTGGTTTTAACCGGGCGTTTTTTTAGCCATCTGTGGAGATATTCAGGTTAGTGCTGCTGAATATCGGGCTGACCGTGTTTTCATCACTTATCTGCTAACCTGCTAAAACGCTTTTAATGCTCCAAAGATTTTAGCTCCCTGTTCTGTTTGCCACTTCACACATATTCAATTCACTACACAAAAGTGGGACATTTTCAAAGCTGTAGGTGTAAGTTATAAATGACAGTCAAGTCTCCCACATGTTCATGGGTCTAAACATCTTCAAACCTGTGATACAAACCACCAAAATGTAGTCTTTAAAAGTGAAGCAAACTTATTCACAGGAACAGTTTCTGAAAAAATGAAATGTGTTCAAACAGATTATCGTAGATGTTAATGCCAAATCAGTCATTTTCTGTTCTACACATCTGACTTTGTCAGTGAACAGTGAAATGTTCAAAAGAATGCTAATGGAAATTCAGGAGTGTCGCAAAATGTCAAGGACATTTTTGAAAGGCACATTCAACTGAATTTGTGAAATTTATTTTTCTCTATATAGCATCTGTGTTCTGTCTGTAATCATACTGTTCAGCGTGATTGTTACAGCTTGGCCATTGTTTTATCTTGCTGGCACTGCAATAGTCTGACTGATCTGCTATGATGGCAAAACACATTATTACACACGGGCACAAAAAAGGCTTTTATGCTCATGCCACGTGTAATTGAAATCCTGATAACTCGTGAGCTCTTGTTGGCTGACTCGAGTAGCATAAATCCCTTTTCAGCTCAGAGTCCAGCTTGCCTGCCATGGTACAGGTGAAAACTGATAGCCATGATCGTACCAAGTCACACGCATCAGGCATGTAACACATACATTTGGCAGAGCTCTCCAACTCACATGCCAAGGCACCTTCCTCTATCTCTTCCCTCTCCTTTGCTCTATCAGTACAAACATCAAAGCAGGCTCTTTATTTCCCCTCACACTTTTGGGCCATAGAGAGGGACGATGACATCATGATCGCAGTTGCAGGCTGGTGCGCATCCCCTGAATTAAGTGTGTCTAGATGGTGGAGTGCATGAGTAGCTTCTGAAGTTGCCATCCAGATTTGTGCCTGCTTCACAGCCACGCGCCCAGAGCAGGAGGAAAAGCAGTGAAAGCAGTCCGAGCACTTTTGGAAGAGAGCAGGATGAGTGAACCGGTGAGGTACCTACCTCTCTTTTCCTCTGGAAACCGAGTTAAGAGGACAGGCAGCAAAGCAAAGCCAGAGATTGCGGTCAATATGCTTAGAAATCACCAGACAGCAGAGGTAGAAAAATGATTTTACTTTCAATTTAGTGATTGCAATGTGATTGACATCTTCATATTTTGCACGGTTCAGGGGGAAATGCATTGCTCTTTTCTCTTTCTTTGGCATCACTCTGCATGCAGGGCTGAAACTGATGAGGGGGCCTCAATCCCTCCTTCAATCTGGGGCAGACTTGGGGTCCACTGTGGCATGGGGACCCAGAGCAATTGCCCTGTTTGCCAACCTGCAACGCTGGTCCTGTCTGCATGCAATCTGGCTTCTTGGGGTTATAGTTTAGTTTTTGCCTACCTATTTCTGTTTTAATTTATAACAATTTATTCTGTTCTTATTGAGGGTTATCTGTGTTTAGCATATGTGACCAAGGAAAAATTGGGAACACAATAATAATAATGGGTGATTTCAGTTACCCCAATATTCATTGGCTAGGCTGTATGGTCTTTACCTGCCATCATGTTTCTATGTTTTAATGATCATATAAACAAGGAGGTAAAGTTCCTAGATGAAATAAATGACTGCTTTATGGAGCAGCTGTTTCGGAAACTGACTATAGAAAGGGCTTTTACACTTAGTTCTTTGTTGAACACAGGATTTGGTACAAGAGCTAACCGTGTTGCGACCACTCAGCACCAGTGATCATAATATGATCACATTTACCTTAATAACTGAAAAGGAAATGCAAAGGAAATCTACAGTGTCAGCATTTAATTTTGAAAATAGAGATTATGATAAAATGAGAAAAATGATTAGAAAAAAAACAAAAGGAGCAGCTGCAAAGATCAAGAGTTTATATCGGGTGTGAATGTTGTTTAAAAATATAATCTTGGAAGCCCAGGCCAAATGCATCTCATACATTGAGAAAGGTGGAAGGAAGGCCAAACAGCCAGATTGGTTAAAAAGTGAGGTGAAAGAGACTATTAGAAAATATCTTTCAAAAAATGGAAAAAGGAACCAAATGAAGAAAATAGGAAACATCCAAAGCACTGACAAGTTAAATTCAAGGTACTGATAAAAAAGGCAAAAAAGAATTTGAAAAGAAGCTTGCCTTAGAGACAAAAACCCTTGATAAAATCTTTTTCAGGCACATATGAAGCAAAAAGCGAAGGAAGAAGTCATTTGCACCCTTAGATACTGTAATCGAGGAGTAAAAGGGGCACTCAGGGAGGACAAGACTGTAGGTGACAGATTAAACAAATTCTTTGCTTTGATCTTTACTGAGGAAGATGTAAGGAAGCTACCCATGGCAGAAAGGGTATTTATTAGTGATGAGTCAGAAGAGCTGAATCAGAGGCTGTTTGACTTCCACCCCTTCAGATGCCTGATGCCGACTTCCTTTTGCATGGGGGCGAACGCTGAGGACAAGCTCAAGGTGAATTGCATTCTACTCCAGCAGGTATTTCCCTGTCACTGAAGAGTTTACATCTAAGTTTGTATGATGTGTTGCGGGGAGCCCACATGCTGCTCCAGGCTCAGTGACAGCTCTTTACTGCTGGTAAGACCCATCCACATAGCTTTGCCCTCTCCTAGTGTTGAGACATGAAACACCCGAAGAGTTATCGGAATGAGCCATGAGCCTAGTGTCGTTCTGTGAGGGATTACAAGCCTATCTTTCTCTTTTGCTTCCCTACACTAATGACTGGGGCAAGTGGCAACTAGCCAGCAGTGGGCAGCATTGCCAGTCTCTAGTGGCATCTTTGGACTCTCACAGAAAGTTTACTTTTCACATCGCAGGTGTATTTCCCGGTGTGGATTTTCCAGCTGCAAACTTTATAATCAACTTGAGAATGCAGAACAGCATTTTACACTTTCAAGCTGAGGCTCCTACAATTCCCTAGGGGTTTGTTCATTTAAAAGTAGATACGGAGAAAATATGACACCTACTTTAATGCAGGATGTAAGTAATTTTATGCAGCATTTTCACCTTGTAAGACATAAAATTGTGCAGATGAATACACGCGCACGACTGAGAAATATCACTTCAGAGAAAATGATCCAGTAAAGATAAAGTAAAAAAAACCCCTCAAACTTTGGCTATCTTTCTAAAATAAAACAGGTCAGCAATTAGATTCATACTACTTGGCATAGAGTTCCATTAAATTAGTGCCATTAGTGAAAAGGCACGTCCACGAGTATTTTCAAGCCTCATTTCTTTTATCATTGAAACACACATCAGGGTGGCTTGAGAGCATCTTAAAAGCTTTGAGAACATATTTTAACAGCCTCTGCTTCAGATATAGTGAGGTCAAACCATCAAATGACTTAAAAATGAATCACAAAAATTAAATTTGGCCCTAGTCTGCAGCATTCCAGCAGCCAGTGAAGGTTTTGAAGGGTTGGTGTGATATACTCCTTTCAGTTTACTCTGGGCAAAAGACCCTCTGCAGAATTTTGAAACAGCTTCAGCTTAAATAGGCTTCTCTGTGGGAGACCAACCAACTAATAGAGACTTGCTCCAATTCAACTTTGAGGCCATGAAAGTGCAAAATCAGAGTTGCTAAATCTGAGTTTGATAGATAACAACTGTTTAATATGACAAAAGTAACCAAGAATGGTTTACTATAGATGGAGCGTATAGAATCTAATTGCTCCCAAACATTGCACTTGGGAATTCAAATGATGAAGCATCAAAAGATTCATTGCAGGGATTGATGATTTGGTTTCCTAATCCATTTCCATTTATTCTTTAACATCCTTTTCTTTATTTTTCTTAGGCCACAGTTCAGTTGCTTGTCGAAAGCTGGGGGAAAGAGTGGAATAAAACTGAACATCATCAACATAGATACTTTTAAAACCCAGATTATGATGTAAATCCCCCAGAGGCTGCATATAAATATGAATTAAAGTCATACATAAAAATGAGTCCTGGGATATCCAGCAAGTTAATTGATGACATTAAGTGAAACTCTTTCCTACACGTATCCATAGGGGCATATTTACTAAGCTGTGCTAGCTGTTAACGCGAGCTTGAGTGTGTGTGCAAACGCTACTACTGCTTCTACTAATACTAATCATTTGCATAGCGCTACAAGGCATACGTAGCGCTGTATATAAAGATGTATGACACAGTCCCTGCTCATCAGAGCTTACAACCTAATCAAGGCAAAAAAACATTGCAAAACTGGGGACCAGAGTAGGGTAAGATACTGTGGAGGCCCCTGGCCCAGGCAACAGCCTATAAGCCTAGGGTTGCACTTGTTAGTCCTTTAATTAAAGAGTTTTCTTCCTCATCCAGTGCCAGGGCTGCTGCGATTTGTAGTTGTATTGTTTAGAAAAAAACAAGTAGTGTGGAGACCGAGGGTTTACAAGGCAAAACACAGGAATTTATTTCTTTTTCTAAAGAGCATTAAGGCTCAACGCAAAACAAACAGGATTCTTTCTCCAAACAATAATCCATAGGCATTTATACCAAACCAAACAATGAAACTGCTTTATGTAGCTTTTTAACATGTGTCGCTGTTTTTCAAAACCATTCAGCAATCAGCAGGGTTTCTCTTCTCTACAAACCCAAAAGAAATATCCTTTCTTCAGCAACAAGGTTCTTTAGCATTCCTGGCTAAACACATTTCTCCCTGTTTTCACACTGCCTTCCAGGATATTCAGGTTATAGGCTTTTCCCTTCTTTTATCCAAGAACTTTTTATTCTGCCTTCTGGCACAGAGAACAATCCATTACTGAATCTTCAGACCCCTCATCAGATTCATAATAGTCTATCTGCATTTCCTCAGGACTTGTGTCCAGTAAATCTGGCTTTAAGCCAACATGAAAAACTTCAGGCTTAATATTCTCTAAAAGTTCCAGAACCTTTCTCCACTGAGGCTTTTCCCTATGCACAGGGTTTCCACCAGGAACGTGGAGATTCTTTTCTTGCATCAAATGACACAATGCCTCTAACTGGCTTACGGCACTTTTGGCTACCCTTTTATTCACGCACCTTTTTGGAAGTTGCAGCTCTTTAGCTGGTTCAGGAACGGTTGGCACTGCAGCCTGACCCTTATCAGCACTTCTCTCCGGCACAGCTCTCCTAGTTTTAAAACCAATTGCAGTTTCCCTGCAATCCTGGCTTTCCTTCTGACTAGGGTTTCACCTCTAAGATTCCCTTGGACGTCTCCACCGCTCTCCTCCACGGTGAACTCTCTGGGCCTTTCTCTGGTGCTTCTTTCCCCACTGAATTCTCCAGTGTTCTCCCTGGTCAGCTCTCTCGAGTGCTGGGTTCCTGTATCCTTACTTCCAGTGTGCTGCTTCCCTGTCTCCCTTTCCAGGGTGCTGCTGCTTGTGCTGCCTCGTCCTGGTGTTCCTGTTCCTGTTGCCCTCTCTCTGGCTGTTCTCTCTGTCCGTTCTTTCCTCCAATATTTCCCTGGGTTTATAAGAGTGTCTCTGAACTACCGTGCACTCCCCTTCACCCAGGTGTCCCTCATTAATTTCCAAGCCTGCCCTTGGATTAGCAGAGCTTGGGTGTGTCCTGTCCTCAGTAGCTGCATGTTTTTTTTCTCTGCCTGCAGTTTGAGAGCTACTGATTCCTTGCCTGTCTCTTTCTTTAAAGGTAAATGACTGAATTCTTCTAATTCCATGGACTCAGCCATACTCTCCTCATTACAATACACATGAGTAATGAATGAGAGAGTGAGGGGCATCAGGATCCAAAGGCATCCTCCAAGAGGAGGGTTTTTAGCCTGGATTTGAATAGGGCTACAGAAGGAGCCCAACACACACACTCAGGTGCCACAGAAGCAGAGTTCCTGAGGAGGAGTATTAAGTGAGATAAGAGAGTAAAGAATAAATTCACTTGTAGGTAAGTAGGAGAAGTTTGAACTGGATGCAGAAACGGATAGGGAGCCAGGGAAGTGACTTCTGAAGAGTGGTTACATCAGCATAGTGGCACTTGCGGAAGATAAGCCGTGCAGCTTTGAACAGATTGAAGGGGAGAAAGATGATTCAGAAGGAGACCAGCGAGGAGCAGGTTACACTAGTCAAGATGGGAGGTGACTAGTGAGTGGATGAGGGTCTTAGTAGTGTGTGTAGAAAGGAAGGGACAAATTTTGCCAATGTTATAAGGAAAGAAGTGACAGGTTTTAGCTATCTGTTGGTTGTGTGCAGAGAAAGAGAGTAGAGTCAAAGATGACCCCAAGGTGGCGAGCTGATAAACAGGGAGGAGTGTAGTGTTATCCACAGAAATAGAGAAGAGATAAAGGGGGGAGGTAGGGTTAGGGGGAAAGATGAGGAGCTCAGTTTTGGCCATGTTCAGTTTCAGACGGTGGTGAGACATCCAGGTAGCAATGTCAGATAAACAGGCAGAGATCCGGGCCTGGATTACTGAAGAGATTTCAGGCACAGAAAGATAGATCTGAGGGTTGGCATCATAAAGATGGTACTGAAAACCATGGGAGGAAATAAGTGCACCAAGGAACTGAGTGTAGAGAGAGAAAAGGAGAGGTCCCAAAACAGAGCCCTGAGGTACACCAACTGCAAGCAGGATGACGGTAGAGGAGGATTCACCAGAACATACACTAAAAGTGCAATGGGAGAAATAGGAAGAAAAACAGGACAGAACAGAGCACATAAATCCAAGTGAGAACAGGATATCGAGGAGAAGGTGATGATCAACAGTGTCAAAGGCAGCAGAAAGGTCAGGAAAGATGAGGATCGAGTGAAGGCCCTTGGATTTGGTGAGGAACAAGTCACTGGAGACTTTGGCAAGAAACATTTCTGTGGAATGTAGAGAATGAAAACCAGATTGCAGTGGGTCCAGAGGGGCTTGAGAGGAAAGAAAGTCCTATCCTCGCTCGTTCAAGTAGTTTTGAAGCAAAGGGGAGGAGTGAGATAAGTCGATAACTGGAAGGACAGGTAGGATCTAATGAAGGCTTTTTGAGGAGAGGTGTAACCACAGCATGTTTGAAAACCACAGGGACAATTGAAGTAGAAAGCAATAGGTTAAGGATATGACAGATGGAAGGGATGATTGCGGAAGAGATAGAGCTTAGTAGACAGGCGGGAATAGGAGCAGGTAGTCAGTTTGGAGGAGGCGAGAATGGAGAATAAAACCAATGATATTAGAATGCGTCTATATCTTTCCATGATGCAACCGCACCTTGAATATTGTGTATGTATGCACATTAACGGCACCTATTCTGTAAACGGAAGAAAAAGAAGAGAATCTTCCGCAATTAGACAACCAAAGGAGAACAGCGGAAGGAATGACCACGGCCTACCAGATGATAATTAAAATTTTAATTATCATCTGGTAGGCCGTCGTCATTCCACCTATTCTGTAAAGTCAATTCTGCATGGATTTTACTTTGCAGAATAAAGTACAAGAATAAATATGAGCTCTGTCCACACTTCACCCAAACTGCCCCATACATGCCCACACTGAAAGTATTCTCCATTGGTCTGTGGTGCATAATTTTATAATAGTGACCGATTAAACTCCACATTCAGATGAGTATTCACACACGTAAATCATTAGAATACCTTGCTTTCCATGCATAAATCTGTGCGTTAATCCAGCTGCCCCTTAGAAAATTACCCTTCTAGTGGCTGCTTTCAGGGTCTATGATTGCAGGGTTCCAGAGAGAGCACTGATGTATGCTTCCTGGACACAAAGTGCTCCATATTCAAAGGGGTTTATCTGGATGGCAGCCAGTGCTGCTGAATATCCACTCTAACTGCCACAGCACTATCCGGAAACTCCTAGGATGGTCCGTGCGCAGGGCGAAGGCAGCTTGAACACTTATCCAGTTAGTTGTGATTTTTAGTCTACTACCTGGATAAGTGCCCACAAAGTTCAGTCACGTCAATAGGTGAACTAACAGGGTTTGCTATCAGAACAGCAGCTGAATAACACCACTGTCCAGATAGCTATGCCAGTCAGTGCTGAACCTGGCTATTCAATGCTGGAGGATATCTGGAATCCAGAACTGAATATATGCAAGACTGGCCCAAGGGTTTCTGCTACGCTTGGCAGAAGCTCTGGCTATGCCACTCTTACTCTGTGCTGAGCTGCGCCACGTTGCCACTGCCCTCCGCTACCATGGATTCTGGCAGTGGGGTCGTGAGGGGTGGCTCACATGGCCTGCTGCTTCTGACTCCCCCCTCCAATGCAACTTTGGGGGCTCAGAAGCGGCAGGTCATGTGTGCTGAAGCACATGGCCTGCCGTGGGCCACTGCTGCTGAGCCTATCTGCCTTCTCGACCCTGCCACTGGAATCATTGGCAGTGGGGGGTGGTGGCACAGCTCAGCACAAGTGGGAGGGTGGTGTGATTCAGCATAGGGAGGTAGCAGACCATGTGTGCCCTGCCACCTATAGAGGTCTGCCACCCTAGGCAGCTGCCCAGTCCGTCTAGTAGACGAGACTGCCCTTAATATGTAGTTTCACTTTTGCATGCAGCGGCCAGGCGATTTAAAAATGCTGACCACCATGGGTTGAATATTGGACCCAGACCATCACTGTATTGATCAGACTAGGTATGTCAGTGGTGGAGCGTATAAAATAGGAGACATCCCCAGTTAATTGTGAATGAAGGTTTATGGTGCTAGACCTAGCCCTGATTCCCATTGAACTGGAAGTATAAAGGAACAGGAGGAAAGTGCTGGAGCAACAAAGTAAATAAATAAATAAACAAGTAGAACTATCTTCTCAAAGCCTTCTACTGTATATCAAATGTGATAGCAAGATCAAATTAAACTAATGCAGACTCAATCCTTTGATGAAGCTCCTGCAGCAACACCATCCAGTGTTCCTACCAGAAACTGTCAGAATCATACAAATTGGGAACTGGTATTTTCCAGAATCCTGGGAGATTTCTCTTTGCCATTCAATTCAGGATAGGAAGAGACTCCTTGAGAAGGGAAAGCCCATTTTGTATAAAAATCTCATCCAAAGGCAGTTTCTTGTTTTTGGCCTCCAAGTCATTGAACCATGCATATCTAAGTGGGTGCTTGCACCCAGCCAAGGTACTTCACTTACTTATGAGAGAGATCTGCAGCAACCATCCTAACCAGCACAGGAAACCAAAGAGGCTTGGAGCCATTGCACAGTTGTAGGGGGTTGCTCAGCATGAAGTTATGGGTTCTTGCAGAGACCTGCAATGAAACTCAACAGATGAAGAAACCCAACATCAATTTAAGAAGGAGCCACAAGGTACCTACGAGATGGGAAGTGAGTCTTTACAGTACCGGGGAGCTAAAGGTAAGAGCCGCCGGGCATGAACAAACTTATAAGAGCAGAGGCAGCACAAAAAAGATGATTAAGTTTGTTGCCACTCCCGCCGCATGGGGGATGCCCGCATGGGGGATGCTCACACAGGGAGGGGCCCACACAGGGAAGATGTGCAACTATGACAATGGGAGACTCTCGGCAAAATTTTGCTTGGGAGCCTCTCACTGGAACTTATGCTACTATCCTAACTGCTTTGTTGATAGTGGAGAGGGAGGACAGAAGATTAATTTACTAAGGGGGTCATTCTGTCCCATGAATAGCAGGGATGGACGTCGCGTTGGGACATCCATCCCCGCTATTCTCTCCCCTGCTGGCCCCAGAAAAAGCCTGCCCATATGAACAGCGCGTTTGTATGGAGAGGCCTAGACTGGAGCAGGAGGGGGGGGGGTCTGGAGGCGGAGTGAGGGTGGGGCATAGGTAAGCTGTGACCCTGGACGTACAGGGCCAATTCAGAGGTTGGCCCTGTATGTCCGGGGCTGTGAACTTAGACGGGGGACCTATTTCACTGTGGAGTTGGAATAAGTCCCCCTGGACATCGGGGGATGATGCTGCCAGGCCTGCAAAAACAGGTAGGAGGGTGCGGTAAGTTCCCTGCAGCTGGACCCTGGCCATGGGAAGATGGATTGAGGGTCCGGCTGCGGGGAAAGGAGGATTTCGGTGGTGGCCGGCATTCGCGGCTCCTGAATGGAGTCACGGTGCCATAGCGACGGGACGTCATGGCACTGTGGCCCCATTCAGGAGCATGAGGATGAGTGTGCAGGTTGATAAGTATCGGGTCCCGGCCTGCACATCCAGGCTGTAGATCCGATTCTGATCCTGTGGGCACGTCTAGCCTCCGTGGGATCAGAATTGGGTCTACCTCTGGGTGTCCCACTTCTGATCGGCTGCACAGGGGGCTGGACGGCCTGAATAGAATGTGCCTCTAAATATATAAAACTGGTTGTACATCTTAATTAAGAGTGAAAGGAATGGGGTAAGTGCTCCCTAATATTACAGTTATCAAATAAGATTGTAAGTTGTTTAAAGTTAAAGTTGTTTATCAGTGACCCTATGTTTAAGTAAACTCTTGGTTCAGAACACATACTTCTCTCCTGGACTCTAATCATTGAGAAGGGTGAATGAGAGCGTGTCAATATGCCAAAACCTTCAATAGCTGCTGCTAGATAACCTTAAATCTCCTCTCAAACCTAAACCCTGATTCCGAAGAGTCCAAGATCTCAAAGAACCTCTGGCTAATACCTCCCTGGACTGGTGTGCTTCCTTCTTCTGCCTGGACCACACAGAAAGAGGGATTACATAAATTATCTTTTAATTCCCTGGAAACTGCTACCTCATGCAAATCTTGTACAAGTAAATAGAAGAGAAAAAGGCAAACTTTGATAATTTGACACAAGTGACACAAAGCCTCTTTGCAGTCTCGGTTTGAGACATGATGTTTTTTAGAAGGCTTGCTGTGGTTACATTATACTCACTTACAAATGGTTATGTACTTGGCAGTGGGCAAAAATCTTCCAACATTTGTTTTTCTAAGAATAGCTTTGCCTTCAAGAATAACATGATATGTCTGACCTGCTCAACTGGCATTTTTCAATGAATATTTTAGTTTGCATAGAATCAACATTTGAAATTAAATATATACATTTTTTCTGTTTTCATCCCAAGTACATACTTGGCCAATTTAAACATAGCTTCCTACAAAGAACCTAGTTCTATAAAATCATCATCTCTATGTCTGTCTTTTTCCCATTTTAATGAGCATTCTCAAAGTTAATTCAGATTTATGCTACAAATAGTAGAGCACCTGGGATTTCCAGCTCGCATTGTTCATTTTTCCTTGCTACCCCCAATACCGGGAAATCCTGTTTCTTTTTCTGTTCTATGTTAAATAGTTCTAATCTGAGGTAGTCAGAGCACTTGTGATCTCTTGAAGCTGTCTTCCCCTTGGTTAGTGCCTGTAGGGAACTTGTTTACTAAAGTGAGGTAAGCAATTACGGCATAAGTTAGCATGTGCTTCTTATTTAATAGCTTGACTCCTAATGGTAGAAACTGCGAAACTGCCACTAGAAGTCAGAGCTGTCATTTCGGACCAGTAAGCAGACATGGCAGGAGCATTTGGGGATCACTCCTGTCACCAGGGACCCCTGGGAAGAGCTAAGGGAAGCTGGGAGTAGAACTTGGTAGGCTGTTGGGAGTTGGGGAACTTGGTGCTGTGTGTCAGAGAGTGTCAGGGGCAGGGCCGGATTTACCTTGAGTGAGGCCCTACGCCAACAAAAATTGTGGGCCCCCAGCAGGGGCGGCTCAAGGGGGGTGCGGGGCCTCATTTGCATAAGAGGCCTCATTTGCATAAATATTTGCATAATGTTACCATATACTAACTTTTAGTAAACGTGCCTCTTAATGAGTGTATGGATAAAGAAAGACTAAAAGATTTCTACATTACTATAATCCAGTGCCAACTGCCAGACACATTAGGAACTACTACAAACACTGCCCATTTAGAACCCATAGCAAACCCGCCATATCCTAATAGCACTACCAGGACTCACAAAGCACCATACTCTACCAATCAAAAGGCAACACTGCAAATATTAAACCAATACATTTCAGAGAACAACAATACATGACCTACTGGGGAAAGAGAACAAGTGGCAATGTCAAATAGGAATTATATAAACAGAACACCTCAGCTCAGTTACACATGCAGAACATAGACCATCACCAAACAAGTAATCACAATTTAGAAACAGGAAGACAATAATTAAACTGGGAATCCCAAAAGCCAAACTTGGAATGTACAACACTGTAGAAATAAAACTATACATTAATTTGCTCTTGTACTAAACAAAGCGCAGACGTTAATGATGCACATTTACCAGAGCTGACATATTCCAGTTAATAAATTCAAAATAAAGAGATATTTTTCTACCTTTTGTGCATTTTTTTCAGCTGCAATTGCTCCAGCTACTTTCTTCTGGTTTCTTCGTGTCTTCTGCTAACTCTCCATCGTCTGCTGTCCATTTGTCCTTTCTTCTCTCTTCTAGTTTTTTTCCATTCTCTCTCTACATCTGCTTTAACATACTAATCTTTCTCCTTTGGCTCTTTCCTCATTCCTATTTCATCCACTCAAATTTTACCCCTCCATCCTCAATCCCCACTTACTCTCCAAATACCCGGCCAATTGTAGATTTTTTATCCCTCCCACACAAAATATTTTCCCTTCTCCATTTTACTCTTCCAGCCCCATCCCATTCTAATCCTCCCCCAACATCAGCTCCCTTCTAGTTCCAGCCTCACCCAGCATCCATTCCCTTCTAGTCCCTGCATCAGCCCATTTCCAGTCCTAGCCACCCATCAGCCCATTTCCAGTCCTAGCAACCCCCCAACCCAATACCAGTCCTAGCCCCCCCATCAACCCATTTTCAGTTTAAGCCCCCCTATAACCCATTACCAGTCCTAACCCCCCATCAGCCCACTTCCAGTCCTACCCCATCAACCCCATTTCCAGTCAGCCCCCCATAGCCCATTGCCAGTCCTAACCCCCCCATCAGCCCACAGCCCATTACCAGTCCTAACCCCATCAGCCCACCTCAAGTCCTAACCCCATCAACCCATTTCCAGTCAGCCCCCCATAGCCCATTGCCAGTCCTAACCCCCCATCAGCCCACAGCCCACTTCCAGTCCTAACCCCATCAACCCATTTCCAGTCAGCCGCCCATAGCCCATTACCAGTTCTAACCCCCCCATCAGCCCACAGCCCATTACCAGTCTTAACCCCCCCATAGCCCATTACCAGTTCTAACCCCCCTCAACAGCCCACAGCCCATTACCTGTCCTAACCGCATCATGCCACCTCCAGTCTTAACCCCCCAGCCCATTTCCAGTCCTAGCCCCCCCATAGCCCATTACCAAACAGCCCCCATCAGCCCACAGCCCATTACCAGTCTTAACCCCCCCATAGCCCATTACCAGTTCTAAACCCCCCCAACAGCCCATTACCAGTCCTAACCCCATCAGCCCACCTCCAGTCTTAACCCCCCCAGCCCATTTCCAGTCCCAGCCCCCCCCAATAGCCCATTACCAGTCCTACCCCCCCATCGGCCTAAAGTAAAATTTAATAAAAAAAATAAAACACTGGCTGCTACCGCTGCCGCCGCGGCAGCAGCAGCATGGACTGACCCGCGGGGCCCCCTCTGCCTGGCTGAATCCCTCCCTCCCTCCCTCCGCGACGGCTGAGCCCCTCCGTGCAGGCTTTGAGAGGCACGAAGGGAGAGTGTCTCCCTCGCGTCTCTGTTAAGTCCGCAGGGGCTGATGAAATTTCCCATCAGCCCCTGCGGGCTTAACAGAGACGCGAGGGAGACACTCTCCCTTCGCGCCTCTCAAAGCCGGCACGGAGGGAGGGAGAGAGGGATGGACGGACGGATTCAGCCGGGCAGAGGGGGCCCCGCGGGACAGTCCATGCTGCCGCGGCGGCAGCCAGCGTTTTTTTTTTAAATTTAATTTTAAGAAGGCTAACATTTTTTTCAATTTTTGTGGGCCCTTGTCAGCTGTGGGCCCTACGCCACGGCGTAGTTGGCGTATAGGTAAATCCGGCCCTGGTCAGGGGAGGTGTGGGGACTTGGTATTCTGTCGGGAGGGGAGTGGGGGGACTTGGTACACTGTGTTGGGGGGAGGGGTGTCAGTCTGTGATAAGTGCATTCCCCATAGTTCAAATGCACTTACTATCTCCTCTTCAGGAGGGGGTAAGTGCGTCCATGCTATTGGCCGTGTATGCACTGTCTGGTAAAGGTATGTCCTGTGTTGGCCACACTTCTAATAGTTATTGCAGAGGCTTTGCAGTTACTGTGAAGCAGCGAAGTGCAAACAATGAATAAATCCAGGAGTCAATTGCAGGGTCCAAGCCAATTTATTGTGCACAAGGCCCAGACAGTCAAGCTTCAAAAAGGACTGAGCGAAGTTCTTACAGAAACATATTCATTTTATACATTTCTTTTCAGTTTGATACATGCAGACTTTCTATTGGTCCCAACGCCCCCTGCATTTGTCCAATCGGAGATCCTTCCTGGGCCTAGCACCCAGTTCCCTCCTTTAGGATTGTTCTAACAATGGCACAGTTTCTAGGTATTGATACAATTCTACTGCAAGGTCGTTTCTAGCTCTAGGAATGCAAGTATTGAAACATTTCTATCATCAGAACACATAGAGAATAATAAAGGAGTTATGAATTCATGAAAAACTTCTTGTTAAGCAGTTTAAAACAGCTTTCTCAAACTTTTACAGATCCTTAGTCAGGGCCTAACTTACAGGCCTTTCATATTTGCAGGCTATCATAGGCCATAGCCTACCACAACTGTGCATTACTTTTTACACTAATGCACAGTAACTCTAAAACTTCATCACACTTTGGTAAACAGGCCTTTAGGTCTCTCATTATATAGTTTAAAATATAACAACATGTCCCAGAAGTCCACTCTGTCTAAAGAAGGAAAGGTTGGAATGCTCAGGGGGAGATCAAAGCATGATGTGATGTTCTGGAGGAGTTTTAAAGCTGCCTTACCATTGGTTGACACAACATTTTGAACGCTGTTCTGCTACTGGTTAGTAGTCGCAGTCAAATGCAAATTTGTGTAGCAATAAGGAATTGCTGCATGAATTGTTCATAGATCTTGTTTAAGTTCTGCTAGCACAAAATGAATTTTTGAACAGATGAGCTACATATTTACCAAGTCATTCCAAACGACCAGGGATGCTTTGAGCCAGCTTTCTTTCTATGTTGCTAGTCCTAAGCAAGCTGTGACTTGCCCTGTTTTGTTAATATAAAGCATCTAAAATGAAGATTTGTCAAGAACAGGGTGCCAAGGATGGAAGTTACAAAACAAAGACTAGTAGAAAGTGTAGCAGTCTTGAAATGAATTGATGCCATGGCGCCGCGGCTCCATTTAAAAGCTCTGATTGAGTTAGCTGGGGGCAGTCACGGGATCAAAATCGTGATACCCTCTGTGCGTCCAGTTCAGAACAGACGCACAGAGGGGATTTATGTGTGGGACGGATTTATGTGTGGGACGGATTTATGTGTATGACTCCATTTACTGATTTTACCCTGTTATCCAAGTTTTATTCCCCTGTTTACTGTAACTCAGACGCTTGCTTATGGTGCTGAATTTTTGTTCGATGTAAACCGCGCTGATGCCAAAGAGTGCGGTATATAAGAGATGTAAAATAAATAAATAAATAAAATAAATCAGGCCCAATCTGTCAGTAGCTTTCATTAGAAACTTCCCACGCTACCTGCCAATGCAAGGATTGCAGGTCTCTGTGGTAAGTCTAAAACCTCTACTGTATCTGCAGGGGGAAAGCTGAGAACACCCCCTACAAATACAGCTGTTGCTACTGCGGTTTAGTAGACATGTCCTTTAGTGTGCACTAGCGAGAATTAGCATGCACTATCTGCCACCCTGCCCACATGACTATAATGGGCTGTGATGGCAGATAACATGCGCTAATCCATTAACATGCACTAAACATTAGTAAAAGGGGCTTAGTTTATAAATCCTGCCAAAATTTTGTTGTGCAGAAACTCTACTTTAGCTAACCCTAATATTTTCCATAGTCTTTACAACTGAAACATGAAAGAAACTGGAATGGGAATAATAACAGAGTGGTGCTATACCCTGCTTGCTAAGGTTTAAGAGTTTTTTAGTGCACTCTGTCAAAGTAAATAAATGTCAACTTCTGACTCCTTAAAGTCTCTGGACTCCTTAAAGAAAGCAAAAACAGCAGTTAAAAGTTAAAAGAACTAATAGATTGAATTATACCAATGACCCATCAAACCCAGCATCGTGACTCTGACAGTGGCCAATCTGGCTCACTAGGGAGAAATGTTAAACAGATCCTAATGGGGTGGGGTGGGGTTCATTCTCAGTTCTCAGCAGGAAGATACTGCATTCTCCAGTCCTATTTGGCTAGCAGTTGTTAATGGACCTGCAGTACAAGGGTGTGCCAATGGAAAAAGCATCCGTGACCCGTGCCATACAATGCCTGAGAGAGGAGCAGGAGCAATGCCATGGGTGGATGCAGCCCACCACAACCCAGCAGAGGGAATGGACAATACGTGGCCCTCAACCCTGTCAACAGAGTATAGTGCAAGTGGCCAGTGAAGGATCCCCGGGGGTCCAATATACAGCCTAAATTTATTTATTTATTTATTTATTTATTTATATTCTCTTATATACCGCGCTATTCTGCATCAGTGCGGTAAATGTTGTCATGCACCTCTGGTTCCATGGCATGATGCAGCTCTCATCCTGCAGGCATCTGCAAGGTGCTCTCAACTCTCCACACAGTACAATGCTGTGGCTCCAATGACATACACATGTTGGGCGAGGGGAGGGGTGCATTGGCTATGCAAGTGCAAGGGGACAGTAGCTCACACCTTCACAGTGCACATATGCTCCTGATGCGCGGTTGCTACTAGGTGACTGATGCACCTAGCACGACATGACTTCCCTTTTGTGGCCATACCCCCTGCATTTACCACAGCTGCTCTGCCACTGGCACATTAGAAATGGCCGCTCTACTAGCGTAACTTTAGTAAACATGCATCTAGGTTTGGACCTGAGGCAATGGAAGGCTAAGTAACTTACCCAGGATTAGAAGGAGCAGTAGTGGGATTTTATAAATCATTTTCCTCATGTAACACACGTTTTCTATGTGGAAAATAGGTCTTATAAAATTGCATGTGTGAATATATACATACGAGTGCATGTAATGGCAAAAGCCAATGGAATCAATATTCAAAGACATTTCAATGGTTTGCAGACCTGCAAGCCGCCTAAATGCAGCTCACTGGGATATTCAGAGGCACTAACATGAGGCTAGCGTTCAAAGGGTAGAGCATTCCAAGGGCGGAGCATCCCAAGGGCGTTCCAAGGGCAGAGCATTCCAAGGGCATTCCAAGGGTGGAGCGTTCCAAGGGCGGAGCATCCCAAGGGTGGAGCGTTCCAAGGGCGGAGCATTCCAAAGGCAGAGCAGGGGCAGCACCTAAGGAAAACCAGTTTTCTGTGATATTCAGTTGATAACTGGGTAAAGCTGGGCCAAATAAAGGTTGGCCTAACTTTACCCAGTTAAGGATAACCAATTATTGACTGAATATCACAGATAACCGGTTATCTAAAATGCTAACCAGGAAACCCAGATATCCAATGCCAGTGGCTAGATATGACCACAGCATTTAAGATGAAAACGGCAATGTCCAGCTGCTTTAAAAGCTCCTGCTGCCGCTGTTGAATATCGACCCCAATGTGCTTTTATGCAATCCACATGTAGACAGTTCTGTGAGCATAGTCTGGGGAGAATGCGGGCGGAGTTGCAAGGTACATGCACGCTTTATAAAATACATGCTTAAATGCATAAAGCCTTGGAGCTGGTGTAAATTTATGTGACAGCATTTTATATAGGCACATGGATACCTATGTTACCTTGATAAAATATTGATTTCAAATTTTACTTCCATTGGAAAAAAGTTTTAAAAAATGAACCATTGTTTTTGAGTTTAGAGATTATTCTAGATGCATCTCTGTGTCTAAATAGCGGCTTTTAGACATGAAGATTGCTTACATCTGCAAATAGCGATTTTAAAAAGTATGCTATTTGCATATGGTGATCCACACCACATATAGACTGTAAGGGGGCACAGTTAGGGCATGGAGAGTGAGTGGTTTTGGAGCGCCTAAAATATCCATATGCATTCCTCATTTTACAAGGGGAATCCATGCTGTTAAAAAAAAAATTTAGAGGTCAGCATTGACATCTGCCCCAAGGCAGACATAAGTGACTGCTTGAAGGGGCAGGTATAAAGGCTAGAGTAGACCATGCCGATCGCCCTCCAACATCATATCCCCCACCTAACCAACCCTCGATATGAGTTCCTCCCACCTGACCCCCCAGGCATTAAGAATCTCTCTGATGGTTCCCCACCCCAGTCCCATCTCTGGCTCTTACCACGGTCCCTGGTAGTCTAGTGGGAACAGGAAAAATCTCCAGTTGCTCCGGCTCATGGTGGCTGTGGGTTCCAAAATGGCACCTGTGATGTCTAGTGGTAATCTCATGGCATTACCGCTGGGAGTTAAGTTGCCTAATAAGGGCTGCCAAATAAGGATGATATGTTGATTTCGAGAGGAGTTGGGTGGGAGGATCTGATGTTGAGGGGGGTCAGGTGGGGGATCAGATGAATTGGAGGTGCAATCAGAAGGGAGGAGACTTATGCTGATTGGATATTGGGAGCAGTGATATTAAATAGCTGTTTCCACGGACACTTGGGATAAAGCTACATGTTTTTCCCCCATATGGAGCTTTTTAAAATTGCTGCTTTGACTGTACATGGTGAGGCATTGATTTGCACTTCTGCATGTCCTTGTACCTATTTTACAAGAGACTCTGCATTTGGCAAAACCTTTGTAAAATATAGTAGAAATATTCCATGACCCAACCTGGTTGTCTTAATTCCTGTCTCCATGTCCTATCTGAAAATGGACTTCATGTTTATTGGACCAGTGATTACTAATTTGAGCCTCTTTTACAGCATTGTCTGTGATTGCTGCAGTGAGGCTCAGTTCTCTGAGGGTCCCTTCTTTAGTTCATTTGATTACTGTTATATTTTGGATATTGTAGTTGCGTATTTGTGATTTTTCCATTCCTTGGAGGTATGTTTTTTTGGTGCTTTTATACTATAGGCATAAACCAGGCCCACATTTTGGAAATTTTTGTAGGCTCTGTATTATTAAATTGCCACTGTTAGAGCTATGTCTGTATAAGGCACCAGGTTCTCCTATGACAAAAGGTATCAGCACATGACATTGTTAAGCAAAATTTGGTTTTATTGCAGGTGTCTGTGGTTGCTGTGGAGCTTTGCGCCCCCGCTATAAGAGACTAGTAGACAATATCTTCCCAGTGGATTCTGAGGTAGGAGATACCACTCTGTTTCAGCTTAAGTCAAATAATATGTTTTTTGCACACAAAAATAAGGAAGCAATCAGGCAAACCATATTGTAGTAGTTAATAATATCCAAGATTGCTGAGGGCTTGTCAACTTTTCTTTTTAATTCATGGAGGCTGCACCCTAAAAACAATAAAGGACAATTTTCCCAAACCTGGCTTCAGTTCCTTAGGCCACCTAGGACTGGGAATGCCAAGGAGGTGGTGAGCAGAACAATATCCATAATTCCAGCTAGTAACCAAAGTCAAGGACATGCATATTGGGGAAGACGTCATGCTCTGTGATGCCTTGTTAAGGAAGGTTGCTCTAATGGCTGGGCTGAACAGGAGGGGGATCTATTCAAGGTATAAATGTTCTGGTAGTTCTGCATGAAAGCTCATAGCAACCTTAGCCCCCCCCCCCCACACAAGAAAAAAGTCAAAGACAATATTATTTATGTATATTTTGTAAGACCAATTTAATATCTTTTTGCATAGATTATAATACTAGGAAGCCTATTTATAGGGATGTTAATTTGTTAATGTGCCCTAAAAATGTAGAGCCCCTTTTACTAAACTCTGCTAATGTTTTGCATTTAACATGTGTTGTCAGTATATGTTAAGTGCAAAGCCTCGGCGTTAGCTGTTAGGGGCGTGATCTGCATGTTCCTGGCAGGGCCGGCCCAAGGGTTTCTGCCACCCTAGGCAGAAACCCCAGCCTCGCTGCCTCCCAGTTGACACCGCCGCCACCTCCCCCTGCTGCTGCCAATTCTGTCTCGGGAAGGGGAGGCAGACAGCGGCAGTATTTCCAAAAGCAGCAGCAAAAAGCTGCCGCTTTTGGAATTACTGACACTGCCCACTTCCCCCTCGGTGGCAGCTGGGGGGGGGGGTAGCACGCCCGCCCGCCCATGTGTGCCGTTGCCCCCATCGCCACTACTCACCCTCACTGCTGCTGCCACCCACTGGGGCAGCCATCCTAAGCAGCTGCCTAGCTCGCCTAGTAGACGGGCCGGCCCTGGTTCCTGGCAGCTAATATGTGGCACTATTGACGCAAGCTCACTTAACGGCTCCATAGAGGAGTTGTTAGGTGAAATCATGTGCCACGATAACTGCACTCACAAGCTATTGTGCTCTCCACGCCCATGCTCTGTCCCTAACCCACCCACGTTACACAGTAGCATACGAGTATCAGTTAATGGGTGTTTTGGCAGACAGTAGCTGGCATGCCACATATTAGCACTCACCACAGCTAGCTACCACAAGCTAAGCTGTGCATTAACCGGTTAGCGATGTTTAGTAAAAGGGACCCTTAGGGGCACAGCTACTAAAGGACGTTAGGCTTTTGCAGCTAATGCCAGGTGTTAGTGCAAATAGCACCACATTAGCTGCAGCAGATAACATGGCAAAAATACAGGGACTGAGGCATGACACCATCACTAATACAGCTTATGCCACCCATTGAGGTGGTGTAACCCGCACATGTGATGTCTGAAAAATGTGTGATTACCACACACAGTAACCACACATTTGTTTTATTTATCTTGTTTATTAAAACATTTATAGCCCACAACTATCTAAAATCCTAGGTGGGGCGCAATGCTACAGGCATACTCACACTCCACCTACCCCACCCATTCACGCTGTTAATACGCCATATGCAGATAGCTCAGAAAATTCCATGCGCTGTCTGTCTTTGGATCACATTAACTGATACCATGGCACGCTTTTCCTGCATTATCGCCACATTAACAGCTAATGCGCTTTAGTAAACATGTCTCTTAGTACACACAAAATCAATTCAATGTGTGTTAAGTTTATGTGTGTTCATTAAAAAAAATCATTTAAATAGATGTGTGAAATGAACCAAAAATGTCTGAAAATCAGAAAAAAAGGCCAGACTGAAAATTTTTGCACTTTGAGAAAATTTACAACAGGATTCAGTAGCCTGTAGTTCCTCAGTACTGTAGGTTAGCGAGTCCACAATAAATTTCTTTTTGTGAGTTTTAGCATGGTAAGTTTATCTTTAAGTGGTCCAGTGGAACCATGAAGACATGGTTGTAATTTTGAATCAGGAACCCACGGGGATTTCTGGGGGGCTTGAAAAAGGACCGAAATGGGAGGGGGGAGGGCTGATGCTTAGTAAAAAAAAAAAAATACCCCCACTCCTGAATCTCTTTTCAAATACCCAACTTAAAATTCACCCCAACCCTCAATGCCTTTACAAGCCCCCCAGAAACCCACTTACATCCATACCAGGGCTCTCTCAGATGAATAGTAGGTAACTAAACGTGATTCCCAGGTACTTCTTGTGACCATGCTTTCTTAGTGGTAGTTTTGCGTTACTATCTCCAGGCAACCAAATAAAGGGAGGAGGGTATCTGAAAAGGGATTCAGGAGTGGTGGGTATTTATTACTAAGCACTAGCCCTTTTGAGTTGCTCCCAGGGAATATCGGCATGCTTTGGAAGTTTTGTTAACCTTCCATGAATAATGCAGTTTGCTGGCAAAATCAATAAGTTCATCGTTGATGGAAAAGAAATTGAAGTAGTAGACAACTTTAACCTGATTTGATCAATAATCAATAAAGAAACGACAAGCAGTCAAGAAATCTGATGATGCATTGCTCTTGGCAGAATAGTTATGTAGGACCTAGACAAGATTCTCAAGAGCAGAGATGTCTCACTTCATACAAAGATTTACTTGTCCAAGTCATGGTATTTTCAATAACGTCATATGTATGCGAAAGCTGGACATTGGAAAAGATAGACAGGAAGAAAATCAATGCCTTTGAATTATGGTGCTGTTGAAAAATACTTTGTATACCATGGACTGCCCAAAGAACAAACCAGACAGTACTAGAGGAGATCAAACTAAGCTTTCTTTAGAAGCTCAGATGGCAAGACTTTGGGGTATGTTTACTAAACTGCGTTAGTGCAATTCGCGTTAGGAGCCGCGGTAGTGACAGAAATGCCAAATAAGGACATGGGCGGTACATCGTTACCACTAACGCGCGTTCCAAAAACTAACGAGCGTTACAGGGCGCCGTGGCACATTACTGCGCATTAATCATAAGAAGGCATACAGACACAAAGCACTGAAACAGAGCTGTAGCACAATGGTTACGGTACTGACTGCTGTTACAGGCAGCATGGGTTTGAGTCCCCAGTGTGCCTAACGCAGAAGGCTGGCCCAGGCATCACCCTGTACATTACATAGGGAATGAGAAGGCATGTTTTTCTTTATGTTGAGTAGTTGTGTCAGAAACACACCCTCGGAGTGTGCCTAGCCACGTACGTTGGTGCGTGCGAGGCTGCGTGCGTGGCTGCGTGCGTTGGTACGTGCGTAGCTGCGTGCGTTGGTGCATGCGTACAATCGTGCATGGGTATGTGTGTTTTTACCAGCGTGGGCACCTTATATTACAGACTCTTTAGGGTGTCTTGCACCTATGCATTATGCTAACAGATGTACGTGTGATGGCCTATGGTTTATCAGAGCCTGTGAGCAGGTGCTGGATTTTCAGAGGGTTGGATTGTGCCAGTCACACCCATGATGCACTGCACATGCAAATCAGCTGTCCACAGATACACACCATGGGGAATGCACCCCCACAGCACCTCGGCCTGGTAGGGGGAACTGACCATGTGCACCCCCACAGCACCTCGGCCTGGTACGGGGGTACTGACCGTGTGTTGTACTGGCACAGAGTAGCTACACACCGTCACATTGTGCGGGTACTGTGCTCACCCTGAGGGTGCAGTGAGGCGCCCAGCACCAGGTCCACAGCACTATCCATGGCTGAAAGAGGCCATGGCGCAGGTCCAAAGCAGTGTTAATGTGTGAGATAGGTAGTTTCTGCAGAAACACCTTGGATATACTCTGTCTGTTTCAGTCAGGTGTAGCCCCCATGGACCCCTAGGTGGCCCATGTACCACCACCCCCCCTCCCCAGGGCCAAAGGCGACAAACAGAGTCTCCTAACAATAGATCCACATTCTACCTCCCTGCAAAGGTAGCAGTAGAGGGGAACATCAACCCCAGTCCTGCTGAGGAACAGACACCCCACAGGGCAGTCAATGCAGCTCTGTACACATCCATAACACAATAGCAGACAGACATTAGGCCTGGATATGGTAAGCTGCACCCCACCACTATCTGATATTCTCCTGCTGCAAACCATCAGCCACTGCACCCTGCAAACCACTCCATCAAGACACATACCAGCTGCAAACAGCCTGCTAGTTAGTCAATAGTGCATGTGCCCAGTGGAGATGCATGCATCCAGAACTGGGATGTCAGCATACACAGCAAGCAGAAAAATCAGTGACTGGGCCCCAAAAGGAAACCCATAAATATCACATGGGAGAAATACTATGGGGGTGCCTAGCCATGCTGTGGTCACTGCACAGTCAGGGTGAGAGTGATCTCTCAGCAGGACATACTGAGGTCACCCTGTCTGTGTAGGTGGTGGCCGGGCACTAAAATGTCCCAGTCAGTGCCCTATGCCCTGTGCAGATGCACTCTGGCCAGGCCACCCTGTCCGGCCTATACCCATGGTACCTTGCTCCTCATTATGCACATTGGCAGCCCAATACTGGCAACATTGCTGGCAGTGTGGGCTGTGGAAGGTGTTTGCAGCCACCACACACTGGATAAACAGACAGCCACCCCCACACCTATGCCAGCATTGTGCTACTATAGGGGTGTTCAGCAGCCATACCCACCACACCAGTCCTGGGCACAGTACAGGCATGGATATGGTACGCAATACTGTTGGGGGTCACTCCCCAGGGTGGTAAACACTATCAGAGACCAGACCTGCAGCACACACCGCAGACATCAGAATGATTGTTATGGTGGAGTTCAATGAGCAAAATGTGCTTAACGTAGGCATTGATATCTGCCAGTTATCATAGGAAACGTTTGATGGCTGTGTACCATATACCCAGGTCTAGGGTGGCATTGCTAAGGTATGCAACTGCTAGTATTGGGAGGTACAGGCAGGGCCCAATGTCCTGCCTCTCCAGGAGGCATTGGCCAATGGGGCCTGTGTGTGTGTGTGTGTGGGTGTGTCTGGCCCTGTTGGCTGCTGCTTTACGGCAGAGTTTCCCAACTCCAGTCCTGGTGTTCCAAACACTGTTCGGGTTTTCATGCTGTCCCTCATAAATATGCATGAGCTACATCTGCATACCATGGGGGTGGTGCATAGATATGCAGCACAGGCATCTTTATTAGAGGCAGCATGGAACCTGAATGGTGTGGGGCCCTCCAGGACTGCATTTGCGAGACTCTGCTCTAGGTAATGCGCCTGTTTATGGTGTCTGTGTTTGGTGTGGTAAAATATAGGCGTATTAACCATGCGTATGTTCTCTGCAATAAAGGAGTGTCTTTACTATCACTGTTTAGTGGTGGGTAAAACTGTGGGGACTGGGTTGGTAGGAGCCCCAGCTGGGATTTGAACCTGTGACCCTCTGGTCTTACAGGCACTGGCTGTGTCCGTTGCACCACACTGTGGCCACAGAGACAGTGCTTTCCCTGGAGGTAGGTAAACTGGCCTGACGAGTCAGAAACCCTGCTCTGCACAATTTTACTGTGGGCTCATTTACCTTGTATGAAGACAAACGTGCACATAAACCTCAAAAACGACCTCGAAAACAGGGGCACACACCCATAACCAAGCTGGGAAACAATGATATCATTGGGCAACATTAAAAAACACTCCCAGGAAAGCTCCAATAAAATGAAATGATTTTTGAAAGGGTCTACGGAGTGTAGACCCTTCCACACATCATTTCTTTTTTTTGGAGCTTTCCTGGGAGTGTTTTTTTATTGTTGCCCATTGCTATCACTGTTGCCCAGCTGAATTATAATTTTACACTGTTTCTTGTGGTCATTCTAAAGTTTTATTTGCAATTTTGTTCTGTGCACATGTATCACACTGCTCACGTTGTTTTGGTTTCCCCGGTTTTGCTGTACATTGCTGACGGAAATGGTTTCTCTTCCTTTAATATGCCTTTGACAGGTTTTCATTCGCGTTGGAATTGAGCTCTGCACTTCAGCGCGTTAGTGTGAGGGGAGCCTCTCCCCGCCCACTCTCCGCCCATTGACCCCTTCTCTCCGCCCACTCTCCACCTTCTGTGCTGTTTTAACGCGCCGCGGGCCTTTACGATCGTTAACTACGGTTAAAGCACGTAGTATGATGTTAACGGTCGTTGGCGCGTGATTACGCGCGTTATACTGCACTTACGATCGTTAATGTCGTACAACGCACGTTATTCACGTTTACCGCACTTTAGTAAACATACCCCTTTGACTTTCATACTTTGGACACATCATGCTAAGAGAGAGATCATTAGAGAAAGACATCATGCTTGGTAGTATTGAAGGTCAACGCAAAAGAGGAAAGCCAGCAATGAGATGGAATGATTCAATAACAGCAGCTATGAATGCCATTCTATCAACATTGAGCCACCTGACTGAAGATCAAAGTTTAGGACAGCTATCTAGAGGGTACCCATGACATCGACTTGATGGTGCTTGTGCCATGATGCCCTATGTGCTCAGCACATTCACCATTTGCATAATCGACCATTTTGGTGCATTCAACTTGGTTGGCGCTGAAGAACTTTGTGGTGAGATTTTGGAGCAGGCATTATCTATACTGGTTCTGGAGATGGATGACTCACTACTGGGCCCATTCTGGATGCTGCAGGATGCCAAAACTCCCAATGCATGCCTTCATGGAATACATCAAAAAGTATTTTATGGTACACCTCTAGTAAAACTACTGCTGGAAGTGCTCCAAGTCTAATTATCTCATTTGCACTATGAGTTTGCTAACCAGTTACTTCTCCCTATACCTAGAGGAAGGTGCTCAAGGCCCAGTCTTTCCCGTTCTATCACTGTAGAACCAGAGTTGATTGGTGCACAGCATCAGGGTCTTCTCAAGACCAGTCACTTAGTTCAAGATTTCTGGACCTACAGGTGTTTTCTCCCAGTGAGGGTCAGGACCTATTTTTAGCTTCAGACTTCTCATATTGTGATCATTCCTGTGGGTAGCCACCTGAGCGGCATAAACAAAGAGGAATTGACCAGGATCCATTCAGATCCTTCTCTCATGCCTCAACGTACTTTCTAATGGAGAACTTGACTTATGCCGAGTTCATTCAGAGGATGGCCTTAAATATTACCTTCACCCTCCAGAAGACAGAGAGTCCAGAGCATACATTTTTTAGGGCATCCACAATTATAGGCTCCTCAAAGCAGTCAGTAGCTATGCTGATTATAGACTACTTTCAAGAGCCAGGTGTGGCAAACCCTGATATATGCCCACTGATTGTGAGGAAATTGAGTCTCAAATACAAAGTCAATCTAGTCAAGTTCTGATTCTGTAATTGTGGAATCAGCCCTGAAGACAGTAAGGCATTCAAAAGAACACATATGCTCCCTACCTGGCGAGGATCCAAGATATTGGATCTTGTAGGGAAGGAAGTGTTTCAGTATGCCATGATGAACTCAGTGATAACTGTGCATCAGTTCTACAAGGTGCAGTGTGACTGTATCTAGATATAACATACCTTGAGTTCAGGTTTTGAAATATGAGTAGTCAAATCCAAATCCCACCATCCTTCCAGCAGTGTTTTTAGAAACGGAAACCCTTTACTCAAATCCTTCTCCAGAGGAAGACAGGAAGAATTCTTAGAACAATTTTCCAATATGGAAAGAGTGCAGAAAGCACTCTCTCAGGTCCATCTATGAAGTGTTTGATACTTTGGCTAGCATTTCCTTGGTAATCATAGGGGCTAGAAGGCAAGCTTGGTTTAAAGCAGGGGTGTCCAACCTTTTAGCTTGCAAGGCCACATGGGCAATTTTTAAAAAAGGTCGCAGGCCAGAGCAGCACTATCACAAGTAAAACACAAAATACATTTTATTACAGCACTATTGAACTATAGTCCCTCGTGAGCTAATCACTTTAGTGTGAAATCTGGCATTGTTTCTGCTTGCATAAATAGTCTATGTCTCCTCCAACAGTAGAAGTCGCAACACGAAATGACGCTATCAAGTGTTCATCGCTAAGCAGAGACCTTGAGTTTGTTTTTGTGTTCTTCATTCTTGAAAACAATTGCTCACAGCAGTAGGTGCTACCAAACAGAGCAATGGATTTCTTAGCATCCTGTGACAGATTGGGATATCTGTGTGATGAAACGTAACAACTGTAAAAGCTCAGCAGATGATGTTCAGTGAAAGCTCTCTTCAAGTCACTGTCATTTCGAATGTCAATAAGTTCCATTTGATATTTATCAGCAGCGCCTGTAGGATCAACTTCAAATGGATTACTCATCAGTTTCATCATGTCAGAATGTTTTCTGAAATCTTTGAATCTGAAATCTTTGAAGTCATCAGCTAGTTTGGCAACTATTTCAGAGTACTTCTCCTGTTGTACTGTGTCTGCAGGTCTAGTAGAAAGGACTGTGAAATGTACAAATTTCTTCTCAACCAAATTAGCTCCAACTTCTGAATAAATGTGACAACATGTTCATACAATTTGTGAACCAGCTGATCCTTTCCTTGAAGTCTGACATTTAATTCAGCCCCTCTCCCTCATGCCCTTGCATCCCCCTCTCCCTCATGCCCTTGCATCCCCTCTCCCTCATGCCCTTGCATCCCCCTCTCCCTCATGCCCTTGCACCCCCTCTCCCTCATGCCCTTCACACCCTCTCCCTCATGCCCTTGCACCCCCTCTCCCGCATGCCCCTGCATCCCCTCTCCCTCATACCCTTGCACCCCCTCTCCCGCATGCTCTTGCACCTGTGATAAGGAAGCTTATCATAGCTCAGGAAGGAGCTATAGAAAAGGTGAAGTGACTCTGAACAAGCAACCTGTCAGTTCTGGTAGAAATAAGAAAACAGAATTTTCCCATAAAAGACTACCAGTCCCAGAATGCACCAGGTTTCCAACAGCCATTAGAGGAGCTGAAGTGGGGAAACGTGTGTTCAATCAGGAGGGCTATGAGGTAATCCCTAAGCACTCATCTCAAAGGGCAGGGCCTGATTCAGCACAGCTGCGCTGTATTAGGGGGGAGCACTCATCTAGGCAGAATAAAGGTAGAGTTTATTCTACAGAGAATCAGCTTGAGCTTGATCATCTTCATCATCAGGAGGATCATCAGAAGCAGAAGCCAAACCGGACGGACAGAGAGGGAAAGAAACCCTTTGGAAGAAAGAGGAGAAAAGCCTTTGAGAGGTCTAGAAGAGTCCAGAGCAGTACGTATACTGGGAGGCATTCCAAGGGCCAGCATACGCCATTGGACTGGGGAAAGCCAGAGGAATGGTGCTGCAGAGCTAGGAATCTCCAGACGGTATCTGTGAGGGAGACGGCTGCAAGTGGAAGGGACCCTAAGACCCGTGCCAGAAGGTATATGAAGAGAGATCCAGTGTCCAGGGATCTGGATTGGAAGGCTGGACATAAGAACTGGACTACATACTGGCCAGGCTATATAGAGAGGAACTCTAACAGCAATGGAAGCTCAGGTATGAACACTGATCTATGCCCTAGCTATAACCTTGAAAGACAGCAGGGAAACAAGTATTCTCCTGAAAGTGCTCCATTGGGAGATTCATCTGTGCCAATCCATGATATTGAACCCATGCTTGTTGAAGAAGAGGGGGTGATAGCAGATGAAGAATCTGTTTACATGGACTGCTCTCTGTCTAAACTCCTTTGGTGATTTTCTGTTATAAAGCACAGCAACCATCACAAAGAAATACAAACTTGTTCTTTAATCTACTCAGAAAAGCTCATGAGTAGGATTTTTAGCCATGCAGTAGAAAGCAAGCCAGCTAAGGGGTTTCAGCTGGATAACTGCTAGCAATTGAGCCTTACCTAATTGCTTGTGAGCTCTAAGAGAATATTAGCTAAAGCCTACAGAAAAGACCAGTTTGTACCAACCAGGTCTTATTTCTTTTGCTTTGCTTGCCTGACAAGTTCAAATGTTGTTTTCCTCATTTTGTTTTTTTCAAGTTTAACACTGAAAGCAAGTAACCTGATTTATGTGCTACCAAGCATATCTGTGTTGGGAGAAATAACCCCATAAATAAATATCTTATTGGCTTTAACACTTGAGCACAACTAAATTATTGTCAGCAGCTGTGTCTGGTGTGAATGAACTGCATTGCCCACAATCCCTTGCAAATCATATAGATATATGCACTTGCCAAGACTGTGAAGATTCTCACCCAGGCAGCCGTCTGACACACCCCCTCTCCCTCATACCCTTGCACCCCCTCCCCCTCATGCCCCTGCACCCCCTCTCCCTCATGCCCTTGCACCCCCTCTCCCTCATGCCCTTGCACCCCCTCTCCCTCATACCCCTGCATCCCCTCTCCCTCATGCCCTTGCACCCCCTCTCCCTCATGCCCCCGCACCCCCTCTCCCTCCTACCCTTGCACCCCCTCTCCCTCATGCCCCTGCACCCCCTCTCCCTCATGCCCCTGCACCCCCTCTCCCTCATACCCTTGCACCCCCTCTCCCTCATGCCCCTTCATCCCCTCTCCCTCATTCCCCTGCATCCCCTCTCCCTCATGCCCCTGCACCCCCTCTCCCTCATGCCCCTGCATCCCCTCTCCCTCATACCCCTGCACCCCCTCTCCCTCATGCCCCGGCACCCCCTCTCCCTCATGCCCTTGCACCCCCTCTCCCTCATGCCCTTGCATCCCCTCTCCCGCATGCCCTTGAACCCCCTCTCCCGCATGCCCGTGCACCCCCTCTCCCTCATGCCCCTGCACCCCTTCTCCCTCATGCCCTTGCATCCCCTCTCCCTCATGCCCCTGCACCCCCTCTCCCTCATGCCCCTGCATCCCCTCTCCCTCATACCCCTGCACCTCCTCTCCCTCATGCCCTTGCACCCCCTCTCCCGCATGCCCCTGCACCCCCTCTCCCTCATGCCCCTGCATCCCCTCTCCCTCATACCCCTGCACCACCTCTCCCTCATGCCCTTGCACCCCCTCTCCCTCATGCCCCTGCATCCCCTCTCCCTCATGCCCTTGTACCCCCTCTCCCTCATGCCCCTGCACCCCCTCTCCCTCATGCCCTTGCACCCCCTCTCCCTCATGCCCCTGCCCCCCGTCTCCCTCATGCCCCTGTATCCCCTCTCCCTCATACTCCTGCATCCCCTCTCCCTCATGCCCTTGCACCCCCTCTCCCTCATGCCCCTGCACCCCCTCATGCCCCTGCATCCCCTCTCCCTCATGCCCTTGCACCCCCTCTCCCGCATGCCCTTGCAACCCCTCTCCCTCATACCCCTGCATCCCCTCTCCCTCATACCTATGTACCCCCTCTCCCTCATGCCCTTGCATCCCCTCTCCCTCATACCCAGGGCCGGCCCGTCCATTGAGCAAGAATGTTTTTTGCACAGGGCCCCGCGTTTCAGGGGGCCCCACGCAAAAAACATTCTTCATCATCCTAAATTTAAAAAAAAATAAAAAAAAACAGCTGCTTCTGCCGCTGCAGAATCAAGAGTGCCGTCGCCGCCGCCGCGGCCCCCCCCCTGCCCGGCAGAGCCTCCCTGCATCGTAGGCTAGCGTTGAATCCCCCAACGCGGGCTTCTTTCAGAGCCACGAGAGTTTTCTTTCTCGCGGCTCTGTTAATCCCGCCGGGGCTGATGGGAAATCCCCGGCGGGATTAACAGAGCCGCGAGAAAGGAAACTCTTGCGGCTCTGAAAGAAGCCCGCGTTCGGGGATTCAAAGCTAGCCTACGATGCCGGGAGGCTCTGCCGGGCAGGGGGGGGCCCCGCGGCGGCACTCTTGATGCTGCCGCGGCAGAAGCAGCTGTTTTTTTTTATTTTTTAATTTGGGATGATAGGGGGAAGGGGGTTTAGAACTGGTAATTGGCTATGGGGGGGGGAGGCTAAGACTGGAAGTGGGCTGATAGGGGAGGGTAAGGACTAGTAATGGGCCATGGGGGGGTGCTAAGACTGGAAGTGGGCTGATGGGGGGGGGGGTTAGGACTGGTAATGGGCTATGGGGGGGAGGCTAAGACTGGAAGTGGGCTGATAGGGGAGGGTTAGGACTAGTAATGGGCCATGGGGGGGTGCTAAGACTGGAAGTGGGCTGATGGGGGGGTTAGGACTGGTAATGGGCTATGGGGGGGCCTGACTGGAAATGGGCTGATGGGGGGGATAGGACTGGAAATTGGCTAAGGGGGGCAAAGACTGGAAATGGGCTGATGGGGAGGTTTAGGACTGGTAATGGGTTATAGGGGGTGGCTAAGACTGGAAGTGGGCTGATTGGGGAGGGTTAGGACTAGTAATGGGCCATGGGGGGGTGCTAAGACTGGAAGTGGGCTGATGGGGGGGGGGTTAGGACTGGTAATGGGCTATGGGGGCTAAGACTGGAAATGGGCTGATGGGGGTTAGGACTGGTAATGGGCTATGGGAGGGGTTAGGACTGGTAATGGGCTGATGGGGTATTAGGACTGGAAATCGTCTAAGCTCCGCTAACAAAGTAAAAAGGCTGATGGGGGGGCTAGGACTTGAAATAGGGTGATGGGGGGGTTAGGACGTAATGGGCTGATGGGGAGGTTTAGGACTGGTAATGGGTTATGGGGGGGGACTAAGACTGGAAGTGGGCTGATGGGGGAGGGTTAGGACTAGTAATGGGCCATGGGGGGGTGCTAAGACTGGAAGTGGGCTGATGGGGGGGTTAGGACTGGTAATGGGCTATGGGGGGGCTAAGACTGGAAATGGGCTGATGGGGGGTTAGGACTGGTAATTGGCTATGGGGGGGCTAAGACTGGAAATGGGCTGATGGGGAGGTTTAGGACTGGTAATGGGTTATGGGGGGGCTAAGACTGGAAATGGGCTGATGGGGGGGTTAGGACTGGTAATGGGTTCTGGGGGGGCTAAGACTGGAAGTGGGCTGATGGGGGAGGGTTAGGACTAGTAATGGACCATTGGGGGGTGCTAAGACTGGAAGGGCTGATGGGGAGGTTTAGGACTGGTAATGGGTTATGGGAGGGGTTAGGACTGGTAATGGGCTGATGGGGGATTAGGACTGGTAATGGGCTATGGGGGGCTAAGACTGGAAATAGGCTGATGGGGGGGGCTAAGACTGGAAATAGGGTGATGGGGGGGTTAGGACGTAATGGGCTGATGGGGAGGTTTAGGACTGGTAATAGGTTATGGAGGGGGGGGGGGGGCTAAGACTGGAAGTGGGCTGATGGGGGAGGGTTAGGACTAGTAATGGGCCATGGGGGGATGCTAAGACTGGAAGTGGGCTGATGGGGAGGTTTAGGACTGGTAATGGCTTATGGGGGGAGCTAAGACTGGAAATGGGCTGATGGGGGTTAGGACCGATAATGGGCTATGGGAGGGGTTAGGACTGGTAATGGGCTGATGGGGGATTAGGACTGGTAATGGGCTATGGGGGGCCAAGACTGGAAATAGGGTGATGGGGGGGGCTAGGCCTGGAAATAGGCTGATGGGGGGTTAGGACGTAATGGGCTCATGGGGGGGTTAGGACTAGTAATGGGCTATTGGGGTCTAGGACTGGAAATGGGCGGAGGGGGCGTTAGGACTGGTAATGGGCTGATGGGGGATTAGGACTGGTAATGGGCTATAGGGGGCTAAGACTGGAAATAGGGTGATGGGGGGCTAGGCCTGGAAATAGGGTGATGGGGGGTTAGGACGTATTGGGCTGATGGGGGGGTTAGGACTAGTAATGGGCTATGGGGGGCTAGGACTGGAAATGGGCTGATGGGGGGTTAGGACTGGTAATGGGCTGGGGGGGGCTAAGACTGTTAATGGGCTGGGGGTGTTGCTAGGACGGGAAATGGGCTGAGTGGAAGGAGGGCTTGAACTGCAAATAGCTGATGGGGGACGGGGGCTTGGAATGGAAATGGGTTGTGAGGGGGAGGGAGCTAGGACTGGAAATGGGTGAGTGGGGGGGGGACTAGGACAGGAAATGGGCTGATGGAGGGGCTAGAATAGGACTGGAAATTGGCTGTTGGGGTGGTGCTAAGATTGGAAATGGGCTGTGGTGGGGGTTTGGATTGAAATGGACTCATGAAGGGGCTAGAACTGGAAGTAGGCTCATGGGGGGCTTGGATTGGAAATGGGCTGAGTGGAGGGGAGCTAGTATTTGACATGGGCTGATGGGCTCATGGGGGGCTGGGATTGGAAATGAGCTGATGGAGGGACTCGGATGGGACTGGAAATAGATGGGGGAGCTAGGACTGGAAATAGGCTGATGGTGGGTCTAGTATAGGACTGGAAATGGGCTTATGGGGGGCTAGGACTGGAAATGGGCTGATGCAGGGACTAGAAGGGAGTGGATGCTGGGTGGGACTGGAACTAGAATGGAGCTGATGTTGGGGGAGGATTAGAATGGGATGGAGCTGGGAGAGTGAAATGGAGAGGGAAAAAATATTTTGTGTGGGAGGGAAGACAAATCTACAATTGGCCGGATATTGGGAGAGTAAGTGGGGATTGAGAATTGAGGGGTAGAATTTGAGTAGATGAAATAGGAATGAGGAAAGAGCAAAAGGAGAAAGATTAGTATGTTAAAGCAGATGTAGAGAGAGAATGGAAAAAAACTAGAAGAGAGAAGAAAAGACAAATGGACAGCAGACGATGGAGAGTTAGCGGAAGACACAAATAAACCAGAAGAAAGTGACTGGAGTAATTGCAGCTGAAAAAAAATGCACAAAAGGTAGAAAAATATCTCTTTATTTTGAATTTATTAATTGGAATATGTCAGCTCTGGGATATGTGCATCATTAACGTCTGCGCTTTGTTTAGTACAAGAGCAAATTAATGTATAGTTTTATTTCTACAGTGTTGTACATTCCAAGTTTGGCTTTTGGGATTCCCAATTTAATTATTATTGTCTTCCTGTTTCTAAATTGTGATTCCTTGTTTGGTGATGGTCTATGTTCTGCATGTGTAACTGAGCTGAGGTATTCTGTTTATGTAATTCCTATTTGACATTGCCACTTGTTCTCTTTCCCCAGTAGGTCATGTATTGTTGTTCTCTGAAATGTATTGGTTTAATATTTGCAGCGTTTCCTTTTGACAGTTAGGGTATGGTGCTTTATGAGTCCTGGTAGTGCTGTTAGGATACGGCGGGTTTGCTATGGGTTCTAAATGGGCAGTGTTTGTAGTAGTTCCTAATGTGTCTGGCGGTTGGCACTGGATTATAGTAATGTAGAAGTCTTTTAGTCTTTCTTTATTCATACACTCATTAAGAGGCATGTTTACTAAAAGTTAGTGTATGGTAATATTATGCAAATATTTATGCAAACGAGGCCTCTTATGCAAATGAGGCCTCGCACCGAGTCTCCGCACATGTCCCCGCACCCCCCTTGGGCCGCCCCTGCTCATACCCCTACATCCCCTCTCCCTCATGCCCCTGCACCCCCTCTCCCTCATGCCCCTGCATCCCCTCTCCCTCATGCCCCTGCACCCCTCTCCCTCATGCCATTGCACCCCCTCTCCCTCATACCCTTGCACCCCCTCTCCCTCATGCCCTTGCACCCCCTCTCCCGCATACCCCTGCATCCCCTCTCCCTCATACCTCTGCATCCCCTTCTCTCTCTTTTATGCCCTCATACTGCATCTCTCTCCCATGCACACCACATCCTCTCTTTCTCATGCCCTCTACCCTGCCCTCAACCAGTCTCTCTTCCAGAAGTCCTTGTCCCCAACCCCCCCCCCCCATATTGTACCCCTCTCTTTGGTTTTTCAGCCCACATGCATGACCTTGCATTACATGTTAGCTTAAAGAATGGTTGAGAATTTGGCAGCTTCACTAGATCCCTGCTCATGTTATCCTTGATGAGGGCTCTAGCATAAAAGCTGCTAATGTAAAAATGTCAAGACAAATGCTTTAGGGTTTAAGCATGAATGGTAAAGTGAATAATCTGCATTCTTATTAGGTACTGTGCATCTTTCATGTTATTATGTAAAATGTTTTCCCATGCTCAGGGCCACTTCAACCCTTATGGGGCCCTGGGCAAACTTTTGGGAATAGGCTCACCTCATTCCCCCAGTTGCGGCCTCCCTCCCCCCAGAGCATTACAATCACTGGCCCTATTCCTCTCTTCTGCTCTCTCCGGCCTCTTTCAAGAGAAGTGAGTGGTGCTTTATTATGTTATTTATTTCTTTTATTTAGCAACTTTTTTATACCACTGTATCTACCAGTCATAGTGGTGTACAGGGAATAAGTAACTTTACATAGAATATGTGGATGGGGAGCCAGTGCAGCTGTTTCAGAGTAGGGTGATATGTTCTCGTGGACCAGTGCCTGTCATTATTCTGGCTGCTGTCTTTTGTGCAAGCTGTAAAATTGATTATAGGAGACCCTGGTATATTATAGGAGCCCCTGGTATATTATTAAGAAGGGTCCCAGGATATCACTGCTTGACCCAGTACAAGCATTGTGGAACCTGTGTCTTTTGGGGAAACTGCTAGGTACTTATGACCTAGATTGGCCCCGGTTGGAAACAGGATACTGGGCTTGATGGACCTTGGTCTGACCCAGTATGGCATATTTTATGTTCTTATGTTTGCATAGTCCAGGATGGGAGTGAGGAGGGACTGGCAGACGCTTCTGAAATCATGAGCTCATACCATGAGATTGGTCGCAAGCAACATCTCTAGACTGTTCACTAAAGCACTACTTACTTCTCTTGCACGTGTCCCGAGGAAGCAGAAGGGAGGAGCAGAAGTGCAGTTACCTGTGGCCTCAGGGCAGCTGGGCCCCCAATGTGCAGAGGCCTGGGGCAGCTGCCCCTTTATCCCATAGATAAAAGCAGCCCCGCCCATACTGGCTGGGTGAGAAGAGGCAGAATATTTATTTTTGCTCTAAGCACTCTGAAATTATATCTAAGGCATAATTTCACTTTTTTCAGGCTTTACGCTTTTGTAAATGAAAAAAACCAATTTAGCAAATTATCACAATCCTTCCTCTCCCCTACCCCATTATTTCTAGAGACAATTATTTTTACACAACATGCAGCAGTTCTAAAAAGTATATATTTTAAATGTAATACCACTTCTTCCCCTCAACATAACTCGCTTATAACAGGGCTCTTATATTCTGGCAGTCAACACTGTAAGTTAGCCGTAGGACAGTTTAGCCAACCCAGAGACAGGACAGGCCCCGGCTTAGTTCAAAGTGATTTGATCCATATAACTGATACACATTCTTGTCTAGGGTTGCCAACTGGCTCCAGATGCGCCTGACAGGTTTGATCCAGTCCTGGGTTTACCCTATTGCATGCAGGGACAAGTGTTCTGATTTCTCTATTGCACACCACAAGAAAAGCAGGACTACAAGTCCCTGCATGCAATGAGGTAAACCCAGGACTGAATCAAGCCTGTCCGGCGCATCTGGAGCCACTTGGCAACCCTATTCTTCTTTAATTTTTATATTACTATACTGCAGTGATTCCCATCCTTTTTTCACGTGGGACATACCTGACGGGCGATGTTCATATATGGGACACATCTCACACATGACCCTCATGAGGTTTTGGTTTGACACTACATAGCAGCTCTTATGAGTTAAATGTAAACATTCCCTGCATTCACAAAAAAACCCTATCTCCCCCAACAATAGGTGCAGATCAGAATTAAGGCATTTCTCCATATAAGACACCATACAAAAAATATTCCGATTTTCATGGTACCTGAGTAATAGCAACATAAATCCCTCCATTACCATGCATGTTGATAAATAATACAAAACCTGAAAAAAATCTCCACAGAATGCACATGTAGCTATCCTGCCACACCATAGTAGCACTAATTCCTATTTATTTATTTATTTGCTTTTATATACCGTGCTCTTTGAAATCAGTGTGGTTTACATAAAACAAGAACAGTAACAGTTTACATGGAACAATTTGTATAGAACAGTTTACATTGAACAAAATTCAAAATAAGTAACAGTAAGTAACATGTAATCTAAATTAGATGTGAATACAGGGAGATGAACTTGGAATATGCAGGTAGGGGGACTAGAGGTGATCTGTACATAGACTTTGTTCAGGGTGGCTGGTCATGGGCTAGTTGAAATAAATATGTCTTGAGGGCCTTCCTAAAGGCTGTAAGGTCTGTGATGGCACAGATTGCTGGAGGTAGGGCATTCCAGTGGGTTGGTGCGTAGAGAGAAAAGGCGCGATTTTTAGTTGACTGGGTGCATGTCCTTATCACTGAGGGGGTGATGAGTGAGTTTACCATGTTTGATCTTCTGGTTCTGTTTTCAGGGGCATGCTGTATGAGGTTTATGAGGGTGGTGGTGGATATTCCGTGCAACGACTTGAAGGTGAGTAACAGTGCTTTGTATACCAGTCGGCTTGCTATGGGGAGCCAATGTAGCTCGATCAAAAGAGGCGTAATGTGTTCGAATCTTGAGGCAGATAGGAGTGTTCGGGCAGCTGTATTCATGGCTAGTTGTAGTGGCTGAAGCACGTTCTTTGGCAGGCCATGGTAGATTATGTTGGCATAGTCCAAGTGAGGAAAGATAAGGGCCTGGCATACTGAGCAAAAGTCCGAGGGTTCGAGGAGCGTGCGTAGATGTTGGAGGATTCTTAGTTTATGGTAGACAGCCTTGGTGACGGTTTGTACGTGGGCTTCCCAGTTTAGATGTTGGTCCAAGATGACTCCAAAGTAACGTACTTCTTGCTTCGCTGTGAGTATGACATCTTTTAGCCTGAGGGAGGTTGGTGGGGTGAAAGCTTGGTCTTTAGTTATGAGTAAGACCTCTGACTTTTTACTGTTGACCATCAGATTGTGGGTGGTGAGCCAGTCCGAGACAGCATTGAAGCATTCTGTGATGGATGTAAAGTCGGGGTTGTCTATGGAGAAGGGAGCATAGAGTAGGACATCACTGGCATAGATGTGGTAGCAAACGTTGAATGGATGTATAATGTCACAGATAGGTTGAATATAAATATTAAAGAGTAGGGAGGAGAGGGATGAGCCTTGTGGGACTCCTTGTGTTTGTTGAAATGGTTTGGGTGACTGGGATCCTATGTGGACTTGTTGCTGGCGATCCGAAAGGTATGACTTGAAACAGTTGAGGGCTTGGTTCCTTATGCCTTTTTGATGCAGGCGGGTGAGTAGGAGGTTGTGATTGACCGTATTGAAAACAGAGGCAATGTCCATGAATATTAGGATGAATCCTTGTTTTCTTTTGTTTAGGCCTGTGTGGGGTCTGTCCAGGAGAGTCGTCAAAAGGGTTTCAATCCCGTGTTGTTGGCGGAACCCATGTTGCTGGGGGTCCAGAGGTGCATAGGAGTCAATATGGTCCTGCATTTGTTGGTGTATAAACTTTTCTAGTATTTTAGTCAAGAAGGGGAGTCTGGATATGGGTCTGTATGAACTAGTTTCTGATGGGTTTAGTTGTTGTTCTTTATGAGTGGTCTAATGGAAGCGGTTTTGAGAGGTGGTGGTACAAAGCCTTTGGAAAGTCAAAGGTTGGCGATTTGGGCTATGATAGGGCTGGAATGTTACAAGATGCTCAAGGTTCTATGTTGAATGATGCTGAGAAGATCAAGAAAAGGTGGAAGGAATATACAGAGTTTTTATATGATAAAGATCAAGTGGACCAACAGCTGTTTCAACCTGTACCTTATGATCGGGAACCATTGGTGATGAAAGAAGAAGTTAAAGCAGCATTGAAAGCTTTATCAAAGAACAAAGCACCAGGCATTGATAGCATTCCCATAGAAGTATTACAGCAATCTGATGCAGCTGTTACCGTACTTACAAGGCTCTGCCAAGAAATATGGAAGACAACATCATGGCCAACTGACTGGAAAAGATCTGTGTTTATACCAATACTAAAGAAAGGTGATACAACTGACTGTGGAAATTATCCCACAATCACTCTGATCCCACATGCCAGCAAGATTCTACTGAAGATTATTCAAAAGAGACTACAACCATACCTGGAACAAGAACTACCCGAAGTGCAAGCAGGGTTCAGGAAAGGGCGAGGAACAAGAGACATCATTGTGGATGTGAGATGGATCCTTGAAAAGACTAAAGAATACCAAAAGGATATATATTTGTGCTTTATCAACTATAGCAAGGCATTTGACTGTGTAAACCATGAGAAACTCTGGGCCACATTAAGAAGCATGGGTATACCAGAACACCTGATCGTACTCTTGCACAATCTGTACATTTATCAAGAACCAGCAGTTCGAACGGAACAAGGAGAAACAGAATGGTTTAAAATAAGTACAGGTGTAAGACAAGGCTGCATACTTTCCCCCTACCTGTTTAATTTATATGCAGAACAAATCATCAGAGAAGCAGGATTGTATGAAGACAACAGAGGTGTGAAGATTGGTGGAAGACTCATCAACAACCTTCGCTATGCTGATGATACCACATTACTGGCTGAAAGTGAAGATGATCTAAAACATTTGCTTCTCACAATCAAAGAACATAGTATCAAAATGGGCCTGCACCTTAATGTAAAGAAGACAAAGATCATGACAACTGGCATAATCAACAGGTTCATCGTTGAAGGAGAAGAAATTGAAAACGTGAACAACTTTAATCTGCTTGGATCAACTATCAATAAAGAAGCAACAAGCAGTCAAGAAATCAGACGACACATTGCTCTTGGCAGAATGGCTATGAAAGACCTAGATAAGATTCTCAAGAGCAGAGATGTCTCTCTCCATACAAAGATTCGACTTGTTCAAGCCATGGTATTTTCAATAACATTATATGGATGTGAAAGCTGGACAGTGAAAAAGATAGACAGAAAGAAAATTGATGCCTTTGAATTATGGTGCTGGCGGCGAATACTGTGTATACCATGGACTGCCCGAAGAACAAACCAGTCGGTACTAGAGGAGATCAAACCTAAGCTTTCTTTAGAAGCTCAGATGACAAGACTTCGACTTTCATACTTTGTACACATCATGCGAAGAGAGAGATCATTAGAGAAAGACATCATGCTTGGCAAGATAGAAGGTCAGCGCAAAAGAGGAAGGCCAGCAGTGAGATGGATCGATACCATAACAGCAGCTACGGGTACCAGTCTGTCAACAATAAGCCGCCTGACTCAAGACCGAACACAATTTAGGATAGCTATCCAGAGGGTCACCATGAGTCGACTCCTACTCGACGGCACTTAACAACAGCAACAACAGGGCTGAAGTTGGATTGTGCCTGTTTAATCCAGAAAGCTGGGCATGGATCAGTTGGTGAGGTGGTGGTGTTGATTCCACAGATGATATTCTCTGTTTGTTCAGGGGTGTATGGATAAAATTTTTATAGAATGGGTGTGGGTGTGCTACCAGGGGGAGAGATGTGTCTGGGCGAGTTGTCAAGGTCAGACCAGTCTGAGTTGGGTGAAGTTGAAGTGGTTTTGCTTTGGAAGTATGTGGAGAAGGCCTCTGGGCCAGGAGTACTTGTTGGCTCATGTGAGGATGCATCCTTAGTGAGAGATATGGCGAGGTTGAAGAGCTCTCTAGGTTTGTTGAGAGAGCGCATGAGGGTGCTGGTGTGGTATTCCTTTCCCTTATTGTTTATTGCTATACGGTGCTGATGTAAGTTATTCAGGTAGGCAGTTTGATCGTTGATGTGTCTAGTATGTCTTCAGCATTGTTCCAATTTCCTAAGGTGTATTAATGATTTACACAGGTCAGCGGTAAACCATATGGCTATGTGGTTCTTGCAGCTAGGTTTCGTGGATGGTGGTAGGAGCGCAGCTCTG
This sequence comes from Ichthyophis bannanicus, assembly GCA_033557465.1. Lineage (NCBI taxonomy): Eukaryota > Metazoa > Chordata > Amphibia > Gymnophiona > Ichthyophiidae > Ichthyophis > Ichthyophis bannanicus. Next base: position 952,184,106 of record CM066033.1, on the reverse strand, counting down.
GAGAGGTTGTTGTTCCAAATTTCTATTAGCTCATCCAGATCGTCGTTGTTGGAGTCGAGGTTATGCAGAGTGTCATGTAGGAATGTCTCTTTATTGAAGTATCTGAAGCGGCAGCATATGGGGGAGTTTGATGCAGAAGAATGTAGTTCATCTGTGGTATATGGGATGTTGAAGAGTATGGCATTATGGTCAGACCAGGGAACTGGTAGAATGAGTGATGGGGTCTGGTTGCTTAGTGCATGGGAGGTGGGGGGCATAAATAAGGTCCAGGATGTTGCCTCCAGTGTGGGTGAGGGTGTGAATGAGTTGGTGATAGTCCAGCGTGGTCATTGCCTCCAGGAATGCTGTAAAGTGTTTGGTAAGGACTGAAGGGAGGTTAAAGTCACCTAGGAGCCAGAGTTGTTTCCGCTGGGTATTCTGGTTGCATGCTAGATCGAGGATTGTAGCCAGTTCATCAGCATTAGGAGATGCTGGTCGGTAGATGAAGCAAGTTTCTAATTTCTTGTTAGAGATGAGGATGCTGTTGAGATTGGTTGTGCTGTGGGCTAAGTCGCACTGGAGATGGAGGTCGCTTCTGGCTATTATTAGGACCCTCCTCCTCTTCGGTTTGTTCTGGGATGGTTGAACAGGTCATAGCCAGGAGGTCTTAGTTGGTTGGTGAGTACAGTGTCAGTGTCCGTTAGCCAGGTTTCAGTGATGAAGAGCAGGTCAAGGTTCCGATGATTAATGTAGTCAGTGAGGACAGGCCATTTGTTGCGGATGGATCGAGCGTTTATAAGCATGCAGTTAAGATTTTTTAGGAGTGGGGACTTTCGTCTTCTGTTCTTGATCAGAGTTTTGCAGATTATGTGAATCAGCCGGCAATGGTTTACTGATGGCGGTGGTCTGCTGGGGTGGGGGGAGTTGTGGTAGCTTCTATGCCCCAGGGTTTGCATGGTGGGTATTAGTCTTTGGTATTGCGCGAATGATCCTGTCCATGAGATAAGTTGGGCTAGGCAGCAGAGGAGAAGCATGAGAGAAAGTTGCCCCGACATCATGATGGCTGGCTAAGAGAGGGGGTGATGTGCTTTAAGAGAGCACTAAGGTGTCACCTCGGTTGTTTCTGATGTCTTGAGGCGTTGGTAGCTGGAGAGGGGTGTAGCGTTGTTGGGATTGTTGGGATTTGTTGGTGTTTTAGGCTTACCTTGCGGTTAGTGGTGGTGCGGGTATAGAGTGGTTGTAGTGTTCTGAGCTGGAGGATGCTGGCAGGGTACTTGGCTGGGAATTATCAGTTGTGCAGAGGTCTTCTCATGGGTTCGGTGAAGACAACATTCCAGAACATTTCCAGTCGCCTCCGCGCCTCGCCAAAGGGCCATGCCAAAGGGCCACGCCAAAGGGCCCTCTGGCGAGGCCCTCTGGCACGGGCCTGCCAGGTGCGGTCACACCGGGAGGCACTGCTTTTAAAGATGCCGCTGCTTGGGTGCATTGGGCCCTGATTGGCCATTCGATGGAGAGTGGGAAGGGTTTCGTCCTCCCGTTCCCTTTCCCGCAGCTGATCGGGGCTCAGCGGGGCTGGATGGTGAGTGCCTGATGGCACCGGGAGGTGCTGCTTTTAAAGTTACCGCTGTTGGGTGCGCTGGGCCCTGATTGGCCATGCAATGGAGAGTGGGAGGGGTTTCATCCTCCCGCTCCCTTTCCCACCGCCGATCGGGGCTCAGCGGGGCTGGATGGTGAGTACCTTCCTATGAATTCCTATGATTTAAACACCAAGAACCTTACCCATGAATAGGCAGCACTACAACAGGCCCTGGAATACCCATACACCTACTCCTGGGAAAACAAAACAGTAGGGCTACTACAGGTTTCTACATAGAGAAACTACATACTAAGAATTCTGTGCCTTGGTCACATGCAGTACAGACTATTGCCAAATACCGAACAAGGAACCACAAATTAGAAAGAGATATATGAACACAAGAACATTGGAGAAATAATACATGAATGCATTTCCTCTTGTACTCAGGACTGGCCCAGGGGTTTCTGCTGCCTCTGCTTATACTGAATAAAATACAAAAAAATCTATGATCCATACTTCCCAAAGCAAACATATCTCAGTTGATAAATTCAAAGTAAAATATTTTCTATCTTTGTGGTCTGGGCATTTTATTTTCACAATCATGTTCATCCCAGTCTCTCTTTTCTGCTTTCCTCATCTGGCTTTTAATGCTCTTTCCCTGCTTTCCCCATCTTACTTCTAATGCTCTTTCCAATGTCTGCTGTCCATTTGTTACTTCTCCTCTCTCCTCCTATCTTTTCTCATTTCCTCCCTACGTCAGTCTCTGATATACTGATCTTCCCCTTTTAGCCTTTTCCTCTGTTTCTCTTTTCTGCCCCTCTGTCCATTCAAACTTCACCCTCAATCTCTTTCTTTTTAATTTTCATCTATCTACAACTTTCCATATTCTTTCACTTCCTACCGAATCCATCACCTATAGGTCTGTTATTTTCCCTGCCTCACCCCTTCCCTGATCCCTTATCCCCTTCTATCTTCCCTTCTATTCTGCCCTCTGTACTCAGCACCCCTCATAGCCTCTTCTACATGGAAGCACCATGCCCAACCAGCAGCACTGTTCTTTTTTTTTTCAAAGGTCTGTTTATTCATAACATAGTAAAACAAAGGCACACAATGAAACCGAACAATTTTTTTCACTTTTGATAATAAAGGCAGCCCCCAGGTGTGGCTGTGTCTTGTCCACCCCCCGGGGTTAGTAATAACACCACAAAATAAGGACCAAACATAGTACAATGACCAAAAACAACATATCATAAGGCCATTCCATACAACCCCCCCATTCTCCCCCTTCCTCCCCCCCCTCCTGATACTGATTCATACGAGGATATCTTAATATTGGAGCACTCACAACTCAACGGATTACCATCCAACCTTTAGCACCTCACTGCGGATCTTCGGCCCCAAATTTTGAATATAGGGCATCCAAATCAGTAAAAAAGTGGTCCAGCTTTGGGGATGTCCCTGCGCACTTCTGCGTTCCATCAGCATCAATTGATGGAAACTGTTACGCCACTCCGAAAAGGAGGGGACCACCGGCTCCCTCCAGTGACGCAAAATAGGGCCTTTACCCACCAGACAAGCCTTTCGTATTAGTATCCACTCCCACCTCCCCCTCACCCAGGAAGGGCCCAAGTGGTCCAACACGACCAGGAAAACCGTCCAGTCAATCTGCTGACTCAACAAACCTCCTAGATACGCCCCTATACGCAGCCAATATTGACGGATAGGAGAACAGCCCCACCACATATGACCCAGGTCCGCTAGAGAACAGGAACATTTAGGGCAACCTCCCTCTGGAGTAAGACGGCTTCGCATCGCACGTCTCAGAGAGAAATGAACTCGAAGAATAGCTTTAAATTGTACTTCACGCCATCGGGCCCCCTCCACCAGCCGCGCAATGCGACCCAGTGCACCCCGTACCGCCCCCGGCACTATTCTTTGGCCTAGGTCTTTTGCCCACGCATTTTCCACTGAGGAGTAATCCAACGGCAAACTGAGCTGATCCAACCTCTGTTTCAACTCCGCTATGGTCGGGGGAGACTCCCCCCCCAAGGCAAAAAATTCCAATATCCGTGCTGAGTGCTGCATAGTTAATTCCCGAGGAGACAAAGATCCAACATAATGGGAAAGTTGCGCATACGCAAGAAAGGACACCCCGAGTGGCAAGTCATATTCCTTACATAATACCGTTAAGGGTTTACAGCTCCCATCCTGCTCCACCACCTGTCCCAGTTGCCGTAACCCTAGTCGTTCCCACTGCCGAAAGGGAGCCGACTCGAGACCTGGCACAAAGCACGCGTTGCCCTGTATGGGCAACCAACACGAATCCGCAGGGGAAGTACCCCAGTATTTATTTAACTGTTGCCAGGTACGTCGTGCCGCTTGTATCAAAACACTGCGCGTCGTACGAGATGGCAATGCCCCTCGCTTCAAGTGCAAAACCGCCTCCAAAGCCTGAGGCACCACAAAGGCCTCTTCCAGCGCTTGAGGGGTATAAACCTCTGTGTCTCCTAGCCAATCACCGAGATGCCTCGCCTGACACGCCAGCGCGTATCTCCCAAGATCCGGAAGCCCGATCCCACCATAGCGCCACTTCCCTCTCAACCGATCTAATGAGATGCGTGCTCGGGACCCCCTCCATAAAAAGGCCCGAATCTCCCGTTCAATACGCTTCAAATCACGCCGCAGCAACCACACCGGGAGGGTTTGCATCCAATATAGCACCCGGGGGAGAATCACCATTCCCAAAGCAGCTACTCTACCCAGAAGGGATAGCGGAAGGGGCGCCCAGGCCTGAAGCTGCGCTCGGAGTTTCGCAAAAACCCGTTCAAAATTTTTGGTATATAACAGCGTTGGCCTCCTTGTTAACAAGATACCCAAATACACGAAGGATTCCTCCACCCATGTAAGTGGAAAACGTCCCAGCCAACTCCCCCTGAGTGTACTCCCCACATCCAAGGCTTCGGACTTATCCATATTAAGACGAAGTCCTGCAAACTGACTGTACAAGGAAAATTCCTCCAATAAATGAGGCAAGGACTGCTGAGGAACCGTAAGGTGCACCAGCATATCGTCTGCAAAGGCAGCTATCTTGAACCCACAGGGTCCAATACGTACTCCACGTATCCTTGAGGACTCCGCTATCCTCCGTACCAGTGGGTCCAGGGTCAGCACAAAGAGCAAGGGGGACAAAGGACATCCCTGACGCGTACCTCTCTCCAAATTAAAGTTCTCAGACAGCACCCCATTACAAAGGACTGCAGCCGTGGGGCTTGCGTAAAGCAGCCCCACCATCTTACAGAAGGGACTTCCCAAGCCATAGTAGGGCAAAAGACGCTCCAAATACTCCCAGTGTACCTGATCAAAGGCCTTTTCGGCATCAAAACTTATTAACAAAGATGGCATGTCACGTTCACGAACCCACTCTATAGATGCCAAAATCCTCCGCAAGTTCCGCACGGCGTAGCGCCCTTTAACAAATCCAACCTGCGAATCATGGATCAAGTCCCCCAAGACAGATGCAAGTCGATCAGCCAGGACTTTGGCCAGCACTTTCAAATCAAAGTTTAATAAGGAAATAGGTCTATAGGAGGCCGCTTGCGGAAATCTCCTCTAACGATGCCAGGCCGGCAGCCGGTACACTCGGTGATGGCGGATCCGCCATCTTTTGTGAACCCACGGCCCGATCTTTTCCCGCTTCATTTAGTAATCGTCTATTTTTATTTAATTTGATTAAAATCAATGTGGTGTACATACTGTATTCTGATGTGTAGTCAAATTTTAAAGTATATAACTCCGAGTGTCGTTATGTGGCGCACAAAAATTTAACCTTCCTTCAAAAGCTGCACACAGCTGATATTTTATGCGCACACAGCCTACAGAAAATTAGAGGGAACATTGCCTGCCACCCCATTAGTACAGCATCTGCCCTCTCCCCTAACTAACACCATAAGTTCAGCAACTGCCCACTCCCCTGCCATCCAAATAGTGCAGTGACTGCCTTCTCGCTATCACCCCAGGTACAGCAACTTCCCCCTCCCCTGCCTTACACCCAACTAGTGCAATGGTAGTTGCTTTCTCCCTTCTACCAATCCCCCCCCCCGGATACCTCATCTACCTTCTCTTAGGCAGGGGGGGGGGCAGTGGCGAACGTGGCCTGCCATTTGGTCAATTTTTAAGACTCCGTAGACTGTGTCATTCAATATTGGAGTTTAAAAATCATGCCTCTGAATTAACGCAATGATTGTTGGATCGTGGATACCCATTGCAAGTGGTTTCTCAAGCCTATCGACGTGCGCGATATATTCATCGCGATTGGTTGCTAGACCCACAATATTCGTCTTCAGCTCCTCCACCTGATGATGTTGTAGTGGGAGTGTTACCGTTTACTGAACGTAGTTCAGACGTGGTACACATTTTACGCTCTCACTGGTCTATGCTGAGTTTACATGAGTGCTTCAATAAACCCTTACGGATGGCTTTTTCTCGTAGTTCAAATTTAGATAATAAATTGGTAAAAACATCAATGTCTTTGGACAGACCTATTTCATCGGGTCTTGATGGTGGTCATTATTCTTGTCAAAACTGTATTTATTGCAAGAGAACTATTGTAGGTTCTGGCTGGCAACATCCAGCCACTCATCAAGAATATGTTCGACGTTGGAAAACGACCTGTTCTACCTCTTTTGTGGTGTACTTTTTAAGATGTCCCTGCGGATTATTATATGTGGGTCACACTACTCGAATCCTGCGCAAACGTTTAGCAGAACATGCTTCGCGAATTAGGAATAAAGTTTTGATGGCTCCAATGGTGGAGCATTGCGATTCTTTGGCGCATTCTTTTGAGGATTTGGCTTGGACTGTCGTCGATCATGTACCCTTTGATCCGCGGGGGGGGGGGGGGCGACCGTGAATTGAAACTGCAGCGATTGGAACAGCGCTGGATTTTTTAATTGAATTCCATTTCTCCTCATGGTCTGAATCGGGAAATTGAGTGGAATACTATCTTGTGACGTCAGCTATGGAGCCTTTTTGCCTACTTTAAGTTTAGACCAATAGCAGTGTGGATACCCCTGACAGTGGGGTTGTTCCCGCTTCTGATTGGTTCCTCCCCTGTTTAAAGCTCAGGTGATTTACTTTGCCATTGAATGAGGAATACCCGTGACCACGGAGACGGCGTTTTTGTTGCATGAATGAGAAGAACTGAGCACTTGAAACAGGGTTTCACCCGAAACGTGCACGTCGTGCATTTTCACAGTTAGCAACTTTGAAGTGAATAAGAAATGTTATGACTTGATGTTCATCAAAGATAAGTGACTATTTTTATTGCAAAACTACTGGGATGAGAAATAAAATAAAATAAAAGAAGTTTGCCGTCTGGTGGGGGTTGGTTATGTTGTTCCAGCCCTCCCTCGGCAGGCTCCGACAAAAGAATATTGAATATAATTAATGGGTCGAATATCTTGATGGCTATGTGATAGGCATCAACTGAGTTGGCATCATGAGAATCTTCAGTGTGCCGTGGGGCAGGGACAGGCAGGTTAGTGGCAGCGAGAAGTACAGGTGCACAAAGCCCGGCAGCAGACAATGCAGCCATAAAAGCCATGGAATTCTCTTTCACTTTAATTAAAGCTACACTCCTTCCCAGAACCACAGTTTACTGGGTAGGGCTGGTCCTGTCCATGACTTGTTTCTCCTGAGTCAGTTGCAAGAACAACTGGATTCCCTCCTCTGAGAGAATGCAGTGGAGTGTGTCCCAGAAGCAGAGATCAACAAAGACATCTATTTCAGGTATTTATTTATTTATGCTGGGCAAGGCTGACACCCCACTTTCACCAGAATGGGGCCTCCTTCTCAAGTGGATGTAGCATTACGCCCTAACACACACAGACAGTGGGGCAGCACAATCTCTATCCATGGGTTTGTTTCAGTGCATGTCCTGTCCCCTTGTTCTTTGGTGCATATCTCTGAACTGTGAAGCAGGGTGTAGATATTTTCCAGTCAGCCTTCCCTATTTTTCACTGGCCATTTGCAATATGATCTATTCTCGCTGCTGGTTGTGGTGGGCTGCATGCACCCTTAACATTGCTCTTACTCCTCTCTCTCTATAGCACGGATCCCATTTGCATTGGCATATCCTTGTACTGCAGCTATCCCTTGGGGGTCCCAAGGACAGCCTGTCTGCTGTCAGGCCCCTCTGGTTGCATGGCATGTGTCCTCTCTCTTCCTGCAGGCATTTTCAGGGTGCTCCCAACCTCCCATACAGGACAGTGCTGTAGTTTGTCACCACCAGGTGGGCAGACTGCCTCCTGGCTAGCAGGGCTGCGCCTGATGGCAATGAAAGTAGTTGCACGCCTCGAGTGGTAAAGGCAAATTAGGATTTAATCCCCTCCCGGGGTCGGATTATTCAAATAACAAACAAAACACAAGTACTCAAAAGAAATAAGCCATGTCCACTGGCACAAACATAAAGAATATTAGAACAATTTCTTCTTGCTTCAAAGTAAGTAATAACGTTATGCATTCAACTGCAGCTCACAGTCTCACTGTGTGGAAACCAGCCTTTATCAGTTGTAGTGTTTTCCCTTAACACTATGCTCAGCTATGACTAGCACAGAGACATTATTCTGTCGGATAAAATCAGTGTACAGTCCATTGGGTCACAGAGGGACGAACACTCACTGAGTGTGTCAATTATCATTGGTTCTTGCACGTATTCAGAACCCTCCTTATTTCTATCCTCAGGTTGGGATAGATAGCGTCCTTCTCCCCTCTTGCTATCAGGTTTTAGCCTGTGGGGTTTTCTCTGAGGTTTAGGGATTTCTACCAGGTCATCTTCTGACATACACACGTCCTCTGGATAATGTCTCTCCTTCTCTGAAGGCAGTGAACGCTCTCTGCTTAGCTCTCTGCTTAAATCTCTCGGTTGGGAGTTCCAGCCCTGCCCCCACCTTAGACTTCCTGTCTGAGGCTGCTCTGCATTCACACTGTAGGAATTTCTACCATTCACAACTTTTAACTTCCCACTATAATCATTCCTCAGGTCACAGCTTCCTGATACATACAGTTTTGTCTTTGGTTTCCACTCACTCCGGCTGGAACGTAGCCTCCGTGTTCAAAAGTGTTTGGAATCAGCAGACCAGTCACACCTGTTCTCTGCTCTTGCTAGCTGCTTCCTCCTGTAGGACTCTGGGTAGTTACTTGGGTGAATCCTTCCTGTCTCTGACTCACTTCCTAGGTCAAAGTAAGAAACTCCTCCTGCTTCCTCTTGGCCAGCTGCTTCAGGTAAGACAGCCTGTTCTCTTCGTTCTCCTCGTTCCAATTCTGGTTCTAACCCTGTGTTCCCTGCACTGTCCTTATAAGGGCTGTAAGCTCTTCCCCTTCTCAGGTGCACGCTATCAGGAACTAGGGAGTTTCTCTCCGCTGAGTATTTTTTCAGACCTCGTGGCTGCCTTTGTTTCTGTTGTCCCTGACAACAGCTGCTCACATGGTCTGTTTCCCTGTCAGCTTCAGGACTAAAATGCCGTGAATCTTGTGCTTTTAAGGTAGAGAATGGGGCTTCTTCATCACATATCCCCCCCTTAAAACCTTATGGGCTGCTGACGCCCTCGTCTGACAGCACGTAAGCCTAGGGTGACTATCCCAACGCTTCTCCACTTTGACCAGCTGTACTGATGCTGATCGGTCTTGCCAGGGTTTTAGTAGGTTTAGGTGGTAGACCTGTTGACGCCCCCTTTCATGCTCGACTCTATACGAGACTGGGCCCACTCTGGCTACCACTGTACAGGGTCCCTTCCACCTAGACTCAAATTTTGGACCCGTGGCTGGCACTAGGACCAATACCTTGTCCCCTATGTCCAATTGCCTTTCTTTGGTCCCCCGGTCATAGTACCGCTTTTGCCGGCGTTGGCTCGCCTGCAAATTCTCTACAGACACCCGGGAAGTTCTCTCCAGGCGGTTTCTAAGGTCCCTGAGAAACTGGGGTACCCCTACCTCTTCTGCCTCGGGCTCAATCCATTGCTCTCTCAGGATATCTAAAATCCCCCTTGGAGCCCGACCAAATAGTAGCTCGTAGGGCGATGCCCCTAAAGATGCCTGCCTACGCTCTCTGCATGCGTAGAGCACAAATGGAAGTAAATTATCCCATTCCCCCATGTTTCCCTCCAGGCCACGTCGTAACATTTGTTTAATCGACTGGTTCATCCTTTCAACCAGTCCGTTAGACTGGGGATGATAGGCGGAGGTTCGGATATGTCGTATCCCAAATGCGTCCCACACCAAGGCTAAATATTTAGAAGTGAAATTACTCCCTTGGTCTGTTAGGATCTCTTGGGGAAATCCGATTTCACAAAATAATTTTATGAGTTCTAGGGATATTGTCTTAGCCGAGATATTCCGTAGCGGAATAGCCCACGGAAATCTAGTAGCCACATCTACAATTACCAATAGGTACTGGAAGCCCCTTGGCGTCCTAATTAAGGGTCCAACTATGTCCATAGCCAGGCGACGGACTGGAGTGGCAATAGTGGGTGTGCTAATCATGGGCACAGGTTTTGGCTTGGTGGCAGTGACCTTTTGGCAAGCGGGACAAGACTGGCAATAGCTGGTGATCTCTTTAAAGACTCCCGGCCAGTAGAATCGGGCCAAAATCTGGTCTAACGTGCCTTGTATGCCCTTGTGGCTGCCCACGGGATGATCATGTGCCAATCTCATTACTATCATCTTAAAAGTGGTTGGCACAACTACCTGTTTTCGGATAGCCCCAGTATATGGGTCTGCACTTTCTCTATATAGTAACTCGCTCTCTAGCAAGAATCGAGGCGAGATGGCCCTACCCTCCTGAGCAAATTCAAAAGCTCTCTTTAGAGCAGGATCTGCCCTCTGCTCCTTTGGGAAGGATGGGAATTTCTGAACTAGTTCAGCAGGGACCCATGGTAAATCTTCCCCCGCTACCAGCTCTGCTCTCCCTTGGGACCTATTCCTTTGCTCACGACATCTCTCTGCCTTTCCCTTTCTCTCTTTAGAGGGAAGGTTGATCAGATCATCATGAGAGGGGAGTACATTAACTAGCTCATCCCCTAGGCCCTCCTCCTCCTCTGGGGTCTCTTCCTCATCTGCGGGATCTGCCCCTATTTCTGAGGCCTTGGCCTGGGATCTAGTAGAAACTAAATTAGTTTTTCTACCTAAGCCTTTTTTAAGACCTTGGTTAAACGGTGGCCAATCACGTCCTAAAACAAGCTTGTAAGGGAGATGTGGGACTACAGCTACCTTCACTTTCTCCTGAGTGTTCATTCCTTTCTCAGACACTCCATAACGTGGGTAACATATAGATGTGCCATGCACGCACCTCACTTTTATTTTGTCCCTTACTTGCTTTAGGGTGAATGGGTTACGGGCTGTGATGGTCTGCCACATTTCCTGTGAGACAATGCTTTGGCAGGCTCCAGAATCTAGGAGTGCCAAAGCCTCTACCCCGTCTATCTGGACTTTTAACAGAATGCCCTTCTCTAGGGGGTTCTCTCCTCCCGACACTAGAGCATTGCACACATTACACTTCCTGTATGCATGTCCAGGCTGGCCACAATTAAAACATTTCGTATGAACATTCTTTTCCACATTTTTACCAAACAATTTTTCCTTGTATACACTATCACCATATGCATTTCCCTTTAAGGACTTTCTTACACCATTCATTCTCTCCAGACCAGCCACTTTTAAAACACTGCCTCCGGAGGTACTGGCTAATTCAGCCTCAAAATAATTCTCCGTGAGGTTGGCTGCATCTTGAGTAGAATTACACTTTTGCAACATTATAAATGCTTTTATCTCTGGTGGTATAGCCTCCAAATATTGCTCAAGGATGACGGTGTCAAGCAATGACTCTACCGTCGCCCTCTCTGGAGCAAGCCATTTGGTAGCTAGCCCTCTTAATCTTTGTAACAAAGCTTTAGGTGTTTCTCTATTCATCAGCCTGGCTTCTCTAAAGAGCCTCTTATAGTGCATGGGTGTTAATCCAAGCCTATCCCTGATGGCTGACTTTACATCTGGGTAACTGGATGAAAGACCGACAGGCATGGTTTTGTAGGCCGCTAGCGCCCCACCAGACAAGGTCATAGCGAACCTTACAGCCCACTGATCATTCGGCCATTTAGCCGCTTCTGCGATCCGTTCAAATGCATCTGTGAAGTCATCGAAGTTATCGTATGACTTCAATTGTCCCAAGGACAAAGCACTACAGTCATTAAGTCCTACCGCCTTGGACACTGCAGGATTAACCTCTACTGCGGTACCAGTTCTCTTGATGAGAGTCCCAAGCAACTCTAACAGCGGCTGCAGCTGCTCGGTCATCGCGGCAAACATTCTTTCTTGGCTAAGTCTGGCCAGCTCCCCTTGGGCTTTCCATTGGGCCTCCATCCAGTCTTTCATCTGCTGGGGATCCATTTCCTCACCGCGTCACGCACCTGTAAAGGAAAAAGAAAGACAGGCCCACCAAGTGCGGCACAGACTATGTGGTTTCTTTTTTTTTTTTCTCTTTTACTTGCTTCCCTTGCACCACAGCTCCCCCTTTCTCTGATCCTAGTCAACCCGTGCCTTCCTACCTTTACCTTAGCACGGTGAAGGATCGTGTGTTGAGAAAGCTGTGTCCTTTGCTGCGCTCCAGGTCAGGAACTTGGAAAATCCGCTCCGGTTTTTTTCTCTTTTCCTCTGTCGCAGGCAGCAAACCTTTTTTCTTTTCAGCAGGTAATCCTTTATGTATTTTGGGTACTGTGCTGCTTTTTTTCTTCTTGAAAAAATCCTGCCAACTACGCCAGGTTATGTCACCACCAGGTGGGCAGACTGCCTCCTGGCTAGCAGGGCTGCGCCTGATGGCATTGAAAGTAGTTGCACGCCTCGAGTGGTAAAGGCAAATTAGGATTTATTCCCCTCCCGGGGTCGGATTATTCCAATAACAAACAAAACACAAGTACTCAAAAGAAATAAGCCATGTCCACTGGCACAAACATAAAGAATATTAGAACAATTTCTTCTTGCTTCAAAGTAAGTAATAACGTTATGCATTCAACTGCAGCTCACAGTCTCACTGTGTGGAAACCAGCCTTTATCAGTTGTAGTGTTTTCCCTTAACACTATGCTCAGCTATGACTAGCACAGAGACATTATTCTGTCGGATAAAATCAGTGTACAGTCCATTGGGTCACAGAGGGATGAACACTCACTGAGTGTGTCAATTATCATTGGTTCTTGCACGTATTCAGAACCCTCCTTATTTCTATCCTCAGGTTGGGATAGATAGCGTCCTTCTCCCCTCTTGCTATCAGGTTTTAGCCTGTGGGGTTTTCTCTGAGGTTTAGGGATTTCTACCAGGTCATCTTCTGACATACACATGTCCTCTGGATAATGTCTCTCCTTCTCTGAAGGCAGTGAACGCTCTCTGCTTAGCTCTCTGCTTAAATCTCTCGGTTGGGAGTTCCAGCCCTGCCCCCACCTTAGACTTCCTGTCTGAGGCTGCTCTGCATTCACACTATAGGAATTTCTACCATTCACAACTTTTAACTTCCCACTATAATCATTCCTCAGGTCACAGCTTCCTGATACATACAGTTTTGTCTTTGGTTTCCACTCACTCCGGCTGGAACGTAGCCTCCGTGTTCCAAAGTGTTTGCAATCAGCAGACCAGTCACACCTGTTCTCTGCTCTTGCTAGCTGCTTCCTCCTGTAGGACTCTGGGTAGTTACTTGGGTGAATCCTTCCTGTCTCTGACTCACTTCCTAGGTCAAAGTAAGAAACTCCTCCTGCTTCCTCTTGGCCAGCTGCTTCAGGTAAGACAGCCTGTTCTCTTCGTTCTCCTCGTTCCAATTCTGGTTCTAACCCTGTGTTCCCTGCACTGTCCTTATAAGGGCTGTAAGCTCTTCCCCTTCTCAGGTGCACGCTATCAGGAACTAGGGAGTTTCTCTCAGCTGAGTGTTTTTTCAGACCTCGTGGCTGCCTTTGTTTCTGTTGTCCCTGACAACAGCTGCTCACATGGTCTGTTTCCCTGTCAGCTTCAGGACTAAAATGCCGTGAATCTTGTGCTTTTAAGGTAGAGAATGGGGCTTCTTCATCACAAGTTCCATTGGCATACACCTGTCTAGGGGGTCACATTGATGTTAGCATGCAAGTGCAGGGGGCAGGAAGCAAGCGCTTCACAGAACACATGCATCCGTGATTCTAGAAAAAAAATGTCGGGTCATCCATCTGTGAACTGAAGCTGAGCCAGAAGTGGGTCTTGCATCAAAATATATCCTTTATACCTCAGTTATTTATTGAATGGGATTATCTTTCTCTCTTAGCTGGGTTTATATTAGGATCTAATTATGTTCTAAGTATAAATTGTGCTAAAATGCAGACCATCCTAGGGAGTTTGCAGACTTTTTTCAGCACTGTACCAGATGTTCTTTTTATATATTAATAGGATAAACCAGGTGCTCAATGGTCAGCTGCTATGCTTGGTAATGGCTGGCATACCTGCAGATTTGATGCCTACATGCAAAACTAGATCTTTTAAGGGGTAATATTATGAAGCATTTTTCACAGATAAAAGGGCTTTTATAAAATTTTCTGTGGATACAAGTTGACACCATGAGAAAAAGGCATGTACTTTTATGCAACTGGTGTGTTCGCATGTTCACGGGCAGAGTTTGAGTACAGCACAAGCAGAGTCATGATTTAAATATGAACATTTACATCTGCTCTTGAGCAGCTATAAATATCTGCTGCTTCAATCTAAGTGCAACTTCTGCTGCCCTGCCCTTAGTATTTATAAGGATACATAGGCACCTATATGTCTTTATAAATAGTCTCAAAATAGGCTCCTACATGGCCTTTAAACATAGGGAACCTGTTATAAAACTACACTCTTAGAGAATAAGTTTATAAACCTTTTTCACACATAAAATGCCTCTTACATAGTAACATAGTAACACAGTATATGAGGGCAGATAAAGACCAGTATGGTCCATCTAGTCTGCCCAGCAAGGTGGTAAGAGTAGGTGCACCTGCCGCTCCGTGCAGGTCACCCCTCCCCATATCTTTACTTAGGGGTGTCCCCATTGCTCCGTGTAGGTCACCCCTATTTGTTGAGATATAAGAGATAATTATATTTACTTTGATTTTATTGTTGCTATTAAGGGATCCACTGTGTCTGTCCCATGCCATTTTAAACATAGAAAGATAGAAATATGACGACAGAAAAAGACCACATGGCCTATCTAGTCTGTCCTTCCATAACAACTACAACAGTCCCCTTTTTACCTTTAGAGATCCTCTGTGTTTGTCCCATGCTTTTTTGAATTCAGTTACTGTCCTCACCTCTACCACCTCTACTGGGAGACTATTCCATGGATCCACTACTCTTTCCGTAAAAGATATTTCCGCATATCACTCCTGAATCTATCTCCCTTCACCCTCATCCCATGTCCCCTCGTAGCAGAACTTGCTTTCAATTGAAAGAGGCTCTCTCCCTGAACATTTATGCCACGGAGGTATTTAAACATCTCAATCATATCACCTCTATCCCGCCTTTCCTCTAAGGTGTACATATTAAGATCCTTCAGTCTGTCCTCATATGCTTTATAATGAAGACCACTAATCATTTTAGTAGCCACCCTCTGCACCGACTCCATCCTGTTCACATCCTTTTGAAGGTGCGGTCTCCAGAATTGCACACTATACTCCAAATGAGGTCGCACCAAAGATTTATACAGAGGCATTATCACCTCCTTTTTTCTGCTAGCCATTCCTCTCCGTATGCACCCAAGCATCCTTCTAGCTTTTGCCGTCGCCTTTTCTACCTGTTTAGCTACTTTAAGATCATCAGACACAACCACGCCTAGGTTCCGCTCTTCTTTAGTGGACAAAAGTACTTCACCCCCTATACTATATTGCTCCCTTGGATTGCTGCAGCCAAAATGCATGACCTTACATTTTTTAACATTAAATCCCAGCTGCCAAATTCTAGACCATTCTTCAAGCTTAGCTAGATCCCTCCTCATGTTATCTACCCCTTCCTGGGTGTCTGCTCTATTGCAGATTTTGGTATCATCCTCAAAGAGGCAAACCTTACCTGAAAGCCCTTCCGCTATATCACTAACAAAGATGTTAAAAAGAATCGGACCAAGGACAGATCCCTGAGTCACACCACTGATAACATCCTTCTCCTCAGAGTGAGCTCCATTTACTTGTACTCTTTGTCGCCTCCCACCCAACCAATTTCTAACCCAAGCAGTAACTTTAGGGTCCATCCCTAGGGTGCTCAGTTTGTTTATAAGTCGCCTGTGAGGAACAGTGTCAAAGGCTTTACTGAAATCTAAATCTGAATTCCGTCACTCTATTTGCCCTCACCACTTCCATCGGGAGGGCATTCCAAGCAACCATCACCCTTTCAGTGAAAAAGTATTTCCTGACATTGCCTTTCAGTTTACCCCCTTGCAGCTTCATGTTATGCCCTCTAGTTTTACAGCTTCCCTATCTTTGGAAGAGATTTGTTTGTTCATTAATATTCTTAAGTATTTAAAGGTCTGAATCATATCTCCCCTGTTCCTCCTCTCCTCCAGAGTGTACATAGTAACATACATAGTAGATGACGACAGATAAAGACCAGCATGATCCATCTAGTCTGCCCAGCAAGATGGCAAGAGTAGGTGCACCTGTCGCTCTGTACAGGCCACCCCTCCCCATGTCTTTGTTTAGGGGTGAACTCACCACTCCATGTAGGACACCCCTATTTGTTGAGACGTTAGATTGTTCAGAAGTTATATGTTTCCGTTTATTTTGTTTTTATCCTGTTGCTGTAAAGGAATCCACTGTGTTTGTCCCATGCCGTGTTGAATTCCGTCACTGTGTTTGCCCTCACCACTTCCATCGGGAGGGCATTCCAAGCATCCACCACCCTTTCAGTGAAAAAATATTTCCTGACATTGCCTTTCAATTTACCACCTTGCAGCTTCATGTTATGCCCTCTAGTTTTACAGCTTCCCCGTCTTTGGAAGAGGTTTGTTTGTTCATCATTATTCTTAAGTATTTAAAGGCCTGAATCATATCTCCCCTGTCCCTCCTCTCCTCCAAAGTATACATATTTAGGTCTTCAAGTCTCTTCTGATACGGCTTCTGACATAGGCTCCAAATCATTTTGGTTGCCTTCCTCTGAACAGTTTCCAGCCTTTTTACATCTTTTGCAAGATGTGTTCTCCAAAACTGAACACAGTATTCCAAGTGAGGCCTCACCAGTGACCTTACAGTGGCATAAGTACCTCTTCCTTTCTGCTGGTAATCCCTCTTTGTATACAGCCCAACATCCTCCTGGCTTTTGCCACCGCCTTGTCGCACTGTTTTGCCACCTTGAGATCATCAGAGATAATCACACCAAGGTCTTTCTCCTGAACCGTGCACACCAACCTCTCTTCTCCTATCGCGTACATTTCCCTTGGGTTTCTGCTACCCAAGTGTATGACACTGCACCTTTTCGCATTACATCGTAGTTGCCAAGCATTAGACCATTCTTCCAGCTTTTGTAGATCTTTCCTCATGTTAACCACTCCCTCAGTGGAGTCCACTCTGTTGCAAATTTTTATGTCAAATGCAAAAAGACAGACCTTTCCATTCAGTCCTTCAGCAATATCACTCACAAATACATTGAACAGTACCAGTCTTCAAGTCTCTTCTCATACGTCTCCTGACGCAGGCTCCAAATCATTTTGGTCACCTTCCTCTGAACCGCTTCCAGTCTTTTTATATCCTTTGCAGAATATAAAAGAAGGTTTGAGATTTAATCCTAAAAAATGCAGGGTCATGCATTTGGGCTGCAAAAATCCAAGGGAGCAGTACAGTGTAGGGGGTGAAGTACTTCTGTCTGCAAAAGAAGAGAGTGACCTGGGCGTGATTGTGTCTGCTAATCTTAAAGCAGCTAAACAGGCAGAAAAGGTGATGGCGAAAGATAGAAGGATCCTTGGGTGCATAGGGAGTGGAATGGCCTGCAGAAAAAAAGAGGCGATAGTGCCTCTGTATATGTCTTTGGTGTGATCTCATTTGGAGTATTGTGTGCAATTCTGGAGACCACACCTTCAAAAGGATATAAACAAGTCAGAATCGGTGCAGAGGGTGGCTACTGACTTAAGGATTTTAATATGTATACTGTAGAAGAAAGGCGGAATAGAGAAGATATGATAGAGATGTTTAAATACCTCCGTTGCATAAATTCACAGTAGGAGAACCTCTTTCGATTGAAAGTAAGCTCTGCTATGAGGGGACATAGGATGAGAGTGAAAGGGGATAGATTCAGGAGTAATATGCAGAAAATGTTTTTGCGGAAAGAATGGTAGATGCATGGAATAGTATCCCAGTGGAGGTGCTAGAGATGAGGACAGTATCTGAATTCTAGAAAGCATGGGACAGACACAGAGGACCTCTAAAGGAAAAAAGGGGACTGTTGTAGTAGTCGATATGGAAGGGCAGACTAGATAAGCCACGTGGTCTTTTTTCTGTCGCCATGTTTCTATGTTTTTATGTTTCTAGGTTATATCTAAAAGTGTGCGTAGAGCAAGCCAGTGCATACTTGTAGTATAGACATATTAAGAGGATATGTTTGGGCAGAGCATGGACAGAGTTGCAATTTATGCACATACTTTATACAGTATACTCACACTCGTAAAGTATTTGCTAACATGCTCGAGAGCAGTCATAATGTCTGTATCTTCAATCTAGGTGTAGTTTTTGCAGAATCTGTGCCACTATTTTATAAAGACTCATAGGTACTTATGTGCCTTTAGAAAATAGGCTAAAAATAGGTGCCTTCCTGCCTTATTTACCTAGGTACCCTGTTATAAAATTACCCCCTTAATGTACATAAAAATATCAGAAAAGCAAAAGTACATTTTCCTGTTTTGAAAAATCTTATGTTATGTATTTACAGGATGGGCTGGTCAAGGCAAACATGGAGAAGCTGACTTTTTATGCTCTGTCGGCTCCAGAGAAGTTGGATAGGATTGGTGCCTACCTTTCTGAGAGACTGAGCAGAGATGTTGCCCGACATCGATATGGGTAAGTCTACAAGAAGAAGCTGACTTGCGTTAGTTAACTTAAGGAGTAGTGCAGTAAGTGCACTGATCATGCAGAACGTGCTCACCCAGGTGCTTATAAAATGGCTTACAGATAAGCAAAGATAATGTGTAAAATCAGAGGCACAGAGATCACAGCACGTGCTTTTATGCGATATACAGCTAGGCATTCCTCTGGGTAGAGGTTAAGTAGAGCAGGCGCAGCATCGGCGCTTATCTACTTAGGGCCGGACATTCAGTGGCGACTAGTGGGGATACAGTAGCTAGCTGTCGCCGCTGCACATGAAACCGGATATTCAAAACTGGGGCCATATCTGGGTCGGCCAGGGAAGCAGGAAGCTAACCGGGCAGAGGCAGTAGTCAGCTGCTGCCCTGGTTAGCTTCGGCAGTGAAAGGTAGGGCACCGCCAAGGGATAACCAGGCAGAAGCTGAATATCGCCGCTAACTGGTTATTCCTGGATGCCACCCATGGAATGCCCTGAAGCAAGCGGGGTAGCATTGGGGTGCTGAGTGGCAGCAGCCATGAATATTCTGCAGCAAACCATGTGAATGCCTTTGAATAGTTTATTTGTAACCCAGGAGCCACTCTGTCCATGCTGTGCCTGCTTGTGTTCCACAGGCGACAGCACCTTCAGGCTGCTGGAGTTTGGTGTAATTCAGTGAAGCACTCCAATACCTGCTTTCAGGGTACAAAGGGCTTGAGATTGGTGGATTTAACTGAGATAAGTTTTCTGAGCCCTGTGATAAATTTTGCTCTGCCCAGACAGGCTGCATTCAAACACAAACTCTGCTTTACTATCATAGACTTAAAGGAAACACTTCACAAGGTAACATAAACTGGTATTTACAGGACACAAACCAAGAAATAGCATTAGAGTGTTCTGTAATATAGACATGAAATAACAAGTAAAAATAACCCCTAGCCTGGTAGCTCTGGAAAATGGACTGACTGCATTCCTCAGGCCACAGAACAAACCATACAAGTCTTTGAACTACAGAGAAAAGATAAAAGTTTGGTTAAAAAAATGTGAACTCTGCAAGGTAGTGCACTTCAGGTAAAGAATATGTTTTATAAGTCCTTGGATATGGTCTAACACATTTAGAAAAAAACTCTGTATGTTCCAATAGGGAGAGCCTGAGGTTATCAGTGCAGTCACTGAAAGGTCTCACAGTCTAGTTGAGTTCCTGCTGAGTGCGAGAATTCTATCCTGAGGGCCTGCCTTTGCTTTGGGCAGGAGAACTGATAATTCTACAGGTTACCTCATATGGCGGAGTGGAGGAGTAACTTAATAGTTAGTGCACTGGCTTGGTAACCAAGAGACCAGTATTCAATTCCTACTGGTATTCTTTGGGAATGTCACTCAACCCTCCATTGCTTCAGAAGAAAGGCCTGGCAGTCCACTTCCAGTCACACTGCCATGAAAACCCAGGCATCAACATTGACTTGAAGGCACACATCGCATTTTGCACCTTGTATGGTAGTCCCTCTGGTATAGCAGTTGGTCTCCTGTAGTGCTGTGCTCAACCTTATCTCAGGGGAGCCTTTGGTTGCAGAACTGCATGCTAATACTTGCTCTTGGTTTCCTTTCTGGGACACAGCAATCGGTTTTGTTTTTCCATGCTGGAAGTCAGTTGGCAGTGGGATTCTAGGGCTTGGAACCATGTATGAGAGCTGAGTCCCAGCTCCTCTTCACATCCTGCCAGTTTCCCCCTCTCTGTCCAAATGAGCACATTCAAAACTGAGCTCAGACTGCTTCAAAGGAAGTTAACCCCTTACTGCTGGCAGAAACAGTCAATCTGCACTTCCTGTGTATTCCTCAGGGTTTAATCATTATAGTCCATATTTTGACGTTGGATTGTTTTCCAAGCTTGATAGTTTGATTGCAGATGTTTCATCACCATCCAAGGGAACATCATCAGTGCGGGGTTCTGGATTTATTATTTGTATTTATTTATTTTTATTTGTGTGTTTTGTATACCGCTTTTTCATCATAATCAAGGCAGTTTACATGTAACATTAAACAAGCGTTAAACCGGTTTACATTGAAACAAAGGTGATATTAAACAGTGCAGAAAAGTAAATGTAATTAAACTCAGTAGTTTAAACTTATTTACATGGGCAGAGTAGGTGTTTGCATGAATAAAATTAAACATGTATTAGAATTAGAAGCAGTCTTCAGTAGGCCTATTTATAGAGTGTTGCATGCAAATAATAGATGTACGTATTCATGGTGTAAGGTAGTTACATGAAGGTTTAGGTGGATTGCTAATGAATTATGTGGGGACTATATTCTGACCTATTTTATTTTGATAATATTCCGTGCGTATGTATGTTTTAATTCTCTTCTGGAAGGTGTATAGGTAGTTTATGTTTTGCAATACAAATCCAAAAACAGGTCACTTCTAGAGTGAAAAACAATCCACCAAAAAAAAAAAAAAGATCACTTCACTCGATTATCCAAAATTATGGTACTCAACACTGGAGCCAAAAAAAGAAGAGAGAAAAAAAAACAGGTCTCAGATCAACACAGGACAACCAGTGGACAACAAGAAAATCTCTCAAGCCACTGTCCCAGTACATCAGCAACCCATAACTCTTCCTCCTCTCATATTTAACCATCCAGGTTCAAAAACATATATAATCAAACACAACCCTGCAGATCATGCACTTAGTAACACAAACTTATCTTCAACATCTTCCA
The DNA here is from genome assembly GCA_033557465.1 of Ichthyophis bannanicus. Classification (NCBI taxonomy): domain Eukaryota; kingdom Metazoa; phylum Chordata; class Amphibia; order Gymnophiona; family Ichthyophiidae; genus Ichthyophis; species Ichthyophis bannanicus. Next base: position 952,162,762 of record CM066033.1, on the reverse strand, counting down.
AGAAATCAATAGAGGAAAATCCCATCCGGTGCTTGATCTGCAACACCCCAACGCCTTTCCTCGGCATTGGAAGTCCTTATCTCTAGTGACGAAAAGGACCTCTGTCTTATTAAGGTTTATGCTGAGGTTGCAGGAGTCTAGCCAATGCGATGCTTCATTGAAACAGTTTGTGAGTTGTTTAAAGTTGTGTTTCCTTGTATCAAAAGGGGTGAACAACATAATGTTGTCTGCATAGATTCAGTAGTGTACTTCGTGTGCTTGGAATATCTTGCAGATCGGCTGGAGGTAAATATTAAACAATAGTGTTGATAGGACAGGCCCCTGTGATAATCCTTGATGCTGGCTATATGTTTTTGATGTTAGGTTTCCTATTTTCACCTGGTGTGCCCGATCCGAAAGGTATGACTTGAACCATTGGAGTATGGCACCGTTGATGCCAATCTGTTGAAGCCTTACCAATGGGTTGCTATTTATATTTCTGGCCTAATAATGAAAAAACAAATATTTATGATCAAAATTGGTTTTATTGTTTTTCAAAATATTCTCCATGAAGATCAATACACTTTTGCATGCGTTTGAATCAATTTTCGAAGCACTTTTTCCACTTCGATTGAAGTAACTCCAAAACATGCATTTTGAATGCATCAACCGCATCTTCGGGTGTTGAAAATCGTTGACCATGTAATTTGTTTTGATGTGCGGGAATAAAAAGAAGTCATTGGGTGCCAAATCAGGGCTGTACGGTGGATGACCCATCAATTTGATGTTTTGGCTGGTCAAAAATTCCTTTGTTTGAGCCGATGAGTGAGAGCTCGCATTGTCATGTTGAAGAATTATTTGCCTCTTCTTCGACTTTTTCCGAATTTCTCCGAAGACTTCTGGTAAACAAATGGTCGTGTACCATTCAGAATTGACCGTCCTACGTTGCTCTAACAGCACTGTCGCCATGTGACCGGTAATGCCGAAGAAACAGGCAACCATTTGCTTCAATGTGCTTCTTCCGCGAACAGCTTTTGTTGGATTTGGCTCGTCTTGGAAGACCCATACAGTCGATTGCTGTTTTGTTTCAGGCTCATATGCATAGATCCATGATTCGTCACCTGTGTAGATGTTATACACAGTCTTTGATGCACCTTGAACGTATTTTTTCAACATTTCCTTCACACCAATCGACACGAGCCTTCTTTTGAGCGTTTGTCAGATTATGCGGGATCCAACGTGAACAAATCTTTTTTACGGCCAAAGGATCATGCAATTTCTTATTGATGCTTGTCATACTAATGCCCAAAGATGCCTCAATCTCACGGTATGTCACATGACGATCTTGCTTTATCAGTTCACACACAGCATTGATATTTCCTGGCACAACAACCGATTTTGGACGACCCTGACGGAATTCGTCCTGGAGCGAACGTCGGCTACGATTGAATTCGTTATACCAGTTTTTTACAGTGCTGTAGGATGGTGCTTTATCGCCGTATAAAAAATTAAGTTCATCGATGCACTCTTGTCTTGATAATCCACGTCGAAAGTTATGAAAAATAATCGCATGAAAATGTTCACGAGTTAATTCCATTTTTCGTCCGAGATGAATTTTTCAAGTTACTGTAAAAAACAAATCGCGCTCAAATGATAAAATGTTATGAATAAGGTTATGTTCAACAATGTCAGTGTTCCAATGGAACCATTGGATGGCGCCTGGCAACACTTACTGTTGCTAAGGCCAGAAATATAAATAGCAACGTAGTATATTGTGGTTGATGGAATCAAATGCTGCGGATAGGTCTAAGAATATTAATATGTAGGCTTGCTTGGATCTTTCTATGCCTCGTATGAACTTTTCAAATAGTATTATTAGCAGTGTTTCCATGCCATGGTAAGGCCTGAAGCCATGTTGATGTATGTCCAGAGGTGCATGCGAGTGAAGGTGGTCCTGTAGTTGTCATGTTTTTTTCAATAATTTTGGCTAGGAATGGGAGGTTTGATATGGGCCTGTATGAATTGGGTCACTCTTATTCATTGTGATATTTTTTAGAATGGGATGCATAGTTGCTTTCTTTAAGGTCTTTGGCATATGATGCTGTGATAGGGAAAGGTTCACTATTTTGAGGATATGGGGTGCCATTTCAACAGCCTTCTCTATGCTGATGATACCACATTACTGGATGAATGTGAAGATGATCTGAAACATTTGCTTCTCATGATCAAGGAACATAGTCTTAAAATGGGCCTGCACCTTAATGTAAAGAAGACAAACTGGCAAAATCAATAAGTTTATCATTGAAGGAGAAGAAATTGAAATCATGGACAACTTTAACCTATTTGGATCAACTATCAATAAAGAAGCAATAAGCAGTCAAGAAATCCAACAACGCATTGCTCTTGCTGTAGCAGCAAAGCGCAGACAAACCAATGATACCAGGAGTCTGTTCAGAAGGTCCAAATCATTTATTTGTGCACAAGTCTCAAGCAAGGCAATTTCAAAATGGCTGAGCAAAGTTTTCAAGCATTACAACAACTTTTATAGACTTCTGTTCCATTCTAGGTATAGAAAAACAATTCATTGGTCCCGGTACGCTCCCGTACCTCCCGTAGCCCTTCTATTGGTCCCGGTACTGATAAGTTTCTCCAATTATGTTCCTTCTGTGGGCTTCTGTAGGCATGACACCTGCCTGCCCCCCTTCTAGTCCCAATTACAATGGTCAGTTCATCAACTTGTTACTTTCACACTTTCAAGGCTATGGGACCATTTGTGCGTGCAGAAGAGCAAGGTTCTGTAACTCATCTGTCAGCACTCCTCAATATTTCTCTGCAAATGTACTCTTTCTTATCAGTAACTTTAAAACACATCTTTTCTGTATTTTTCCATTTCTTAATTCTGCAATTCTGCTTATCTAAGCTAATTCAATATTTCTACTGAGTTCTTTCTTACAATAGCAGCATGTTGGGGGATGTGCAATCCTATATGCCTCTCCACAGGCCTCATTTACAGGTCAAGCTAGCCATGCTGGCCTGCCTATGTCAGACACCGTGGGTCACAGGCCTGCACCTGCCACATTCCCCCCTTTGATTAATCTCACCCTATTACTTAATAAGGTGTGAGAATTAAATCACTTTCCAGAAAATTCACATCCTGATTAAAGGATTCTTACTAGTTCCACTAGGGCTAGCTTTGTATAAAGCCATTATTCTAGTTGCGGTCTTCCGCTCTACGGTACTATCAATAGCACTATGAAGGGAACGCATGCAACATGGGATTAAACATGGTAAGCAGAGGACAACAGCAACAAGGATTAGTACTAAGATAACGAAAGTCTTAAATCCTCCCAGCCAAGAGAAAAGGTTAGCAAACCAATTAGGAAATTTCAAGGCGTGCCAAGTCTGTACTGGCACATAAGCATGTCTTTGCATATCTTTAGCAATTTCTTCAACTACTTGACCTTTATCATCTATTTTCAAACAGCAATTAGTTAAATTCAGTTTACCACATACTCCTCCTTCAGCTGCTAGCAAATAATCAAGTGCTAAGCGATTTTGGTATATGGCAGTGCGCATCTGAGTACTTTGTCTAGCTAAGAGCGTGAGAGCATGACTAGTTTCATTGGTTATTATTTCAACTACTGCTTGTAAGCGAATAATACGATTAATCATATAAATTGGGGTACGATAACCATACATACCATCATCATTCCAAGTGGCAGGTCCATAATACTCAATAATTCTTTCTGGTGGCCAATCATCACCTCGCCACTTCTCCCACTTGCCTATCTGTAAGGCCTCTCTTCTTTGTCTGGATGCTCCTTTGTGTTTGTGGGTAGTATATACAGGGTATCCTAATTGCTCTCCATGTTCAGTGTTTAACAGGAAGAAAGAAGGTCTGATGGTTCCTAAGACACACGCTCCTCCCCATTGTGGTGGGAGATGCGCATATGCTCGGTTTCCACAGATCCAATATAGGCCAGGTGGGGCTTGCCAGGCTTGGACTTTGGCAAGGTTAGTCCATAGGCCTGCAAGTTCAGGAAATCTAGCTAATGGGTTAGGAGGTTCAGGATGTCTGATTCCTGACCACCATGCTGTCTTTTTAGTTGTAGCATTATAGTATTTCTGGCTAAGACAGACCAGCTGTCCTACCTTTTGGGTGAACTGGGGTCCAGTTCTGGCAAAGCAAAGACGTCCAACGATTGAGTGCGCTAACACCCATTCACTGGTTGTCTTGTGTAATTCAGTCTGATTGTAAATCATGGAATAATTCAATTCTTGGGCTTCCCAGGGCCATTGATCTCCCATTTGGGTTCCGCCACAGAAATAACAATCTGTGATCTTAAGACTAGATACTACTGCTCCGGCTAATTCTAGAAACAAATTCTGTGAAGGGTGAGGGATCTCAAACTTATTTACATGCATAGCTTCATAAAAGGTATTATGAATATGATATTTAGATGACTTGTGGGCTTGAGTATTCAATCTAATATACACAATGGTCCCTGGATCTGTTCCTCCTCCAGCAATACGTAAACCAAACTTATATCCTTGTTTCCATGCATGAGGGTTATGTACACGCAAATGTAAGGGGTTACAAGCATCTTTCTGACATTTATCATTCGTGGTTGGCTTGGTTAGAGTAGCCATCCGTTTATCTATTTTCTCATCAGTTATACCAGTGTTCCAGGTAGCATAGAAAACACATTCCCAATACGGGCAATAGTAATCTGCTGCTGTAGCAGTACTATACCCTGATCCTGTTTTACCTGTACACTTCCACCAATTTGTGGCACCTTCTGGACACATATACTTATGGTCATTCCGATACGCTTTCTCCCATGTACCACAGGTGGACTGACTATCTCTATTAATAGCATTACATGCATCAAAATTCAAAACAGCAGGTTTAGTAATGTCCTTAAGTGGTGGTGTAGCAGCTAATATAGGTCCATCTGCATCCTTCCATCTTATTTCCAACGTGTAATAGGATGGATTCTGATGCGGATTATAGCATGCTTTAATTTTGCCATGAGTGCAAACATTTAGTTCAGTGGTGTTATAGATACACCGAGTTATTGTTCCCTTGCAGGTATAGTAAGAATGGTAAAGCAAAGTCTGAGTTACTTTCAGTCCAGTTCTAGTAGAAGTAATGCAAGCAGTGCATGGAGGTAGAGCATAAGTCTGTTCAAAACCTCCGAAGAAGGCAACCAAGGCAAAGCAGAAGCAAAGATACATGTTGATGTTGATTGGAGTTCTTCTGAATCCTCAGCTTGCTGATCTTGATCACGACGGTCTATTATTCTTCGTCCCGTTTGCTAATGAAGCAATTTAACGGGTGCTGAGTGTTGATTGAAGATCCTCAAGGTGTCCAGCACACATTAACCAACTTAGCAATTCAGTTGGCTTGTGAAGTCTGGCTTAGTCAATGTAGTCTCACAGTAGTGTGTCAAATCACACACGAATTGGGTTCGTTGAAACAAAGCTGTTGCTGCATGGAAAACAGCAATCCTCTTCGAAAGACTTGGCTACTGCAAAGCACTTGTGATGAAGTGTCTATGCTGCTGGTTGCCGTCTCAAAGTAACTCGCAAGGGTACATCAGGGTGCTGCTCCGCTGTCCACCGCTCTGGTTCAGGATCGGCGGCGGGCTTGACTCTGCTGTGGTGGATCCAGGCGTCGATCTCGGCTACCTTTACTGCAGTTGGGGTAGACAGGATGACGGTGTACGGTCCCTTCCAATGGGGTTCCAACGGTATCTTCTTCCAATCTTTGATCCACACCGAAGTTCCAGGCTGGTAGGGATGCAAGGGTTCCGTCAAGTTGATAGGCAACTGGTCTTGGATCCACGTATGGAGAGTCTGCAGAACAAAACTAAGAGCTAGGAGTTCTTGTCTGGTTACTTCAGAACCAATCTGGGCTAAACTTCCTTTAATTCCCTGCACTATTGGGGGGGGGTTTACCATACAAAACTTCAAAAGGGGAAAATCCTGTTGACTTTACAGGGGCTGAGCGTATTCTGAGTAAAGCTATGGGAAGCACTTGAGGCCATTTCAAGTGTGTCTCCTGGCAAAGCTTAGACATTTGGGCTTTCAAAGTACGATTCATTCGCTCAACTTTCCCTGAACTCTGGGGTCTGTATGCAGTGTGGAGCTTCCACTGTATCTGCAAAGCTTTTGCTAACTGCTGAGTAACTTGAGAGACAAATGAGGGTCCATTGTCTGACCCTATTACTGCTGGGATTCCAAATCTGGGGACAATCTCTCTCATTAAGGCTTTGGTAACTTCTCGGGCTTTCTCAGTTCTGGTTGGGAATGCTTCTCTACCCACCCAGAGAAAGTACAAACTAATACTAGTAGGTAATGGTATCCATTGGCTTTTGGCATTTCGGTGAAATCAACTTGGAGGTTGTGCATGGGGGTCACACCTCTTGACTGAACTCGGGGTGCTGTAATAAGGCCTTGCTTGGCATTATTCTTGGCACAGATTTGACATTGTCGTGCGACTGAGGCTGATATGGTTGTCATCAGAGGAATGTAGAAATGTGGTCTGAGTGCTTTCTCCATAGCACTCTTTCCATAGTGGGTGGCTTCATGAAAAGCTTTGACAAAGGATGGTCCTAACAGTTCAGGAATTACTATTCTTCCTGGAGGTTGACTGCCCTCTTCTGGTGGCAGCTCAATCCATCCGTCTTTCAATACTCCATTTTCTTTGTCACAATAGTAATCCAATTCTTTGGTGGTATATCGTGGGGTCCATAGATTCAAGGGTACTGGAAACAATGCTGCTTGCATTGGCATAGCTTGTGGGGCAATCTGTCCTGTCATAGCTGCTTGTCGTGCTGAGGCATCTGCAAATCTATTTCCTCGAGCAACTTCTCCTTTTCCTGCTTGATGTCCTCTACAATGCATGACAGCTACACGTGTTGGGGCCCAGACTGCATCAAGTAACATCAATATCTCGGGACCATACTTGACTGATTTTCCTCCGGATGTAATGAGTCCTCTTTCTTTGTAGAGAGCTCCATGGGCATGCAAGGTAGTGAAGGCATATTTGGAATCTGTATATACATTTAGCACAAGTTTTTCTCCTAACAACAATGCTCTGGTGAGTGCTATCAATTCGGCTTTCTGGGCTGATGTGCCTGAGGCTAGAGCTGATGATTCAACTACTTCGTGTTGAGTGACGACTGCATATCCGGCACAGCGTCGTCCATCAAGGATGAGACTGCTCCCATCAACATAATAGATCTGGTCGGGATTGTCTATGGGCACATCTGTTAGGTCAGGTCGACTTGAGAACACAGTTTCCATGACTTCGATGCAGTCATGTTCTGGGAGTTCTTCACTGATGGGTATCAAGGTAGCTGGATTCAAGGCATGGCTCACTTCGAGTTGTATCTGTGGGTTTTCACATAACATGCTCTGGTACTTCAACATTCGGGAATTGGTGAGCCAGTAATTTGCTTTCTGTTCCATAAGGGCAAGGACTGCATGTGGCACAGTGACTCGTATGTTCTGTCCTAGTGTGAGTTTGTCTGCTTCACTCACTAATAGTGCTGTAGCTGCAACTGCTCTCAAGCAGGGTGGCCATCCTTTGGCCACAGGGTCCAATTGTTTCGATAGGTAGGCTACAGGTCGTTCCCAATTTCCTAATTTCTGAGTCAACATGCCTAGGGCATTTCCCTGTGTTTCATGTACAAACAAGCGGAAAGGTTTGTGGACATCTGGTAGTCCAAGTGCTGGTGACGACATCAATTCTTCTTTTAACTTCTGGAAGGCTGTATCCTGCTCAAGTCCCCACTCCAGTGGTGACTTCTCTTCTCCTTTTGTGGCTTCATACAGTGGTTTGGCAATTTGGGCAAAGTTGGGTATCCAGATTCGGCAATATCCTGCTGCTCCCAGAAAGGCTCTAACTTGCTTTCTGGTTGTTGGAGTTGGAATTCTACATACTGCTTCTTTTCTTTCTCTGCCTAATCTTCTGCTTCCTTGGGTAATACGAAAACCCAAGTATTTCACTTCTGTTTGGCATAGTTGTGCTTTGGCTCTGGAAACTTTATATCCAGCTTCATTTAGTAACTGCAAGAGATCTTGGGTGGCTAATATACATTCTTTTTCTGATACGGCAGCTATCAACAGATCATCCACGTACTGGAGAAGTACTCTCTTCCCCGGGGCTACTGGATAGCTTGAAAGATCTTGATTTAGTGCAGCACTAAAGATGGTAGGTGAATTCTTGAATCCTTGGGGTAATCTTGTCCAGGTGAGTTGGCCCCCTCTTCCAGAGATGGGGTCCTGCCATTCAAATGCAAACAATATTTGGCTTACAGGGGCTAATCTTATGCAAAAGAATGCATCTTTTAAATCCAGTACAGTGAAATGGGTAGCTTCAGCAGGTATCAGTCCTAGAAGAGTGTAAGGATTGGGCACGACTGGATGTATAGTTTCAACTGCATCATTTACTCTTCTCAAATCTTGCACTGGGCGATAATCATCTGTCTCAGGTTTCTTTACTGGAAAAAGTGGGGTGTTCCATGGGGATTGACATACTTTTAGTAGGCCATACTCAAGCAATCTCTGTAGGTGGCGATGAATGCCTTCAATTGCGGCTCTTGGGAGAGGGTACTGTTTGACGTGCACTGGGGTAGCACTAGGCTTGAGGGTTACAATCACTGGAGCTATATGTTTGGCTAGGCCTGGGGGACTGCCTTCTGCCCACACTTCAAGTGGTGCATGAATGTTCTTTAAAGTTTGTTCAAAATAGGTATCTTGAATCGAATCATCAATGTAGTATCTCCACTCTTCTTCTCGGGGTACTGTCAGCAACATTACTCCTGCTGGTTTGGCTTGGGAATTCACTGTCATTCGCATTTCTCCTTGTTCGGAGAAAGATATTTGGGCTTGAAGCTTGGCTAGCATATCTCGTCCCAGTAGGGGTACTGGACATTCGGGCATGTAAAGGAATTGATGAGTTACTTGCTGTCCTCCTAGACTGCATATTCGGTTTTGTAGAAAAGACTTTGTGGCTTTGGCACCAGTTGCTCCTATAATGGTGACTGCTTTCTTGGTGAATGGGGCTATCTTTTTGTCTATTACTGAATGTTCTGCTCCAGTATCAACCATAAAGTTCATAAATTGGTCTCCTATTTGTATTTCGACCATAGGCTCCTGGAGACCTAAAGCAAACTTGGAGCCCGGTCTGTCCTAATCCACGTCATCCTCATCATGGGCCTGTGTGGCCAATGCTTGGATGGCTCCTCCTCCCCTCTCTCTCTGGAATTGTTCTCAATTGGCTCCTCCTCGGCCTCGGGGACGGCCTCGTCTTTCTTCTCGCCACTGATGATCGTATTCGTCATCTTGCTGGGCGTCTTCGAGTTGCGGGCACGTATCTCTCCAATGTCCTTCCTCTTTGCAATAGGCGCATTGGTTCACGCCTAGTCTCTGGGTCCGGCCTCCGCCTTGACCCCGCCCTCTTCCTCTGCTCCTTCGATTAGGGACACCTCCCCTTTTCTTTTCAACTATGGCCGCAGCCAAAAAATCAGCTTTCTTCTTCATCTTTCTATCACATTCTCTCTGTCTTTCAGTATCACAATTCACATACACTTTATGAGCGACTTCCAATAACTGTGTTGCATTCATGCCCGCAAACCCTTCTAATTTCTGTAATTTACGTCTAATGTCTGGTTGAGACTGGTTTACAAAAGCAGAATTCACCATGCATAAACTTCCTGGTGCCTCGGGATCATAGGGAGTATACATTCTGTAAGCTTCAGTTAATCTTTCATAATAATCTGCTGGGCTCTCATCTATTCCTTGGATAACTCCTGCTACTTTGGAAAGGTTCATAGCTTTTTGGCCTCCTCTTCTCAGGCCTTGTAAAAAGCCTTGGCGAAAACGGGCTAGGGCGGTGGATCCTTCATCTGTATTTGGATCCCATTGGGGGTCTTCATTTGGGAATTCTCTCTGAGCTGCTTCTCTACGATCTATTATATTCTGCCCCTGCGCTGGAGCTGCAGGGTTTTCTGCCATCCATTCGATAGCTGCTTTTCTAATTCTCGCTCTTTCCTCTGTGGTAAATAGGGTGGTCAGGAGCTGACGGCAATCTGGCCAAGTGGGTTGGTGAGTTTCCATAATACTAGTTACTAATTCTGTCAGCTCCTGGGGCTTGCTAGTATAGGAGGCATAATGCGACCACCAATTTAATAAATCAGTTGTAGAGAAGGGAATATACACATAAGTTAAGGGTCCCGCTACCACTTCATCATTATCATTCTTTACGGGCACTCCCGGGACTTGCCTTAAGGGAAACAGTTTGGCTGTCCCAGGCGTCATTTGGGTCTGGGATCTAAGGGCTATTGTCGTTGTCTTTGCAGGAGTCGCTTTCTTTTTCTCAACTGGTTTTGCTTTGGGTTTCTCTTTCACTGGCTTACTAGTGCTAGTGCTGGCTTCCTCAATTATTTGTACACTGTCCTCTTCTTCTTCTTCTGGGGGATTCCCTCCTTCTTCTTCTAGCTCCGCTTCTGGCTCACTTTTTACATCCTCCTCTTCTCTTCCCGCTAATTCTTTCTCTTCCTCTCCTCCAGGAGGAGGGGGGTCAGGGGTTGGGTCTCGCCTCGGCTCTGGCGGTCTCTGGGGATCTGGGGCAGGACGCCGCCGGGCTATTCTTACTGGACCTGGGGTTCGGGGCTGCCTGAGGACTACTTCTGGGGAATCGGGATCTGCCAAGATGGGTTTCTTCTTGGCTTTCTTATCCTGCTCTTTCATTCTAGGCTGTTCCTTTCTCTGTCTAGAATCTGTTTTAGCTAACATTATTCTGCACTGTTCCTCATAACAGCGCTGCGCCCAGGAGGGCGGATCTTCACAAATACTTAACCAGGAATCTATATAGGGGTACTGATCGGGGTGCGCTACCCGCACTCTACGATGTATTGACTGAATAATCTCTACCGTGAACGTTCCCTCTCGGGGCCAGATGGGGTCTAGATCGGGCCACTCCCTAGTACACAAAATCTGCAAACGGGCTGCTGTCATTTTAATACCATAATCTCCTGAATATCCCTCTTTAAAATGTGCGATCATACATTCTAATGGAGTGTTTCTAGTAGACTCCGCCCCTCCCATTTCGATGTGTGCGCGCAACAACAGACAGAAGGGAAAAGGTGTGCGGACCGTGGGTAAGGGGTCCTCACGGCCCTGGAAACGTATAGGGAATACAAATAACAAGACAAGACGACAATCGCTTCTCCCTTTTCGCGACCTGAACGCGGTCGCCCGGTCAGGAAATGCGCTAATCAGGGGTCCGCCTTCACTTGGTCCGTGCTGCCAGACCTCTCATTCACACTTCGTTCACACAATCATGCTAGCAACGTATTCCCAGAATGCATTCGTTTCTATCTGTTCTGACTAGTCTTTTTCCCAAATTACAAAAAGGATGAGGGTTTCACCTAGCGAATTCCCATGCCAGGCTACTCGGCTCTTCCTTGAGAGGTGATCAAGCTCTCTTACCAATTCCCAATATCTCGAGATTACAAATTCCAAATTCCAAGTTCCAATGGCAGTACTGCTCTTTCTATTTCTGTCTAGACCCAAAATCAAAACTATACTCACCGGATCCGGTCCTCAAACTTCCCAAGCAGGCGCATGAGTTGGACCTCGGACTCCCCTCACTCGGGTTCGAGGCGTTGGCTCCGACCGGGCCCGGCACCCGCCGAGGTCCGACCAGCTCCCTCCGATACAAGGGACCGGTGGCGCCAGGGAGCGGCCCTCGTCGGAAGGGCGCGATCCCGGCAGGACCAAGCCTATAGAGGCGGAAAGTCGTGGTATATTGCCCTATATACACTTTGATTCCACAACTTCCCGGCCAACGCACCAAGGAATATGTAGCAGCAAAGCGCAGACAAACCAATGATACCAGGAGTCTGTTCAGAAGGTCCAAATCATTTATTTGTGCACAAGTCTCAAGCAAGGCAATTTCAAAATGGCTGAGCAAAGTTTTCAAGCATTACAACAACTTTTATAGACTTCTGTTCCATTCTAGGTATAGAAAAACAATTCATTGGTCCCGGTACGCTCCCGTACCTCCCGTATCCCTTCTATTGGTCCCGGTACTGATAAGTTTCTCCAATTATGTTCCTTCTGTGGGCTTCTGTAGGCATGACACCTGCCTGCCCCCCTTCTAGTCCCAATTACAATGGTCAGTTCATCAACTTGTTACTTTCACACTTTCAAGGCTATGGGACCATTTGTGCGTGCAGAAGAGCAAGGTTCTGTAACTCATCTGTCAGCACTCCTCAATATTTCTCTGCAAATGTACTCTTTCTTATCAGTAACTTTAAAACACATCTTTTCTGTATTTTTCCATTTCTTAATTCTGCAATTCTGCTTATCTAAGCTAATTCAATATTTCTACTGAGTTCTTTCTTACAATAGCAGCATGTTGGGGGATGTGCAATCCTATATGCCTCTCCACAGGCCTCATTTACAGGTCAAGCTAGCCATGCTGGCCTGCCTATGTCAGACACCGTGGGTCACAGGCCTGCACCTGCCACATTGCCAGAAGGGCTATGAAAGACCTAGACAAGATTCTCAAGAGCAGAGATGTCTCTCCATACAAAGATTTGACTAATTCAAGCCATATTTTTTTCAATAACATCATATGGATGTGAAAGCTGTATAGTGAAAAAGATAGACAGGAAGAAAACTGGTGCCTTTGAATTATGGTGCTGGCGATGAATATTGCGTATACCATGGACTGCCCGAAGAACAAACCAGTCAGTACTAGAGGAGATCAAACCTAAGCTTTCTTTGGAAGTTCAGATGACAAGACTTCAACTTTCATACTTTGGACACATCATGCGAAGTGAGAGATCATTAGAGGAAGACATCATGCTTGGCAAGATAGAAGATCAACGCAAAAGAGAAAGGCCAGCAATGAGATGAATCAATACAATAACAGCAGCTAAGGGTACCAGTCTGTCAACAATGAGAGGCCTGATTGAAGACCAAACACAGTTTAGGACAACTATCCAGAAGGTCGCCATGAGTCGACACCGACTCGATGGCACTTAACAACAACAACAACAACAACAACAAGTTTGACCCAGCTTACCAGACAAGGATTTTGATTGGAAGTGCTTGTATTTGTTGCTGTAAAATTCTGAAGTAACTGGTCAGTATTGATTTTGCAGAAGGTATTCCATGAAGTGACACTTCCTTTATTATCAGATTTGCCAATCACTAAAGCTGAGATTGGCCTAAGTAGTTTAATCTTGTAATGGTCTGCTATCACCTGCAGGTCTGTGCTGGATTTGAGGTCTGGTGTGGTTGGGGATCTAACTGACATTACAATATCAAAAAATTCTCTTGGGTGATTAAGGGATTTCATTAGATTCTTTGAATAATGCTCTCTTTTTTGGTCATTTATGCTTGTACGGTAAATTTGGAGGGTGCTCATATATAGGTCCTATCATCTTGTGATTTGGTAACTCTCAATTTTCTTTCCAGTTTTCTTAGTTGTCTTTTTAGAGACCTTAATTCTTGAGTATACCCCACCTGTGACCCTCTTTTTCTCATTTTAGTTGGTGGATTGGGGGCTAAGGCTGCTCTATTTATCACAGTGTTCCAGTTGATCAATATCTCATCAATGTCGGTTACAGCTCCATTTGCATTCAAGTGTGGTATGGTCTCATGTATGAAGTTATCTTTATCAAATCTTTTAAATTGCCGTTCTGCAATTTCTCTTCCCAAAGCTCTATGATTGGTCAGCTGAAATTCAATGGAGAAATGTACGAAGTGGTGATCTGACCAGGGTGTAGGTTGTATCTGTATAGGAACATTCTGGGACAACATGTGTAATTCGTTAGGTAGGAATATGAGGTCTAATTTGTTTCTCTTATCATGTATGGCACATTTGATCTGTTGAAAGCCTAGATCATCTATGGTGTTCAGGAATGCCAATGCATGGGTATGGTGTATAGATGGTAGGTTAAAGTCACCTAGCAGGATAAGATGTTTGTTAATTGATTTGTCTGAACAGGTTGATTCCAGAATTGTGGAGATGCTGTTTGAATCTGAGGTTGGGGATCTATAAAGTAAAATGGAATGCTAGGTGCTTATTCTCAATCATCAACATATCTAACCCATCTATGCTAACTGTTGATGAGAGGGTTGCATTCAATTCGTCCTTACTTATGATAAGTACACCACATCTTCTTTTCACATGTTTTGGGCAATGGGAGTTTAATTTGGTTGAGAAGGACAGTATCAGTTTCTAGGAGCCAGGTTTCTGTAATAAATGTGGGGGTCTTTTTCTTCTGGATGTCCAGCCTCTTGTGCAGCTGGGAAGAACCGGGGTGAACAGCTTTAGACCCAATTCTGATCTTGTGGGAGTGTCTAGCCCCCACTGGATCAGAATCTGATCTACTGGCCTGGATATGCAGGCCAGCCCCAATTCTGATCAGCTGCTTGCCCAGCCACATACCTGGCTAACACAGCCTGGCTCTGTAATGGAGCTGCAGTGCCATGGCATCCCATTGTCATGGCACTGTGGCTCCATTATGGAGCTGCGAACGCTGGCCGCCACCAAGATTGTCTTTTCCCCACAGCCAGGCCCCTGATCCAGCCTCCCATGGCCAGGGTCTGGCTGCAGGGAACCTCCTGAGTTCCTCCCGGTCTTGTCCCCACTGGCCGCCGCTGCTACCCTACGTCCAAAGGGGCTTATTCCATCTGTGAAGTGGAGTAAATCCCCCATCTAACTGGCCTACTCTGGACATACAGGGCTGACCTCAGAATCGGCCCTCTATGTCCAGGGTGATGCACTACCCTTGCTCCGCCTTCCGCTGGCCCCCTCCTGTCCCCGTCTAAGGCTCTCCGTACAACTCCGCTGTTCATTTGGGGAGCCTTGCACGGGGACGGCAAGAGGGACGAATAGCGGGGATGTATTTCCAGGCAGGTTGTACATCCCTGCTATTCGTGGCTCGTAATAGACTGCATTATGTCTGGTTTGGTATTTTGAATGTGGTCTACTAGTATTGGTATTTTATTCTTTATTGATCTTGCATTCACCAGGCAGCATCTTAATTTAGTTGTATGTGTTCTATCATCAGTATCCATGTGCAGAGGTTGGTGGCGCATAAGGATATATATTAGTCTGTTAGTGTTGCGATGATTGGTCCAATTGGTTTTGCCCTGTAGAGTGGCTATTCTGAAAATGCCCTGTAGAGTGGCTGTTCTGAAAATGTGTAATTGGGGTCTGTTGAGTATATTGAGTGAGAGAGCATGTGTATCAAACTAGTAGTAATAAGGTAACAATACAGAGAAATGTTACATATGTCTTAGGCTCCATGTTTCTATTGTCTACCTGTGCTGTTCACTGTATTTAGTTCTGTAATTCTGATTGTGAACAATACCTTGAATTGTAATGACTGGGATCCATACGGTTCAGTAGAGCACCTCAGCAGTAGTCATCACAGCAGCATAAACATATTAGATGGAAAAGACAGTGCTTTTAGGGAGGGTACATGCTCTGTTCTACTCTAAGGGCCTTCTGGCGCGACCCTCAGGCATGGGCCCAGCAGGCACAGGTGCGCCTCATGGCGCTAAGATTTAAGGTTCCTTGCTGGGGGGGGGGCCCTGATTGGCCTTACAGTGGGGAGCAGGGAGGGGTTTAACCTCCTGCTCCCTTCCCCGATACGGATCTGAGGTCCTGTGATAATATGCTTGAATTCTTGCATTTGTACTTATAGTGGGGTCAGTGGTGACTCAACTCTTTGGTTCACAGGGATTGATTGGTTGGTTTCCCTGAGAGTTGCTGGGGCGTGGTTGTTGGTTCCTGGCGTTATTGGTGTTTTTTTCTATTAGCTGCCTGAAGGCTTATCTTAAGTCCTAAAGCAGGCAGAAAGGCATCCATGCCTGGACTTGCTCCTTCCAGGACTGAAAACTCCAGAAAGGATAAGAACTAACTGTCAATTCTCAACACACATAAGTGTTGGAATCTCTTTTCTTGGTTAGGCTGTCATATATAAAATATGCTCATATGTGTCTATTGTTACTGGGGCATTCTTGCACAAACTAACACCTGTCTTGGAGTAGGCCTAACATTGTGTGGGGGCTGTTGGAAAGGCTATTTTATAAAGACACATGTTATCTTTATAAAAGAGGCTTAATATATGCACGTATATGCCTTCACAACCTAGGTACTTTGTTATAAATTTACCTTCCATATACGCAGGTTAAAAATATGAAATTGCAAGAGAAGAAGTCAACAAAATATGTTCTGTTTATGCTATTTATAAGATACCCAAGTTCAGTTAGTTACGATTTTCCCTTCTTATTTTAGGAAACTTTTGTGTTGTATAAGCAGATGGCAGACATGTGCTGCCAAGTCATTCACATCAGAAATAGCTGCATATATGTTTCCAGATTTAAAGTGTGTTGTCATCTTATTTGGAGGGAAAAGTGCTAAATAAATCAAAATTATTATTTTCCAACTGATTTCTTTCATTCTCTGTCAATTTAAAGCACTTGAAAATATGGAAATTAACATATCTGTACTGGCCATAAAAAATCGCAAATGGCTGCCAGTATGTACAGTATTGCTTTACCTTATTTTGTTTTGATTTTACACTTTTGAACTATCATTTTTGCTGAGGTGTGGTGTGGATGCTTCTGTCTTTACCATCCTGACTGATAAGACCCAAAGAAATAGCGGGCCCGATATTCCAAAGGCATTTACACGGTTAACAGGCAGTTAACCGTGTAAATGCCTGCTAACTGGATATTCAATGAAACATACATGGGTAGTGCTATCGAATGCCCCCAACTAAGTCCCCTACATGCCCCAATGCTAGCCGGCTAGCATCGGGGCATGCCAGGGGCATTTGAGGGCGGAGTGGAGGCGGGGACTGGCACTAACCATGCAGTACTGATATTGGAAGCTGCACAGTTAGCGCTTGGCACCTATAAGATAGGTGAGGAAAACCCTCACCAATATTACAGGCGCCGAGGCTAACCATGCAGCATCCAATATCAATGCTGCACGGTTAGCCTCGGCGGCTTCTGGGCAGCATGGCCAGACCTGGATATTCACTTCCGTTGCTGCAGAAGTGATTATCCGGGGTGTGGGGGTGGGCAGGCAGGGCTAAGCGGCTACAGTGCTTAGCACTGCCGAGTTGAATTCAAGCCCAGCATTCTTAATGCAGAAGAGAAAGTATGGTGGAAACTTGGGACAATGTGAGATGGGCAATAGTGGCTATATTTAAAATGACCTTCTTAATGGGTGCTTTTGGCAATACAATGTAGTATTTAGTAGAACTGAGGGGTTTAGATTACTTTTCAAGATGCTGCTCTAAGGCTTACAAATCATTTCTCTGAAGGCAAACAGATCACTCTGTCATACATGACAACAGGTCCCCCTGATAGATTGGACTTCTAGAGCTTTCTGGAAAAGACTCAAAGGGGTATGTTTACTAAACTGCGGCAACTTTACAGACCGCACGTTATGTGACATTAACGATTGTTAGGTAATGTTAACACGCGGTATGTAACATTAGCGCGCGTTAATGTTACTTAACAATCGTTAACATCCCTGGCTGCGGTAAACACCTCAGAGGGTGGAGAGAGGGCGGGGGGAAGGGGTCAATGGGCAGGGAGTTGGCGGGGAGAGGCTCCCTGCACACTAACGCGCTGAACTGAAGGGCTGAATCCTACTGCGAATGAAAACCTGCCGTTAGATGCACATTTGCAGGAGAGAGAAACCATTTCAGTATCAGCAATGTACAGCATAGACAGAGAGCCCAAGAAACATGATAGTAGTGCTCCATTTCCAGCACCAGCATAGTGCCCAAGTATGAAAGGCCACTATGGTGATGGTGCAATGGGGCATAGGGGGCTGCAGGTGAGACATGTAGCGTGGGCAGCTGGGGAACAGGGTGGACTAGGCGGGCGCCTAGGTGGCACATAGGAACATAGAAACCAGAAATCAGCATGACAGCAGCTGACAAAGGCCAAACACAATCCACCTACATCTACCTGGTCCACCCGAGCTAACAGTTGCCAGGGCACTGACCTGACATCCCCCCAGCCAACCCTCCCCCAAGCGGAAGGAACAGACTATTGGTAGACGGTGATGGGGGGGGGGGGGATGTGAGGATGCTCATGTATGCCCCATGCCCCAGACCCCGCTCCCTAGATGACCACCTACCCACATAGTGGATGGCCTGGGACTGCGCACTACCAGCACCAACAACATACGGCCATGTCAGCATGGCAGGGGGGGTGTGCCCGTGCTGGAGGGGGCAGTGGCACCTTCTTGCAGTGGACCTAGGCCATGCCCTGTACCAGTACGTGGCGTGCAGTGCAACATAAACGGTCTGGCTGAGGAAAAGTACAGGTAGCCCTAGGGACCACCATGCATCTGTGGAAACAGTGTGATGCAGTATACCCAACCAGTGTGTCAAGAAGCAGGGGGTCACAGGTTCAAGCCACAGCTGTGGTTCCTGCAGAGCATGTCCCTATGTTTTACCCTACAATGCAGATACAACATCAACATGTGCAAAGCCCAAAGCAGCGGCGAACAGGGGTACAAACACCCACTCACACAGGCTCCACAACCCAAAGATGCATGGAGAGTCAGGCTGTTGGCCCCAGCATTGAGCTGCAGTTATCACCAGGGCACTACTACTACCTCCTGCAAAGTTTAGCAATGTCGGCACTGTGATCAGGACCAGTGTGGTGGGCAGGGTTGCCAACCACCCCTATCTTTGCACAATGCTGCAATAGGAGTGTGTGCGTGTGTATGTCTATCCATTGTTCTGTGGCTGCCCACCCCTCACTGGGCCCAAAATGTCCCACTGTTACCAGCATGAGCCTTAATATGTGCATTATGAGGAGCAAGGTATTGTGGGTATGGCCCAGACAGGGCGGATTGGCCAGGATGCATCTTCACAGGGTATGGGGCAATGGTTGGGACACTGTAGTGCCCGACCACTGCCTGCATGGACAGGGTGGCCACAGCATGGCATGCTGGGAGGGCACTCACTCTAACCGAGCAGTGACCATGGCATGTCTAGGCTCCCACATAGCGCTCTACACTATCTGCCTCCAGTGATATTTTTGTGTTCCTAGTGCTGGGGCCCCAATCACTGAGATGCCTGCTTGGTGCACATAGTTCCTCTGTGAGCATGCACTATGGACTAGCTAGTTGACTGTCTGCAGTTAGATTGTACATGGTTGGAACGCCTATAAGGTGCAGTCTGACTGTGTTTTCTGCTGGTGATTGGCAGACAGTGTTGTGCAGCAGTTGGAGTATTCCAGACCTAACCCCAACATTGCTGCTGGTCTGCCACTGGCACGGGTATAGCTCTGGCCCACCAACCTTGGAGGGCTGTCTTATATCAGCTGGATCGCAGTTGCTTCACCGGGGCTGGGGCACCTGTCCCTTACCTACAAAAAGGGTGATGTGGGCTCTTTGGGGTATGTAGTGTATACCACTCTGACCTTATAAAGGCACTGCTACACACATCTCATGCAGGTCTAGAAACGCCTCTGCCCTGATAACAGGTGCCCATGTCAGCCAGACCCTAACACAGGGCACACACTAATCTCAGTGGTGTCTGGTTGCAGAGGGCCACATGTGACTGCAGGATACAGATGGACACCAAATTACCTTCAGTTGCACTGCAAGGAACACTTGTCACACACTGGTAGTGATGGGGATGTACAGCAGGATCTATCTCTAGCACCACATGTACTGCGGACCTATTGCTGGGCACCCATCCTATCCCTCAGGGTGAACACAGAACCTGCACAATGGCATGGTATGTAGCTACACTGTGCCAGTATCACACACTGTCAGTTTGTCTTTCCAAGCTGAGGTACCGGAGAGGTTCCGGCCCCCTTTTGGTGATCAGCTGTAGACAGCTATTCAGTATGTGCATTGCATCATGGGTACTGGTGGGGTTACCTATCCTGGCACTCAGGGCAGACAGTTTGTACGGTGACTTGCAGTCCTTCTGTACCCAGCCATTGCTGTGACATACACCACGGAGGTATAGCCTACTGGTTAATACAATGCTGTTCTTGGCAGTGTTCATGGGTTCCATTCCTCATTGTTCCCTCCTCTTATGCCTGTCTTACTCAAATAGTGTGCAGGCCTGTAACAGTCATATTTTTGCAAATCTGTGCTGCCAGCCCATAATACCCTCGCCACAATTGCCAACATTCCCTCGGTCCGTCTATCTGCGTCTGTCAGCTGCGTAGAGTCCTGTCTGCATGTGCGGGCTGCAACCCCATGTCCTGCACTGCTACCCTTTCCTGCATTGCGCCTCATTGTGCTTGCCTCACCTGTGCCTGATCTGCATTGCACCACCACTCATCTGTCCACCCGTCATTAGTTATTTATTTATTTATTTAGTAAACATTTGCAGGGCCGGATTTACCTTGAGTGAGGCCCTACGCCAACAAAAATTGTGGGCCCCCAGCAGGGGCGGCCCAAGGGGGGTGCGGGGCCTCATTTGCATAAGGGGCCTCATTTGCATAAATATTTGCATAATGTTACCATATACTAACTTTTAGTAAACGTGCCTCTTAATGAGTGTATGGATAAAGAAAGACTAAAAAATTTCTACATTACTATAATCCAGTGCCAACTGCCAGACACATTAGGAACTACTACAACACTGCCCATTTAGAACCCATAGCAAACCCGCCGTATCCTAACAGCACTACCAGGACTCACAAAGCACCATACTCTACCAATCAAAAGGCAACACTGCAAATATTAAACCAATACATTTCAGAGAACAACAATACATGACCTACTGGGGAAAGAGAACAAGTGGCAATGTCAAATAGGAATTATATAAACAGAACACCTCAGCTCAGTTACACATGCAGAACATAGACCATCACCAAACAAGTAATCACAATTTAGAAACAGGAAGACAATAATTAAACTGGGAATCCCAAAAGCCAAACTTGGAATGTACAACACTGTAGAAATAAAACTATACATTAATTTGCTCTTGTACTAAACAAAGCGCAGACGTTAATGATGCACATTTACCAGAGCTGACATATTCCAATTAATAAATTCAAAATAAAGAGATATTTTTCTACCTTTTGTGCATTTTTTTCAGCTGCAATTGCTCCAGCCACTTTCTTCTGGTTTCTTCGTGTCTTCTGCTAACTCTCCATCGTCTGCTGTCCATTTGTCCTTTCTTCTCTCCTAGTTTTTTTCCATTCTCTCTCTACATCTGCTTTAACATACTAATCTTTCTCCTTTTGCTCTTTCCTCATTCCTATTTCATCCACTCAAATTTTACCCCTCCATCCTCAATCCCCACTTACTCTCCCAATACCCGGCCAATTGTAGATTTTTTATCCCTCCCACACAAAATATTTTTCCCTTCTCCATTTTACTCTTCCAGCCCCATCCCATTCTAATCCTCCCCCAACATCAGCTCCCTTCTAGTTCCAGCCTCACCCAGCATCCATTCCCTTCTAGTCCCTGCATCAGCCCATTTCCAGTCCTAGCAACCTCCCAACCCAATACCAGTCCTAGCCCCCCCATCAACCCACTTACAGTCCTAACCCCCCATCACCCCATTTTCAGTTTAAGCCCCCCCTATAACCCATTACCAGTCCTAACCCCCCATCAGCCCACTTCCAGTCCTAACCCCATCAACCCATTTCCAGTCAGCCCCCCATAGCCCATTGCCAGTCCTAACCCCCCCCATCAGCCCACAGCCCATTACCAGTCCTAACCCCATCAGCCTACCTCGTCTTAACCCCCCCAGCCCATTTCCAGTCCTAGCCCCCCCATAGCCCATTACCCGACTGCCCCCATCAGCCCACAGCCCATTACCAGTCTTAACCCCCCCCAAAGCCCATTACCAGTTCTAAACCCCCCCAACAGCCCATTACCAGTCCTAACCCCATCAGCCCACCTCCAGTCTTAACCCCCCCAGCCCCTTTCCAGTCCTAGCCCCCCCATAGCCCATTACCAGACAGCCCCCATCAGCCCACAGCCCATTACCAATCTTAACCCTCCCAAAGCCCCTTACCAGTTCTAAACCCCCCCAACAGCCCATTACCAGTCCTAACCCCATCAGCCCACCTCCAGTCTTAACCCCCCCAGCCCCTTTCCAGTCCTAGCCCCCCCATAGCCCCGGACCAGACAGCCCCCCTCAGCCCACAGCCCATTACCAGTCTTAACCCCCCCAAAGCCCATTACCAGTCCTAACCCCATCAGCCCACCTCCAGTCTTAACCCCCCCCAGCCCCTTTCCAGTCCTAGCCCCCCCATAGCCCATTACCAGACAGCCCCCATCAGCCCACAGCCCATTACCAGTCTTAACCCCCCCCAAAGCCCATTACCACTCCTAACCTCATCAGCCCACCTCCAGCCTTAATCCCCCAACCCATTTCCAGTCCCAGCCCCCCCAATAGCCCATTACCAGTCCTACCCCTACCCCCCCCCCCGGCCTAATGTAAAATTTAATTTTTTTAAAAAACCTGCTGGCTGCCGCCGCGGGGCCCCCTCTGCTGCCGCGGCAGCATGGACTGACCCGCGGGGGCCCCCTCTGCAATGTCGGTCATTCGGTCGGTCCCTCTCTCCCTCCCTCCGTGCAGGCTGTGAGAGGCGCGAAGGCAGACTGTCTCTCGCGTCTCTGTTAAGCCCGCAGGGGCTGATGGGAAATTTCCCATCAGCCCCTGCGGGCTTAACAGAGACGCGAGGGAGACAGGCTCCCTTCGCGTGTCTCACAGCCTGCACGGAGGGAGGGAGGGAGGGAGACATCGACATCGAAATTGACATTGCAGAGGGGGCCCCCGCGGGTCAGTCCATGCTGCCGCGGCAGCAGAGGGGGCCCCGCGGCGGCAGCCAACAGGTTTTTTTTTAAATTTTATTTAAAAAAAAAAAGCCTATCTTGTTCATTTTTGTGGGCCCTTGCCAGCTGTGGGCCCTACGCCATGGCGTACATGGCGTATACGTAAATCCGACCCTGAACATTTGTATACCGCTGCTTCCTATGATCAGCAGCGGTTTACTTTACAGAATCATAATGTATCGTACAATACAGCGAGATCTTTCAGATTTACATTTTTGATTAGTCAATGATTTATATAACACGGAGAATCAGTTGGATACAATATACATTTGATTAGTGCACACAGATCTGGGTATACATTTGATTGCGATAGCATGGGAGGGGCCCAATATTTACAATTTATACATGATTACATGCCAAAAAGTACAATCCATACATGATTACATGCCAGTATTCCTAAAGCTGCCGTGGCAGGCAAAGGTCATCTGGTTGAGGTAGAGTATCGCAGTTAGGTCAGGTTGTAGTGGGTCTGAAACAAATGGGTTTTAAGCTTTCGTCTAAATTCACTCAAGTTGTTTGTGAGTCTCAACTCATGTGGGAGTTGGTTCCAGTGGATTGGTGCTGTATATGTGAATGCCCTATTGCTTGTTTCAGCCTTGACAGATCTTATGCTGGTCGGAACACATAGAGTGTTGAGATTCATGGTTCTTCTGTTCCTGTTGCATGTTTGAATAGCGATTAGGTTATTGAGGTAGGATGGTGCGATGTTATGGATGAGTTTAAACGTTGTTATGAGCAGTTTGAAGATGATGCGAGCGGCCACTGGGAGCCAGTGCAGTTCCATTAGTACAGGGGTTATGTGGTCTGTGACTTTCTTTTCCATGATGACTCTTGCAGCAACATTTTGAGCCATTTGCAGGATGCTTAGGGTGTTCTTTGGAAGCCCTTGCAGAATGGCGTTGCAGTAGTCCAGGTGTGGAATAATTAGAGCTTGTGCAACAGTCCTAAAGTCAGATTTCTCGAGGATATTGCGAAGTGGTTGCAGAATTTTCAGTTTGTAAAAGATGGCTCAGTTAATTGTTCGGAGGTGTTTGTCCATCCTAAGGTTGCAGTCCAGTAGGACTCCTAGATATTTTATTACAGGTTTCGTGTGATATATGTTTTTGTTAAGGGTAACTGTGGTGGGTGGGATGAAATTGGCTTTCTTGGAGATAAACTATCTATCCTGCCACCCCCGCCTCCACTGGGGGACACGTATTCCCATCATCTGCCACCAACTGTCTTTCCAGTACTTTACATTGCCAACACCCTGTGCTGTGGTACATTTGCCCCCACCATGTTTGTCCTCAGTACTAGCAGCCACATGGGCTGCCCACAGATATGGCGGGTCCAGCGGCTTCCAGCTCTCCCTCCTTCACTCACCTGTTCATTGCCCTTTCTAAGTGCTTTATCTATTGTTGGGGCTTCATCTGTCTCTGTTCCTCGCAGGTCATGCATGTCATCCTGCGGCACCTTGCAGCCCTTAGGGCACACTAACCTAGGGCACCGTAACCTTGTTAGGCCACCTTAACCTATGGTTCCATAGCCCAGGGTGACTTCTAGAGTGCTTTGTCCAGGGGTGCCTACTACGGCGTTAGCCTAAGGAGCCCTATAGGGTGCCTTATGAGGCACCTTACAGGGCACCTTACAAGGCACCTTACAAGGTACCTTACGAGGCGCCTTACAAGGCACCTTCCAGGACACCTTACAAGGCACCTTACAAGGCGCCTTATAAGGTGCCCTGTATGGTGCCTTACAAGGCGCCTTGTAAGTTGCCTTATGAGGCGCCTTGTAACACGCGGTAGTTTGTAACATGTGTTAGCTGATACGGCTTGCTGTAACGATGCACCGCCCATGCCTTTATATGGGCATCTGTATCCTATAGATTGATTTCAAGCATCCCACTGCTTGCCAAAATAATCGAAAAGGTAGTCCAACGCCAAATCCAACAACACATTGAAACAGCAGCCCCTCTGGACCCGTCCCAGCATGGCTTCAGGGAAGCACACGGCGTTGAAACCCTCCTCACCACCCTCTTCAATACCATAACCTCTGGAATCGATAACATTCAACAAGGATTTGTGCTTATATTCATGGACATCGCAGCAGCATTTAACTCCGTGAGCCATGAGATACTAATGGAACGTCTCATGGAGAAGGGAATACAAGGCACAGCCCTAAGCTGGTGGAAATCCTACCTATCCAACAGGTGGCAACACATGAGGACCGGCACCACTACCTCCGAACCATTTCTACAAAAACAGGGCATGCCACAGGGGTCCTCGCTATCGGCATTATTGTTTAACATATATACATGCAGCCCATCTGTGCCCTGATCAGATTGTTCAACATTGCCTGTCTAGCATATGCAGCATTGCCTGTCTAGCATATGCATATGCATTGTTCAACATTGCCTGTCTAACATATGCCATTTGCAACAGACCAGCCAGATTTCTCTCCACTAACAAGCTGTTTCAACGCAGTTGCGGACTGGCTACATATACAAAATCTTCGAATCAACCATAACAAGACAGATGTCCTCTTCATTGCGAGGAACCAAGACTTCACTCCACCACCCTCATTAAAAGTGAAGAATGCAGAGCTGATAGCCAAATCCACAATCCGCTACCTAGGTATCACCTTGGACCAACGGCTTGACATAAAAACCCACATTAGAAATACAGTAAAGACAATTTACCACACCCCACTGACTTTCGAACAATCTACCAAGCCCTAGTAATACCGCACTTCGACTACGCTAACGCAATCCTATATGGACTCCCGCAAGCAACGCTAAACCCACTCCAGCTTGCAATGAACTCAGCCGCAAGAGTTCTATACGGAGTATCAAGGATGGACCACATCACACCAAAGCCTGAAGAAACTCCACTGGTTACCTATACAAGCCAGACTGCATTACAAGATCTTAGTTATGACCTTCAAAGCCTTAAACAAGCAGCCTCCCACATCTATCTCCAAGTTGATCCACCTTAAACCCCCTAACAGAAACAGAAGATCCACAGCAGTTTATCCCTGATAAACCCAAAAGACATAACGAAATGCACAAAGGCAACAGCTAACAGGGCCTTCACGATCTATGCTCCTAGAGCTTGGAATGCCCTCCCCAAAGACATGCGAGGCATCACTAACCTGACTCAATTCAAAAAGGCACTGAAGCATCACCTGCTCATAAGACGCTACCCAGAAACCATCGGTAGAAAGCAGACAGCAAACACTCTCAGCAGCCACCACCATCCCCCCAATAACACACCCAGCACGAAAAAGGACAGCCAGCTCAACTTATCCAATCTCAAATAGTCGACAGTGAAAAGTAGAAGCGTTAATGTATATAGTCTGTAGAAAGTTACCCCAGTTTTATCCAAGTTTTAGTTCCTGTTTACTGTAAATACAATGCAGTCCGACTGCATTGTATAAGGTTCTGTTAACTGTACACCGCACTGATATGAATAGCACGGTATAGAAGAGACGTTAAATAAATAAATAAATAAATCTGTACCTTTACCACGGAATTTAACGCGAATGACATTACCACAGTTTAGTAAACATACCCCAAAGTCTTTTTGAGGCATGCACAAGATTCATAAGACAGAAAATCCAGTTAGCGTTTTCCATAGAACTCCAGACCAGACAAAATTTGGGCCAATCAGAAAACAGGAAAAAAGATCACCAGCAATACAAGACACAGTTAAGAGCAGGCTTGCTACAGCCAGCTCCCATGGAGATATGATAGCTCTTCTTGCAAGATGCCTGCTTTCTAACTGAATAGTTACCTGTCTGAAGCCAGCTTGCTTGCCTATGATGACACTGGGGAGGGGGGTTGCGAAACAGAATTTTGGATTTTTTTAATGTCATGTTTGGATTACAAACAATATGAAACTTATGTTTTTGATATTTTCCATGTTGTTTCAAGTGAATGCACATACCTACGTGATATATGCTGCATCCCATGGGTGACATCAGTTACAAGTGGCAACTTTGCTGAACTGCTTAGCAATTTTATAATGGCATCCTGCAAAGCAGTTGTGATAGGACCCTTTAAACCTTTTGTTAAATTACAGGATATTCCTCTCTCCCTTGAACCTTTTAAGGCCATCTGCTCCTCTAGCAAGAATTGAATATTGCAATAATTAAAATAATAAATATGATCAATTAATATTTTCTCGAGAGAGGAAAGATGGCGGCAGTGTGATTCTCCTGCTCAGAGGTCAGGTTCCTGAGGCGTGTAGCCGTCGGCACTTTGTTTTTTCCTGATGCCGGTATGGGCAGAAGGAAAAGGAAACAAGCTTACCTTCCCCCGGGTGAAGCTGGAGCCATTGGTGCGGACCAAAAGACGCTTCAGATGTGCGGATTCTCGGGGCTGGGAGAGCGAGCGGCGTCTTCGGAAGGCCCGGAGTGTTCTCCGGACCTGAGCACATACGGGGTTTTTTTTTGTCCCCGGAGCAGCGGGTCCCCCCGCCTTGTCTGGGAAGCAGTATCTCCGGCAGAAGAGTCTCCGCTTGGCGTGGTGACTAGCATGCCGAAGCAGGAGACTGTGGAGGGCTCAACTGCCGATGTGAATGCTCCGTGTGGGTCTCCTGGAGTTTTGGGAGGATCTGGGACTGTGTCGAGGTTGCTGACCAGCCCTTCCCAGGAGAATGTGACCCCGAGAGTTAATGCTGGAAGTGCTATGGGAGACAATTTCTACAATGAACTCTTCCTTGGAGAGAATTGTTGAATCTGTGAGTACTGATATTAAGACTTTGAAGGTTGATTTCCAGCAGGTTTCTGAGGTGCAGAAGGAACAGGAGGGGAAACTGGCACAGCCGAGTGAAGAACTGGAGCAACTCCAAGAATTACACCATGCTCATGTGAAGGACCAGAATGTGACTACTAGGAAGTTGGAATATCTGGAGAACCAAGTCCAGAAGAACAATTTAGGACTGGTTAATTTTCCTAGGTCTCCTATGTGTTCTCCTGTGGAAATGGTTCGTAGATACTTCCAGGAGGTCTTGAAGATCCCCGGGGAAAATCTCCCACCATTAACCAGGGTTCAGTATCTAACTATGGGCAGGTGTGCTCAGGGAGTAGTTAGTGACCCTCCGGGGGTCACTGGAGATCTTACAGGGTCTCTAGAGAGCTCCCTGGAGTTGGTCACTGCCCGCACTACCCTCCTTATTACACTGGCCCTTGAGACCGATAAAGCTTTAATTCTTCGTTTGTATTTTAGGAATTTCAGTGAGCAGTTTATGGGCTCATGTGTACGCATTTTTCCTGATTTAGCTAGAGGTACCCAGCTGAGGAGGAAGGAATTTCTGGGTCTTAAACCCATGGTTCTTTCCCTCGGCGGGACATTCTTGTTGAAATTTCCCGCTAGGTGTTGTGTTTCGTATAAAGAAAAACTATATTTGTTTTTTGAGCCCTGCCAGCTGCTGGAGTTCCTGTCTGCTAGGGAGGAAAACACTGTGATTTCACCTTCCCTTACGGCTGACGTATAAGTCTTGCATCGCTTTTTATTGTTATTTTCCTATTTTTGTGTAATTAATTTCCTGATGCCTCTCTCTAAAAATTGTGGGCTAATTTATGGTACTGTATTGAAATGTATTGTTTATTTTGTATATTATTTTGGAATCTTATTTCCTTGTTACCATTTTTCCTTCATTCAATTATTTGAATGTATTTCAAAATTCAATAAATATTACATAAAAAAAAATAAATATGGTTAGTCTTATCATGATGTTATCTTGGGATGACCAACATTTCTAAAAAGAACAGAGAACATTGGATTGATGACATGGTCTAGTGACTTCCAAAGGCTGAAAATTTTAACTCATGTCATTCAACAGTGAAGACAGGTTCCAAAATGCTACAGGAAATTGTGCCGGAAATTGTGCTAGGCTGAACACCTCCTTGTTGTGAGATAGCACAAAGTGAAAATGCTGGTCATGGCAAGTGTTTATAAGTTGCTGTCACTGCTGTTCTGCTTTGATGCAGTGATTATGGAAATAATGCGGCAACTTGAGCCTTGAGGTAGCTCAGTACAATTCTGTGGTTTCACATCAAGCTTATTTTTGGTGTTTATGGGTATAATATTGATTTATCAGCCTCGTGTTGTACTTGCCTTATTACAGGGCTCAGCGAAGGGCTGTAACATGAAAAGAAAAATACAGTAATTAAATGGATGAGAAAGGGAGCAGAGGTATGGCACTATATAATTTGCCTCTGCAGCTGTTCTTTGCCTGGGACTGGATGTTGGGTTCTATAAACGCTGTCTAACTCACAGCACAGTAACGGTGACTATGGTCCAGCACCTCCTCAAGAAACAACCTGGCTTGTGTGAAATGAAGACAAATGGCTCTGCTGAGGAAGCTTCTGTTTTACTGTGAGAATCAGGAAGATTTGATGCATTGCTTTGTTAATGGTGCAGAAACATTTTCAAAAGTCTTTTGATGAACAAGCAAAACACTTTGTGAGTCACATTGTAGGGTAGTTATAACGGAGTCAAACATCATTATATCAATTTTAAACTGACTACCAGTTCCCAAAAGGATAATGATATCTGATGAATCTGTCACATAGGGGGGAATCGTTGGGTCAAATAGTCCTAAGAACATATTGCCAAAGAAAGGGTTCAAGAACAGAGCCTGATAGTATGGGTTAACCAGGTGTAGGTCTGAGTGGACATAATAATTGAAATAACAGATACTTAACATATAGGAATGTTTTTTTCTTTTTGAGTTAAAAATCCTTTTTGTTCATTAAGATTTAGGAGAATATGAAAACTCTTCTTTCTGGTAACATTAGGAACTCTGCACTGAAGCAGGAAAGAGGTGAGCATGTCTCCTTCAGCCACCAAAGGGGTGGGGATGATGGGCTGCAGACAGGAATACGCTAGGAGAGAGAAGGAGCTGAGACTCTTTGGGGTATGTTTACTAAACTGCGTTAGTGTGATTCGCATTAGGAGCCGCGTTAGTGGAAGAAATGCCAAAAAAGGACATGGGCGGTACATCGTTAGTGATAACGCGCGTTAGAACGGGCCGCGCAGCAACGATCGTTACAGGGTGCGTTACTGCGCGTTAAGCGTAAGAAGGCGCGCAGACATCCAACTACAGAAACAGAGCTGTAGCACAATGGTTACTACACAGACTGATGGTACAAGGGTCATGGGTTCAATTCCCCAGTGTGCCTAATGAATAAGGCTGGCTGAGGCATCATGTGTAACCCTTTGAAAGCCTACTATAATATTTTAGTCTGCAGCCGGGTTAATGTTTGCATATGTCAGGAAAATTGTACCCGTCTTATTCAATATGTCCCAATAGTGACGTTCCCTCAGCCATGGTCATGTATTATATACCATTTGATAGGAATATTTAGGCAGAAGTTTGGATCCCGAAAGTTTTGGGCTTGGCCTGGAAAGGGTTAAGTATTGGGCTGTGAGGAAGTGTAGTTGTACTGTAATAGTGCTGCCAGCAAACACACCCTCACAGTGGCGTAACCTAAGGTGCCACATAAGGCACCCTAGAAGGCACTCCATAGGGCACATTATAAAGTGCACTGTCTGCCAAGGCACCCTATAATGTCCCCTATAGGACAGCATATAAGGCACCTTATAAGACGCTTTATAGGGCGCCGTATAAGGCGCCCTATAGGGCGACGTATAGGGTGCCCTATAGGGCGACGTATAGGGTGCCCTATAGGGCAACGTATAGGGTGCCCTATAGGGCGATGTATAAGGCACCCTATAGGGCACCTTATGAGCCACCCTAAGGTGACAGTACTCTGAGGGTGGTTCTGCTGGCAGCACTAATATACAATAAAAATAGACAATGCCTAAGACAGCCCTATCGATGAACCCCACTGTGGGTTTTGAACCCATGACCTCTGGCTCCATGGGCAGTGAAGTAACCAGTGGGCTAGAGCTGCTAATAAACATATGGCTGGCTACAGGAGGACTGCATGGCACCACACCCACATTCTGCTGTGGTTACCAGGGAGATTACATACCACCACCCAACCCACCCTCTGGGGCTCAGGATCTCCCGCCCACAGATCCACTTTCTACCCCCCTGCAATGGTGGCAGTAGAGGGGACCATCACCCCAGTCCTGCTAGGGATCAAACACCCTACAGCAGGGGTGGGGAACCCTGGTCCTGGAGAGCCGCAGACCAGTCAGGTTTTCGGGATATCCCTAATGAATATGCATGAGATATATATGCATTAGCGATATCCTGCCAACCTGACTGGTTTGTGGCCCTCCAGGGCTGGATTTGGAGACCCCTGCCTTACACCTCTGTCATTTAAGATTGTGAGTGGGCAAGGTGCAGATGTCCTAGACATCGAAAGGGTATATAGAATGTGTCACATTCTTCCTCGATTCTCACCACCACCAAAAAGTTGTCTAATAGACAATATTTTGGTGGTGGTGAGAAGTGAGGAGGAATGTGACACATTCTATCTAACCTTTTTGATGTCTTGGACATCTGCACCTTGCCCACTCATAATCTTAAATGACAGAGGTGTAAGGCAGGGGGTCTCCAAATCCAGCCCTGGAGGGCCACAAACCAGTCAGGTTGGCAGAATATCTCTAATGCATATATATCTCATGCATATTCATTAGGGATATCCCAAAAACCTGACTGGTCTGCGGCTCTCCAGGACCAGGGTTCCCCACCCCTGCCCTACAGGGTAGGCAATGGAGAGCAGTACACATCCATAACGCAATAGCAGACAGACGGCAGGTCTGGAAATGCTCAGCTGCCCCCCACCATTATCTGACATTCTCCAGCAGCAAGCCTACAGCCGCTGCACCCTGCACGGTGTTCACACAAGACACATACTAGCTGCAGACAGTCCGCCAGCTAGTCCATAGTGCATGGTCCTGAAGGAGATGCATGTACCCAGAACGGGGCTATCAGCATACACACCAAGCAGATAAGTCAGTGATTAGGCCCCAAAAGGAAACCCATAAATACCACATAAGCGAAATACTATATAGCACTATGGGGGAACCTAGCCATGCCATGGTCACTGCTCAGTCAGAGTGAGAGTGACCTCCCAGCAGGACATGCAATGGCCACCCTGTCCGTGCAGGTGGTACCGGGCACTACAATGTCCGGCCATTGCCCTATGCCCTGTGCAGATGCGGCCAGGCCAGGCCACCCTATCCAGGCTATTCCCACAGTACCTTGCTCCTCATTATGCACATTGGCAGGCCAATACTGGCAACAGTGCTAGCAGTGTGGGCTGTGGAGGGTGTTGGCAGCCACTACACACTGGATAGACAGACACACACTCCCCACACCTATGCCAGCATTGTGCAACTATAGAGGTGTTGGGCAGCCCAGGCCACCACACCAGTCCTGGGCACAGTGCAGGCATGGCTATGGTACGCAATACTGTAGGAGTCACACCCCAGATTGGTAAACACTGTCAGACACAAGACCTGTAGCACACTCCACAGACATCAGAAAGGTTGCTATGATGCAGCTCACTCCGAAAATTGTACTTAACCTAGGAATTGCTATCTGCCAGTAATCATAGCAACCTTTTGATAGCTGTGTACGATATTCCCAGGTTTAGGATGGCATTACTAAGGTATGCAAGTGCTAGTATTGGGAGATGCACGCAGAGCCCAAAGTCCTGCCTCTCCAGGAGGCTTTGGATAATGGGGCCTGTTGGTGCAGGTGTGTCTGCCCCTGTTGGCTGCTGCTTTTTACGGCAGAGGTTCCCAACTCCAGTCCTGCGGTGCCAAACACTGTTCTGGTTTTCATGCTGTCCCTCATGAATATGCATGAGATACATCTGCATACCATGGGGGTGGTGCATAGAAATGCAGCACAGGCATCTTTATCAGAGGCAGCATGGAACCGGAATGGTGTTTGGCCCTCCAAGACTGCATTTGGGAGGCTCTGCTCTAGGTAATGTGCATGTTTATGGTGTCTGTGCTCTGTAGGGTAAAATGTAGGTGCTTTGGGCATGTTTATGTCATCTTCAAGAAAGGTTCTGTCTGTATTAGCATGTTATAGTAGTGGGTAAAACATGAGGACTGGGTTGGTGGAAACCACTGCTAAGACTTGAACCTGTGACCTTCTGCTTCTGAATACGCTGGTTTTGTGCACTGCACCACCATGTTATCACAGAGATGGTGCTTTCCCTGGTGATACCATGACTGTTGGTCAGACAGGGCCTGTCTGTTGCAGTGCATGGCACCCACCTACACAGGGCTAGGCCACGGTCTGCTCTGGCCAGCTGCCACTGCCCCCTCCACCACCGGTATCCCTCAGCCACCATGCTGACATGCCCTTCTGCTGGTGGAGCTGGTGGTGCGCAGTCTCAGGCCATCCAGTGTGCAGGTAGACAGCTGCCTATGGTGCGGGTTCTGGGGTAGGGATGCCTGCATAGACGTCCACGCTCCCCCCAGCCCCGCCTACCAATGTTCCGTGCCCTTGGGGGTAGCTGTTGGGTACTATCCCCTGTGACACCGTGGGAAATACACTCGTGCCCATGTTGGCCCTTCAGCAGTTGCTGTCTGGCTGCTCTGCTGTTTCAGCATTCGTATGGGCCACCTAGGCATCACCCTAGTCCGCACTGTGGCCCAGCTCCACCACAGCATGTGCCGCCTGCGGCCCTCTGTATCCCCTTCTCCGGCATCTGTCCAGTTGCCGTTCCGACATGCCCGCCCTGATGTTGCGGGACATGTGCACCTGTCCAATGGTGGGGAAAACCCTGAGAGCGCTATGTCACTGTGGGCTCATTCATCTTGTATGGGGACGGCGTATAGACCCTTCCACGATTTATATCTGTTCTATGGAGCTTACTCGGGGGGGAGGGAGAGGGGTTGATGTTTCTCATTGATACCACTATTAGCCAGCTTGGTTATTGTTTTTTTCCAGTTTGTTGGGGTCATTTTCAGTGTTTCTGTGCCCTTTTGTTCTGTGCACATGTATCACACTTATCACATTTGTTGGTTTCCCTGCCTGGGCTGTACATTGCTGACACTGAAATGGTTTCTCTCCCCTGTAATGTGCCTTTAACGGCAGGTTTTCATTCGCGTTGGAATTGAGCCCTGAAATTCAGCGCGTTAGTGTGAGGGGAGCCTCTCCCCGCCCACTCTCTGCCCATTGACCCCTTCTCTCCGCCCTCTCTCCACCTTCTGCGGTGTTTTACCGCGCCGCAGAGCATTACGATCGTTAGCGCGTCATAACGCGCGTTATGATGCACTAACGATCATTAGTGCATCATAACACGCGTTATGATGCGCTAACGATCGTTAACGTTACATAACGCGCGTTATTCACGATTACCGCAGTTTAGTAAACATACCCCTTTGTTTAAGCACTAGGACTTGGGAGGCAGAGATAGAGAGAGGTAGGGGAGATTTTATTTAAGCAGTAGGAGTTCAAGAGGATGGAGATAGGGAGATTCTAGTAGGGGGTTTTGCTCAAAAAGTAAGGGTTTGAGGGGAGGGATAGAGGGAAGGAAATAGGAGTGGGGGTGTAAGGGAGCTAGCATTGCATCAGGAATTCAAGGCTGCAGAAAGAGAGCAAGCACAGATTGGTGGGAGGTGGGTGCAACATCAGCTGCCTAGATATAGGACTTCTGTAGTAGGATATAAATTTAGCCAGTCAAATTAGATGACTAGTCTGAAAATCTTTGCTAGCTAACTTTCTTTCCTTGATCTAACCCCATCCTAGGAGTACTGAAAATTTCAGCAGCGAAATTTATCTGCTTAATATTGGTAAAGTTTCAAGTGCTTTGATCTAACAGCGTAGTCCTGATTTACCCAATTAGATTCTTTGAAAACAGCCCATTGTGACCATGGCAGTAGGGATAAAGCAGTGTCTGCAGACATGGATTTGATCCATCCTGAGAATACAAGTTCATATAGAGAGTAATTTTGTAGAAGAAATTTTCATGTGTAAAATGTTAAAAAATGTTAAAAAATGCAAGGTGATGCATTTGGGCTGCAGCAATCCAAGGGAGCAATATAGTATAGGGGATGAAGTACTTTTGTCCACTAAAGAAGAGCGGGACCTAGGCGTGGTTGTGTCTGATGATCTTAAAGTAGCTAAACAGGTAGAAAAGGTGACAGCAAAAGCTAGAGGGATGCTTGGGTGGATACGGACAGGAATGGCTAGCAAAAAAAAGGAAGTGATAGTACTCTGTATAAGTCTTTGGTGCGACCTCATTTGGAGTAATGTGTGCAATTCTAAAGACTGCACCTTCAAAAGGATATAAACCGGATGGAGTCAGTACAGAGGGTAGCTACTAAAATGGTTAGTGGTCTTCATTATAAAGCATATGAGGACAGACTTAAGGATCTTAATATGTACACCTTAGAGGAAAGGCAGGATAGAGGTGATATGATTGAGACATTTAAATACTTCCATGGCATAAATGCACAGGGGGAGAGCCTCTTTCGATTGAAAGCAAGTTCTGCTATGAGGGGACATGGGATGAGGGTGAAAGGGGATAGATTCAGGAGTGATATGCAGAAATAGTTCTTTATGGAAAGAGTGGTGGATCCGTGGAAAAGTCTCCCAGTGGAGGTGGTAGAGATGAGGACAGTATCTGAATTTAAAAAAGCATGGGACAAACACAGAGGATCTCTAAAGGAAAAAAGGGGACTGTTGTAGTTGTTGATATGGAAGAACAGACTAGATAGGCCATGTGGTCTTTTTCTGTCATCATTTTTCTATGTTTCTATGCTTAAAATGCCATGTTACCCACATTAATGGTCTCTTATAAAATTAGGTCACGCTGAAAAGTACGCACATACAGTGGGCACTTAAAAAAATGAATAGGTCAGGCAAACATGAAAAAATACATGGAAATCAGGGAAATTTTATTTTAAATGAGCACAGACCAAATATTCATTTGGCCATGTACATTCCTAAACTATACCATCTGATCTCACCAAGAAGACATAGAGTTATGTTTACTAAACCACAGTAAAGGAGCAAGTGTGCTGTTAGCGTGCGCTAACTGTGCATCTGTGCCATTAGCACATCCAAAAAGCCACTTTAGCGTGCACTAATGGTAGCCACTTTAGCCTGCGCTAACGGTACCTGTGGGTGGAGAGAAGGCATGCATGGGGCGGAGAGTGGGGGTCAATGGGTGGGGAGTGGGTGAGAACAAGGCTTGCTCTCTTAACGCAGGCATCTTAATGCCAGGAACCCTAACACAGCTCAAAGCCTTTCAGAAAGGGTGTTTTATGAGAGCCTATGTGACGTTTGCAATGTGATGCACAGACAGGGGAGCCCAAGTGAGTGATAGTAGTGCTCCATTAGCAGCAACAGCATTGTGCCCAAGTATGAAAGGGCACTATGTTGATGGTGCAAATGGGGGCAAAGGAGATGGCACATGGGTCATGCAGTGTGGGCTGTTGTGCACAGGGGGGGACCAAGCAGCTGCCTAGATGACACATAGAAACATAAGACTACAAAATATGTCAAACTGTGTCAGACCAAGGTCCATCATGCTCAGTATCCTGTGTCCAACAGTGGCAAATCTAGTGCACAAGTACCTAGCAGTTTCCTCAAAAGACATACAGGATCCCCAATAACTGTAATGGGGCAAGCAGTGTGTCGTCCGGGTCCTCATTAGCAATGGTGTATGCACCGTTACCCAGGAACCTGTCAACACTTTTTTAAACCCAGCTGCACTGACAGCTTTTACCACATCCTCTGGTAATGGATTACAGGATTTGATTACGCATTGACTGGAAAAATATTTCCACCTAGAAGACCCAAATGGGTTACACTGTAGCTGCATTGCATCTTCTCTAGTCCTATTACATTTTGATGGCAAAAGTAATCGATCTACATTTACGCAATCCACTCCAGGCAATATTATATCAACCTCTAACATAACACCCCTCAGCCGTCTCTTCCCCAGGTTGTAGAGACATAACATTGGCAGCAGTGATGGAGTCCCTGGAGAAGCAGATGGGTGTGAGGGGGGTGAATTTGTGGCCGTCCATGTATGCCTTGGCCTCCCCTCTGGACCCACCTTCCTAGGCACCCCCCAAATTGCATGTTGGATGGGCTGGGACTGCGCACCACCAACACTGACGGCACATGGGCATGTCAGCATGGCATTGGAGGTGTTGGTGAGGGGGCAGTGGCACCCGCTTGCAGTAGACCAAAGCCATGCCCTGGTCCACTGTGCCATGCACAGTGCAACATGTGCCAAGGTCTGTCTAATGGGAAGCATGACATCCCTAAGGACCACTGAAACCATGTGGCAGCGCTGTAGTGCACTACATACAGTTGGTATGTACATGAGTGGAGGGTCACAGATTCAGGTCCTGGCTGTGGATCATGCAGTGCATATCCCTGTGGCTAAGTGTTGGCCCACAGTGCAGGTACAACACCAACATGTGCAACCCCCAGTGATTCTGCCAACAAGGGTAAAAGCACCCACATATACAGGCTCCACTGTCTTCAACTGGATGTAGAGTCAGGCTGACAGCACCGGCACACTGAGCGTGCATTAACATCAGAGCGCACTGCTAGCTCCTGCACAATGAGCACACCCTAACAATGCTTGAACTGAGATAGGGACCAGAGTGGCAGGCAGGATTGCCAACCATCCCCCTTTTTGCATGTGTGTCAATATGAGTGTGTGTGTGTGTGTCTATCCATTGTTTTGTGGCTTTCCACACCTCATAGAGCCTCACAATGTCTAAACTGTTTCCAGTGTTAGTCTGCAAATGTGCATGGTGAGGAGCAAAGACTTGTGGGTATGGACTGAAACAGGGCGGATTGGCTAGGATGTGCAGGGGAGGCTCTACCATGAGGCCAACTCAGGCGATGGCCTCAAGTGGCAGTTTACAGGGGGCGGCACTCCGACGGCAGTGGCACACTCCGGCTCTGTTTTAATTTTAGATTTTGCTGTCTCTGGCCTGCCTCTGCCTTTCCCTGCCTTCCCGGGTGGGAAGACAGAGGCAGGCCAGAAGCGGCAAACTCTAAACTTAAAACAGAGCCGGAGAGTTTTGCGTTGAGTGCACACTCCTTGGAGAGCAGGTCGGCATTGTGCTGCTTGTAAGCTCCAAACTCACACTTGCTCGGCCTCCCACAGAAGCTGCTGTAGCTTGCGCACATAAGAACATAAGATATGCCATACTGGGTCAGACCAAGGTCCATCAAGCCTAGTATCCTGTTTCCAACAGTGGCCAATCTAGGTCATACGTACCTAGCAGTTTCCCCAAAAGACACAGGATCTGCAATGCTTGTACTGGGTCAAGCATTGATATCCTGGGTCCCTTCTTAATAGTGGTTTATGGACCTTTCCTCCAGGAACTTGTCCAAACCTTTTTTAAACCCAGCTACACTAACAGCCTTTACTACATCCTTATTAAAAGAGGGCTGCTACACAGTACCCCGTCCTGTGCTGCTGAGGTAAGCTATATTCTTATTTGATTTAAATTATAGCTCTTTGCTGCTGCTAGGCTCTAACTTATTATGAAATTTAAACTACAAGCTCTCTGCTGGGTTCTAAATTTAACCAAAAAGCTCTCTTCTGTGTTTTAAATTTAAACTAAAAGTACTTTGCTGATGCTAGGCCCTGAGTGACTATTAAATTTAAACTACAGCTCTCTGCTGGGTTCCATATTTAACCAGAAAGCTCTCTTCTGTGTTTTAAATTTAAACTAAAAGTACTTTGCTGATACTAGGCCCTGAGTGACTATTAAATTAAAACTATAAGCTCTCTGCTGGGTATGAAATGTAAGCAGAAAGTTCTCTTCTGTGTTTTAAATTTAAACTTAAACTGCTGCTACTAGGCCCTGACTGATTTAACAAAAAATAGTGGGTTCACAGATTAAATAGCTTTAATAGAAAGAATTCCTTTCAGAAAATTCCCAGAAGTATATACTCACAATTGCAGATCTCTCTCCAGAAGTAACAGTCCCTTTTTCTAGTCCTTCAAGACTGAGGATCACAGAGCTCTGGTTGAGCTATTTATGCCTGTGCTGCTGAGGTAAGCTGTGACCAACTTCCTGGATGATTAACAGTCCTTGCTTGGATAGAAGGAGTCTTTCAAAAAGGCCTTTTGAACTGCCACCTGGTGTTAAGACCTATTGAAAATGTTTCACAGATCTCTTGCCCCCTAGGTAGAAGGCCTCTTTGTAGAGGTCTCTAGAAGACTTTATTTGCTGCTCAAAGAGTACTGACCCTGTTTTGCCTTTTGTGCTAATCTATATTCTTATATGATTTAAATTATAGCTCTTTGCTGCTGCTAGGCTCTAACTTATTATGAAATTTAAACTACAGCTCTCTGCTGGGTTCCATATTTAACCAGAAAGCTCTCTTCTTTGTTTTAAATTTAAACTAAAAGTACTTTGCTGATACTAGGCCCTGAGTGACTATTAAATTAAAACTATAAGCTCTCTGCTGGGTATGAAATGTAAGCATAAAGTTCTCTTCTGTGTTTTAAATTTAAACTTAAACTGCTGCTACTAGGCCCTGACTGATTTAACAAAAAAATAGTGGGTTCACAGATTAAATAGCTTTAATAGAAAGAATTCCTTTCAGAAAATTCCCAGAAGTATATACTCACAATTGCAGATCTCTCTCCAGAAGTAACAGTCCCTTTTTCTAGTTCTTCAAGACTAGACCCACCCTCCCCGTCTGGTCTCCCGTGTGACTTTGCTCTTCTGTCACCGTCCGCAGCTCCTCCTCCAGTCACGCCACCTGCTGCAGCCAGTCCTGGATGAGCCGGCTCTGCTCCATAGAGAGCTGCAGGAGTGTGTTTTTCTCCCAGCTCAGCCGCTGTAGTTGGCCGCACAGCTCTTCCATCTCCCCTCTCCATCGCTGCTGGTTCTTGCAATCTCCTGCCTGCACCCACTGCTCCTCTGCATCTATTAAGAGTCTTTCTTTCTTTCTTTATGAGTCAACACAGGTCTTCCTCCAGCCACCCGATGTTCTTCCTGTTCTTTTAGGATGAGTGCCTGGGACCTCACTCTCTTCTTTCAGCTGTGTAAGGAGCTTGTCGCGCTCCCGCAGGGCCCAAGCCCGTTCCGCGTTCTCCACCGGCAGCTATTCCAAGAGCTCTTCCCATTCACACGAACCCTTGCCCTCCAGTTCCCACTGCAACCAGGCGCATTCCTGCTGCAGTTCAGCGCTCTGTTTTTTGTACTTATCTTTAAAGGGGATCATTTGCTGGTGGGGAATGATAAAGCAGCCTTGACGAGGTGGGTTTTTAGCTTGGATTTGAATAGTGCCAGTAATGGAGCCTGATGTACTGACATTGTACATTAAACAGGGACATTGATAGATTGAATTCTTTTGTGGCATTGGAGGGTTAAGTAACTTGCTCAAGGCCACAAGGAGTGATAGTGGGAATTGTACCCCGGTCTCTTGGGGCCCGATATTCAACTGTGCTGATTTTGGAGGGGCTATGAGCCTCGTTGGCACATAGCCCTCCCCACCAACCCCTAAACTGGATATTCAATGCGATGGCATTGAATATCCAGTGATTGCTGCAAAAGCCAGAAGCTGCCAATGCTAACCGGGCAGCAGCGATATTGGATGCTACCCTATTAGCGATCTGCACCTTACAGATAGACAAGGGTTTTCCTCGCTTATCTTTAAGGCACATTTCACTAACTAGACAGCATCCAATATCACTGCTACTCAGTTAGCAGCATTCTCCACCTCAGAACGCCCCAAACATGTCCTGATGCTAACCGGATAGCATTGGGGCATGTACGGCACTTAGGAGGGGACATCCAATGGCACTAACCATGTAAGTGCTGTTGAATATCCCCAACAAAGGCATCTACATGGTTTACTGGGCTGTAAACTGTGTAGATGCTTTTTGAAAACTGGGCCTTTGGTTCCTAAGCCAGAGCTCTAACTATTAGGCTATTCCTCTACTCCTACTAGATCACAATATGCCTTGTACAGGAGAATGTTTGTTAGTGAGATGACCAGAATCAGATTTTTTTAAATTAGATATTGAGTTTTGTGAATGGATGTCCTAGTTCTGCTCTGCACCCATTGTTGAGGGGAGTGGGAGGGGGGGGGGGGCTGTGAATGCAAAATATATGTTCAAAAAGAAAAAGCAACAACCATAACACAGTCTTCGTCTCCAGCACTCCGGCGTTACCCCGCTCTCCTCCGGCACGAGGATCGAGCACGCCAGAGCAACAGGACCTCCCACACAGCATGAGCTGCCCAATCGGGGTTGCCCGACACAGTGCTTAAAGCAGCGCTGATCAGGCGCATTTGCTCTCTTCGTCTCCAGCACTCCGGCGTTACCCCGCTCTCCTCCGGCACGAGGATCGAGCATGCCAGAGCAACAGGACCTCCCACACAGCATGAGCTGCCCAATCGGGGTCGCCCGACACAGTGCTTAAAGCAGCGCTGATCAGGCGCATTCGCTCTCTTCATCTCCAGCACTCCAGCGTTAGCCCGCTCTCCTCCGGCGTGAGGATCGAGCATGCCGGAGCAACAGGACCTCCCACACAGCACGAGCTGCCCAATCGGGGTCGCCCGACACAGTGCTTAAAGCAGCGCTGATCAGGCGCATTCGCTCTCTTCATCTCCAGCACTCCAGCGTTACCCCGCTCTCCTCTGGCGCGAGGATCGAGCACGCCGGAGCAACAGGACCTCCCACACAGCACGAGCTGCCCAATCGGGGTCGCCCGACACAGTGCTTAAAGCAGCGCTGATCAGGCGCATTCGCTCTCTTCGTCTCCAGCACTCCGGCGTTACCCCGCTCTCCTCCGGCGCGAGGATCGAGCACGCCGGAGCAACAGGACCTCCCACACAGCACGAGCTGCCCAATCGGGGTCGCCCAACACAGTGCTTAAAGCAGCGCTGATCAGGTGCACCCGCGCCTGAGGGCCTCGCCAGAGGGCCCTTTGGAGTGGCCCTTAGGCAGTGGCACTCAAGGAGACCTCCGAGAACATTGCACGAGCAAAGTTACGTCAAGATATTATAATCTGCAGCAAAACATATAAACATCTAAAAGCTTGATCTTGAGCTCCCTCACAGTTAAACGTGTACTCCTCAACAACGCAGCTATTTCCACAGACCTGACCTCCTCATGCTCATCAACGAACAGTACGAACAACAGAGTTTTGATCTACCTCCCAAATGTCTGTTTCCCATGGACAAATCCTGCAAGTATATATACCTGTATGTAATATATGATATCCTGCTAGTAGTTACACTGAATTCACATTTATAAATAGTAGGTAAGAATTCCGCTACAAATGTTACTAATATTCTGATATCAATGTTACTGATTTACTAAGATTATTGTTGCAGGATTCACTACAAATGTTGCTATCATTCTGCTATTAATGTTACTGACTTATCAGGATTACTGTTGCAAGTTTTCACAATTACACACAGTAATTTGAACCCTGTCACAAATATTGCCAACGTTACACAATTAACATTACAACCTTGCCAAGGCTGATGTTACAGGTTTGATATACTGCAACCAAGTAGATTTAACATTAGTAAGACCTAGGCTTTAGAAATATAACCCACCTATTAGCACAGATCCATTTTAAGAACCTTTATCACGCAATAGGCTACAAAATCTACTTAAAAATCAAACAATGCCTACTCAATCTCCCTCTCCCATCAGGATTATACTGATTAGTGTCACTATCCTCACACTGATAGATCTAACAAAATGTATAAAAAATAATTATAATAGACCAATCCCTATAATACAAGGTACATCACGTTATGACAACTTAATATCTCCGTTCAAAATTGGACCCAACCCCAGACCCAAACAATCTAGACTTATATATATAACAATTGCACCAGAATGTGATTCAACACAGCCACAACCACTCTATACACAGAAATACACAACCCTCACCTGCCAACTCATTAACGCAAGATCCATGAAAAACAAACTGCCAATCTTTACAGACATCATCAATGACAATAAATCAGATATTGTCTGTATAACTGAAACCTGACTCAAAGATACAGACTCAGTTTTCATGAACCAATTAATGACACCTGAATATGAGATCTTCCATACACATAGAACACTTAAAAAAGGTGGAGGCGTGCTCATAATAGTAAAGAAAAACCTCAATGCAAAACTAATCTCATCTAGTAATATTGATAATGTCGACATGCTAACTATAAAAATTAAAAACATAAGGATATGCCTAATATATAGGCCACCAGAATACAACATAGATAATACTGACAATCTAATTGAATTACTGGCCTCATCCACAGACACAAACCCAGTAATACTAATGGGTGCTTTTAATCTCCCCTCAACACCCAACACCCAATCAACTCACTTCTTAGATGCGATAAGCAATTTGGACTTCCACCAAATAATAACAGAACAAACACATAATAAAGGAAAAACACTTGACATGGTCTTCCTACCAAACTCACTCCACAACTTATATAACACTGAATCACTCTCAAACATACCAGTTCCCTGGTCTGACCACTACCTCCTGAAATTCAATATCACCATCCCTGACAATAATCAAACTAAAAGACCACAACCTCCACAAACTAAGAGATTCAGAAAGTTCAATGAAGAAGAATTTCTAGATCAAATAATTCCACACCTCACCCTAACACCCACAAATCTTGAGGAATCTATCAAAA
Source organism: Ichthyophis bannanicus (assembly GCA_033557465.1). Taxonomy (NCBI): domain Eukaryota; kingdom Metazoa; phylum Chordata; class Amphibia; order Gymnophiona; family Ichthyophiidae; genus Ichthyophis; species Ichthyophis bannanicus. The sequence goes on along the minus strand of CM066033.1, from coordinate 952,119,313 downwards.
CTTGGAACAAAACTATCTCCATGGCTGCAGAAAGAAAACCAAACCCATCACCCCATAATAGCAATGACAATAAAACTGAAAAAAGGAATGCCCCATGGTTTAATATGACACTCAAAAAACTAAAAAGACAATTAAGAATGGAAGAAAGGAAATGGAGACAAACCAAATCACTAACAAATTATGAGAAATACATAAATACCCTACATATATATAAGGAAACAACAGACAGTACTAAGAGAAACTATTACTCTAACATTATCAATAATTCCATTAACCGACCAAGGGAATTGTTCTGTATAATAAAGAATCTAACAAATAAAACATACAACTCAGACAAAATTTCCATAGATATTTCTCCACACGAATTAGCACAATACTATATTAATAAAACAAAACTACAAATGACCCCCCCAATAACACACACTGAAATGACGCACACTACACTGGATAACTGGTCCAACTTCATTCTAACTTCAAAGACCACTCTCAAAACTACTATATCTAACATCAACACAACTACATCATATCTTGATCCATGCCCAGTGGATTGGATAAAAAAGACATTCTCAATACTCTCTTCTTTCATCCTCCCTATGGTCAACCTATCACTAGAAAAAGGATATTTACCACCATCTCTCAAACATGTTCAAATACGACCAATACTTAAAAATAACACATTAGACAAATTATCACCAAAATCATACAGACCCATATCGAGTATTCCTTTCATGGCCAAACTTATTGAAAAAATAGTCCAAACTCAACTACAGGAATTCATCGATACATTGAACCTCCTTGACGAACACCAATATGGCTTCCGGTCATTCCATGGGGTAGAAACACTACTAACAGTCCTTTATGACACTTTATTAAGGGGAATTGATGACACTAAACAAGCATTCATCCTATTATTCCTCGACATCTCTGCAGCATTTGACAGCGTCAATCACTTAACAATGTTAAACAGACTTCAACAAATTGGAATAACATCTACTGTTTATAACTGGTTCAAATCCTACCTATCAAACAGAACCCAAACATTGAGAATCCTCAACCAAACATCTACCACTTTCAATCAAACATAAGGCCTTCCACAGGGATCAGCGCTATCAGCACTACTATTTAACATTTACCTACAACCAGTCTGTAGCATTTTTAAACGTCATGGCATCTATCACCATATTTACGCCGATGATATAATGTTCTACCTCCCATTTAAAATCCTGCACCCTCCACTACAACAAATAACAGAATGTTTTAAAGAACTAACAATATGGCTTAAGGATCAGAACCTACACATCAATTTCTCAAAAACTGATGTACTATATATTACTAAAAATCAAACATACACACCCCAAGCACCATTACCCTAGATAACCATGAGATCAACATAAAAAAAGAAATAAAATACCTAGGTGTGATACTTGACAATAAACTTAACATGGATTCACACATAAAATATCTAACAAAAAACATACATTACAAACTCAAGACATTGAGACAATTAAGACCATTAATTCACTTACAAGACTTCATAACTATAATTCAAGCCATCATAACCCCACACTTTGATTTTGCAAATATAATCCTTAATGACATCACAAAGCAAAATATTAAAAAGATACAAGTAACTCAGAACATAGCAGCAAGGATAATAATGAATATAAACTCAATAGAGCATATCACACCGATCCTGGCTGAACTTCATTGGCTACCCATTTACAGCAGAATAAAATACAAAATTATTTTAACCACATTTAAACTAATAAATAACTTAGCACCATCTGTACTCAATACACTCATTAACATAGAAATAGATAAATGATCACAAAGGAGCAGAAACACAAACACTATAGCAGTTCCAAAAGATTACACAAAAGCTAGAAAACAAACCAACAAGAGGGCCTTCTCCCATTGTAAGTACCTATAATGTAAATACGTTCTAACATTTCACTGTTCAAATGTTATATTGTTACTTGTAAATAGTTCCACCTGTTCTATGTAAAACGACTAGGTATGCTCTTTCACATACCATATAACTTACTGTTCCTTGTAAACCGCACTTGATACTTGGGAAAGAGCGGTATAGAAATAATTGTTAAATAAATAAATAAATAAATAAAAAACAAAATAAAAATGAGTTATAATTTGATGTTATAAACTGTGCAGTGGTTCTCGCTCTCTCTTTCAGTTCTGTGGTATGCAAACATCTTTGTATTTCCTCCACATTATCTAATTGACTTTTTAATTTGGTTCAGTCCCTGACTGCAGTTTTCAGAAAGCCTCTGCCCCCTCCCCCGCCCTCTCATTCCTCGCATCAGGCAGCAGATTGCCTTGAGCTGCCCCTGAGGATGTGACTGCATCAGGGTTAAGGGTAATAGCTGAGATGTCAGAGTGCCCTTCTGCCACATGCATGACCTGGGTGGCCACGGCATGTCCTGCTGGTAGGGCACTCTCACTCTGACTGAGCAGTGACCATGGAATGGGTATGTATCCACATAGTAGTATATAGTGTCTGGTTCCAGTGATATGTGTGCACTTCCTGTCCTTGGGACTCAATCACTGAACCAAATGCTGAGTGTCCATGCTGTTTATCCCAGCCCTGGGTGCACATACATGCTCTGTGCACATGCAATGTGTACTGACCAGTGGATTGTCTGCAGTTCATATGTGCATGACTGGAAAACCCAGTGGTGGGCAGCAGGTGCAGTCTAAATGTGCTTGCTGTGGAAGAATGTTAGACACAGTTGGTTGGGATGGGAGGTGTTCCAGGCTTACTCCCAGTGTACCAGAAGGTTCCTAGTAACACCCCATGCAGGTCTAGATACTTCCTTCCCACCCACCCAGTATTTGGTGGCCATGGCATCAGCACTGCAACACTGGGTATTGACATGCACTGTTCTAGGTGGGTCCCTGTCCAACAGGGTCAGGGTCAGATGTAACTGGCACATACAGCATACTGCAAGACACAAGGTGACTAGCATATCACACTGCAGACAGTACCTACCACACAGTAGCAGTGAAGGGGGATTTATAGCACAGGCAGCAGATACCATCTGTAACACTGCAGGTATAGGGGACCTGGTGCTGGGTGCCTATCTACACCCTCAGGGTGATTGCAGAAACCGCTCAGTGGCACAGTTTGTAGCCGCTCTGTGCTTGCATCACACACTGTCAGTGCATCTTACTGAGCTGAGGTGATGGATAGGTGCATTCTCCAGTTGGTGATCAGCTGTAGACTGCTGTTCTGCATGTGCACTGCATCAAGGGTACTGGTGGGGCTACCCTATGCTGGTACATACAGCAACAATTTTAGGCAGTGACCCACCATCTCTTTGTATCCAGACATTGCTTTGCAGGTAGGCAAGGAGGTGTAGCCTAATGGTTAGTGCACTGTCTCTGTATGCAGGGGACATGGATTTGATTCCTACCTGTTCCTTTTTGTGTTTGTGTTACTCATGTCATTTTCATGCCTGTAACAGTCAGGGCTCTGCACATCTGGCAACCCATACCACACTCTCTTCTGCCACCATCCTTCCTTCAGCCCATCCATCCGCTTCTGTCGGCTGTGTGCAGTCATGTCTTCTTGTACATGGCCTACATCGGTACTCTTCTCCACATTTTGACTCTTCACACCCACCTCTCCTGTATCTGCTCTGCTTGTCACCACTACTGCTCTGTGCGCCTGTCGCTGCACACATCCTGATACTTCTGCCTCCGCTGGGGGACATGTCTTCCCCATCCTATGCCATTCACTGACACTGCAGCACTTTACGTTGGTACCACCCTGTGCATCAGTACAGCTGCCTCCCATATGCTTGTCCACTTTACTGGTCACCACATAGGGCACCTACTGATATGGCAGATCCTTCAGCTCCCACCAATCCTTTCTTCCATCACCTTTACATTGACTTTCTGTGGTGCTCTATCCAGCATTAGGGTTACAGCCATTTTCCTGTCTTTAGGTGCATGCTTGTCAACCTGATGCACCTTAGAACCCTTGACTACCTTATATTCGGGCTCCTTAACCCCTCAGGGCACCTTAACCTCATGTGCCTTAACCCCTTAGGGCACCTTAACCTCATGTGCCTTAACCCCTCAGGGCACCTTAACCTCATGTGCCTTAACCCCTTAGGGCACCTTAAGTTCAGGTGCCTTAACCCCTTAGGGCGCCTTAACTTAGATGTCTTAGCCCCTTAGGGTGCCTTAACTTCAGGCACCTTAAACCCCTTGGGCACCTTAATGCTTGTGAGATGTCCTGTTACTGTGAGTTATATGATCAGGGCGCCCTGTTCCGTGTGCTACATGTCCCTTGGCTCCTTTTATGCCAGACAGCCCCCACCAGCTCATAGCCTTTTATGGCTTTGGGAACCTTAGTGCTTCCCTTACTGCCGGTGACTTTACCGCTGTTTAGTAAACATACCCCATACATTGATAAAGACAAATCTTGAGCTTTGCTTTTTTCCATCAAAAATATGATTTTCCAGTTTGCCTGTTTGCATTTTTCATCTTGTCTTTCACATTTTTTTTGAAGGCAATCCTTAAGAGAGTGCTCTGGGTGTGGATTTATTCCATCAGTTTGTCATAGCGCTACCAGTCGTACGCAGCGCTGTACAGACATGTAAGAGACAGACTCTGCTCGTCAGAGTTAAAATCTCGTAAAAAAAAAAAGTCACATGCAGCGCTGTACAGACACGTAAGAGACAGTCCCTACTCGTCAGAGCTTACAATCTAGTAAAAAAAAAAAAGCTTACAATCTAGTCATAAAAAAAGTGAAATATCTTATTTGCTTCTCCAGAATCCTGCAAGATATTTTAAACAGCTCTGACCCTCTCACTTGCTCTACAGGTTCTCGGAAAACCAAGGTGACTCCAATATGGTAATCTCTCAGGAAATGGCAAAACCAGGGCCGGATTTAGCTATACGCCATGTACGCCATGGCGTAGGGCCCACAGCTGCAAAGGGCCCACAAAAATTGAACTAGTTAGGCTTTTTTTTTTTAATAAAATAAAAAAAAACCTGCTGGCTGCCGCCGCGGGGCCCCCTCTGCTGCCGCGGCAGCATGGACTGACCCGCGGGGGCCCCCTCTGTAAGCTCGGTCCCTCCCTCCGTGCCTCTGTGTCTCCCTCCGTGCAGGCTGTTAGAGACGCGAAGGCAGACTGTCTCCTTCTGCCTTCCCGTCTCTGTTAAGCCCGCAGGGGCTGATGGGAAATTGCCCAACAGCCCCTGCGGGCTTAACAGAGACGCGAAGGAGACAGTCTGCCTTCGCGTCTCTCACAGCCTGCACGGAGGGAGACACGGAGGCACGGAGGGAGGGACCGAGCTTACAGAGGGGGCCCCCGCGGGTCAGTCCATGCTGCCGCGGCAGCAGAGGGGGCCCCGCGGCGGCAGCCAGCAGGTTTTTTTTTTAAATTAAATTTTACTTTAGGCCGGGGGAGGGGGAGGGGGTAGGACTGGTAATTGGGGGGGCTGGGACTGGGGCTGGAAATGGGTTGGGACTGGGACTGGAAATGGGCTGGGACTGGGACTGGAAATGGGTTGGGGGGATTAAGGCTGGAGGTGGGCTGATGAGGTTAGGACTGGTAATGGGCTGTGGGCTGTTGGGGGGGGGGGTTAGGACTGGAAATGGGCTGGGGGGGTTAAGACTGGAGGTGGGCTGATGGGGTTAGGACTGGGAATGGGCTGTGGGCTGATGGGCTGATGGGGGGGTTAGGACTGGCAATGGGCTATGGGGGCTGACTGGAAATGGGTTGATGGGGTTAGGACTGGAAGTGGGCTGATGGGGGGTTAGGACTGGTAATGGGTTATAGGGGGGGCTTAAACTGAAAATGGGGTGATGGGGGGTTAGGACTGGTATTGGGTTGGGGGGTTGCTAGGACTGGAAATGGGCTGATGGGTGGCTAGGACTGGAAATGGGCTGATGCAGGGACTAGAAGGGAATGGATGCTGGGTGAGGCTGGAACTAGAAGGGAGCTGATGTTGGGGGAGGATTAGAATGGGATGGGGCTGGAAGAGTAAAATGGAGAAGGGAAAAATATTTTGTGTGGGAGGGATAAAAAAATCTACAATTGGCCGGGTATTGGGAGAGTAAGTGGGGATTGAGGATGGAGGGGTAAAATTTGAGTGGATGAAATAGGAATGAGGAAAGAGCAAAAGGAGAAAGATTAGTATGTTAAAGCAGATGTAGAGAGAGAATGGAAAAAAACTAGAAGAGAGAAGAAAGGACAAATGGACAGCAGACGATGGAGAGTTAGCAGAAGACATGAAGAAACCAGAAGAAAGTGGCTGGAGCAATTGCAGCTGAAAAAAATGCACAAAAGGTAGAAAAATATCTCTTTATTTTGAATTTATTAATTGGAATATGTCAGCTCTGGTAAATATGCATCATTAACGTCTGCGCTTTGTTTAGTACAAGAGCAAATTAATGTATAGTTTTATTTCTACAGTGTTGTACATTCCAAGTTTGGCTTTTGGGATTCCCAGTTTAATTATTGTCTTCCTGTTTCTAAAATGTGATTACTTGTTTGGTGATGGTCTATGTTCTGCATGTGTAACTGAGCTGAGGTGTTCTGTTTATATAATTCCTATTTGACATTGCCACTTGTTCTCTTTCCCCAGTAGGTCATGTATTGTTGTTCTCTGAAATGTATTGGTTTAATATTTGCAGTGTTGCCTTTTGATTGGTAGAGTATGGTGCTTTGTGAGTCCTGGTAGTGCTGTTAGGATATGGCGGGTTTGCTATGGGTTCTAAATGGGCAGTGTTTGTAGTAGTTCCTAATGTGTCTGGCAGTTGGCACTGGATTATAGTAATGTAGAAATCTTTTAGTCTTTCTTTATCCATACACTCATTAAGAGGCACGTTTACTAAAAGTTAGTATATGGTAACATTATGCAAATATTTATGCAAATGAGGCCCCTTATGCAAATGAGGCCCACACCCCCCTTGGGCCGCCCCTGCTGGGGGCCCACAATTTTTGTTGGCATAGGGCCTCACTCAAGGTAAATCCGGCCCTGGGCAAAACTCTTTTGCCAATTTATGCCAGTTTGTTAACTGTCCTCACCCCTGGTACTTTCACCATTGGTCATAGGCAGTCAACAAAAATTTCCCAGGGTATAGGTCTTCTTCCCTACTGTACTCCACACACATCCTAGATCTTTGCAGTCTCACCATAGACTGTGAGACCCCTAGAACCTTTATATCTGGTTATAGGTTTTAACAGTCCTTCCCTCAACTTTCTTTTAGGGCAAAACCCCAACTGGTTCTTTTTTTCCTTTACCCCAAGACCAGTTTGTAACTCTAGGGGCAAACCCTCTACAGAAGAAAGGAACTGGATATAGCTCATGCCTTTCTCAGAGTTCAAGGGAGTAACATTTAGGTACAGTAGGAATTTTTCTGTTCCCAGAGGACTTACAATCTGAGGCAGTGGAGGGTTAAGTGACTTGTCTAAGGTCCCAAGGAGTGGCAGTGAAATTTGAACTGGGAGTCCCTGGTTTTTAACCCATTGCTGTAACCATTAGGTTACTCCTCCACCTCCATGGTCAGAGATTCCTACTGCCAAAGTCTCATTCATGCTTCTGTATAGCAGGAAAGAAGCAAAGGACAATCGGGGCCAGCCCAAGGGTTTCTGCTGCCCCAGGCAGGCCTCCCACCCCATGCTGCCCTCCTAGCATCCATCTTCTCAACTGGGGGATGGTACAATGGTGATCCCTCCTTTCCTGTGTGCCGCCAATTCAGCACTGCAGCAGCTCTTAAAGCACCCGTGTGTGTGCCCACACAGCCTGCTGCTTCTGTCCCCCTTTGATACAAATTCCTGTTGGAGGGGGCAGGAGTGGAAGACTGTAATTGCGTCCATGTGCACAAGTGGTTTAAGGCCTGCCGCGGTGAGTTTCCAGGAAGGGAGGAATCACCATGCTACCCTTCAGCGTCTGCTGCCCTAGGCGACCAGCTAGTTCACCTGGTGGGCGGGCCAGTTCTGATGACAATTTTACTTTCAAAACACTTCTGTTTATTAACTCCATGACCTTGCAATTTCTTCTTTTGGTTCCTCCAATGGAGAGAGCCAACAACAGCATCACTTCCATTCATGTCACATTACACAAGACACTTAAGGCAAGTGGTGCCCAAGTGCTGGATTAGGAACTGGTTAAAAGATAGAAAACAAAGGGGTATGTTTACTAAAGCATCTTAATGTTACCGGCACTAGTTGCAGAGATAATGTGAAGAATGCCATATAAGGAGTGGGCGTTCCAGTCCTAAGGTAGCAAGAATCTGTATCGCACGATAGTGGGCGCCATGGCACGTTAACGCGTGTTAACCTTAAGTACATGCTAACGCAGTGTTAGCAGCTATAACAATGTAGCCCACTGGTTACCGCAATGACTGTGAAGACAGAGGTCATGGGTTTGATCCTATAGTGGAGTAATCTAAAAAGGCTGTCTGAGCATTTTCTTTTAATTTAAATCAGTGCTGCCAGCAAAAACACCCTCACAGTGCCGTAAGGCGCCCCATAGATCACATTATAAAGTGCCCTGTCTGCCAAGGCACCCTATAATGTGCCCTATAGGGCACCTATGAGGCACCTTAGGCTACAGCACTGTGAGGGTGTTTCTGCTGGCAGCACTGATTGAAATGAAAAAGAAAAGCCTCAGACAGCATTCCTAAATAACACCACTGTGGGATTAAACCCATGGCCTCTGCTGCCACACTTATTGAAGTAACCAGTAGGCTACATCTCTATAGCTGTTGGCAGGCTACATAAAGACTGCAGGTCACCACACAAACTGTCTGCTGTGGTTACCAGGATAGGGTAAATTCACCCGTACCCATGATGCACTGCACATTCAGATCATCAGTCTACAGCTGATCACATAATGGGGTATGCACCCCCACAGAACCTAGGCCTGGTAGGGGGAACTGACTGTGTGTGTTACTGGCACAGAGTAGCTACAGACCATGACATTGTGCAGGTCCTGTGCTCACCCTGAGGGTGAGGTGGGGCACCCAGCACCAGGTCCGCAACACCGAGGTTGGCTGAGATAGGCTATGCTACAGGTCACCATCAGTGCCAGTGTGTGATAGGTAGTCCTTGCAGATACACCTATGTCCATCTGTATTTCCTAGTCACATCTAGCCCTTGTGGACTATGATGTACCCAGAAAACTGCATATCCTGTGTGGGTGCCATGGTCACATGTTATAGGTGAAGGGGGGGCGTTTGGACCCAAAAGTGAATTATGTAGCACCATCCAACCCGCCATCTGTGGCTCATGGTGGGGAGACAAGATTACCCACCAAAAGATCCACATTGTACATCTTTGCAATGGTGGCAATAGAGAGGACCATCAACCCCAATCCTGCTGGTGAACAGGCACCCTATAGGGCAGTCGATGCAGATCTGTACACATCACATAAGGCAAAGGCAGACAGGCAGAATGCTGGAGAAGTTCAGCTGCCCCCCCACCACTATCAGACATTCACCAGCAGAGGGCACAGTGAGTCTCCACCCGCTGCACCCTGCAAGGTGTTGCAGCCATACACATGCTAACCGAAAACAGCCTGCTAGCTAGTACATAGTGCATGTTCCTGGAGGAACTGTGTGCACCCAAAAATGGGATGTGAGCACACACACCAAGTAGGTATGTCAGTGATTGGGCCCCAAAAAAAAGCAGAACCCACAAATATCACTTGAGAGAAATGCTGCATAGCACTATGGGGGAACCTAGCCATGCCGTGGTCACTGCTCAGTCAGGGTGAGAGTGACCTCCCAGCAGACATGCTGTGGCCACCCTGTCTGTGCAGGTGGTGGTCGGGCACTACAATGTCCCAGCCATTGCCCTATACCCTGTGCAGATGCATCCTGCGCAGGCCACCCTGTCCGGGACATACACACAGTACCTTGAACATAAGAACATAAGATATACCATACTGGGTCAGACCAAGGTCCATCAAGCCCAGTATCCTGTTTCCAACAGTGGCCAATCTAGGTCATACGTACCTAGCAGTATCCCCAAGAGACACAGGTTCCACAATGCTTGTATTGGGTCAAGCATTGTTATCCTGGGTCCCTTTTTAATAATGGTTTATGGACCTTTCCCCAAGGAACTTGTCCAAACCTTTTTTAAACCCAGCTACACTAACAGCTCTTATTACATCCTCCGGTAACAAATTCCAGAGTTTGATTACACGTTGAGTGAAAAAATATTTTCTCTTATTTGTCTTAAATAGTTTACCCTGTAGCTTCATTACATGTCCCCTAGTCTTTCTATATTCTGATAGCGTAAACAATCGATCTACGTTTACCCATTCCACTCCATTCATTAATTTATAGACCTCTATCATATCTCCCCTCAGCAGTCTCTTTTCCAGGTTGAAGAGCCCTAATCTTTGTAGCCTCTCTTCATAGGAGTAGCCTTCCATCCCCTTTACCATTTTGGTGGCTCTTCTCTGTACCTTTTCTAATAACGCTATATCCTTTTTAAGATATGGCGACCAGAATTGCACACAATATTCAAGGTGCGGTCGTACCATGGAACGATACAGAGGCATTATAATATCCTTTGTTTTATTTTCCATTCCTTTCCTTATAATACCTAGCATTTTATTTGCTTTCTTGGCCGCCACTGCATACTGGGCGGAGGGTTTTAACATGTTATCCACGATAACTCCTAAATCTTTTTCCTAGGTGGTGGTTCCCAATGTGGAACCTTGCACTGTGTAACCATAGTGTGGGTTGTTCTTTCCTAGGTGCATAACTTTGAACTTGTCCACATTAAATTTCATCTGCCATTTGGATGCCCAGTCTTCCAATTTATCCAGATCCTCCTGCAGTTTTCCACAGTCCTCTTGGGTTTTAACAACTTTAAACAGTTTTGTGTCGTCTGGAAATTTGATAACCTCACTAGCTATTCCCTTTTCCAGGTCATTTATGAATATGTCAAAAAGTAGCGGACCCAGTACAGATCCCTGGGGTACTCCACTATTCACCTTTTTCCATTGGGAAAATTGGCCATTTAGCCCTACCTTCTGCATTCTATCTTTTAACAAGTTCCCGATCCACAATAGTACACTGCCTCCTATCCCATGACTTTTTAGTTTTGCCAAAAATCTCTGATGAGGGACCTTCTCAAAGGCTTTCTGAAAGTCCAGATACACTATATCAACCGACTCACCTTCGTCTACCTGTTTATTCACACCTTCAAAAAAACATATCAGATTAGTAAGACAAGATCTTCTTTGTCTAAAGTCATGTTGGCTGTCTCCCAGTAGGCCACGACTATCAACATGCTGTGTAATTTTGTTCTTTATGATGGTTTCTACCATTTTCCCCAGTACTGACATCAGGCTCACCGGTCTGTAATTTCACGGATCACCCCTGGAACCCTTTTTAAAAATTGGCGTTACATTAGCGATCCTCCAATCTTCAGGTATTACAGATGATTTTAATGAAAGTTCACAGATTGCTAATAGCAGGTCTGCAATCTCATATTTCAGTTCTTTCAACACTCTTGGATGTATACCATCCGGTCCAGGTGATTTGCTACTATTCAGTTTATCAAATAGTTGTAATACATCTTCCCGGTGTAGCGATATTTCTCTCAATTCCTCTGCAGTATCACCTTTAAATACCACTTCAGTCTTGTGTAACATCCCTACATCTTCCTCAATTCATTCAGTCTCTCCGCTATAGCCTTATCTCCTCTTACTGCCCCTTTTACCCCTCTATCATCTAATGGTCCAATTGACTCTCTCACAGGCCTTTTGCTATGAATGTACTTGAAAAAGTCTTTATTTCGTGTTTTTGCTTCCGTAGCAAGTTCCTTCTCAAATACTCGCTTTGCCTGCCTTATCAATGCTTTGCATTTAACTTGCCATTGCTTGTGCTGTTTTCCATTTCCTGAAAGATGCTTTTTTGGTAGCAACAGCCTCTCTGACCTCACCTTTAAACCATGCTTGCAGTTTTTTGGACTTTCTTGCACTTTTCTTAATGTGTGGAATACAGCAGGTCTGGGCTTCCAGGATAGTATTTTTAAACAACACCCAAGCTTGCTGTAAGTCTGTAACCTTTGCAACCACTCCTTTTAGTTTTTTCTTAACTATATTCCTCATTTTATCATAGTCTCCCTTTCGAAAGTTAAAAGGTAGTACTATGAATTTCTTTACTATCCCTCCTCCACTAATTAAATCAAACACGATCATGCTATGATCACTATTGCCAAGTGGTCCCAACACCCTTATTTCTTGCACCAGATCTGGTGTTCCACTAAGGACTAGGTCCAGTATAGCTTCCCCTCTGGTCGGTTCATGAACCAGCTGCTCCAAGAAGTAGTCATTTATTTCATCGAGAAACGTTATCTCCCTAGCATGTCCTACTGTGACACTGACCCAGTCGATTCCGGGGTAATTGAAATCACCCATTATTATTACTGTGCTTTGACTTTTGTTAGCTTCCTTGATTTCTTTGAGCATTTCATCATCCATTTTTTCATTCTGGCCAGGCGGTCGATAGTACACCCCCACTGCCATCACCTTCCCCTTCATACATGGAATTTCAATCCATAGAGATTCTACAGCAAATTTTGTTTCCTGCAAAACTTTAATCCTTTCTTACTCAATGCCCTCTCTAGCATAGAGCGCAACCCCTCCACCAATTTGATCAGTTCTATCATTACGATATAGTTTGTATCCAGGTATCACAGTGTCCCACTGGTTATCCTCCTTCCACCATGTCTCTGAGATTCCAATCATATCTAACCTCTCATTTAGTGCTATATATTCTAACTCTCCCATCTTATTGTTTAGACTTCTAGCATTTTCATACAAGCATTTTAGAGATTGTATTTTATTAATATTAATCTGGCTATTGGTAGGCATGGGTAATTTGGAATCTTTACGCTCTGTCTGCAACATACTCAAGGGCATTTGGGCTACTCTAATCTTTTTTGGAACCTCACTGCTTTTGGTAGTATCCTTCAAGGATGCCTTCTTCCGAACCACGCACTCATGGGCGACTGTCGGCTTTCCCCTATTTTCTAGTTTAAAAGCTTCTCTATCTCCTTTTTAAAGGTTAATGCCAGCAGTCTGGTTCCATCCTGGTTAAGGTGAAGCCCATCCCTTCGGAAGAGCCCCTTCTTTCCCCAGAATGTTCCCCAGTTCCTAACAAATCTAAAACCCTCATCCTTGCACCATCGTCTAATCCATGTATTGAGATTTCGGAGCTCTGCCTGCCTTTTGGGTCCTGCACGTGGAACAGGAAGCATTTCGGAGAACGCTACCCTGGAAGTTCTGGATTTCAACTTCCTACCTAAAAGCTTAAATTTAGCCTCCAGATCCTCCCTACCACATTTTCCTATGTCATTGGTACCGACATGTACCAAGACAGCAGACTCCACCCCAGCACTATCTAAGATATTATCTAGGTGGTGCGTGAGGTCTGCTACCTTCGCACCAGGCAGGCATGTTACCAGGCGATCCTCACGTCCACCAGCCACCCAGCTATCTACATGCTTAATGATTGAATCACCAACTATAACGGCTGTCCTAACCCTTCCCTCATGGGCACATGGCCCTGGAGAACCATCCTCAGTGTGAGAGGGTTTTACATCACCTGGAGGACAGGTCCTAGTTACAGGATCACGTCCTGCCAAACCAGGGTGATGCTCTCCTGTCACGTGACCTCTCTCCTCCATGGCAACAGGGATGCTGCCAGACTGGAGGTGGGACTTCAGGACTATATCCCTGTAGGTCTCGTCCATGTACTTCTCTGTGTTTCTTATGTCTTCCAGGTCTGCTACTTTAGCCTCTAGAGAACGGACTTGTTCCCTGAGAGCAAAGAGCTCCTTGCACTTAGTGCATACGTAAGACCTCTCACCAACTGGGAGAAAATCATACATGCGACACTCAATGCAAAAGACTGGAAAGCCCCCATCTCGCTGCTGGACTGTTGTCTGCATCTTAGTTTAAAGCTTGTGTTTAGGTCTTTAAATTCTGTACTTACTAAGGGTTGGTGTAGATGCTTTTACTAATAAAAGTGTATCTAATACCTGTAATATACCTTGTTCACCTGAAGCTTAATTAATCCCAGGTCCTCAATGTATGACTGATTTGGATAAAGAGCTGCACCTGAGAGCAGCCCCTTTCCTCTAAGACGTGCAAGTACCTATAAAGCTACAATTACCCCAGGGGCAGGTGGGTGTTGGGGAGGGAGGGAAGGAAATAAGACCTATTAAAAGAGGGCTGTTACAAGGTACCCTGTCCTGTACCCTCAGCAGGGGGTAAGGGGGTTAGTCTCTCAGGTAGGCTAGAGCAGGAAAAAAGTTTAAAATGCAGCATGTTCTGGGGACAGAGCAGCGAGAGATATTCAATTTAAAGTAACAGTTAACCTGGCTACCACACAAAGGCCAGTTAGTTGAAAGAGGCAAGGTAAGTTATACAGCTGAAGTGCAAAACTAAAGGGAACAGGGAGGTGAAGTAGCACATCAATAAAGACAACACATTGGCAGGCTAACACTGGAAATAGTGCAAGCAGTGTGGGCTCAGCAAGGCATAGGCAGCCACAACACACTGGATAGACTTACACACACTCCAACACCTATGCCAGCATTGTGCAAATATGGAAGTTTGTGGCAGCCCTGGTCGCCACACCAGTACTGGGCACAGTGCGGGCATTGCTATGGTATGCAATACTGTTGGGGTCACTCCCCAGGGTGGTAAACACTGTCAGAAGCAATAACTGAAACACACTCCACAGATATCAGAAAGGTTGCTATGATGAATCTCTATCAACAAATCGTGTTTAACTTAGGATTTGTTATCTGACATTAATCATAGCAACCTTTTGATATATGTGGAACATGTTCCCAAGTTTAGGACGGCATTGCTAATGTATGCAGGTGCCAGTATTGGGAGATGCTGCTCCGCGCAGGGCTAACAGCTGACTCTCCATGAGGCTTTGGATAGTGGAGCCTGTGGGTGTGGGTGTTTGTGCCCCTGTTGTCCGCTGCTCTAGGGCAGAGGTTCCCAACTCCAGTCTTGGTGGGCCAAACATTGTTCAGGTTTTCATGCTGTCCCTAATGAATATGC
Organism: Ichthyophis bannanicus; assembly: GCA_033557465.1. Lineage (NCBI taxonomy): Eukaryota > Metazoa > Chordata > Amphibia > Gymnophiona > Ichthyophiidae > Ichthyophis > Ichthyophis bannanicus. The sequence goes on along the minus strand of CM066033.1, from coordinate 952,104,235 downwards.
ATGAGATACATTTGCATACAATGTGGGCGATGCATACAAATGCAGCACAGGCATATTTATTAGGGACAGCATGAAACCTGAATGGTGTTTGGCCCTCCAGGACTGCAGTGGGGAAACTCCGCTCTAGGGATTGCACATGTTTATGGTGTCTGTGCTCTGTAGGGTAAAATATAGGCGTTTCAAGCATGTTTAATTTATATGCAATAAAGGTTCCATCTTTATTACCACGGTATAGTACTGGGTAAAATTTGGGGACAAGGTTGGCAGGAGCCACAGCTGGGACTTGAACTTGTGACTTTCTGCCCCTGAACACACTGGCTGTGTGTACTGCACCAAACTGTTGCCACAGGGGTAAATTATTCCATGGGGATACCACGACTTTTTGTCAGGCAGACCTTGTCTGTTGCAGTGCACGGCACCTACCTAAACGGGGCTTGGCCATGGTCTGGTGTGGGCAGATGCCACTGCCCCCTCCACCACCAGCACCCCTCCGCCACCATGCTGACATGCCCTTCTGCCAGTGGTGCTGGTGGTGCACAGTCCCAGGCCATCCAGTGTGCTGGTAGGCAGCTGCCTATGGTGTGGGTTCTCGGGTAGGGGTGCCTACATGGACATGTGCACTTACCCCCGGCACCGCCTGCCAATGCTATGTGCCCTTGGGGGTATCTGCTGGGTAATATCCCCTGTGACACTGTGGGACACACACTCGTGCCCATGTTGGTCCCTCGTCAGTTGCTGTCTTGCTGCTTTACAGTTTTGGCATTCCTATGTGCCACCTAGGCATCTGCCTAGTCTGCACTGTGCCCCAGCTGGACCATAGCATGGGCCGCCTGCAGCCCCCTGTATCCCATTTACAGCATCAGTACAGTTGCCCTTTCCTACATGCCCACTCTGCTGTTGCTGCACATGTGCATGCCATAACAAGCCTGCCCAATATAAACGACAAAAACCCTGATCAGCGCTATTTCAATGTGGGATCATTCACTTTGTAGGGGAACAGAGCATAGACCCTTCCAAACATTATATCTTCCTTTTTACGCTTTGTCAGTAGTGTTGCTTTATGTTTATCATTAATATCACTATTGGCCAGCTTGGTTATTGGGATTTCAAATGTGGTTCTGGTCATTTTATATGTTTATTTGCCTTTTTGGTTCCTGCACATGTATCACTACTATCACTTTTCTGGGTTTCTCTGCCTTTGCTGTACATTGCTAACTGAAATGGTTTCTCTCTCCTGCAAATGTTCCTCTAACACTAGTGTTCAGACCCGGATTTCACAGTGTTAGTGTGCCTGGAGCCTCTCCCCGCCCACTCTCCACCCATTGACCCCTATCTCCGCCCTCTGGGAGGCCTTACTCCACCCTTCAGACCCGAATTTCACAGCATTAGTGTGCCTTAACGCCACTGCCGACGTTATCATGCGATACGTGACGTTATCACGCAATAATGTTACATTATCACGCGATAACATTACGTATCACGCGATAACATCGCCTCTGCTACGTTAAGACAGTTTGTAAACATACCCCAAAGAGTAGGGCTAAATGGACAATTTTCTCAATAGAGAAAGGTGAATAGTGGAATACCCCAGGGATCAGTGCTTATCCCACCGCTTTTTAACATATTTATAAATCACCTGGAAATGGGAATAATGTATAAGGTGATTATATTTGCAGATGACACAAAATTATTGAAAGTTGTTAAAAGACAAAGAGGATTATGAAAAATCACAAGAGGACCTTGAAAAATTGGGAGATTGGGCATCCAGATGGCAAATGAAATTTAATGTGGACAAGTGCAGTTATGCAGTTAGGGAAGAACAACCCAAAATGTGGTTACATGATACAAGGTTCCACATTAGGAATCATCATTCAGGAAAAGGATATGGGTGTCATTGAGGATAGTATGTTGAAACCCTCTGCCCAGTGTACAGCAGTGGCCAAGAAAGCAAATTGAATGCTAGAAATCATAAGGAAAGAAATAGAAAACAAGACCAAGAATATTATAATGCCTTTGTATCTCTCCATGGTGTAACTGCACCTTGAATATTGTGTGCAATTCTGGTCATCATATCTTAAAAAGAATCTAACAGAATTGGAAAAGGTACAGAGAAGAGCGACCAAATTGGTAAAAAGGATGGAAGGATATCCCTGCGAGAAAAGGCATAAAGGGTTAGGGCTCTTCAATTTGGAAAAGAGACGGCTGAGGGGAGATATAATAGAGATCTATAAAATAATGAATGGAGTGGAACGGGTAAAAGTAGATTGGTTATTTACTCCTTCAAAATGTAGAAAAACTAGGGGGCACACAATGAAGCTACAATGTGGCACATTTAAGACTAATCGGAGAAAATATATTTTTTTTCTCAGCGCGTAATCAAACTCTGGAATTCATTACATGAGGATGTAGTAAAAGCTATAAGTGTAACTGGGTTCAAAAGAGGTTTGGACAAGTTCCTTGTAGAAAAGTCCATAAACCATTATTAAAGAGGACTGGGGAAATTGATTGCATGCCCGAGCAGCATGGAATGTGTATACCTTTGGGAACCTGACAGGTACTTGAGACCTGGAATGGCCACTGTTGGAAACAGGATGCTGGGTTTGATGGACCCTTACTGTGACCCAGTATGGCATATCTTATGTTGTTCTGTTCTTATGAATATAAACATAGAGGAGGTCATTCTAAGTCACGTTTAGTGGGTCTGGACATCCGATCCAGGTGTCCAAGCCCGCTAAACGCCTGGCTAGCATCTGGGAAACAGAGCTTTACACATGTAGATTCGAGCTGGGTGGGGAGCTCTTTTTGTTGGCAGGAGGAGGCAGGCTGCAGACAGAATGAGGGCAGGCAGTGAGCGGGAATCTGACCCTAGATGTGCAGGGCCGATTCCAAGGTTGGCCCTCTACGTCCAGGGTTGCTGGATTGGAAGGGGGCCTTATTACACCTTGGAGGTGGACTAAGTCTCTCTAGATGGAGCCAGATGACACAGCTGGACCGGGATGAAAAGATGAGGGGGTACGGCGGGATCCTTATGACCTGATCCTGGCCAAGGCAGGCCTGATCAGGGATCAGGCTGCAGGGAAAGGATCTTTGCTGTCGCTACCAGGGTTCATGGCTCCTGCATGGAGTGGTGGTGGCATGGCAACAAGACGTCATGCCACTGCTGCTCCTTGCAGGAATCAGACTGGGCTAGCCGGGGAGTTGCTGGATGTCTGAGCTGCCAGAATAGGGGCACAGCCTGCACGTCCAGGTCGGTAGACCTGATTCTGATCCCGCAGGCACATCTAGCCTCTCCAGGATCAGAATCAGATGCACTGAAACATTTCCCAATTCTGACCGCCCGGACAAGCGGGAAACACCCAGAATGGAATTGCCCTCAGAATAGTTCCCAGCAATATTAGGACACTGTGTAGCTGTTGAAGCTGGCCTTTCACTAGTGGTTGAGAGTATCCCTGGAAGTGCCTCATAAAAGAGATTTATATGGGCACCTGCCTCTTTAAAAGGGGAAAAGCAGCAAGCAGAGCACCAGAAACAAGGGGGTATGTTTACTAAACCATGCTAATGTTACCGGCGCTAGGTGCAGTGTTAACGTGAGGAATGCCATATAAGGAAGTGGGCGATCCGGCATCAAGGTAGCAATGGCTTTGTATCGCGCGATAGAGGGCGCCTTGGCTTGTTACCACGTGGTAACCTTAATTTCGTGCCAGCGCAGTGACAAAAGCTATAGAGGTGTAGCCCACTGGTTAATACAATGACTGCTGAGCCAGAGGTCATGGGTTTGATCTCTCAGAGGTCTCATCTAATAAGGCTGTCCAAGACAATCCCTTTCCTGCCTGTGACAGTCAGACACATCTCTACAATCTGTGCTGTCAGCAAAAACACCCTCACCTCAGTACTGTAACGCAGAGTGCCCTATAGGGCACATTATAAAGTGCCTTGGCTGACAAGGCACTTTATATTGTGCCCTATATGTTACGGCAGTGAGGGTGTTTTTGCTGGCCAGCACAGATTGTAGAGATGTGTCTGACTGTTACAGGCAGGAAAAGGGATTGCCTCAGACAGCCATATTAGATGAGACTTCTGAGGGATTGAGCCCATGACCTCTGGCTCAGCAGTCATTGCATCAACCAGTGGACTATACCTCTATAGTATTTAACACAGCACTGGATGGCTACAGAAAGACTGCAGGTCACAGCACGACATGTCTGCTGTGGTTACCAGGATAGGGTAAACCCCCCAGTACCCATGATGCAATGCACATGCAGAACAGCAGTCTACATCTGATCACAGGATGGGGTATACACCTCTACAGCACCTCAGCCTGGTAGGGGAAACTGACTGTGTGTGTTACTGGCACAGAGTAGCTACAGACCGTGACACTGTGTGGTTCCTGTGCTCACCCTGAGGGTGAGGTGGGGCGCCCCAGCACCAGGTCCGCAGCACCTGGCTTGGCTGAGATAAGCTGTGCTGCAGATCCCCATCAGTGCCAGTGTGTGATGGGTAGTCCTTGCAGACACACCTAGCATACACCTGTGTCCATCTGTATTCCCCAGTCACGTCTAGCCCTTGTGGACTATGATGCACCCAGAATAGTGCATATCCTGTGTGGCTACCATGGTCACTTGTTATAAGAGCACACATATGGATTATGTAGCACCACCCAATCCGCCCTCTCTGGGTCAGGGTGGGGGACATGATCTGCCACCAACAGAACCACATGCTGCATCTTTGCAATGGAGGCAGTAGAGGGGACCATCAACCCCAGGCCTGCTGGGAAAGAGTGCCTCCAGGGCAGTCAAAGCAGATCTGTACCTATCACATAGAGCACTGACAGACCAGCAGTAGGCCTGGAAAAGCTCAGCTGCCCTCCACCACGATCTGACATTCACCAGCAGAGGGCACAGTCAGTCTGTACCCTGCAAGGTGTTCCAGCCATACATATGCTAACAGCAGACAGTCTGCTAGCCAGTACATAGTGCATGGACCTAGAGAAACTAGGTGTACTCAGAAGTGGGATGTAAGCACAAACACCAAACAGGTATGTCAGTAATTGGGCCCCAGAAAAGGGAACTCACAGATATCACTTGAGAGAAACACTGTATAGCACTATGTGGGAACCTAGACATGTCATGGTCACTGCTCAGTCAGGGTGAGAGTGACCCCCCCTCCCCCCACCCAGCATGACATGCCGTGGCCACCCTGTCTGTGCAGGTGGTGGTCGGGCACTACAATGTCAAAGCCATTGCCCTGTGCCCTGTGTAGATGCATCCTGCCCAGAACGCCCTATCTGGGCCATACCCACAATACCTTACTCCTCATTATGCACATTGGCAGGCTAACGCTGGAAACAGTGTAAGCATTGTGGGCTCAGTAAGGTGTAGGCAGCCACAAAACACTGGCTAGACACACACACTCCCACACCTATTCCAGCATTGTGCAAAGATAGAGGTGGTTGGCAGCCCTGCCAGCCACACCAGTCCTGAGCACAGTGCAGGCATTGCTAAGGTATTCAATACAGTAGGGGTGGTAACACTGTCAGACAAAAAAGGAAACACACTCCACATATATCAGAAAGGTTGCTATGATGAATCTCTGTTAACGAATTGTGTTTAATTTAGGATTTGTTAACTGATATTAATCATAGCTACTGTTTGATATATGTGGAGCGTATTTCCATGTTTCTGATGGTGCTAAGGTATGCAGGTGCTAGTAGTGGTAACTGCTGCTCTGCGCCAGGCCCAACAGCCTGACTCTCCATGAGGCTTTGGATAGTGGAGCCTGTGAGTGTGGGTGTTTGTGCCCCTGTTGGCTGATGCTGTAGGGCAGGGGTGGGCAATTCTGGCCCTCTTGTACCACAATCCAACCTGGTTTTCATGATGTCCCTAATGACTATTCATGAGATCTATTTGCATCCATTGCCTTCCATTGTATGGAAATAGGTCCGTGAATATTCATTAGGGACATCATGAAAGCCAGGCTGGATTGTGGTGCATGGGGGCTGGAATTGCCCACCCCTGCTCTAGGGAGTGCACATGTTTATGTTGTATGTGCTCTATAGGGTAAAATATGGGGACATGGTCTGCAGGACCCACAGCTGGGACTTGAACCTGTGACCTTCTGCCCCTGAACACACTGGCTGTGTGAACTACACCAAACTGTTGCCACAGAGGCAGGTCATTCCCTGGGGATACCATGACTGTTTTTCAGACAGACCTTGTCTGTTGCACTGCACGCCATCCACCTAAACAGGACTTGGCCTTGGTCTGCTGTGGGCAGATGCCACTGCCCCTTCCACCACCAGAAGCCCTCCCCCACCATTCTGACATGGCCTTATGCCGGTGGTGCCGGTGGTGCACCGTCCCAGGCCATCCAGTGTGATGGTAGGCAGCTGCATATAGTGTGGGGTCTGGGGTAGGGGTGCTTACATAGACATCCAGGCTTCCTCCCAGCACCACCTGCCAATGTTATCTGCCCTTTGGGATACCTGCTGGGTACTGTCCCCTGGATGGGACACTGTGGCACTCACACTCATGGGCATGTTTGACGTTGGTCAGTTGCTGTCTTGCTTATTTTCCGTTTCTGCATTCCTATGTGCCACCTAGGCATCTGCTTAGTCCACCCTGTGCCCCAGCTGCCCCACTGTATGTCCCGCCTGCAGCCCCCTTTACCCCATTTGCAGCATCACCATAGTGCCCTTTCATATTTGGGCACTATGCTGTTGCTGCACATGGAGCACTACTATCACTTTTCTTGGTCTCCCTGCCTTTGCTGTACATTGCTGACTGAAATGGTTTCTCAATCCTACAATTGTGCCTCTAAAGCAAGGTTTTCACTCGCGGTAATTTTCTGACCTTCATTTCACAACGTTAGTGTAGCAGGAGCCTCTCCCCGCCCACTCCCTGCCCATTGGCCCCTTCTCTCCGCCCTCTCTCCACCCTCTGCAGGACATAACACCGCCGGGGATGTTATCGCGCGATACGTAACGTTATCGCGCGATACGTAACGTTATCGCGCGATACGTAACGTTATCGCGCGATACGTAACGTTATCGCGCGATACGTAACGTTATCGCGCGATACGTAACGTTATCGCGCGATACGTAACGTTATCGCGCGATACGTAACGTTATCGCGCGATACGTAACGTTATCGCGCGATACGTAACGTTATCGCGCGATACGTAACGTTATCGCGCGATACGTAACGTTATCGCGCGATACGTAACGTTATCGCGCGATAACGTTATATATCACGCAATAACGTAGCCGCTGTGACGTTACAGCAGTTTAGTAAACATACCCCAAAATATGAAGGGTCCTGGTGGATAGAGGAAGACATTTCTCTAGAACTAAACTAAAGTAAATAAAAAAGGCAAGAAGCAAAAAGGCAAAATAGACACAAAAGGGCATCTTTAAGTAAACAGGGTAATATTTAAACTCCACAATTGGTGTGGTTTTTTTTAAATTCCGGCTATGGCATTTATATAAAATCTGTATATTTGGCACCAGGTTCTAGGTAGTGTTGACTATCTGGATTCAGTGCTGGCTGCCTGTACACTCTAGATAGCAGTGATTTTCAGCGCTCTGTCCAATAGCGTAGGACCACATTTTGCTATCATAGGTTATATGGCTAGTTAGCCGGACAACATTACTGAAAACGGACAGCAGTACCGAAAACGACACTATCTGGATAATTTTCTGCTCTGCTCCAACTCTTGCCTTCGGACTGCTCCTTTCAGTATTATTTATCAGGTTATCAGGTCTTTTTAAATATTGGACTAAAAGTATCATAGCCTTACTTCAGGTAAAATTATAGACAGGATGAATTATTAGTGGTTGTTAAAATCCTTGCACTTAACAATTTCCTTTGGCACTCTTCTTTATTCCCCACTCCTTACATTTCCCGGGTGGGTGCCCTCCTCTCCTCTTTCCTCCTACGCAAAGGCTCTCCTTTGATTCCCTTCAGATGGTAACTGACTCTTGGATAAGGTGCCCGTAGTATAAATACTGCTCCAGACTATGAAATACCAAATGATGCATCCTGTATGGGGAGGTGTATTAGGCCAGGGGGTCAAACTCATTTTGATGTTGAGAAAAAAGGCACTAAACTGAGTGGGAGGAGGTGGCAGGGCGGGAATCCCCTTGGATGTCATGGCCAACCAGGGGCTAGGCAAAATACAAAAGTATATTTGATTATCCTTAATGCAGTAAAAATAAGGAAATATTCATTTTTCAGGGATACATTATACTAGCACATCTTTAATGCATTTAGAATAAGCAAATATTCATTTTATAGTGGTATAATAGCATTGTACATTTTTAATGCAGTTTAATAAGCAGACATTCCTTGTCCTAACACTCCCTTACTCTCTCATTTCCCCCTCTCTTTGCCCCCAGCACTCACTCACTCTCTCCCCCCCCCCCCCTTCTCCTTGGCTCCAGCACTCACTCACTCTCTCAGTTCCACCCTCTTCTTGCTCTCCACTTTTCTTCACCACTTCTTATGCATGTAAATTCTAGTATTTTTCATAATTTTCACATGTAAGTGGCAACTTACATGCCTAAAAGGACTCTTAGAAAATGCTGACTAGCATGAAAGTAAGTACACAGTTTGCATTGCATGTACATTCACTGTGGGGATTCAAAGGAATGGATTTTGGGTGGAGCATGGACAGTGCGAGCATATTGTTTTTAAGTGGATGTGTCAGAGATTAGTTCAATGGCAGTGGCATCTAAGCATGGGTCTGCCATGGGCATGGCCTGGTGCACACCCCTGTTCATGCTGGGAGGTGACTCTCAGTCTGGCTATTCTGTGAGCCTGTCATAGCCATATATGGACATGGTGCTATATACAGTAGGATCAAGCTGAAGTGATATGTGTGCCACTATGTTGATGGCAGGCCAGTCGCTGGACAGACTGCTGGGTATCCATGCTGATTGCATTAAGCCAATGTGTTCATGTTGGCTAGGTGCACAGGCAGGGTTTGGTGATGCACAGACTGGGCACAGATGATATGTGAGTGGCTGGTCCTAGATGTTGTTGCCCAACATTTGCTGGCTGCCTGGGGATGTTCTGGTTCCTTGAAATACCCAAACAGTGAGGCTGTCAGCTGCTCTCAGGCTGTAGGTAACCTGCTGATAACTAGGGTTGCCATGAGTCGATACCAACTTAACGGCAGTTAACAACAACAACAATAACACGGGAGGTGCAATCAACTGTTGTTGTTTTTGTTGTTAAGTCCTGTCAAGTCAGTGCCACCTCATGGTGACCCTCTGGATAGCTGTCCTAAACTGTGTTTGGTCTTCAGTCAGGCGGCTCATTGTTGATAGAGTGGCATCCATAGCTGCTGTTATTGTATCAATCCATCTCATTGCTGGCCTTCTTCTTTTGCATTGACTTTCAACTTTGCCAAGCATGATGTCTTTCTCTATAGATCTCTCTCTTCACATGATATGTCTAAAGTATGAAAGTCAAAGACTTGTCTTCTGAGCTTCTAAATAGAGCTTAGTTTTGTTCTCCTCTATTCTCCAGGAACAAGCAGGAAGTAATTTCTAACATATGGGTGATGTCGGCGCCAATGAAGCCCACGTGGAAGCATCTCCTCAGCTTTCAAAGAAAACCTTTGGGAGATGCACCATGCATGTGTGGTCCACTTCCCACCCAAGGGTGCCATCTTGCCTCAGTTTCCTTTTTTCCGTGGAGCTCATTGGACATTGTCCAGTTTCCCCAGAAAAAGTCGGATTTTTAGTGTTAAGTTTTTGTCCGGTTTATTTACCGGGTCCTTCCTGCCTCCGAGCCAGGTCGCCTCAGTGTTGCTTCTCAGATTCATCTATTCATTTTCTCATTTTTTCATCAAGGTGCTCCTCGACCGGCATTCGTGCCCTTTTTCAGCTGGAGGCCTAGGATCACTGCCTGATGCCATGGATCCCTTTCTCCAATGGCCTCCAGCGGCTTCAAAACGTTTGACCCGTGTGGCAAAATGATGTCACTTACCGACCCACACGACTGCTGCCTCTGATGCCTTGACCTTGCAGCACATTGACCCTGACTGTGAACTCTACAGAACCATGACCTCAAAAGCCTTAAAGAGCCGCCATCAGCAACAGGAAAAAATTTTTCAGAAGTCTGACTCCGTGCTGGAATCTCTGGTGACACTGCACGCCAGAGCCCCCTCTGATATCTCGGAAGTCTCCTGGAGCCTTCTTGGAATCCCGTGGCCACAGTTCCTCCAAGTGGAAATCTCTGGAGGTGGAGCACAAGAAGAAGAAACCCTCGAAGACCGCATCGGAGGACAGGAAGAAGGGGAAATCTCACCCCAGGACCCACAGTCCCAAGTGTGAATCTGAGAAGTCGGTGCAGGAATGGCCTTCCAAGCTGCCCCGTAAGGAGTCATTGGCACCTGCCAACTGGCCTTGAACCTCCGTGGCCATCCTCATCGAGGACTCCCCCTTGACAGTACTGACGCCGCGCCTGAAATCCTCGGTGCTACATCAAAGGTTACAGAGCCAACTGGTATGGAAACAAGAATGGCAGCCCTAGAGAGCAGTATATCTGCCCTAGTGGCCATGTTGTGGGCGTTCATGTCCGCCTCATCCGGTTCATCCACCACAACAATGGGACCCTTGACATCGAAGACTTCCCCGGATGTCGAGCCAGTTCTCGAGCACCATCGGCCTTGAGAGAGCCCCCAGGCCCAAACAAGGTCCTGGTCCCATTCCTTAGGACACTGGTCTTCCCTGAGAGTGCCCGTGGCTCAGACCAATGATCCTCTGGAGGTCATGGACCGCCAGGAGCAGTCCTTGACCGAGATGATTGCGCGGCATCGGACTCGTACTCAGACTTCGAGTCCAAATGAGAGACCAAGAAAGAGAAGTGTCCCCAGACATGAGGCCACACCGAGATGTGCCCTTGGACCTGTCTCTCCTGGATCAAGCTCTACATCGGTATGTACATGAAGGAACTATCGAAGGAGCTTGGTGGATTCTTGGCAGGCCTCGATGGGGAACCCCAGCAGAGGTTCAAGCCCCTAACCTTGGCAGTAAAAGAATACTCAAAGTTTTTGTCCCAGCCAGCTTATGATGGCTTTGATTTATCTGCCAGGGTGGCCGCTGCAGGCATTGGGACACAACACCAGACACAAACCTGGAAAAATGGGTGCAGGACAAACTGATTGATGTCCCCTACGTAGGAGAAAATCTATTTAGGAAGCCCATGGTGGATAAGGCAGTGGATATAGAGATTGAGTATGTGATGAGAACCAGGCTCTCAAAGAAGACCTCGGTGCAACCATGGAAGAAAGCCCCAGGGAAAAATCCCTTCCTCCCGAGGAAGAAAGAGGGCTTTAGTGGTACATGCACTTCTGGACCTTCCCGGCCCCTCAGCAGGGCCAGCAACAAAATGGGCAGGGACATGGTCCCAGAAAACAAAAGGCCCCAAATTCACAGGTGCTGGCTCCAGCCCAGCCAGGGGGGAACTTTTGGTTGCCTGGGCGCAACCTCCCTACCCCCAGGGGGTTCTCTGCTACCAACAGGGGGCACCTAGCCCTGTTTGTCCACAGGTGGACAGCCTTCACTACCCATACCTGGGTACTACAAGTGGTCAAGGAGGGCTACCTCCTCCACCTACAATGAGTGTCACCCACATACTTTCCAGAACACACCAGGCCTCTCCTTCACCAGACCCTGTGCCTCACTGAGCTAGCAGGCCTAATCAGTGATAAAGCAGTGGAACTAGTGCTGAAACATCTCTGAGACACATGCTTCTACTCCAGGTATTTTCTTGCCCCCAGGAGGACAGGGGGCCTCAGGCCCATCCTAGACCTGTGAGATCTCAACAGTTTTCTGGTCAGGGAGAGGTTCAAGATGCTCTCCCTTGGGACACTATTGCCATTACTCCAGCAGGGAGATTAGCTATGCTCCTTAGACGTAAAAGATGCCTACACTCACATCCTAATTCATCCCAGCCACAGAAAATACCTCCGGTTCATGGTGGAGGAATAGCATTTCCTATACAGGGTGCTGCCCTTCAGACTGACCTCGTCACCAAGGGTATTCACAAAGTGCCTCGCAGTGGTCACAGCCCACCTCTGGCTCCAAAGGGCCTTTGTCTTCCCTTATCTGGATGACTGGCGCATAAAGGGGGACACAGCTGCAGAGGCACAATGCACTACTGGGTGCACCATTAATACCCTGCAGCAGCTGGGGTTCATCATAAACTACCCCAAGTCCCACCTCACTCCGGCCCAGCAACTAGAGTTCATAGGGGTGCAACTAGATACCCTCCAGGCAAAAGCCTTCCTCCCTCGGGAGAGGACAGAATACCTCAGAGAGTTAGCCGCAGAGGTACACTGATGCTGGATGCTACCTGCCCGGCTTCTACTCCGCCTGTTGGGACATATGGCCTCCACAGTCCAAGTGACCCCGTATGCCTGTCTGCACATGAGGGTATTCCAGTGGTGCCTCCACTCTCAGTGGACACAAAACACAGGCAGGCTCAGGGACAGAGTGAAAGTGTCCCATCAGCTGGCGACTCCCTCGGATGGTGGCAGATTCCACGTCACCTTCAGGCCGTGATGCCCTTCCAGGCATCTAACCCCCAGAAGGTCCTCACCACAGACACCTCTTTAATGGGCTGGGGAGTGCACTGTGGGAGCCTCCAGATACAAGGCTGCCGATCCCAGAGGAAATCCCAGATGCAAATCAACCTGCTAGAGCTCTGGGCAATATATCTGGCCCTCCGAGCCTTCCACCACCAACTCCAATACCACTTGGTGCTGATCCAGACCAATAATCAGGTTGCAATGTTCTGTGTGACCAAACAGGGGTCAGGGTCATACCCCCTCTTCCAGAAGGCAGTAGCCCTCTGCTCCTATGCTGCATGCAGAGGGATGCTCCTAAGGGGGGGGGGGGGGTGTATCTCCAAGGCCAGGACAATGCTTGGCAGACAAACTGAGCAGGGTCCTCCAGCCACACGGGTGGAGCCTAGATCCAGTGAAAGCTTCACAGTTGTTTCGTCTCTGGGGCATCCTCGAGATGGACATGTTCACTAGCCTGGACAACATGCAGTTGCCCCAATTTTGATCTTGCCAGCTGTACCCATCCCAGATGGCAGTGGATGCATTCCTCATCCAGTGGACAAAAGACCTCATGTATGCCTTCCCACTGACCCCAGTGGTACCCAAGGCACTATTCAAGGTCCAGTGCGACATTACATTGCTAATGTTGATAGCCACTTGGTGGCCCAGGCAGCCCTGGTTTCCACTGCTCCTCTCCCTATCGGTGGCATTGCCGATTCCCCTGGGCTGAGCTCCAGGGCTACTCTCACAGGAGCAGGGCTCTCTCCTACACCCCAACATGGGGTCCTTCTCACTCACGGCTTGGCTGCTGAAAGGGTAGTGTTAGCCCCCTTCAACCTCCCATGAGACGTGAAAGAGATTTTTTTGGCCTCTCGTAAGGCCTCCACAAGAAGGGCGTATGCCTTCAAGTGGCGCCGATTCTCAGTGTGGTACGCAGAAAGGTGGGCAAACCCATTTTCCTGCTCAGTACAAGTGGTACTCCAATACCTGTTTAACCTATCACAGGTGGGACTGAAGTAAAATTCGATCAGAGTGCACCTGAACGCCATCGCAGCGCAACACCTCTCGGCTCAGCCCCTTGTGTCCTGATTCCTGTGGGGCCTCATGTTATACAAACCTCCCATCTGTCCTCCAACGGTGGAGTGTGATCTCAATGTGGTACTTTCACAGCTCACTAAGCCTCAATTTGAGCTTCTGGCTACCTGCCACCTCTGGTACCTGTACTGGAAAGTCGCCTTCCTGGTAGCACTCACATCAGCATGCAGAGTCAGCAAGCTCCAGGCTCTGATGGCAGAACCACCCTACATGAGGTTCTACAAGAACAAGGTGGTGCTTCGCGCACATCCCAAGTTTCTGTCGAAAGTGGTGTCCCCATTTCACCTCAACCAGGAGGTCGTACTCCCCACCTTCTTTCTGAGGCTCATGCTAGTAGGGCGGAGATCATTCTTCACAATCTGGTTTGTAAGAGAGCCCTGTCCTTTTACTTGCAATGGACTAACACCACCGGAAAGCACTACAGCTTTTAGTATCCTATGACCCCAGCTTTCTGGGGCTCCCAGTGACTAAGCAAACTCTGTCCACTTGGATAGTGGACTGCATTATCCTTGTCTACAAGCAAGCAGGGATCTCAGTGGACCAGCGGGTCATGGCACACCTCGTCAGGTCCATGGCTACTTCCGTGGCAAATCTGCATTCCATCCCCATGACGGAAATCTGCTGGGCCACCACCTAGTCTTCGGTCCATTCCTTCGCAGCTCACTACTGCTTGGAGAGGGAGTCCCAATGGACAATGTCTTTGGCCAGGCCGTACTCCATAATCTCTTTAGGGTGTAGACAACTCCTGCCTTCCAACCCTTCTGTGTTCAGCCTACCAGAGTGCTGGTTCTCTGCCAGACAGTTGGATCTTATGAGAGTCTTTCAGTAGGGACTCAACTACTGCTGATCACGGCTCACCCTTTGCCGGTCACCATGGCATTTTTACAGGTTCTTGGTAGCCTGAAGCTGGGAAGTTCCAATGTGTGGACTGACTTCCTGCTTGTTCCCAGAGAAAGCATAGTTACTCACCTGCAACTGGTGTTCTCCGGAGACAGTAGGAATCATTCCTCACAACCCTCCCTTCTCCATTTGGAGATGCTTCTTTACTGTATTTTATTTTTTCTTTGGCCGTCTTAGCTATATCATTTGACTGAGGCAAGATGGCATCCTTGGGCGGGAAGTGGACCATGCATGTGTGGTGCATCTCCCAAAGGCTTTCTTTGAAAGCTGGGGAGATGCTTTCGCATGGGCTCCATCGGCACTGATATCACCCATATGTGTGGACTGATTGCTGCTGTCCCCGGAGAACACCTGTTACAGGTGAGTAATTACACTACACTGACTGGTTTGTTCTTCGGGCAGCCCATGGTATACACAGAATTTTTCGCCAGCACCATATTTCAAAGGCATCAATTTTCTTCCTGTCTATCTTTTTCATTGTCCAACTTTTGCATCCATAAGATGTTATTGAAAATAACATGGCTTGGACAAGTCAAATCTTTGTATGGAGAAAGACATCTCTTTTCTTGAGAATCTTAACAGTATCAAAGTCTTTCCTAGCCATTCTGCCAAGAGCAATGCATCACTGGAGTTCTTGACTGCTTATTGTTTCTTTATTGATTATTGATCCAAGAGGTTAAAGCTGTCCACTATTTCAATTTCTTCTCCATCAAGTTATTTATTTTGCCAATTGTCAGGATCTTTGTCTTCTTTACGTTAAGGTACAGACCCATTTTAAGACTACGTTCCTTGATCTTGAGAAGCAAATGTTTCATATCGTCTTCACTTTCAGCCAGTATTGTGGCATCATAAGCAATTATGCATATAAATTAGAAATTATAAAAGTGCAGTCATTTATATCAGCTCATGGGCTAGTGTAAGTGATTCTGCCTTATGTACATATGTTCACATGCGCCTTATTTTATAAAATCAAGGACATTCATAACTGACTTTCTAAAAAAGGCCTAAACTATGCTAGTACAAATGTGCGTTAACTAGGTGCGATGTTATAAAATTACCCTCCACATGGCCTGAGCCACACTCTGTTTAACAAACACATAAACTGAGCTACCATGGATCTGAAAGCGCATCAGAAACCATTATGCGCGTCTGGATATCTTTCCTCAGAAAAATCATCTGAGCCAACATGAGAAGGTGTCACGTAACCCATGTGTGTGACTCATTGCTCTGCTATTATCAGAAAACAGCTATTTTGTTTTATTCACTCAATGCTTGTGGCAATATTTTTGCTGGAAAGTTTCTGAATCACCAGCAGAAGTGAATCAAGCCTCTTGTGATTTCAGTTCCATGTCACTCTTAGGGAAAATAACAGATCCTTTTTCCTCTATGGGGAATCATACTGTAGCCTATAATTTATTTAATAATCTAATGCCAGCTCAATATGTCTCCAGCTTGTCTTCCAGGTGTTCGTATGTGCAAAAAAAGCCTGATTGTATCCCCTATTTCAATCACTTTTTCTAAGAGGTCTTTGCTGGTGGGTCTGCGTTTTGATGCACCGGGCAGCTGCCTGCATTGCAGTTCGTTTTAGTTTTCCTGCAGACAGATCTGCTGTGCTGTGCTCGGATCGTGTCTCAGTCACGTGTAACTTCGGATGAAAAGTACCAGGGCTTTCTTTTGTGTTGCATTTTCCCAAGTACCCTTTGATTGTTTGTGTTCTAGAGGTCACAGTCACATATACAGGTATGTGAGGCTGTTTCATTTTCTTATATCTGTATGTGCTCTATGACCTGTGTTTACAGTATCATGTTCCTTTCTTAATAGATTTTGTATCTGACGTAATTTGCTGTTGATCATTCCACCGTTCCCTCTTCAATCGCTGCAACATATGTCTTTTTCTACAGTCATTCAATGTATTGCCTCACTAGGCATTATTATAATTCTCTGTGTTTAGCTTTGGGTTGGTTGTCAGTGCCTCTCTTTCCTTTTTTGCAGTCATTTGAGAGCTTTGGTGGTAGCTTTTCCTTCTTAAATGCAGTTGCTTTACCCCTCATTTTGGTTTAATTAATACAACAAAACACTCCTCCCCTTGACTGTCCTGTGAAACATAGGGAGGGTAGTTTTATAACTTTTGCAACAAGCACACACATAAACTTAACCTCATCTCAACTCTGTTCCCAGGAGTATGTTTGGTCATCGCGGGTAAAAGTATGGACAAAATGGCATCACACACATACATCTACCCGCATAAACTCCAAGCTGTTTCTGTGCAGAAAGCATTCGTTTGTTAATAGGAATGGCTTTGAAAGTTATGACCCAAGAGAGTCATTTTCAGAAGCATTTCCAAGGGTCAATGGGATTTTATAAAGCTGCCTGCCCTGTATCTGGGTAAATGTACATGTGTAGTGCAATTCACGCATATTTTTACACATTGTAGGAGGTGAGGTTTGGAACTGCGTGGATAGTTTTGAATTTTCAAAGTCAGGTACAAGTAGAGTGAGAAGAAGAGCAATCTATGATTAACAGTAAAGATGAACAAAATAAAATGTATGCAGGAAAATATAAATACACAACAATCTGCCCTGTTTACACATCTAGAAGGTAATTTTGTAACAACAAATCTGCACATAAGGCGTGCTAGTTTTCATTGGGAAACTATAGGCATTACTTCATTGAAAATCCGTGTCCACATTTACAACTGCTGTTTAGTATGCAGAACATTTTTGAGGAATGCGCATGCTTTTGAAAACGTCTTGTAGGTAGATTTGAAAATGAAGCTGCTTAAAAGGTTACAGATTGTGTAAAATACTATTGGCAGATTTTTACTGGGGAAAAAGAAGTATGAGAGTGCTCGTCCATTGTTAAGGCAATCGCATTGGCTACCATTTAGAGAGAGATGTAATTTTAAGGTGTTATTGTTAATATTTAAGGTTGCAAAGAATTGAAAACCATCCTATTAAAGGAAAAAATTAGAAGCGTATGTACCTAAGAGACAGTTATGGTCATCCCAGGGAAATCTTTTAGAGGTCTTCATATTGGCCTTAATTCGTAAAGTAACTTGGAGATCAAAAGCCTTTAGTGTAATTGGACCTCGATTCTGGAATGCATTGCCAATTGATCCAAAAATGAAATTTAATTTGTTAAGCTTCAGGAAAGGGGTAAAGACCATATTATTCTCAGCAAAAGACTATTTATGCTGCATGAGTAATAACAGGAATGGGATTTTTTCCTCTTACTGTTTATTAATATTCCCTTGTTCTTTGACTGTCTTTTGCTGTTGTAAGCCATTTTGAATGGCAATTTGTCATGAAGATGGTATATAAACATTTCTAAATAGATAAATATGTAGTAAAAATGTGCCTATTTTAAATCTATTTTATAAAGGTAACATGGATATCTATATGCCTTTATAAAATAGACATCAGAAGCCGCGCTAACAGTGTATGTCAACACCCACATTTACAAATGCTCTGAAGTTGGTGTAAATGTGTGTTTCTACTCTGGGGTGGGGGTTAATTTTAGAAGATAAGGCTAGATTTATGTGTGTTGCTTTTAAATAGAGGCGTAAGTGCTAGAAAATGCACGTAAATTTAAGGCTGAAGAACTTATGCCAACCCTATGGCTGGTGTAGACATCCACGATTTTTCAAGAATACATGTACATTATGGTATTTTATAATTTATGCATGTAACGATACGCTTTTCCCATGCTCTGCCAAACTCCACCCATCTACATGACCACAGAGAAAGTCCATACAGTTAACCTGACACGCATACTTTCAGAATAGCACCGCATCAAATACACACATAAATGCCCATTTATATGCATGTATGACTAAAATACCTAGATTTACATACATTGTTCATGCATACATCTAAGCAGCTTTTTATAAAATGACACCCTTTGCCTGTGCCTTGCCTGGTCTATAAAATACATGTGTACATCACAGCTCTGTCTCTGTGCTGCCCAGGAATGGCCGCACATGACACTCATATAAATGTACTCACTCTTGTAGGCATGTGTAAACACACACATGTAAATGACTGCCCAGTTTTATATAAAAGGATTTTTCCAAATGTAAGGCTAACTTTATGCGTGGAAAATCATTCATAAAATTGCCTCCATAATGCCAAACCCTGCTCTAACTCCATCTCCTGGAATACGTTTACTCAATGCAGAGAGGCAAAGTGACATTAGACACATAATTTTACCTGCACATACTTTGAGCAATTTATAACAAGTCATTTCCATGCATAGATAAAAGTGAGAAATTCAGTAAATTAAAACATTAAATAAGATATTTGTTTATATTCTCTTATATACTGTGCTATTCTGCATCAGTGTGGTTTACACTGAACAAACTGAAATTACGTTGAACAGGGCATTATAACTTGGAGATAACTATTTTACGGGGAACATGGGCTATGGAGGGTTAAGTGGCTTGCCCAAGACCACAAGGAGCACCTGTGGGACTAGAAACCCCAGTCCTTCTGGCCCAAGGTGGCTGTCCTCTAGTGGGATTTGAACCCCTGACCTTAAGTACCTTGCCCCAACCACTAGGCCACTCCTCCAAGTAACTTAGGGGTGCTTATATTAAAATGCACCAAGCAGTTAGTGTGCAAATTAGTTTGCGCTGTCAATGCATGCCCACAGTAACTGTTACCATGCAGGAATGGCAGCTTATACGTATTCATGCGCTAAATGCATGCCTTCTTTTTGGGCGGGATTGGGGTGAAGAATGGGAGTGCTGGCCAGTGAAAGCGCATGGAACGGTATCATATGCTAGCTGTCACGACTTCTGATAGTGCTGCTGCATGTAACGCCACCTCAAGAGGCTGCTGCCCATATAAAAAGAGAAAGCAAAAGACTTTCATCCACTTCGGCGTCACCTTTCCCCCCCCCCAATCAAAGCCACCCACAATCCGAGTCCCCCCAACGCCCCTCCCACTGATCAACCCTCCTGATCTGAACCCCCTCCTGCACCCTCCTCTTCAGAACTGCCCCACCCCAGGCAGCAATACACTTAAGGCCCCCCCAAGAACCAACACCCATGATTGGCCTCCTCTACAGGCTCCCCACCTGGACCCTCCCCCATCCCCCGGGTCTCCCCCAAATCTTAGCCAGGGTCTTCTTGATGGTCTTGGAGGTGAATCCGGTAGGAGAATCCTCCTCCACTCCTTTCCTGGCTCTGGTAGTTCTCAAAATGGTTCTGGTAACCTTTAGCGGTAATCTCACAATACTATTACTAATAGTACTGCGAGACTAGCGCTAGAGGTTGCCAGTTCCATTTAGAGAGCTGCCAGAGCCAGGTCATGAGTGGATGGGACCATTCCTGTCTGATTCACCACTAAGACCACCAGGAAGCCCTTGGGTAAGGCTCTGGAGGGGTTCAGGGAGGAGAGGGATGGTCTGGGATGAAGCCTATTGAGGGACAATCAGGGATACAGGGTCTTGGGGGTGGTCTTGTGTTGGGTTGCTGTTTGGGGCTGAGGTGTTTTTGAAGGGGCTACACAGGATGGGTTCAGATCGGGATGGTTGATCAAATGGGGAGGGTGTTGCAGGGGCTGTTTAGGGTGTTCGGGGGATGTAATTGAGTGGGGTGCATTTTGGACTTGGGGGGGGGGGGGCGTGATTTGAATACTGTGGCTGCAGCTGCTTGTTTCTTCCTTTTGTTTTGGTTGCTGGGCCCACGTTCTTGCGGCAGGAAATGCAAGCCTGTGCGGTAAGTGTCCACTCTGCTTTAAAGGCAGGGTAGGTGCTGGGCATGCCCACTGCTTATACCATACAGGCTTTGTACTTGCCGTGCATTAATTTGTACTCAGAATGTGGGGTAAGTGCAAAATCTTACCTCACATTAGTAAAAGACCCCTTATTGACTAAATAATACAAAAACATAATACAGGCAAAAATATCATTCAGAAAACAAATCATAAATGAAATGAGTAGCTAAAGCAATAGCAGGCAAACGAAGCTAGTACGCTGAAGGCCTTGACTAAACTAGTTTAGCCTCTGCAAAATGTAGCAGTTGGTTTTGGTGGGGTCTCAGTGTGGCTGTATCTCCCTGGCTTTGCTAGCATGATCTGAACCTTTTCCAAACTAGTGTGAACCTGGCATATGTGCTCCAAATATTATCGGGTAGTGTCATCATCACATAGCCTTCTTTGTTTCACCGATTTTATTGTTATTCCATGCTTTTATTTTTTTCTGGATGTATGCCATTTTCTAATCACATCTTTCGTATACCTTGCTGAACCTTTGTTTCCACATGTCAGATGTTTTAAACCTTTGGCTTTTAGGCCATTTTATGCGTGTTTCATGGGAGCACCCATTGTCAAGAGCGTGACCATTTCTCTCCATATGCATGTTTTTTATGGAGTGCACACACGAGGCTGCACACTCCTGCTGAAAGGGTTCTGCATGCTATGGGAGTAATTTAGAAAACTTGTTCACGTGTATGCCATTTTTTTAACATATGGAAAAGGGCTCTTATATAATTGGTGCCCTGTTTTTTAAATCAAGCCCTATACCAGAAACAGGGATACTCCAAAAATCTTTATTAAGAAGATTTATTACCCAGAGAATTCTTTTGCTATATTAGAATCAAGCCCTTCATGTTAAGGAAAGTAGGACCTGGAAAGTAGGAGGAGCAGCGAAAGTCCACGCCACTGCTCCTTCCATTGCCATCTAATGAAGGGAAGAGAAGTGGGAATCATGTCACTTTTCTCGCCCCGTGCAGGACAGGTGGAAGAGCCGCCGGAGCTTTTGCTGCTGCTGCTTCTTATTTCTTCTGATGCTGACATTTTGCTGGGAGAGCTGAGTGAAGGCGAATGCTCTTCCTTATAATATCTCTTTCATGCAGCTTTCAACATGTTCATTGCTAATTTCTTTTCAAGTTTTTTTTAAATTTCTTCAACATGTCACAATACATCAAGCATAATAAAAGGAATCACAATATCTTAACTCATGAGCAGTTAAGTATGACTCCAAGAGCAAGGATGGTAGGATTAACACTAGAAGCCCCAAAAGGAATTTTACCTAGAAACCCCAAAGTGCGTCAATTGGCACATTATCATGACGACTGCGTTTAGCATGAAATGCAGATGTGAATTAATGTGAAGTTACTTATTTGTTAAATATGTGCAGTATGTGACGTCATTACATGACGTCATCATGTGTTTATTGTTTGTAATGTCGGAGTAAAACTGTAAACAGTGATTGAGATGCGCCACCTTGTGGGAACATGAATTTATACCTAGAAGCCCCAAAGTACGTCAATTGACGCATCAAAGACAATTGAGTGTGTCAATTGACGTACTTTGGGACTTCTAGGTACAAATTCATTTTCCCGCTAGGTGGTGCATCTGTCATTAATTTTCGATGCACATATTTGAACATCTTGACCTTGCTAACAAAGTCATGGAACATGACTGACATGGTTCTAGCAGTGGCGCTGGTATACAACTTTGAAGATGCATTTGCGTCAATTGACGCACTTTGGGACTTCTAGTGTTAAAGGATGGTAGCTTTCCATCTGAAGAAATCACCATCTAATTTGTTCCTTTTATAAAAAGATGAGTTCTCACACAGTTGTACTAGAACATGTCAGCATATATCTTATGCAAGATGGTTTGTTTATATGTTGAGTTCCCTGTGCTCAAATGAAAATCTTGTATGTCACAGACCCCACCTTTTTGAGGATAGAGAGATAGGTGGTATGTGTTTGTAAATTATTTTTGAAATTGAAGTTAGAGTTAAAACTCAAGGGCATATTTGCTAAAGCATGCTAATGGTTAATGTGCACTAAGGGCCCGATTCTGATCTCGATGTTCATCTCCTTTGTACGTCCGGGCTGAGCCGGACGTACAAAGGAGCGATTCTGTTCCCATGGGGCAGTCTAGTCCCACAGGATCAGAATCGCGAACAGGCCTGTACATGCAGGCTGGGATTGCGATTCAGTCCCCACCTGTATGTATAGCCATAGCCCAGCTAACTCAGCCAAGGCTTTTAAATGGAGCCGTGGCGCCATGGTGTCCTGTTGCCATGGCACTGGGGCTCTATTTAAAAGCTGCGATGCGAGCCATTGCTAAAAAATTAATTCCGCACAGCCTGACCCCGATCCGGCCCCCTAAGGCCATGGTCAGGCTGCGGGGTATTAACTTTGCCCCCCCAGCCCCTTCTGTGCCCTAAGTCTGCCAAAAAGGAATGTCCAGGGAAGTTATTCCACCCCAGGGATGGAATAACTTCCCCAGCCATTTCGCTGGCCCTGGACATACAGGGCCGACATTAGAATCGGCCCTGTATGTCCAGGGCTGGCGACCACCCACTGCCCGCCCACTCTCTGCCTCCAGGCCATCTCTTCCCTGTCCCGACTAACTTCATGTCTCAGAATAACCTCCTAAGTGATTAGCGCAGGGCCACGGTAGATGTTACTCCATGTTAAAATCAGCCAGCATAATAAAAATCCCACTGCTAAGCACATGATGGGACAGGACCGGCAGGCTGCAGCAGAGAGCAGGTGTTGACTGAACATTGTCTTAGCGCAGGGGTAATGAACACATATTAAATGTCAGTGTTGGAATTAGCATGGGTGCACTTAATGCCACCTCTGTGGGTGGCATTAAGTGCACCTTTGTAATTTGCAAATGAATTTATAGCATGGTGAAAATGTTTTCTATGTGGCAGCTAAAGGGGCACATGTTGTGCATTGGTTTTGTACTTACCACATGTTAGTTTTACTCTCAATGCGCTGTAAGTGCAAAACCTTACTGCACTTTAGTAAACATACCCCTAAGGAGGCCAATTCAGAACTGGGTGCCTCCAGCCCATCCGGACTTCCAGAATCTGGATGGACTGGAATTGCACCCGATTCTAAACCCGCAGGGGCAACACGTCCCCGTGGGATCAGAATTGGGGGCACTTGGCTTAGATGGGCCGGTCGTACCCCGATTCTGGGCCCCAGATGCCCAGCCTTTTACTTGACTAGCCCAGCCAGGCTCCTGCATGGAGCCGCGGTGTCATGGCACCCAATTGCCATGGCACTGTGGCTCCATGCAGGAGCCACGATCCCCGGTAGACCCCAAAATGATCCTTTTCCTGCTGCCCAACCCCCAATTGGACCTGCCATGGTCAGGGTTGGGCTGTGGGGAACTCCCTACACCCCCTTACCTCCTTTCCCTGCCCAGGGCGAGTGTTGGCTGCCATCTAGGGGGACTTATTCCACCTCTGAGGTGGAATAAGACCCCTGTCCAAATGGCCGACCCCAGATGTACAGGGCTGATCCCGGAATCGGTCCTCTATGTCCGGGGTAGGGGTCACACCTCCGGCCTGCCCTCGCTCCTCCCTCGGCTCACTCCCTCCTGCCCCCGTACAGAGCAACCTGCACATCTCTGCTGTATGTGTGCGGAGCTCTCTGAGTGGAATCGGCACCCTGGAGCTTAGTGGGGATATACATCCAACCCGGATGTATATCCCTGCTAAACGTGGTTTACAATCGCCAACAGGGGCAGACACACCTGCATCCACAGGCTCCAGTATCCAAAGCCTCCTGGAGAGGCAGGATGTTGGGCCCTGCGTGCATCTCCCAATACTAGCACTTACATACCCTAGCAATGCCACCCTAAACCTGGGAATATGGTACACATATATCAAGAGATTGCTATGATTATTGGCAGATAGCAATTCCTAAGTTAAGCACAATCTGCTCATTGAGCTGTATCATACCAACCTCTCTGATGTCTGTGGAGTGCGTTTCAGGTCTGGTGTCTGACAGTGTTCACCACCCTGGGGATTGACCCTAACAGTATTGCGTACCATAACCATGCTTGCACTGTGCCCAGGACTGGTGCGGTCACAAGGGCTGCCAAGAGCCTCTATAGTTGCACAATGCTGGCATAGGTGTGGGAGTGTGTGTCTGTCTATCCAGTGTGTGGTGTCTGCCAACACCTTCCTCAGCCCACACTGCTTGCACTGTTGCCAGTGTAAGCCTGCCAATGTGCATAATGAGGAGCAAGGTATCGTGGGTATAGCCTGGACAGGGTGGCCTGGCCTGGCTGCATCTGCACAGGGCATAGGACAATGGCTCGGACATTGTAGTGCCCGGCCACAACCTGCACGGACAGGGTGGCCACAGCATGTCCTGCTGGGGGGGGGGGTCACTCTCACCCTGACTGAGCAGTGACCACAGCATGGCCAGGTTCCCCCATAGTTCTATATAGTATTTCTCTTAAGTGATATTTATGGGTTCTATTTTTCTGGGGCCCAGTCACTGACAGCTGCTTGGTATGTGTGCTCATATGCCCTCCAAGAACATGGACTAGCTAGCAGACTGTCTGTAGTTAGTATGTGTATGGCTGATACACCTTGCAGGGTGCAGCGGCTGGAGGCTCTCTGGGTTTGCTGCTGGAGAATGTCAGATAGTGGTGGGGGGCAGCTGAGCATTTCCAGGCCTACTGTCTGTCTGCAATTGCCTTATGGATGCGTACAGATCTGCATTGCCTGCCCTGTAGGGTATCTGTTCCCCAGCAAGACTGGGTCGATGGTCCTCTCTACTGCCACCATTGCAGGGATGTAGACTGTGGATCTGTTGGTGGGGGATCCTCTTCCCCACCCTGACCCACAGGGGCGGGTTGGGTGGTGCTCATATAATCCGCTTTAGGGTCTGCATACCACCCTTCACGTATTCTGTGACCATGGCACCCACACAGGATATGCACTCTTCTGGGTGCATCATAGTCCAAAAGGGCTAGACATGACTGGGGAATATGGATGAACACAGGTGTATCCTAGGTGTGTCTGCAAGGACTACCTATCACACATTGACACTGATGAGGACCTGCAGCACAGCCTATTTCAGCCATGCCATGTGCTGCGGACCTGGTGCTGGGCCCCCCACTTCACCCTCAGGGTGAGCACAGGAACCGCATGCTGTCACGGTCTGTAGCTACTCTGTGCCAGTAACACACAAGGTCAGCTCCCCCTACCAGGCCGGGGTGCTATAGTGGCGCATACCCCATCTTGTGATCAGACATAGACTGCTGATCTGCATGTGCAGTACATCATGGGTATGGATGGGTCTACTCTATCCTGATAACCACAGCAGACAGCTTGTGTGGTCACCTGCAGTCTTTCTGTAGCCAGCCAGCAGTGTGTTAGACACTGTAGAGCTGTAGCCCACTGGTTACGTTGATGACTGTGGAGGCAGAGGTTATGGGTTCAATTCCTTGTTGTTCCCTCCTGTCCAGGGCAGATATTTTGCTTGCCTGTGACAGTCATATCTTTGCAGATCTGTGCTGCCAGCCACACAGTACCCTCTCCACAGCTATCAACACTCGTTAAAATATGTTACAAGGCTCCTAATTAGGCACAGTACAAGGCGCCTTATAACGCAGCTTATATGGCGCGTTATAAGGTGCTTTATAAGGCATGTAAGGCACGTAAGGCACGTAGGCACGTGCCTTCTACGGTGCCTTATAACGCGCCTTTTAATGTGCTTCTAACATGCCTTATCTGACACACAGCTTTACTGCTGCCCCGCCCACTCCTTTATATGGGCATCTCTACCTTTACCGCGGAATGACATTACCGCCGTTTAGTAAACATGCCCCTTAGTGTGCATGGATCCACTCCCCGCCCACTCTCCACCCATTGACCCCTTCTCTCCGCCCCTGGGGAGCCTTACTCCACCTTCTGGGGTGCCTTTCTCCTCCCTCTGCGTACCTCACCGCCGCTGGAGACGTTATCGCGCGATACGTGATGTTATCGTGCGATGATTTATCGCCCAATAACATTACGTATTGCGCGATAACATCGCCGCTGCTATGTTAAGACGGTTTAGTAAACATACCCTTTAAGCCTTTTTCGTTTGCATTTAAATTTGTAATTTTTCACTCCCTCCCTCAAGAGCAGAACTAGGACATTTCATACAAAAAAATAAAAGGCTGATTCTCAATGACACAATGATTTATTTGTTACCCTTTTTTCTACCGCCCTTTCCAGAGATAAAGGGTGGTTTAAAAAGAACCAACAAGTTACAGATAACAGTAGAAGGGGTATATCAGCAGAACAACATGAAACTATTTACAGTTAACTATGTACATACTTTAGATGGGCAGATTGCTGGCTTTGTTATGGCAGCTAGAACTGTGGAGCACTGGAAGTATGGGGGTATGAGTCAGCTGTATGTGGGGGATCTTGTGTAGACGGTTGGGATAGCTGAGTGTTCAGACTGTTGGTAGTGTTGCCAAACAGAAAGGTTTTGAGTTCTTTTCTGAACATCTACTCTACAGCACCAGGTGTATTGTGAAGTACAAAACCCTATGAAAGTCAATCAGGATAGAAGAAATCTATCATTCCATAACATAAGAACATAAGATATGCCATACTGGGTCAGACCAAGGTCCATCAAGCCCACTATTCTGTTTCCAACACTGGCCAATCTAGGTCATATGTACCTAGCAGTTTCCCCAAGAGACACAAGTTCCACAATGCTTGTAGAGGATCAAGCATTGATATCTTCGGTCACTTCTTAATAATGGTTTATGGACCTTTCCTCCAGGAACTTGTCCAAACCTTTTTTAAACCCAGCTACACTAACAGCCTTTACTACATCCTCCGGTAACAAATTCCAGAGTTTGATTACATGTTGAGTGAAAAAATATTTTCTTTTATTAGTCTTAAATAGTTTACCCTGTAGCTTCATTGCATGTCCCCTAGTCTTTCTATATTCTGATAAGGTAAACAATCGATCTACGTTTACCCGTTCCACTCCGCATGTCAATATCAATGAGGGCCTACCTAGAAAAAGACAGCTGTAGTCTGTAAATACAGCACTGAGCCCTATAACATCAAACCACCTGGTAGGAAAATTGAACAAGCCAAATTACTACAGACCCCTACACCAAGACTCAGTGCTAACAGAATATCTGACCTCAGTCATATGTGCTAATCACTAATATACTCTCACCAAGTACCAGAACAAATGATCACAAACTGGATATAGAAATACAGTATGTACACAAAAATTAAACTGATACCCCAAGAAGCCAGACTCTGCATGCAGTGCAACACCAGAGAAATAGAGGTGGTGAGATATTACCCACCCCCCTGCTGTTCCAAATGTTAAGCTAGCAGATATAAATTCCAAAACTGACATATTCCAATCGCTAAATTAAAAATACAATTTTTTTTATACCTTTGTTGTCTGGACATTTTTTTTCTAATCATGTTGGTCCTAGTATCTGATTTCTGCTTTCATCTGTCTTTTCTTAATGCTCTCCAGAGTCTGCAGTCCATGTGCCCACTTCCCTCTCCTCCTGTCTTCCTTAATTCCTCCCCTACATCCATCTCTGACTGATCTTGTGTTTTCAGTTTTCTTTTGTTTATTTTTCTGTCTTTCTATCCACTCAGATTTCTTCTTACTATCCAGTCTTCATTCACCCTTTTACTGCATCTACCTACAGCTTTCCATCTCTTCCCCTTACTCTGGCTCGCCCATTCCCCTTCCCTTTATTCCGTAGTCTTTTCCCATCCAGCATCTCCTCTCTCTCTCTCTCTGTGTCTCTCTCGTCCTGCTGCCTGGTATCGAAGGTGATGGCCTCCAGGCCTAAAAACATAAAAGGAAGAGAGAAGACATTCAAGTGGCAGCATTGCAAACATTTTAATATAAGTTTGCTGCTCTGCTTTTATTCTGTTATGTGATCCCACCATGCATTATGGGGGCTTCTTGGGTGGAATTTAAGCCACTGCCTGAAAACTATGCTCAGAACCATAATTACTCCAAAAGTTGAAACTGGCCAGAGCGTGCTCTGGAACTGTCTTGGAGAGGTCTTTCTCTGGTCGTGGCAGGATGACATCTTGGTTCTGGTTATAATTACACTTTGCTGCCCTCACCCATGTTCACTGGACTTCAGGCTCACAATGTAGATTTGAAATTTCTCTGCTGCTTTGTGCCAACTGGTTGTGGGCACAGGGTAGCATTCTTCTGTGTTTGCACTTGTAAAGAATGACATTTGCAGTTTTCCATTGCAGGACAGAGCGAATGTTGACCTTTTTGATTTTTCAGCTAGCATTAGCATTTTTAGAAGCTGTCAGTGGTAGCATCCATCTTACAGTATTTGCAGTAGACGTTAGCATAACTGCAGTTGTCTTCAGCAGTTATGGGCTTGATTTTATAACAGAGTGCCTATGTATCTTCTAAAATAGCCTCCAAGAACCAACCCCGATGACATTCAAATTCAAAAGCACAACATTTCCCCTTGATCTGAAGATAATGTAAATGTGTTCATCTATGCTATGCATCTACTCATGTATTTTATAAAATACGTACATACACCACAGCTCCACCCCCTCTCCACCTAAACTACACCCTTGAGAATGCCTACGCGCAGATCGCATATAGTAGGTGCAATCTTTCTATATGTATACATTTTATGCAAGTATATGGTCGTTTAATTTTATAAAAGCTCCTTTCTGCTTGTAAAAGAGGCTTTACATGGGGCAAAAGCTTTTTAAAGATCACCCTCCACATGTATGCGATGTTTGCCTAGACATAGGTATTATGTGATACAGTGCATTCAGTCTGACTTGACTAGCTGGAGCCTTGATCGCTACTTGAATGGCAAATGTTTTCCTTCCAGAACACAGAGCAGAAGCTCTAATAAAAGTTATCAGGAATCTCAAAAGGAAAACTATTTTTAAGCTCTTTCCCTCACTTCTAGATGGCAGTTATTTATGTATTTAAAAATATTAAGAACATAACATATTCATATGTTCTTATTTACATTCTGCATTATGATATTTTCTAAGCAGATCACAATAAAAACATCAGAGATAATAATTATAGACAGACATAAAAATTCTTTAGTGTTCCAAGAATACTGGGAGGGGTTATCCAGTGGTGGTGTCTAGCACGATTACAGTGGCTAGCCGTCACTGCTGAAACGAACACTCAGATGATCTTTGAAGGTTTCTGGGCCATGCTGTGGGGTCTTATTTGGCCACCAGCATTAGAAACACAGAAACAGAGAAACATGATGGCAAAAAAAGACCACACGGCCTATCTAGTCTGCCCTTCCATATCAACTACAATAATCCTCCTTTTACCCCTAGAGATCCTCTGTGAATTCAGATACTGTCCTCATGTCCACCACGTCCACTGGGGACTATTCCACGCATCTACAACTCTTTCTGTAAAAAAAATATTTTCACATATTACTCCTGAGTCTATTCCCTTTCACCCTCATCCTATGTCCTCTTATAGCAGAGCTTGCTTTGAATCAAAAGAGGCTCTCCTCCTGTGCATTTATGCCATGGAGATATTTAAATGTCTCTATCATATCGCCTCTATCCCGCCTTTCCTCTAAAGTATACATATTAAGATCTTTAAGTCTGTCCTCAAATGCTTCATAATGAAGACCACTAACCATTTTAGTAGCCACCCTCTGCTCCAACTCCAACCTGCTTATATCCTTTTGAAGGTGCGGTCTCCAGAATTGCACACAATACTCCAAATGAGGTCACACCAGATACTTACACAGAGGCACTATCACCTCTTTTTTTCTGCTGGCCATTTCTCTCCTTATGTACCCAAGCATCCTTCTGGCTTTCACAGTCACCTTTTCTACCTATTTAGCTACTTTAAGATCATCAGACACAATTACGCCCAGGTCCTGCTCTTCTTTTGTGGCAGAAGTACTTCACTCCCTACACTGTACAGCTCCTTTGGATTTTTGCAGACCAAATGCATGACCCTGCATTTTTTAGCATTAAATTTCAGCTGCCAAATTCTAGACCATTCTTCAAGCTTAGCTAGATCCCTCCTCATGTTATCTACACTTTCCTAGGTGTCTACTCTATTGCAGATTTTGGTATCATCTGCAAACAAGCAAACCTTACCTGAAAACCCTTCCCAATATCACTAACAAAGATGTTAAACAGAATCAGATCAAGGACAGATCCCCGCAGCACACCACTGGTTACCTTCTTCTCTTCAGAGTGAGCTCTCTTTACCTGTACCCTTTGTTGCCTCCCACTCAACCAATTTCTAACCCTAGAGTCCATCCCTAGGGTGCTCAGTTTGTTTATAAGTCACCTGTTTGGAATGGTGTCAAAGGCTTTACTGAAATCTATATACAGTACACTGCATCTAGGGCTGTCCCTCGGTCCAGCTCCCTGGTCACTCAATCAAAAAAATCAATCAGATTTGTCTGACAAGACCCTTCTCTGGTGAATCCATGCTGCCTTAGATCCTGCAATCCATTATACTCTAGAAATCTCACTATTCTCTCCTTTAGTAGCCTTTCCAATAATTTACTAAC
This sequence comes from Ichthyophis bannanicus, assembly GCA_033557465.1. NCBI lineage: Eukaryota > Metazoa > Chordata > Amphibia > Gymnophiona > Ichthyophiidae > Ichthyophis > Ichthyophis bannanicus. The sequence continues at coordinate 952,073,360 of CM066033.1, read as the reverse complement.
CACAGAGGTTAGACTAACCGGCCTGTAGTTTTCAATGTCATCCTTACGTCCACATTTTGTGTAAAGGAACCACGTGCGCCTTTCTCCAGTCCTCTGGCACCACTCCCGACTCCAAAGAAGCATTGAAAAGGTCAGACAGTGGAGCCACTAGAACGTCTCCAAGGTCTCTCAGTATTCTTGGATGTATGCCATCCGGACCCATGGCCTTGTCTACTTTTAAATTAGCTAATTCCTCATGAACAGTCTTCTGAAAATCGTCCGAGCTCCCCGTCACTTCTGTTCCTATTTGTGGGTGTTTTCTGAGGTCCTTCTCCTGGCATTGAATATCTGGGTTAGCTGCAGAAGCAGGACGCTAACTGGGAAGTGGCAATATTCAGCCACTGCTCAGTTACCTTCTGTGGCGAAAGTTAGGCCTTTCTTTCTGGTGCCTAACTTTCACCGCTTAGCAATAACTGGGCAGTGGCTCAATATCATCTCTGTGCAGTTATCTCTGGGTGCCACCTCCGCTCCTCCCATAGAACATCCCAATGCTAGCCGACAGCACCCGCTTTAATCACATTGAATATCTCCCCATTGTCTGCTACACACTTCCTAAACTTCAAGTACTCATATGGCAGCAACTATGCATGTTACTTCCTTGTGCAGCACCACATGGTCATTTTTCATTGGACCCTGAAATTCCAGTGGGACTAAATAACTCAACCTTCATCGTATTAAGATATGATAAACAGGATTTTGCTTACTTCACTTCTGCATCAACATTCTGCAAGGACTTTGATTCCACAGCTTCAGCATCAGGTCACATTGACCACAAATGGCATCAAATATGTGATGGGAAGTCCACCCTCTGACTTTCTGCATGCACAGATCCTGGCCAGAAAGGACATGTCAAATAAATCTTCTGGAACTAAGAGCAATCTTCAACACCCTTGACCTTTGCAAGTGTCTTCTTGGGAAAGATTAATACAGCATATATTGAGGACTGTCTATGCCTTTTTCCACATTCTGTTAATATCCAAAATATTTGAAAAAAATAAAAGGGGACAGAGCCACAGTAAATGCCCTGGTCCTGGCCCTGTCAAGTCTGGTTCCTTTGTCTATATCAGTTGTTTGTTTAAACACCAATCAAGTTGTCAGAGTGCCTCTAGATTGAGGAAGCGTACTTCACCTGACCATAAGTTCCCTAACTGTAACAGCATGGATATTGATTACCTATTAATAGCTTCTTTCCAAATGTCCCAAGAATGGAAAATATTCCAGCTGGAAGACACTCGACTAGAAGATCTATGGTTGTTTCATAGGGCTTTTAAATGAAGTTGTAGTGGTAGAATTATGCTATTTTAGAAAGAAGTATGATTGTAGTTGATAAAATATGTGAAATGTGGCTGGTAAGATAGTTTTATATTGTTTTTACTAATTATGTTTATTATATTTGTTGCAATATTTTTTACACATGGAGTAAAGAAGTAGCCTAGTGGTAACCCAAAGGCCAGTGTTCAGCTCCTACTAGCACTCCTTATGGCCTTGGGCAATTTGCTTAACTCTCCATTTCCTTTCATCAGGGGTGTGTCCTCAAATATAAAACATATAAAACATAAATCAATATATGTAAATAGCAAAGAAAATACAAATCTTTTATATAATAAAAGATTAAAAGAATAAAACCACATTGATAGATCCAACAAAATTTACAGACCTGAACAAACATGCTGATGTAACAGATAAACATATTTATTTAAAATATGAATTGTCCAATGAATGTCTTTCTCAGTTATAATTTATACATGACAAATATTAATCCATAATTTGAAAGGGATTCATTGATCCTAGCATATTATAGAAACACAGATCAATATATATATCTGTTAAGAAATATATAAATAACCAATCTGTAAAGTTATGTGTTAAGCAGTATCAATGAAAAAACATATATATTGAAATATTTTGATGAAAGAATTATTTTGTAAGTTTTACATAATAAAGAGTTTTTAATGAAGTGGAGAATAAAAAAAAATATTTTTTGTATGAGAATAAAATTAATATTTTTCATAAAAGGAATTTTTGCTGGATCAATGATGCTTGTGAAAAGCCTGGCATATGAAAGATACTGTGGCCCTGAGTCAGGAAGAAGACTAGCAGGGCTATATGTCCCAGTAAGACGTGCAGCCCCACCAGCCATTCTGCCTGAATTACAAGTCACAGTCTCCCACAACAGAAAGACTCTGTGCGGGGAGATGGATATGGGGGCGGCATGGGAGCAGAGCATGGGTGGGACATGGGCGGGACTATCACCTGGATGTACAAGGCCGAATCCGATCATGGCTCTGTATGTCCAGGGAGCACCAGGGGGAAGCATTGCTTATTTCACCTCAGAGATGGAATAAGTGCTAATCCCCCATGCGCCCCAGCCTAGCAGCCCCCTCCAACACAATGGATATAAGGCAGGCACTGCCCCTCCGCCTGATCCCAACCCTGGTGAGCCTGTCAAGGGCCAGGTGGAGGGGAAATCAGATGAGAGGGGGCATCGGGCCATCCACACACAGGTGGGATCTGGGGGCCTGTCCTTTCTGTCTGGAGGACGTCCCCACGGCAGTGGAAGGGTCACAAGGGGCCATCTCCAGGCCCAATCCTGTATGCCGCGGGAACATCTGGTTTCCATGGTGTAAAATCAGGCCAAATGGGCCCTTCCTTCTTGGGGCCGTCCAGATAGCCTGGTCATGTCCCTTCCTGAATCAGGCTCCACATGGGGAAGACTGAGGTTCCTTTTCTCCTTTGATTTAAAATATCTTTAGGTAATTATTTCCAGAGATTATATGGTGAAGATTTGAGGAACATCTTTGGAATGCCTAATCTGTTCTATAGAGGCTTTCTTTATCTGCCTTCTGTTTTCATTAAATTTTCTTTTTCTTTCTTCAAATTTTGTATTGTGGATGCTCCTCCTCTGTTATGGTGGACTATATAAGCCAAGGGATGTAATCTGTAGATTTACTTGATTATTTAGGGGCATGTTTACTAAAGGTTAAAGCATGTTAATTTCATTAATGTGTGTTAAGTGCCTCTGCACCCATAGAAATAAAACGGTTCTGGGCACTTAACATGCGTTAACTTTATTAACACATGTTAATTTTAACGCACGTTACATCCTTTAGTAAACATGCCCATTAGAGTTTTTTTTTAATTTTTGGTTTTTATATGGCATCTCCGCTTTTCTATAACAAGAGTGTTTATCTTGTGATTTTGATGGAACTTATAAAAAAAAGATGTCCTTTCAAATATTGGGCTGTATTTTTCTATGTTTAGAGCAATAGGATGTTATAGCTTGTTTGACCTAACCTTTTTGTTTTTATGCTTTGTAAATAAGTTGATTAAATAATATTGATGCCTTACATTTGTCTTTTCTCTAGATATGTCTGCATTGCTATGGAAGCTTTGGACCAACTGCTGATGGCATGCCACTGTCAAAGCATTAACCTCTTTGTGGAAAGTTTCTTGAAAATGGTGGCCAAACTTTTGGAATCAGAAAAGCCAGATCTTCAGATCTTGGGCACAAATTCTGTAAGGATCAGTTATCACGCACTTTATTCATCCATTCATTCATTCAGCGTATGCTTAATTACTGAGCAATATGGTAATTTTCTGTGGCACTGAATTTAGCGGACAGTAATACACAATATACAACATGGTTTGTATTTTGCCACAGCTGGAGTCTAGAGTGTTGCACACAATGGAAGCTGGCTGCACACAAACACTTTTTAATATGTATAAATCAAAAAATCTGCCTTTCTTAAAACAAACCTCTATGTTAGCATGCAGTAAGGAGAAATTTGATCTTGCCTGCCAATTTCCTTTGCTTGAATCCTGCTAGGCCAATCCAGATATGTAGGTTTAAGTCACCTTGCCAGCAGATGGAAACAGATAACTAGAACTTTTCAGTGATTTCATTACTGCTATAGGGAGTGGTACAGTTAAGGCACTTGTCAATACATTGATGTGAAAGCTAAGGACAAACATAACAAAATATGCAAAAACAGATGGCAGATTTCTAATGCCTGAGCTCAACGTCATTAGTTCCTCTTTTAATATTACTTTCATTCTGGACAAAAAGAGGAAGGGTACGGCCTAATCCTACTCCGTGGAATAGCGTTTCCTTTTTCACTTGGGTCCGATGGACTCTTTTCTTTGCCATGGAGCCAGCCCCCACTTTTTTTTCCCAGAGATCAGCTATTGCAAATGTCACTGGTAGAAGGATGGTCAGCCTACCCCTTGGCTGTTGAAGTCAGTTTAAGCCCTGAGGACCGAAGGCAGCCCCGGATCCTGCAACAATAATGATGGTGATCGAGGAGGCCATGCAACTAGAAGCACAACCAAATGATACCGAGTCATTCGCTCCTGCCAGAGTGGCAGTCAAAGGTGGGGCTGTAGTGACTTCTTGTGCTTCTTTGCTTCAGGTTTGTTTACTGTGGGAACCATTAGTAGAGAATCTGTGGTTCAGCCATCTGATTTAACAATGTTGGAAATATCTAAATTTTAAGAACATTACTTTAGAAAATATATGATTAGTAATAGATAGCTTGGGTAAGGCCTTTTCTGAGCAATTCAAGCTTGTTGCAACTCAGGTCTCTAATCTTTCTAATACTGTTTCCTCACAAGCAATAGATATTACTAATTTTAAAACTACTTTGGAAGCTATGTTCAAGGCGAAGGTTTCTTGGTGAAAGATGATATAATTAATCATAAGTAACTTCCAGAAGAATATGAAAAATATTTCCAAGATGAGAAATCTTTGATTTATTAACTTTCCCAAAATGCTAGTAATATCTGCAAAAGAAATGCTTAAAAGATATATGAGTGAGATTCTGAAAATTCTTCTGATTCATTGCCATCTGTTGCTTGGGCTTATTATATTCCATTACCTAAGAACGAGACACAGAGGGCTGACTAGATAGAGGCCTCTCAAATCTCCTCAGACAGCTTGGATTTAATTATCTTCCTGGAGCCATCTAGGGAGGAGGTAATTTTAGCTACTATGATTGCAACTTTTAAATTTGAATCTAATCAGGGCTTAGACCTAAGGCTATATTTTAGACATACACTAGGCAGGAGCTGTTGTATAACATCATGTTAATTATTTTAACCTGGGATAGCAAGATCCATTTAAAAAAGGAGGAAGCAATTCCTCCTAAGAGTCCCCAAGAATGGTGTAGCTTTTCCCTAAGTTCCCATGCAAGTACAGTGTTAAATATAAAAATTCTAAGTAGGTTGTTTTCGATCCACCACCTTTATCACTTTTTAAGTGATACGTGTGCCCTGTCTATAGAAAAAAGGAGGTGATAGTGCCTCTGTATAAGTTTCTGTTACAACCTCATCTGGAGACCACACCTTCAAAAAGATATAAACAGGATGGAGTTGGTGCAGAGGTGGCTACTAAATGTGCTGTTCATTATAAAGCATATGGGGACAGACTTAAAGATCTTAATACATATACATTAAAGGAAGGACGGGATAGAGGAGATATGATAGAGATGTTTAAATGCCTCCATGGCATAAATGCACAAGAGGAGAGCTTCTTTCGATTAAAAGCAAGCTCTACTGCGAGGGCACATAGGATGAGGGTGAAAGGAAATAGACTCAGGAGTAATATGCATAAAAAGTTCTCTTTTTTTCGCTTTTTTAAAATGTATTTTTAAATACACTTTCCTAAAGATAAGTGAACAGAAACAAGGAAATATTCAATATGGGGGAAAAACCCTGAAGGGGTTTCTCTGTAAATAGTTAATCCTGTTATCCAAGTTGAGCATCCTGTTATATGTAATTACGGTGTTACCCCCATCGTAAACCACCCACGTTGTATGTAAACCGCACTGATGTGGAAGAGCGCGGTATATAAGAGAAATAAATAAATAAATAAATAAGGGAAAATGAAACACAAATCTGCTATACAATGTTAGCCCACAATAAAGGAAAAAGATCCAAGAATCAGGAAAATCTAGTAGAATACAAAATTAAGACCAAAAAAACGGAAAATGGAAAATAAAACAAAGGATATTATAATGCCTCTGTATCGTTCCAAAGTGCAACCGCACCTTGAATATTGTGTGCAGTTCTGGCCGCCGTATCTTAAAAAGGATATAGTGTTATTAGAAAAGGTTCAGAGAAGAGCACCAAAGTCGTAAAGGGGATGGAAGGATACCCCTATGAAGAAAGGCTAAAAAGGTTAGGGACCTTTAACCTGGAAAAGAGACGGCTGAGGGGAGATATGATAGAAGTCTATAAATTAATGAACGGATAAACGTAGATCGATTGTTTACATTATCAGAATATAGAAAGACTAGAGGACATGCAATGAAGCTACAGGGTAAACTATTTAAGAGAAATAAGAGAAAATATTTTTTCACTCAACGTATAATCAAACTCTGGAATTTGTTATCAGAGGATGTAGTAAAAGCTGTTAGTGTAGCTGGGTTTTAAAAAGGTTTGGACAAGTTCCTGGAGGAAAGGTTCATAAACCATTATTAAAAAGGGACCCAGGATATCAATGCTTGACCCAATACAAGCATTGCGGAACCTGTGTCTTTTGGGGAAACTGCTTGGTACGTAGAATGAAAATACAATTTGAATCTTAATGTAAAGAAGACAAAGATCATGACAACTGGCATAATCAACAGTTTCAACGTCGAAGGAGAAGAAATTGAAATCGTGAATAACTTTAACCTACTTGGATCAACTATCAATAAAAAAGCAACAAGCAGTCAAGAAATCAGACGACGCATTGCTCTTGGCAGAATGGCTATGAAAGACCTAGGAAAGATTCTCAAGAGCAGAGATGTCTCTCTCCATACAAAGATTCGACTTGTTCAGGCCATGGTATTTTCAATAACATCATATGGATGTGAAAGCTGGACAGTGAAAAAGATAGACAGGAAGAAAATTGATGCCTTTGAATTATGGTGCTGGCGGCGAATACTGTGTATACCATGGACTGCCCGAAGAAGTGGGAAGAGAATGAGACAGTTGGGTATATGAATGGGGGAGGGGAGAAAGAAGACGAGAAGATGAGAAGATGAGTGTCAGTAAAGGGAAAGATGGGAGTAGAGGTGTGTAGGTATTGGCAAAGAGAGAATTTGAAAAGAAGCTTGCCATGGAAGCAAAAGCGCATAATAAAAACTTTTTCAAGTACATTCATAGCAAAACATCAGTGAGTGAGCCAGTTGGACCATTAGATGATAGAGGAGCAAAAAGGGCACTAAGAGAGGACAAGGCCATGGCAGAGAGACTGAATTCTTTGATTCAGTCTTTACTGAAGAAAATGAGGAAATTTACCCATGCCAGAAATAATATTTATATGTCATGTATCAGAGGAATTGAAACAAATCTCGATAAATTGGGAAGATGTCATACTGTACAGCTATTTGATAAACTAAGAAACAGCAAATCATCTGGACCAGATGGCATATATCCCAGGGTGCTGAAAAAACTGGAATAGGAGATTGCAGATCTACTTTTGGTAATCTGTAAACTATCCTTAACATCATCTATAGTACCTGAGGATTGGAGAATGGCTAATGTAACGCCATTCTCCAATCCTCAGGTACTACAGATGATGTAACGCCCTCTCACTTGGTTTGCAGCTTGTTGTGCTGTGAGGGCTTGCGTGCAAAAGTGATGCTGAGAGCTAAACTATCGGTAGTTTAACTACTGGCAGGGTCTCCCAAGATGGACAGGTCTCAGCTGAGGTGCCAGACCAAGACAAACCACCCATCTGGGCAACAGCAGAATGGGATAGTGTTGACGGCGGAGAATCACATTTTTGTGACAACGGCAACAACACCAAATTTAAATTGCGCGGAAGAAAGGCCCGGCAATCTACTTCTGTATCTTGCCATGAAAACCCAATGGATAGTTACAACAAAACAAATTGTGCTATGGTGCTGGAAGATGAGACCCCCAGGTCGGAAGGCACTCAACTAGCTACTGGGGAAGAGCTGAAGACTTTTCAGAGTAAAGCCAGCATTTATGATGTGGTTGGATCAAAGCCCTCGGGAAGTCTGACTGCTGATGTAGCTGCGCATGAAATGAGAGTCAGAAGCTGTAAAGATGTCTTACGCATTGGAACATGGAACATACGAAGCATGAACCAAGGGAAGTTGGAGGTGGTCAAGAATGAAACGGAATGTGTACAACTTGATCTGTTGGGTGTCAGCGAACTGAAATGGACTGGCATCGGGCACTTTGCATCAGATGATCACATGGTCTACTATGCTGGAAATGAAAGACAAAGAAGAAATGGTGTTGCATTTATAATAAAGAAGAAACTTGCAAGAACTGTAATGAAATACAATGCAGTCAGCGAACGCTTAATCTCTATTCGTCTACGAGGATTGCCTATCAACACAACTATAATTCAAGTATATGCCCCAACAACAGCTGCAGAATAGAATGAAATTGAAGAGTTCTATGAACAAGTACAAGCTGAAATTGACAGAACATGCAAACAGGATATCCTGATAGTCTTGGGTGACTGGAACGCAAAAGTTGGCAACAAAGAAGAAGGCAAAGTAGTTGGAAAATATGGACTTGGCAACAGACATGAAGCTGGAGAAAGACTGATAGAATTCTGCAAGACCAATGATTTATTCATCTCAAACACATTCTTCCAGCAACACAAGCGGCGACTGTACGAGATACACATGGGCTTCACCCAATGGATTGTATAAAAATCAAATTGACTACATCTGTGGAAGTCAACGATGGAAAAGTTCTATAACATCAGCAAAAACAAAACCTGGAGCTGACTGTGGTACAGATCATCAACTACTAGTATGCAAACTCAAACTAAAGTTGAAAAAGAGCAATCCACTCATGAATGCAGCAAAATATGACCTTGAGAATATACCACTGGAATTTAAACACAGCCTGCAAAATCGATTTGCTGCTTTAGATACAAATGACAGAGCTCCGGAAGAGTTATGGAATGACATCAAGAAGGTTGTGTTGGAAGAAAGCGAGAAGTCTCTACAAAAGGTAAAAAAGCAAAAGCGGCCAAAATGGATGACGGAAGAAACTCTGAAAATTGCCCAGAGACACAGAGAAGCTAAAGCCAGAGGAGAAAGAACTCAACAGAGGAGAAAGAACTCAACAGAGATTTCCAACATGCAGCAAGACAGGACAAGGAAAAGTACTACAATGACACTTGCAAGGAAATAGAAGCAGAAACTATTAGAGGAAGAACAAGATCCGCTTTCCTAAAGCTACGAGAGTTAAAGAAAAAGTTCCAGCCTCGAATTGGAATGTTACAAGATGCTCAAGGTTCTATGTTGAATGATGCTGAGAAGATCAAGAAAAGGTGGAAGGAATACACAGAGTTTTTATATGATAAAGCTCAAGTGGACCAACAGCCGTTTCAACCTGTACCTTATGATCGGGAACCATTGGTGATGAAAGAAGAAGTTGAAACAGCATTGAAAGCCTTATCAAAGAACAAAGCACCAGGCATTGATAGCATTCCTATAGAAGCATTGCAGCAATCTGATGCAGCTGTTACCATACTTACAAGGCTCTGCCAAGAAATATGGAAGACAACATCATGGCCAACTGACTGGAAAAGATCTGTGTTTATACCAATACTAAAGAAAGGTGATCCAACTGACTGTGGAAAGTATTGAACAATCGCTCTGATCCCACATGCCAGCAAGATTTTACTGAAGATTATTCAAAAGAGACTACAACCATATCTGGAACAAGAACTACCTGAAGTGCAAGCAGGGTTCAGGAAAGGGCGAGGAACGAGAGACATCATTGCGGATGTGAGATGGATCCTTGAAAAGACTAAAGAATACCAAAAGGATATCTATTTGTGCTTTATTGACTATAGCAAGGCTTTTGACTGTGTAAACCATGAGAAACTCTGGGCCACATTAAGAAGCATGGGTATACCAGAACACCTGATCGTACTCTTGCACAATCTGTACATTAATCAAGAAGCAACAGTTCGAACGGAACAGGGAGAAACAGAATGGTCTAAAATAAGCAAAGGTGTAAGACAGGGCTGCATACTTTCCCCTACTTGTTTAATTTATATGCAGAACAAATCATCAGAGAAGCAGGATTGTATGAAGACAACAGAGGTGTGAAGATTGGTGGAAGACTCATCAACAACCTTCACTATGCTGATGATACTACATTACTGGCTGAAAGTGAAGATGATCTGAAACATTTGCTTTTCACAATCAAAGAACATAATCTCAAAATGGGCCTGCACCTTAATGTAAAGAAGACAAAGATCATGCCAATGGCATAATCATTGTTGAAGGAGAAGAAATTGAAATTGTGAACAACTTTAACCTACTTGGATCAACTATCAATAAAGAAGGAACAAGCAGTCAAGAAATCAAACGACGCATTGTTCTTGGCAGAATGGCTATGAAAGACCTAGATAAGATTCTCAAGAGCAGAGATGTCTCTCTCCATACAAAGATTCGACTTGTTCAAGCCATGGTATTTTCAATAACATCATATGGATGTGAAAGCTGGACAGTGAAAAAGACAGACAGGAAGAAAATTGATGCCTTTGAATTATGGTGCTGGCGGCGAATACTGTGTATACCATGGACTGCCCGAAGAACAAACCAGTCGGTACTAGAGGAGATCAAACCTAAACTTTCTTTAGAAGCTCAGATGACAAGACTTCGACTTTCATACTTTGGACACATCATGCGAAGAGAGATCATTAGAGAAAGACATCATGCTTGGCAAGATAGAAGGTCAACGCAAAAGAGGAAGGCCAGCAATGAGATGGATCGATACAATAACAGCAGCTACAGGTACCAGTCTGTCAACAATGAGCCGCCTGACTGAAGACTGAACACAATTTAGGATAGCTATCCAGAGGGTCGCCATGAGTCAACTCCGACTCGACGGCACTTAACAACAACAACAACAATGTAACGCCAGGTTTTAAAAAGGGTTCCAGGGTTGATCCAAGAAACTATAGATGCTTGACCTCTGTACAGGGCAAAATGGTAGAAACCATTCAAAAGAACAAAATTACTGAATATATGGATAGTCATGGCTTAATGGCAGGAAGCCAACATGGATTTAGCTAAGGAAAATCTTGTCTCATTGTTACATCTTGTTATATTTTTTCGAAGATCGGAATAAACAGGTAGATAAAGATGAGCCAGTTGATATAGTATATCTGGGTTTTCAGAAAACGTTTGACAAGAGAGACTCATGACGAAATTAAAAAGTCATGGGATAGTGGTTGGGGCAAGGTACTTTGGGCCGGAAGGTCGGGGGTTCAAATCCCACTAGAGGACAGCAACCTTGGGCCGGAAGGACTGGGGTTTCTAGTCCCACAGGTGCTCATTGTGGTCTTGGGCAAGCCACTTAACCCTCCATAGCCCATGTTCCCTGTAAAATAGTTCTCTGTGTGCTGTGCTTTCCTGTCTAATCAATGTGTTCATACCTCAAAAAAAAAAACAAAAAACAATTTTCCTGTCATGATTTGACAATTTCCAATCTGTAATCAAACCGCTGCTGATCGTTGGAAGTAGCAGTATACAAATGTATACTAAATAAATAAAAAATAAAATAAAAAAAATAAAATAAAATAGAAGGCAATGTACCATTGTGGTTTAGGAACTAGTTAAAAGATAGAAAACAAAAAGTAGGGCTAAATGGACAATCTTCTCAAAGGAGAAAGGTGAATAGTGAAATACCCCAGGGGATCTGTACTGGGCCCGCTGCTTTTTAACATATTTAGAAATGAGCTGAAAATGGGAGTGAGGTGATCAAATTTGCAGATGACACCAAATTATTCAAAGTTGTTAAAACACAAGAGGATTGTGAAAATTTGCAAGAGGACTTGAAAAATTGGGAGACTGGGCTTCCAAATGGCACATGAAATTTAATGTGGACAAGTGCAAAGCTATGCACTTAGGAAAGAACAACCTAAACTACAGTTACACAAGGCAAGGTTCCACATTAGTGATTTCCATTCAGGAAAAGGATCTGGGCATCACCTTGGATTGTACATTGAAATCTTCTGCCCGGTGTGCAGCCGTCGCCAAGAAAGAAAATTGAATGCTAGGACTCATAAGGAAAGAAATAGAAAATAAAACCAAGGCTATTATAGTGCCTCTGTATCTCTCCATGGTGTGTCTGCACCTTGAAAATTGTGTGCAGTTCTGGAGCCGTATCTTAAAAAGGATAAAGCAGAATTGGAAAATGTACAGAGAACAGCGACCAAAATGGTAAAAGGGATAGAAGGATATTCCTATGAGGACAGGCTTAAGAGGTTAAAGCTCTTCAATTTGGAAAATAGACGACTGAGGGGAGATATGATAGAGGTCTATAAAATAATGAATGGAGTGGAACGGGTAAATGTATATTGTTTGTTTACTCCTTCAAAAAGTAGAAAGATTAGGGTACATGCAATGAAGTTACAATGTTGCACATTTAAGTATAATTGGAGAAAATATTTTTTAACTCAAAAGGTAATCAAACTCTGGAATTTGTTACCAGAGGATGTAGTAAAAGCTATTATTGTAGCTGCGTTCAAAATAGGTTTGGATGAGTTCCTGGAGGAAAAGTCCATAAACCTATTAAAGAGGAATGGGGAAATCCATTGCTTACCGTGTGACAAGCAGAATGGAATGTTGGGAACCCAATAGGTACTTGAGACGTGGAATGGACACTGTTGGAAACAGGATACTGGAATTGATGGATCCTTGGTCTGACCCAGTATGGCATATCTTATGTTCTTATATGGGAGTTTATGCATGGGGAGAGGCATTGTGGACAGACAGCATTAAAGGTCTTATTGGAATTAGAGGGATGAAGAAAAGACTTGGGAGTTGGGGAGAAAGAATTGAGGAAGAAAAAGCAGGTGTAATTTCAAACCTAGGGGAGGGATTAGGCCTTATCATGGGGGAATTCTTTGCCAAAAATAATATATAAAATATGAAGAATTTTAAAATATGAGCAAAATTGTACTTTTTTGTGCAGAATTTCCCAGGAATAAAGTAGACAATGCTGTACGCACCAAGCACCATCCCTACACTGTGTGCCTGTCTGCACCTGCAGTACAGAGCAGAGAGAGAGAGAGAGCTGCAAGCTACAGCTCACTTCATTATGGCCAGCTCAGGCAGAGAAGGCAATTGGCAAAGACACCTCCTGCCCATCCCAGCCGCAAGCAGAGCACAGTGCAAATACATTCCTAGGAGATCCGAGGAGTGCAGTGGAGTGGTGACAAGAGTTAGGGCACAATGAGCACAGCATCTGCCATGTGTCCTGCCCTGAACAGGCTTGTCATCGTCCACAAGCAACTAGCACAATTGCCATACTCAGTGGCACACAGCCAGGATTCCAGACTCCGACCTACTCCACGTCTGCCTTCACTCCCTGAGTAGACTACGGTTCAGTACCCACTTGCCCAGGCTAGTAGTGGACACGGAGCACAGGTTAGGAATCAGGAGACTGGACAGATTTCCAGACCTCCAACACATTCACCCAATCAGGGACTGGACAGGTCACTAACTAGGCCATTGCCATTTCACCAGATAAAGTGAATAAAGATAGCTGGGATGGGAGACTGGGTGAGTGAGTGAGTGAGTGAACAAGAAAGAACTAAGAAACCGGGCTGCATAAGTGGAGAGAGGGCAGTCATGATGACTGGGGCAGGGGATCATGGGATGGCCATAAGTGGCAACTGGGTCATTGATATTGGAGGGGATAAAAAGCAGAAGAAAAAACTCTCATCCCCACTCCACTCCTCATCCATTTTCTTTTGCATTTCATTACTCAGTATCCTATGGGAGTTCCTGGAAAAACAACGGGAAAGAGAGGAGGTTGGGAAGTAAATAAGTACAAGAGATAGGAAGGCTGGGGGGAGAGAGTGACTGCTGACTGTGATTCGGGATGGGGAGGGTTTAAGAGAGAGTCAAGCCTCCACCCTCATCCCGCAGCCAGCAGCTAGCAGAGAGTACCTGCTAGTGCCTGGGGAATGGGGAGGGGGACTTGAGAGTTTTTTACATTTTTGAATTTCCAGTCTGTATTTTATTTGAGTACTGTAGTTTAGAAATTTGTTAAATGAAAAAAATACATTGTTTAAAAACGTGTTGTGATTTTAGTGTGATTTGGACCATTATGGAAACAAAATCCATAGGGCCACTATGTTCCTGCAACCCGCCCCTTACCCCACTCCATGTAGATTTCTTCTCTATTTTATTTATTTATTTATTTATTTAACAAGAACTTATATACCGCAGCTTCCAGAGATCAGCTGCGGTTCACAAATAACAACCGTCAACAAAGCATAGTTTGTTTTACATGTAACATCATATAACTATAAACAATGTAAAGTAAACATAAATTGTTAAACTGAATAGCACAGAACAGTGCAACACTATATACATTATATACATATACACATTATGTGGAATATAATCGTAGAGAGAGGTACAGATTCAGATAGGGAGGGTTTTCTTTTATGTTGTAGTGAGATGTCAGACAGAATTGGTTAGCCTTTATCTAATTCTTTTGAGTGCTGGTCTTTATTATTATTATTCTCTATGTCCTCCCCACCCTCCTCCCCCCCATATAAGTCTCACTCTCCCTGTCTAATGTAGGATTTGATTATTGCCACTCCCATCCTAGCCCATGTACGTTTCCTCTCTGTATTCCCTCAAGTAGGTCTCCTCGCTACCAGGTCCTCCCCCCAATTAAAGTTTTTCTTTTCTACCCATGCTGCAGAAGCTGTATTACTTACTAACATATCTGTCTGCCTCTCTGGCCGGCAGGAGGAATGTCCCTCAATAGCATGTCAGTTTCCTCTGCCAGGTAGCACAAACAGGCGAGATAGTTAAAACAGGCCTTTATTAACATAGTAACATAGTAAATGACGGCAGATAAAGACCAGCATGGTCCATCTAGTCTGCCTAGCACGATGGCAAGAGTAGGTGCACCTGCCGCTCCATGCAGGCCACCCCTCCCCACATCCCTGTTTAGGGGTGAACCCACCACTCCATGCAGGATACCCCTATTTGTTGAGAAATTAGATGGTTCAGTTTATTTTGATTTTATCCTTTTGTTGTAAAGGGATCCACTGTGTCTGACTTAACCCTGCAGGGTACGGCAGATAATATGGAGCTGTTAGCATATCTCAAGACATGAAGTGAACTACGTCATGTTATCTGCCATGTGGTCAATGTGTGGTAAAGAATCTTTCTGCATTATCTGAAGGGCATTAACATAGAGATTTTGTAGTTGCTGCACTTTAATTTTGGCAATTTATAGTAACATAGTAAAGGTCGGTAGATAAAGTCCTGCATGGTCTGACCAATCTGCCCAGTGAAGTGGTGAGGATTGTACCTGTCGCTCCATGCAGGTTACATGCCTCAGTTCCTTTATTTAGGGTTGTACCCGCCCCTCAGTGCAGGTTAGCCCTCTGTGCCTTTGTTTAGGTTCATAAATTACTCCTCTCTATTTTTTAAGGCTTAAACCTTATTTAAGTTTGCTTTGATTCTCTCCTCTTGCTATAAAGTGGTCCTCTGTGTCTGTCCGATGTCTTTTTGAATTCTGTCACTGTTTTTGCCCCATCACCTCCCCTGGGAGGGCATTTCAGGCCTCTACCATCCTGTCCATGAAAAAGTAACATTGCTTCCTTTTCGTCCCTCTAGTCCAGTCCCGGAACCTCTGAGTTAAGTACCTCTTCCAGCAGCTTTGGAGACTGAAACACGTCATTGCTTTGATGACACTGGTATAAGTAGGCAAGGACCACCTCTCCACTCCAGTAGTTTCATTCTCCAAGCAGCTGGAGAAGGTAGTGAGCCTGGAGTTCTGGGCTCACTTAGTGACAAATAAGCAGAGGCATTGTTAAATTTTGAATTTTTTTTTTGAATTTTGAATTTAATTTGTCTTTTTGATTTAAGCTAGGTTGTTTGTAGTAAGGGTGAAAGAGGGAACAAGTTGCTGCAGAAGGCAGGTTGTTGTTTACTCCTCCTCTCCTCCTCCCCCCCACCTCCTCTCTGTCACGGAGAAAGCGAGCTACGGGGTAAGATCCAGCGAGAAGAGCCTCCCTGCTCCCGATCTCGCGTTAACGGGTGAGGAGCAGGTGACAGGCGCAGCCGGTGGCATTTTGGTGAGGGGGCTGAGCGCTGCATGCTGAGCGGGAGGAGAGTTTTTAGAAGCGCGGCGTGTTTCCGCTCCAGAGCCGAAGCTGCCGATTCGGCTGAGCTCCGGGGTTGGATTGAGGCCCCCGGAGCATCGGGAGACCACGGTAAGTCTCTATTTTGATCTGTTTGGGTATAGGATTTAGTGCAGGGAGCCGGGGAGCCGGGATCGTGCATTCTCACGGGGTTTGTGTCAGATCGCCTGGCTGCATGGCATTTTGAGCAGGAAAGCGTGAGGAGAGTTTTTAGAAGGCCTGGCCGCATGGTGTTCCCGCGGGAAGCATGAGGAGAGATTGTTGGCCTTTTTTCCTCTCAGTGGTCACACAGGACTCTGTGGAGAAGCGGCACTTGTCTCCCGGGGGGTTCTTTGAGCTCCATTTTCAGGGGAGGCTTAGGCTGAGGCTGACAGCCGAGTTTAAAAAAAAAAAAAAGACACAAAACCCAGAGAGGTGCGAGGCTGTGGTTATTTAGCTCCATTGGGGCTGGACTTTGTTTTTGGCAGGCCTTGCTCTCTGGGGTAGCATGCCGGCTAGGCCTCGTTGCTTAGTCTGTGGCACAAGGCGCGGTTCGTCTCAGAGACGGGAGTGTGCAGAGGCTGTACTAGCGAGGCGACTTTGATGGAGAAGGTTCTGGAGGGGGGGACAGGAGGACAGGGATTGGTTTCCCAGGGTCAGGATGAAGCCCTATCCCCATCTCTTGTCCCCTCGGAGCTGGTAGCTGGACCATCCACGGCGGTGGGACCTTCTCCTCCGCTGGGACAGGGTCAGGCTCCTTTGCTCCTTTGCTCCCTCCGGATTTCTTTTTGCTAATGCAGCAGGCATTTTCTTTACTGCAGCCCAGAATGACTGCCCTTCCAGCTGGCGCATGGAGCAAGAAGTGCCTGGGGAGTCCGCTGCAGCCAGAGAGTGGTGGTACCCCGGTCAAAAGGGGTAAGGTGATGGAAGCAGATTGGCTGACGTCCGCGGCCCTGGAGGATCTGGAGGCTGGGGAAGGTGGTCTAGAGGAAGATTCGGTAGAGGAGTTAGAAGAGGGGGAGCTGCCTGATTCGGAACAGCAGGCTAGAGTAGTCAGGGTGTTTACGTGAGAAGAGTTGCCAGCGCTGATTATAGAAACCCTCAAGGCTCTAAACATGCCATCGACGGTTCCAGCAGCGGATGAGGCGTTGGAGGATCCATTGTTGCAGGCCGTGTGTACGACACAACGGATGTTTCCCATTCACAAGGTATTTAGGAACATGATTCAGGAGGAGTGGGATTTGCCCGAGTTGGCCCTGAAGGGATCTAGGGCGATAGCTCGACTCTATCTGCTGTCAGACCAGGATAGGGATCTTTTTTGATCGCCAAAGATCGATGCAGCAATGTCGGCTGTTATGAAGAAGACAACGATTCCAGTTGAGGGGTTGGCGGCACTTAACTATGGCCAGGATAGGAAGCTCGATACGTTGTTGAAACAGGTATTTGATATAAGCGCCCTTTCAATGCAGGCCTCTATTTCTGGATCGTGGGTGGCGAGAGCCTGTCTTCGTTGGTCTCAGCGGCTACAGGTGGATCAGGTGGGAGAGCAGGTAGATGAGGTGTCTCGTCTAGAGTCAGGGACCGCTTATTTGGCATATATTCATTATGACCTGATCCAGGGGCTTGCAAAGAGTATGTCTTCAGTAGTAGAAGCCCGGCGATATTTGTGGTTGCTCAACTGGTCGGCAGACAGTTCTTCAAAGGCCCGACTTAGCAAGCTTCCTTTTAGGGGGAAGCTTTTGTTCGCAGAAGATCTGGACAAGTTAGTCAAGGATCTGGGTGAGTCTAAAGGGGGTCGGTTGCCTGAAGACAAACCAAAACCAGGCCATCCTAGTCCGGTTCCTAAAAGGGCGCAGAGAGAGTTTCATAGGTTTCGTTCCTCCCGCTTTGGGCAGTTTCAACGGGGAAGGTTTCCAGCACGAGGCCAGGGTTTTCGGGGGCAGGTAGAGGTTTTGCGTCCATCTCGTCCTCGAACTTTAAGAAGCCACAATGAGATAAGGGGGACTCAGGTGGGGTGTGAGCCTGTAGGGGGGTGACTACGGGATTTTTACCCTGCCTGGGTCCAAATAACGTCGGACCAGTGGGTGTTGGAGGTCACTCGAGAGGGCTACGCTCTGGAGCTCCAACAACCAGTGGTAGACTCATTTGTCCAGTCTCCTTGCAGGGCACTGCCCAAGTGTCGGGCGGTTCAAGAGACGCTTCAAAGACTACTGTAGCTCAAGGCAGTGGTGCCGGTCCCGTCGGAGCAGTACGGGTAAGGTCAGTACTCCATTTATTTCGTAGTGCTAAAGAAAGACGGCGTGTTCCGGCCAATTCTAGATTTAAAAAGTGTAAATCGGTGCCTCCGAGTGTCTCATTTCCATATGGAGACACTGTGTTCTGTGATTGTGGCAGTCTGTAAGGGAGAGTTCCTTACGTCGCTGGATCTCACGGAAGCCTATTTACATATTCCCATACGGCAGGAGCATCAACAGTTTCTTCAGTTTGTGGTGCCCATGGGGCATTTTCAATTCCGAGCCTTGCCGTTTGGCCTAGCGACGGCGCCAAGGACTTTCACCAAGGTTATGGTGGTGGTGGCGGCGGCTCTCTGGAAAGAAGGAGTGTTGGTACACTCATATTTGGACGACTGGTTGATTTGGGCGAAGTCCAAAGACGAGAGCGAAAAGGCCACAACCCGGGTAGTGTAGTTCCTACAGAGCCTGGGTTGGGTGGTCAACTTCTCCAAGAGCAAACTGGTTCCATCGCAGTCCCTTGAGTATCTGGGGGCGCGGTTCGATATAGCGCAGGGGAAAGTTTTTCTTCGGTTTTGCGGGCGCAGGGATTAAGAGCGCTCATTCAAGGATTATTGTTCCGAAGGACCCCCATGGCTTGGCAATATCTACAATTGCTCGGAACGATGGCAGCCACGATCAAAGTGGTGCTGTGGGCCAGAGCTCACATGAGACCATTGCAAAGAGCTCTTTTTCGGCGCTGGTCACACCAGTCAGACTCACTGTCTCAGCGGCTGACCTGTCTTTGGTGGTTACGGCCGGAGAACTTGGAGATGGGAATGCCCTTGGAGGCCCCGGCCTGGAGGCCTTTAACGATGGATGCAAGTCTAACGGGCTGGGGGGTGCATTTCGAAGGAAGGTTTGCGCAGGGGCAATGGTCGATGCTAGAAAAGGAGTGGTCCATCAACAGGTTGGAAATGAGAGCGGAGTATTTGACCTTGCTAGAGTTCCAGTCGTGGCTGAGTCAGTCGGCAGTTCAGGTGCTTTCCGACAATGCGACCACAGTAGCCTACATCAATCAGCAGGGCAGCGCGGGAAGTGCGGCGTTAGAGTCAGAGGCAAGTCAGTTGTTGAACTGGGACAAACTAAATCTACTGGCCTAGTCGGCTCAACATGTAGTGGGAGTGGACAATGTCGAGGCGGATTATTTGAGTCGGCGCAAGGTGGATCCAGGAGAGTGGATGCTTCACCCGGATGTGTTTGCCCTAATCGCAAGGCGCTGGGGGACGCCGATTATGGATCTAATGGCAATGTTCGAGTCCATGAAGGCAGGCCGGTTTTAAAGCAGAAGGCGAGAAAGGATGTCGAAAGGTCTCGATGCGTTGATGCAGAGGTGGCCAGTCGACGGTCTCGTATATGTCTTTTCACCTTGGGCGCTAATCGGACGGGTGGTGCAGCGTAAAGAACGACATCGGGGTCTAGTAATCCTGGTGTCACCGGACTGGCCAAGGAGACCATGGTAAGCGGATATGGTTCGTCTGCTAGTAAACAGTCCATGGCAGCTTCCGCTGTGGGAGGACCTGCTGGTTCAGGGACTGCTACGCATGCCACAGGTGAGTCGGTTCTCGCTTACAGCCTGGCTCTTGAAAGGGCAAGGATGACAGCCAAGGGTTATTCAGCGGCAGTCATTTCTACGTTGCTGAAGGCGAGACGGAGATCTACGTCGTTAGCGTATGTGCAGGTCTGGCGCATTTTTGAGGCATGGTGTGTGGACAGACTGGTGCGACCCTCTGCGGCGTCTATATCACAGATCCTGTTGTTTTTGCAGGAAGGCTTCGAGAAGGGGCTGGCGGCCAGTTCTTTGAGAGTTCAACTGGCGGCGTTATCTTGTTACTGAGGTAAGATTCAAGAAGAACTGTTGGGGGCGCATGCGGATGTCAAAAGGTTTTTACGGGCTGTGTTGCTCATGAGGCCTCCTCGCAGATGCGCAGTTCCCATGTGGGACCTTAATTTGGTGTTAGACGCGTTGGTTAGAGAACCTTTTAAGTTGTTAGGTAAGGCATCATTGAAGGATTTGATGTTAAAAATGATTTTTCTAGTAGCCATTTGCTCAGCTCGCAGGATTTCGGAGTTGCAGGCTTTGTCTTGTAAGGAGCCGTTTCTTTCGTTCTCAGATCAGAAGGTGGTGTTGCGGCCGATTCCTGCCTTTTTGCCCAAGGTCGTTTCTGTGTTTCATGTCAACCAGGTAGTCTCGTTACCGGTATTCTCTGGAGAGAAGGCGTCGACGGGAGGAAGGTTACGTCTTCTAGATGTTCATCGGAGACTCAAGCGGTACCTTCGCGAGACAGCGTCCTTCCTTAAGTCGGTTGTTTGTGTTGTTCGGCGGTCCGCGGAAGGGGGAGGCTGCGGCAAAATCTTCCATTTCCAGATGGTTAAAGGAATCTATTGTGGCGGCATATATTTTCATAGGTAAGGAGGTACCGAAGGGTCTCAGGGCTCATTCAACTAAGCACAAGCGGCCTCTTGGGCGGAATACAGTTTGGTGCCGGCTGAGGATATTTGTAAAGCGGCGACATAGTCATCCTTAAATTCCTTTGTCAAACATTATCGACTAGATGTGCAGGTGGCAAGAGATGTGCGTTTTGGATCAGCAGTACTTCAGGCTGATCTAGCAGGGCCCTCCCGTTGATATTTACTGCTCTGTTACATCCTCAGAGGTTCCGGGACTGGACTAGAGGGACGAAAAGGAAGGTGAAATTAGACTTACCTGCTAATTGTTGTTCCTTGAGGAACTCTAGTCCAGTCCCGGATCCTGCCCGGGGTTTTTGGTTCCAGGTTTCTTGGCAGCCTGAAGTTTTGGGAGCTCAGAGTGGTAGTTAACATGATCGTCTTCAGGATTACATCGTCCTTTGGCTTGCAAGGGGGGGGGGTCTCAATGGGTTTCCATTTTCAGAAGGGGAGGGAGGAACCTTCTTAAGCAGTAATTGGTTTCAAGCATGTTGCCTTAACGTTGAGGTTAGGCAATTATGTTTAAAAAAAAAAGATTTGGTTGCAATTTAACTACTTATTTGTTGCTCTGCTGAGTCTGCTTTGTCAATAGGTACTAGAGTGGAGAGGCGGTCCTTGCCTACTTATACCAGTGTCATCAAAGCGATGACGTGTTTCAGTCTGCAAAGCTGCTGGAGGAGGTACTTAACTCAGAGATTCCGGGACTGGACTAGAGTTCCTCAAGGAACAACAATTAGCAGGTAAGTCTAATTTCACCTTTTGAGTATACCTCCTTGCAGCTTCATTTCATGTCCTCAAAAGCAATGTCAGGAAATACTTTTTCAGCGAAAGCATAGTGGATCCACTCTTACTGCAAAACCTTGCTATTTATCGTTCATTTGACATATTTTGAAGTTTGTGCTTGGCTTTGATGAAGCTTGTAAAAGACCGAAATAATAAGTTTAAGAAGTCATATCAAAAAAATTAGATCCTCCTCCAAGTCTCAGGTAACACTGAAACTTTGCTTCTTGCTCCCTTCTTTTTTCTTTCATCTACTTGAAGTTTGTGAAGTTTGCCAATATTGAAGAAGACACCCCATCTTACCACAGGAGCTATGATTTCTTTGTGTCTCGCTTCAGTGAGATGTGCCATTCCAGCCATGATGACCCGGAGATCAGAACCAGGTGAGAATTTATAACTCTGTTCAGATCATCTTAATGCATTTTAGAAGCCTTTCGTTTATTTATTTATTTAACCGTTTTTTAACACCGCTATATCATTTAATCATAGCCGTTTACAGTATAACTTAAGCTGCTTTGAAATCCTTTAGCTCTAAATATATATTTCACTTAACATTTTAATCTGACAGTGTGCTAAACTTAGCAGTCAATGGCATGAATTCATTCTTAAAACCTGAATAAAAATCAAATATCCTTTAATAATTTTGGAGATAATATTTACTTAGGGCCCGATTTTCATTTAGGCAGACTATGCGCTGCATTGGCGCATAGCCTGCCTGCCAACCCCCTTAACCCAGATTTTCATTTCCGTGGTGATGGAAATGAAAATCCAGGACTGGTCGTGCTGCCCGGAAGCTGCCGAGGCTAACTGTGCAGCTTCCAATATCGGTGCTTCACGGTTAGCGCCGGGCCCCACTTCCGCTCTGCCCCGGCATGCCCCAATGCTAGCCGGCTAGCATCGGGGCGCATAGGGGATTTAATAAGGGATATTCGATGGCACTACTCCTGTAATTGCCATCGAATGTTTGGTTAACCGGCATTTACATAGTTAACTGGCTGTTAACCCTGTAAATGCCCTTTGAATATCGGGCCCTTAGGGTTTTAAAATAATGGATATGTATTGGCAGCAGTACAACAGGCTGTTAAGATGTGTCTTCTAGGGGAGAGCTGTGGAGTTGCTGGGGCCCATGTGCTCACGGCAGGAGGAGGAGCCTGCAGTCCTGCCCTCCTTGGGCTGTATTTAAACACCGGCCCGCCGCTTTGAAGCCGGGAGAGCTGTGGAGTTGCCGGGGCCCGTGTGCTCGCGACAGGAGGAGGAGCCTGCAGTCCTGCCCTCCCTGGGCTGTATTTAAATGCCGGCCCACTGCGGAACGTAACCCGCGGGCATGCACCCGTGGTCACGTGCCCGAAGGGGTGTGACCAAAGGGGCTTGTCCCGCCCCTTTGGAGCCCCTGCGGAGTACGGAGGAGTGGTGAGGAGTACTCGGAGAATCCATGGGTAAACGGAGGAAGAAGGCGTTCGTTGCTTCTGGTGCTAAGGCCATTAAAATCATGGGCCCCATGGATCAACATCTACATTGATTTTTGTTCAATGTGAACCGCCCCTGATCTCTGGAAGGGGCGGTATATAAGAAACTGTTAAATAAATAAATAAATAAAACAGAGGCCCTCCATGGAACAGGACGCTTCCCTGGGATCTGTGAGTACTGTTTCTGACCTTACCTTCAATGCGCAAGGGTTTGCCCTACCCGGCCAGGAAAAAGTTTCAGTAGGTGTGCCGTCCCCTAGTATTGGGAAACCTGGGGGTGAGCCCCTCCTGGCTGAGTCAGAACTGCCATCTTTCTTGTTGGATGTGGATACTCATAAAGTGTCTTCTCTTCCATCTCTGCTGGACTTCCCTGCTTCTACTTCAATGGTTATTTCACCCGTGGATGTTTCACTACGTGATGTGTGGGAAGTGCTTGCACGCATTGAAGTATCTTTGGGTTCATCTCTTTCCCACGTCTCACTGTTTTCTAAGCAAATAGTGCAGATGTTGTCTGTTCAGGATGAATCTTTTAATAAATGTAAATCGGCTTTGAATAAATTAGAGGGTCAGGTCGCTGTGGCTCAGGCTGCAGTGTCTTCTATACGTGATAATGTTATTATGCATCATCAAATAGAGTCTCTGGAAAATTCTGTCCGTTCAAAAAATATATGTTTTTTGAAATTTCCTTGTTCTTATTACCTCTCTCCAATTATATTGTTGCAAAAGTATTTTAAGGAGGTTCTATTAATTGAAGATGTTAATGTAATAAAATGTTCTTCTATATATTATGTTCCTATTTTACCTACTACGGAGGCCTCTTCTCCTATTGTCAAGGGCGGAGCTAATCCTCTTTCTCAGTCCTTGGATGTTTTGGCTTTTTTGGAATCCTCTAACGATGAGATTACTCAGCGTGCTACCTTAATTGCATCTTTTCTATCTATGATGGATAAAAATTTGATTATGCGATTGTATATTTGCTAAGAAAGATCAGGCTTTTTGTGGTAGCCCAATTCAAATTTTCCCTGATGTTTGTAGACTTACTCAGAAGCGTAGGAAAGCTTTTCTTTTGTTAAAATCTCGGTCCTTGGCAATAGATGCCTCTTTCCTGTTGAAATACCCCTGTAAATGTATTTTGATTTATGAGCGGACTAAATATGTATTTATGGATTCGGATCAGTTGGAAGTGTTCTTGCTTAGTAAAGAATCTGGTTAATGGTTTTGTCTAACTTTCCAAGTAAAATAGGGCTGTTATAGTATAATGCATGGGCCCTGTTTATACCGCTTTTTGTAATTATGTTTAAAGATTGTGGTACTTTAAAGGCTTCACTAGCTCTCTCCTTGATGTGGACTTAATTGTAATTCCTGTTTATTTTATAATAAAGATATTTTGAAACTTAAAAAAAAAAGATGTGGCTTTTTGGGATGTGAGACAAAAGATGTTTGAGTACTCAGTAAGCTTGAGATACCTCTAATAATTTCATACTGGATTTTAGTCCACACTTTAAGCCACTAATGCTTATAGATTTGTAATGCAGCATTGCTATGTTAGCAAAGGGTCACCTGGCAGTTTTTCTGCAGTTTGATTTGAGTTCAGCTTTTGATCTAGTCGATCATGAGTCTATTAGAGTACAATATATAGGGATAAATGGTGTAGTTCATGGTTGGTTTCATGGTTTCTTGAAGTACAGAAAATATCGGGTGCAGTGAGGTCAAGATTTTTCTTCTGAGTGGACTGCTTGCTGTGGGGTCCCGCAGGGCTCCCCATTGTCACCCATTCTTTTTAATTTGATTATGACTACCTTAGCGTCTGCTTTTGAGCAATTGAATTTAAAACTTTATACATATGCAGATGATATCTCACTACTGTTGACTTTTTCTTGTTCTTCTAAAGATTTTTATACAACTATTAAGGCTGCTGTTGTAAATTTGGAAATTTGGGCAAAATCGTTATGTTTACAAGTCAGTATTTCAAAAACAAAGGTTATGTGCTTTAATAATAACAAATCTGTACCGGATTATTTAATGTGTGCTTTGACACAATTAGAGCTGAAGTTTGATCCGGTCTTAAATTCTTGTGGGTTTTGATAGAAGCAAACCTAACATTTGAGACCTATGTAAGTTCGATTGTTTCTAAAACTTTTTTGTAAACTATGTCAATTGCGTAGATTAAAGGGTTATTTTTCTATAGAAGATTTTCAAATTGTGGTGCAAAGTACTATCTTGTCATATTTGGATTATGGAAATTAACCGAGGCAGGCGGACCCAGTGCTTCAGGCCCAACAGTCCCATCACCTTCCCCCCACCACTCATGCCCCCAACCCCCCACCACAAACCACACCACACCAAATGCTCATGGAACACAACTGGTCGCAGCTTTATTAACCTTTTAACAATTTAACAATATGTTGGAATTATAAACCTTAACAATCCGATTAGCGGAGCAATGCCGCACCAGCCATACATTAGCAAAGTGCCTCGCAACTGCTACTGCCGAAAACTTGCCCCCGACAAGCTTCCTACCCCCTTTCCCCGACTTCGCCATGCTATTAGCAAAAGTCGGCCAGGGTTTGTCCGGGTCAGGGGCACCATCCCCACCCAAGTGTAACCTGAGGCTCCAGACCCCGGAAACCTCCGGGATCCCGCTCCCCCTCAAGCTGCAACACCCCTTTCCTTTTTTCCCCCATCCCTTTTATGGGTGGGTGGGTGGGAGGGAAGCCGGCACCCCAAGCCACCGCCGCCGTGAATGAGGACGCGGAGGCTGCCGGCCCGACTTCTCCCCCCCACGCCGCTGTGCCCTTCACCCATTGGTTCCCGTGCGACCGCATTCGCAGGGAGCCAATGAGTTCAAACTCTCTTCTACCTGCCCTCACCCCCCCCCATCCGCGGCCGTGCGCAGGGTCCCCGCACCGGGCCACGTGCCCGGTTACGATTGGCCGCCAGGACCCTGCCCGCGACCTTGTATTAACCGAGGCAGGCGGACCCGGTGCTTCAGGCCCAACAGTCCCATCACCTTCTCCCCACCACTCATGCCCCCAACCCCCCACCATAAACCACACCACACCACACCAAATGCTCATGGAACACAACTGGTCGCAGATTTATTAACCTTTTAACAATTTAACAATATGTTGGAATTATAAACCTTAACAATCCGATTAGCGGAAAAATGCCGCACCAGCCATACATTAGCAAAGTGCCTCACCTCTGCTACTGCCGAAAATTTGCCCCCCGGCAAGCTTCCTACCCCCTTTCCCTGACTTCGCCATGCTATTAGCAAAAGTCGGCCAGTTTGTCAATGGCACCCTACCCCTGCCCAAGTGTAACCTGAGGCTCCGGACCCCGGAAACCTCCAGGATCCCGCCACCGGCACAGGTGACATCCCTGTCCCTGCACCGCCTCCCCAACCCCAAGCTGCGACCAGCGAGCATCCTGCAGAAGCACATATTCCAAGGCCTCCTGCCAGTCATTCAGGTGCAAATCTACACCAAGTGGAGATAAATGTATTCCGTCACCCCTATATAGCCCCTCGCAACCAATCTCCACCCAGGAATGCATGATCTGGTAACTCCCTTGCTCGCAGACCCAACCGCCAATCTGTCGATTAATTTTTGTCAGACCACGTGACCACCACCGTTGGTTCCAGCAAGCAGGCCTTGGAATAATGTCGGACTATATTAACACCACACCCTGAAACATCCGCAAAACCACTTCCAAGTCCTTCTGCACAGCTCTTATCAGCTGCCTGCATGACCAGGAGACAAGGTCGTAGCCCCCCAAGTGTAAAATCATCACCGCTGGCTGTTTCCGTATTCTCCCGTGGTGCCGTAGCAAAAGCAGCAGCTGTGGCCAGCGAAGACCGCGCTCGCCCAGCCATGAAACAGACACCAACGCAGGATCGATCCCAAAATTAGGGCCCACCGGCCTTGTCTCCGCTCGCTGTCCCACCCAGTGGACGAAGGAGTGACCAATCAACCAACATCCCAGAGGTTTCAGTCCCCCATCTGCAAAATAAATGAACAATTAGTATCCCCTACCCTGCCAACCCCCTTCCCCCCTCAAGGCCGCACATAACCCCGAAATGCCCAAGAATGCCATCTGCCATTGCTATGTATGTCCCGCTCGGGCAATCCAGCCGCCGCCGCACTAGTTGCCGCACCGATGCGGAAAGAGTGTGGCGCAAACAGAATAGGGTCCTCACCTACGTTGAGCAGCACCATCCTCAGTACTGCGGCAACTTGAAAGCGCGTCAACACCTGTGCGATCTCATGAATAAAGAGACCTTCTGCCCGCGTGGGATGCACCCGCAGGTACTGCCGCACAGCCGCCACCGGGCATGTGCCGAGGCCTTCATTTTCCCTCAAGACCACCCACAATCCTCTCCCTTGCTGGTCTGTCTTGGATTTTGCCAATAAGACTCTTAACTGCCCCACCTCCACCCGGATATGGTGTCATTGCATACTGCCCTCGCTCCCTGGTCTGCCGGAATTCGCCACCAACTCCCCTATCTGGAAGGCCCCAAAAAAGGCAAGACAAAAAACTGCCCGAAACAGGGTGACCTCATACTGTGACACTGCCACACTTGGTAAGGTAGCATAGAGTCTCACCATCAATTCGTGTGTTACCGCCCGCCGAGGGTCCCGAGATGTCGGCCTTGCATGCTCCTACCCTTGAAGTAGCCTGCGGGCTAAGAACTCAACCGAGGGCAAGCCCCAACCCACGGCTCTCACAAAAAAGTTAAACCCAGCCAAGTGAGTACGCACCAACGATCTGGAGTACCCTTTGCCCTTGGCTTCGATTATATACCGACCGATCAAGTAATCAGACACCACACCCGGCTGCCACCCTTGGACAACCAGATATTCGACCACCTTGTCACACCCCCGTTGGTATGCTGACCATGTCCCCACCGACACCGAACTCTGCAGTAGATTCAGCATCTCCCTTGGCCAATGCTCCATAATTTCTCTGGGACCATGGATCCTTCTGTGTCCGCTTCTGGAGCCAAAGCCCGAAACCGCTCCCACTTGAAATGAGAAAGAGCATCAGCAATCTCATTAGTACAGCCAGGCATATGCCGGGCCTTTACCGACACATTCAACTTCAAACATGCTAACACCACCTCCCTCATTAGCCCCGCTACCTGCAAACATCTGGGAGAGTAGTGATTGACCATGCTGACCACGGCCTCATTATCGCACCACCAAACTACCCTGCGATTCCGAAGCCTATCTGGCATTAACCTTTAAAAAGGAAATAGAGCAGCTTTTAAACTAGATAATAGGGGAAAGCCGACAGTCGCCCAAGAGCGGATGATTCGGAAGAATGTATCCTTGAAGGATACTACCAAAAGCAGAGAGGTTCCAAAAAAGAGTAAAGTAGCCCAAATGCCCTCGAGTATGGAGCAGACAGAGCTTAAAGATTCCAAATTACCCATGTCTACCAATAGCCAAATTAATATGAATAAAATACAGTCTCTAAAATGCTTGTATGCAAATGCTAGAAGTCTAAAAAATAAGATGGGAGAGTTAGAATTTATAGCACTAAATGAGAGGTTAGATATGATTGGAATATCAGAGACATGGTGGAAGGAGGACAACCAGTGGGACACCGTGATACCTGGGTACAAACTATATCGTAATGATAGAGCTGATCAAATTGGTGGAGGGGTTGCGCTCTATGTTAGAGAGGGCATTGAGTCAGAAAGGATTAAAGTTTTGCAGGAAACAAAATTTGCTGTAGAATCTCTATGGATTGAAATGCCATGTAAAAAGGGGAAGGCGATGGCAGTGGGGTTATACTATCAACCGCCTGGCCAGAATGAACAAATGGATGATGAAATGCTCAAAGAAATCAAGGAAGCTAACAAAAGTTACAGCGTGGTAATAATAATGGGTGATTTCAATTACCCCGGTATCAACTGGGTCAGTGTCACGGCAGGACATGCTAGGGAGATAAAGTTCCTAGATGAAATAAATGACTGCTTCTTGGAGCAGCTGGTTCATGAACCAACCAGAGGGGAAGCCATATTAGACCTAGTCCTTAGTGGAACACCACATCTAGTGCAAGAGATAAGGGTGTTGGGACCACTTGGCAATTGTGATCATAGTATGATCTCCTTTGATTTAATTAGTGGAGGAGGGATAGTAAGGAAATCCACAGTACTACCTTTTAACTTTCGAAAGGGAGACTATGATAAAATGAGGAAAATAGTTAAGAAAAAACTAAAAGGAGCAGTTGCAAAGGTTAAAGACTTACATCAAGCTTGGGTGTTGTTGAAAAATACTATCTTGGCAGCCCAGACCAGCTGTATTCCACGCTTTAAGAAAGTGGAAGGAAGTCCAAAAAACTGCCAGCATGGTTTAAAGATGAGGTCAGAGAGGCTGTTGTTGCCAAAAAAGCATCTTTCAGGAAATGGAAAAAAGAGCCAAATGACGAAACCTGGAAACAGCACAAGCACTGGCAGGTCAAATGCAAGGCATTGATAAAGCAGGCAAAGGGAGAATTTGAGAGGAAGCTTGCTGCGGAAGAAAAAATGCGAAATAAAGATTTTTTCATGTACATTCGTAGCAAAAAACCTGTGAGAGAGTCAGTTGGTCCATTAGATGATAGAGGAGTTAAAGGGGCACTAAGAGGTGACAAGGCGATAGCGGAGAGACTGAATGAATTCTTTGCTTCGGTCTTTACTGAGGAAGATGTAGGGGTGTTACCCATGACTGAAGTGGTATTTAAAGGTGCGGAAGAATTGAAGGAAATATCGATACATAGGGAAGATATATTAGAACTATTAGATAAACTGAAGAGTAGCAAATCACCTGGGCCGGATGGTATACATCCAAGGGTGTTGAAAGAACTGAAATATGAGATTGCAGACCTGCTATTAGTAATCTGTGAACTATCATTAAAATCATCTCTAATACCTGAAGATTGGAGGATCGCCAATGTAACACCAATTTTTAAAAAGGGTTCCAGGGGTGATCCGGGAAACTACAGACCGGTAAGCCTCACGTCAGTACCGGGAAAAATCGTAGAAACCATCATAAAAAATAAAATTACTCAGCATGTAGATAGTCATGGCCTAATGGGAAACAGCCAACATGGCTTTAGACAAGGAAGATCTTGTCTTACAATCTGTTATGTTTTTTTGAAAGTGTGAATAAACAGGTGGACAAAGGTGAGTCAGTTGATATAGTGTATCTAGACTTTCAGAAAGCCTTTGACAAGGTCCCTCAACACAGACTTTTGGCAAAACTAAAGAGTCATGGGATAGGAGGCAGTGTACTACTGTGGATCAGGAACTGGTTAAAAGATAGAAAGCAGAGGGTTGGGCTAAATGGCCAATTTTCCCAATGGAGAAAGGTGAATAGTGGTGTACCCCAGGGATCTGTGCTGGGTCCGCTGCTTTTTGACATATTCATAAATGACCTGGAAAGAGGAATAACGAGTGAGGTTATCAAATTTGCAGATGACACAAAACTATTTAAAGTTGTTAAAACCCAAGAGGATTGTGGAAAATTGTAAGAGGATCTTGATAAATTGGAAGACTGGGCATCAAAATGGCAGATGAAATTTAATGTGGACAAGTGCAAAGTTATGCACCTAGGGAAGAACAACCCAAACTATGGTTACACGATGCAAGGTTCCACATTAGGTACCACCACCCAGGAAAAAGATTTAGGCGTCATTGTGGATAACATGTTAAAACCCTCGGCCCAGTGTGCAGCGGCAGCCAAGAGAGCAAATAGAATGCTAGGCATCATAAGGAAAGGAATGGATAATAAAACAAAAGATATTATAATGCCTCAAGACCGTTCCATGGTGAGACCGCACCTTGAATATTGTGTGCAATTCTGGTCGCCGTATCTTAAAAAGGATATAGCGTTATTAGAAAAGGTTCAGAGAAGAGCCACCAAAATGGTAAAGGGGATGGAAGGATACTCCTATGAAGAAAGGCTAAAAATGTTAGGGCTCTTTAACCTGGAGAAGAGACGGCTGAGGGGAGATATGATAGAAGTCTATAAATTAATGAACGGAGTGGAACGGGTAAACGTAGATCAATTGTTTACGTTATCAGAATATAGAAAGACTAGGGGACATACAATGAAGCTACAGGGTAAACTATTTAAGACTAATAAAAGAAAATATTTTTTCACTCAACGTGTAATCAAACTCTGGAATTTGTTACCGGAGGATGTAGTAAAGGCTTTTAGTGTAGCTGGGTTTAAAAAAGGTTTGGACAAGTTCGTGGAGGAAAGGTCCATAAACCATTATTAAGAAGGGACCCAGGATATCAATGCTTGACCCAGTACAAGCATTGCGGAACCTGTGTCTTTTGGGGAAACTGCTAGGTACGTATGACCTAGATTGGCCACTGTTGGAAACAGGATACTGGGCTTGATGGACCTTGGTCTGACCCAGTATGGCATATCTTATGCTCTTATGTTCTTATGTAATTCCAATGCTACCCAGATCGGAAACAGCTCCAGGAAGGTTATATTGGCGGTTAACCCTGATGCATGCCAGAACTGCGGCCATCTATCCGCACACCAGGCACCTCTGAAAGAAACTCCTAAAACAGTTCCCCCTGCCGCATCCGTATAGAGCTGCAGCTCCTCGCTTGAAACCTACACCTCCATCAGTACCGAAGTCCCATTAAAGTCCCTCAAAAATTGACTCCAGATCCGCAAATCCGCCCGCATCACTTCCGTGACCCTAATCCGCTGATGCGGTTTTCGCACACCAGCCATTGAAGATGCCAACTACCGCAAAAATACCCTGCCCATCGGTATCACTCTGCACACGAAATTCAAGGAGCTATTAACGCCTGCATTTCTTGTAATGTTAACTTAGATGACGCCAATACATTAGCGACCAACACCTGCAATCTGGCTACATTTTCGCATGGCAATTGAGCCACCATGTCCACTGAGTCTAACGCCACTCCCAAAAAGGTTATTTTCATTGCCGGGCCCTCCGTCTTGCTCGCCGCCAATGGCACACCCAATTCCCACGATAGCTCCACAAACCCGTCTAACAGCCCCTGACACTCCGCAGATTGAGTCTCACCAATGAACAAAAAATCGTCCAAGTAATGCACCACCTTCGCCAAGCCCACCCTCCGCACCAGCACCCACTGCAGGAAGGTACTGAACTTTTCAAAGTAGGCACAGGAAACTGAACAGCCCATAGGCATGCATTTGTCAATCCCTCCTGAAAACGGAAGCCCAGCAAATGAAACGTGGATGGATGCACCGGCAATAAGCGAAAGGCAGATTCGATATCCATCTTGGCCTTTAACGCCGCGTGACCCGTTTTCCTTACCATCTCTGCCGCCTGATTCAACGAAGCATACCGCATCGTACACAACTCCCATGGGATGTGGTCATTTACTGCTGTTCCCAGCGGAAAGGACAAATTATGAATTAGCCTGAACTTCCCTGGCTCCTTTTTAGGTACAATTCCCAATGGTGAAATCACCATGTCCGGGAAGGGCGGCTCTCTTAACAGGCCTGCGATTCTGCCCAAATTCAACTCCACCAATAACTTGTCCTGCACTACAGTCGCAAAACGCCGCACTGAAGGCGTCATAACTTCACCCTGAACTGGAATAACAAAGCCAAACTGAAAACCGAACAGTAGAACATCCCTATCCCCACGCTTCGGGTACTGATGGAGCCAATACCGCAAGGCCTCCAACCGTATTGGAGTAGGGGCACGGTCACCCACCTCATTATGGCTTGGAGGCTGACCCAGGGGCACAAGTGGCCCCTTTCTTACTGCATCTTGTAGCGGGATGTCCTACGCTACAAATTGAGGAGAGGTGCATGAATTTGCAATCAAGAAATGGGCAGGTGGACTTATTGAACCTCCAACATATGTCCCCGATCCCACCTGACCCCGATTTCTGCTGCAACACGACCCCTCCCACCCAAAAGGAACAGCCTGCCCCCGCAGTGCCAAACATCCCTCCTCTCCCCCCGCCCCCGCCTCACCCCCAAAACCCGCCCTAGCAGACATTTTCGTCAGCCAAAGGTTAATATCCTGCGTTCCCCAGGACAACAATTTGTTCTCCTTCATTTTGTCCCTGAACTTTTCATCATAATTTAACCACGCCCATCCTTCATGCATCTGCGACGCCATAATGCTTGGGCGAGTGATGACCCCACATGCTTGCTAAGCGCATAAAGGATCGCGTCCAATTCATGACATTATGCGCTACTTTCTTGATTTGGCCCACTTTCTCGTCTTCTTTCCTCTTTTTCCGTCTCTCCCCTGAATGCTTCCTGGCTTCCAAAAGCCAAAATATATCTATATAATGCCGTTTTCAGATTTTGTGGCGCAGCCTCTTCGGAACTCCCTCCAAAAGCTCCGGAAACGCAAGTACCAAAGTGACTCCACCCCCGGCTCTGGCCCCTGTCCCATCACCGCCACCTACCCCCTGCCGCACTACTCCTCCCCAGATGACGATGACGAAGCGCCCGAGGAGGAGAATGAGGATGACTCCAAACTATGGCACCGCCAACAAGAACGCTGCCCTTTCTTACGTGATATACCCCCTTCTTTGCCACGCGCGTCATGCAACTGCAACTCCTCACCCTGGCCCACTGGAAACTCACCTGCCGTCAGGCTATCCGGCACAGCTACCACTGTTGCCCTAGTCTCCACCTGGCAGACTCCTCACCATGCTGCGCCGCCTCGTCTCGCCTCCCCATGGTTGCATCCTCCGCAAAACTCTGCCTTGCAACCACTCCGCCGTCCGAATTCGGCGATACTTCTTGGCTTCCGCCACCATGCCTCAACGGAGGCTGCGCCATCGCCTGCACCTGTGGAGACATAATAGAAAAAACGGGGGGGTGGGGATGGGGAACTGCCGGAGACCATACGGGGGGGGGGGGGCCAGAACCCCATTCACTCTGCTCTAGACAGACCTTGCCCCCCCAATCCAATCCTCCCAAGGAGAAAGTCTCCCCACAGGCATACAGCCGCCCTGCACCAACGTCCAGCCTGCAGGGGCGGAGATTCCTTGACCGTCTTGTGCCCAACCTGGATGCAACACCCCCCCTGCCTTTGCTCCACCCACTCCCCCCCGATGCCACTGGGTTGACTGCCACCTCCTGACTGCTAAACACCATCCCCCCACTCTTGATATACTCCTCCCCTGCTACCACCGCACTCCTGCTCTGCGGACCACTTGCCCGCATATCATTCTGTGGGGACCTAGGGCCAGCCCTGCATGGGCCCCCAGGTCCCCGAGCCCGTGCCCTGCCCCCCTCCCGCATCCGCGCTCCACCCTACCCGTCTTCCGTACCCCTTGGGACCCCCACGCACTCTACTGAGCCTCTGTGCACCTGTGGGACCCCTCCATGCCGCCCTGAGTCCTCACTGCCCCCCCATGGCTGCATAACATCCCGCCTCTTCCATACTCCCGGTCTCCCTGCTGCCATCCTCTTGACCCCCAGAATCCAGCCTAAAAGGCATGGCCCGGCATCCCGCCGCCCTGCCTGCCCTGCCCTGCCCCCTGGACCGACCCAGCCGTCTCCTACGCGGCGGCATCAGTATTATCCTGTCTCAGATTGTGTCAATCCACAAAGAAAAATTCCCCCTTTTCTTTTCTTTTTTTTTTTAAATATATAATGCTGGTCGCCCTTATTCTTAATGCAAGGGATCCCCTCTCCCCTACCAAGCTGACCCCAAGCCCCACACCAGTCCAAGAATAAGCCTCCACCTCTGCCTACCTGCTAATCGGCAAAAAACAACCTCCCCACCCGGCCCCCTTAGCAGTCCCACACTCGCCTTTCCAAATGTCCTTCTTCTCAGTCTGCCACTGGCACCTGCCCACCACCGGGAACTCAGGGGACCGCTCTCAGGTCCCTCTGTGGTCACAACTGCCAGCTCCTGGATTCTCTCTCACCAGCCGCCTCCGAGAACACCATGGCTCTGCTCCCAGGTCGGGCCCCGCAGGGGAGCGTCAAACACTACCAGCTCCTGTCTCCCGGGTCCGCTCTCTCCAGCCGCCTCCCGACTGCAGCACAGCACTCCGCATTTCTCCCCACTGCCAGACCTCAGGCCGAGGCTCCCCCAGACTCTCAGCACACGAGCGCAAGCCGGCGCCCCAAGCCACCGCCGCCACGAATGAGGACGCGGAGGCTGCCGGCTTGACTCTTCCCCCCCCCACGCCGCTGTGCCCTTCACCCATTGGCTCCCGTGCGACCGCATTTGCAGGGAGCCAATGAGTTCAAACTCTATTCTTCCCACCCTCACCCCCCAGCCGCAGCCGCGCGCCGGGTCCCCGCACCGGGCGCGCGCCCAGTTACAATCGGCCGCCGGGACCCTGCCTGCGGCCTTGCATTTATTATTTCTGAATTGTTCTCAACTTCAGAATAGATGATTACAGCTGTGTCAATCCACGGCTGCCCATCTTATTTTTTGGCATTTCCTGGAATGCTAAAATAACCCCTCTGCTGCATAAATTACATTGTTTAAGGCCACTAACCAGATTTGTTTTACGTTTTTAACGTTTTTATACAAACTTGTGAAAGATTTTGTTCCGGAATATCTTTCATTGTTATTACTTCCACTAATGTCTTGTAAATCTAAGCGCTAACAATCTTCTAACACCTTACTGTATCCATCTTGTAGGGGTGTTTATTTAAAATTATGTTTTAGGCACACCATTCCATATTTGGCAGTACAGTATTGGTCTAAATTGCCCAAATATTTGAAATGTATCCCTTCTTTTCCTCAATTTCATAAAAGGTTGAAAACATGGTTGTTTAATCAAAATGAATGGTTTTTCTTATATGGATGTTTTTTCCTTGCTGTAAACCACGCAGAACTACTATTTACTATGGGATCGTTGCGGTATATAAAATTGCATTAGATTAGATAGATTAGATTAGATCAATTTACCTGTTTCTTAACATTTTGCTTCCTTTTCTGTTTTATTTATAGATTTCCTTTCTTTCATCTTTATTGTCCATGATAACGCTTTGAGGGTAAATTTATAAATTTAGGTTAAGAGGGTAGGAGACATCTAGACAGCTATGGGGGATGTTTACTAAAGTGCGTTAGTGTGATTCGTGGTAGGAGCCGCGGTACAGACGGAAACCCCCAAATAAGGACATAGGCGGTACATCGTTACGGACAACACGCGTTCCAAAAACTAACGAGCGTAACAGGGCGCGGTGGCGCGCTACCGCGCGTGAAGCACCAAAAAGCGTACAGATACAAAACACAGGAGCAGAGCTGTAGCACAATGGTTCGCTCACTGACCGCTGTTACAGGCAGCATGGGTTCGAATCCCCCTGGTTCCCCAGTATGCACAATGTAGAAGGCTGTGCTGGTGGTAAAATATGAGACCTTGCCCCCACCTCATTCCCTAACATAGGGAATGAGGAGGAGGCAAGGTCTCATATTTTACCACCAGCACTGTTGCCAGCAAACACACCAGCACAGTGGTGCAACCAAAGGTGCCGCAGATGGCATCCCATAATGCACCACACGGGCCACAGTAGAAAGTGCACTGTCCACAGAGGCCCACCAAAATGTCACCTATAGAACACCATAGCAAGCAATGTAAAGGGTGCCAGATAAGGTGCCGCATGGGGCGCCCCAGAGGCACTGTAAGGTGGCATAATGCTGATGGGGTTTTGCTGGCAGCAGCAATGCGCCAAAAATATATGCAATGCTGCAGTCAGTCTGACAAACAAAGCCCACTGTGCTATGAGCTCATGACCACTGGCCCCACAGCCGGGGACGGAACCAACGGGCAGCAGCCCCATAGCTGTGAACAACCTCCTGGCTGTCACCTTAAGGGCAGCAGGGTAACACCAAAATGGCCCGCTGTGATGGTTAGGATCTGCCCCAAAGCAAACATACCCATGGTGCAACGCAGAGGAAGAGCAGCGGCACAGAGATGAACACAGCAAGGGCTATGTACCCACATAGTCACCTGGGACGGGAGGGTGAAATGAGTGTGTGTCACTGTCACACAGTAGCAACAGACGTCAGCCCAACAGGGCGCCCCATAAGAATCTATAAATGTTGTCCCCTAAGGTAGCCAGATCTGTAGCACAATGGGTAAGACACTGGCAGATGGTGCAAGGTCTGTTCAAACCCCCCCATGGTCCTAAGGACAAAAGCTGCCTGCAACAGTACCCTCTGCAATCCACAGTCAGTGACGTGGATGACCAGTCAGTACACTTTTGAAGCCATACATATCCCACAGTTTTTGTCGGCGATAAACAACCGGAGAGGTTGGTGAAAGTGCCCCCCCCATATGTAGGGCCCGTACAATCCAGAGAGCGCCAGCCCTCACAAGAAGGAAACATTGTGAATGTGTACCCAGAACCGTGGGTGAGAGATGTACATACTCTACAATATCCTCATATCATGTAATGAAGGAAAGCAAACCTCAAACAGATCTAGAAACAAGGCAGGCAGGAACAGAATTGCCATGCCCCTGTACCCCTGTAGGGAACCCTACCATGCCATGCATATGTCTGCCCAACTCTGGGCCCTGTATCATGTGAATGTGTACCTGACAGGCAGGTGGATCTGTGGAGGCATCAGCGACATCACTCACACACCAATATAGTGATGGCAGAAGCAGCCTGTCCTGTACGTCTAACAGGCGCAGGTGGCAAGCACACACTCACACGGCTATACCCCGAGGGCGCTGTATAGGGCACCCTACAAGTCACACCATTGGGTAAAGTTAAATGTGCACTGTCTGCCCGTGCACCCAATAGGGCGTGTGACAGAGAGCACCACAGGTCATGCCATAGGTGTTCCGATGAGGCTCCCTGAGGGGTCTGCACTGTGAGGGGGCTGCTGCTGTCATCACCAATGCAATGTACAACTACAAGATGCCGTGCAAAGGGTCACCTAACCCTCCATATGTGGTCTGCAATCCATGACAATGGGCCCCCCCCCAGGTAATGAAATAGCTAGATGGCCAAATTGTCCCTGAAAAGTATACAGTCAGCAAAATGAGGTGGCAAGGCCATGGAGCAGAACTGTGTAACGCTACAAATCACCACAACAGACCCCCAGCAATTGCGGCATGCACATACAAAGAAAGTGTGTCAATGAAACAAAACAAGGTCTCAGCAAACAAGGGCATATGGCAAACACAATCCAGACCGAGGCCAAGATCATTACCAAATATAGAAGGCCCATTAACATCATAGACCTGTTCCATGAAGTGAAAGCCACTGGCGATATCTAAAGGAAACACGACAATACTATGAATATGTGCATAAAGAATATGCAGATGGCTGCACCACCACAACCCACAACCTCCAGACTGTGCAAAGCAAGCATGTCATGCCACCACCCAAAGTGCTCGTTGGGGGGTAAGGATATGGGTGTAAGCGAAAACATGCATGGTGCACTGCACATGTACATCAGCAGAGTCTAGAGGAACATATGAGGGGGTAGTCACCCCTTACAGTGCAGTCCCAGGGATGGTCAAATGAATGTGTGTGCACTGCAATATAACCGGAAAAGACAGTAGCCCAACAGTGTGCCCAATAGGAAGTATGAGAAAGATGACCAGTATGCTCCCGAGAAGGGTGGCCCAATGCTAAGTGAGATATGAGGTACACACGGATAGGAGAGGTCAGATGGAACCCTGGCTCACAGAACCATGTGGCACGGTGCCCCAAAAAGGGTACGTGGGACACGGTCAGTGTGCCGTAGGGACTCCAAGTGGTGTCTGCAGGGACTGCAGAACCTGCGTGCAAAACAGATAGATGTAATATGAACACCACACTGAACCCACGGTGAAGATAAATGGAGAGGTGACTGACTGAGGGACAGTATTGCGTTACTGGACCCACATCCCTGTGGACATCCCATGTGTTATAAAGAAGTGCAGACAAACATGTCGCTGCCTAAAGCAACATAACAAAGTGTGTTGCCCACCCAGTATAATAGAGCAAAAGTGTGTGGCAGCTGTGGAGAGAATGTATGATTGTGTGTAGGCGGAGGTGGCCAGAGGGGTGGCCTTGCTATGCAGAACAGTCACACACCCGCCAAAAACATAGAGATGAAATACAGACAAGGGTAGCAGTGCAGGATATGGGGTGACAGTGCACAGCAACATACTGGACATGTCACAACTTTACTCCTCCACCCCACGTCAGTGTTAATGAAGCGGACTTACTAACCAAAGAAACAATAAGATACCTCGGAGTTACGTTGGACCAACGCCTGGATATGAAACACCACATAAACAACATTGTCAAAGCTGTATACTTCAAAATCCGCACTATCAGGCATCTGCGCTCCCTACTGGACCCTGATGACTTCCGGACCATATACCAAGCGCTAATACTGCCACACTTCGACTTTGCAAACGCCATCTTTCAAGGGCTCCCCCACTCCACGCTGGCCCCTTTACAGCTGGCCATGAATGCTGCAGCAAGGGTCCTACACGGAGCCGCCAAAAGTGACCACGTGACCCCCATTCTCAAACAACTTCACTGGTTACCTATCCATGGAAGAATCATCTTTAAAACCCTTCTCCTAGCGTTCAAAACAATCAAAGGTATTTCATCCCCTTCACTCACAGATCTTATTCACATGGTGCCCCCCAACAGATCCAGAAGAGCAATAGCCATAAACCTACTAGTAAAACCAAATGAATCATCAAAGTGCAACATATCAACCACAAACAGGGCGTTCCGCTACTATGTACCTAAATGCTGGAATGCCCTACCCCCTGACATTAGGGCGATTGCCGACCTATCACAGTTCAGAAAGGCACTCAAATACCATTTATTCCTCCAATGCTACCCAAACTCCAATG
This sequence comes from Ichthyophis bannanicus, assembly GCA_033557465.1. NCBI lineage: Eukaryota > Metazoa > Chordata > Amphibia > Gymnophiona > Ichthyophiidae > Ichthyophis > Ichthyophis bannanicus. Next base: position 952,033,403 of record CM066033.1, on the reverse strand, counting down.
ACACCCCACTGAAGAGATGACCCACTCTAAGAAACAACCCTCACGTTCATTATGTTATTCCACCCACTCATTGCCATGTAAATATCTCATGCATATAATCAACACTGTTATCCAAGCTACTCTTTACTATGTAAAAATCTCATGTATATAGTTACCCCTGTTATCCAAGTTTGGACCCCTGTTCGATGTAAAACCAAACAGCATGTTGTTATGGTTGTTGTGTTATAATGTAAACCGCGCTGATGCCAAATAGCGCGGTATATAAGAATTTGTAATAAATAAATAAATAAATAAATAAATAACATCACACTGATGCAGAATGACCCACCAAAGGAAGATACCCAGCGGTGATGACAGTGATAAGTGAGGCCAGGAGCTATAAGCAAATAGGTGACTGTTACCGTGACCACAGGTACCAATGAAGGAAAGACATAACGACATGGGGACAGAGAGAGTGAAGAGCCATGATCACTAGGATGGAAAGTGTAGCTGGAAAATAATAACTACCGTAACACCAGAAGGCATACACAAATGGATGTAGACAGGACCACAGCATTTCACCATACAAAAACACAGCTGTGTGCCAGGTGAGGGCACCCCAAAGACTAAACAGGATGCAAATCACATTCCGAGCAGGGGTACACAGACTATATCACAGTCCACAGGTGGGATGGGAGGTACATATCAACCGGTCCATACACGACCCGTAAATATTATGCAGTGCAAACCAAATCCAATATATCAGGGGAGCGACAAGAAAGGGCCAGAAGGGGACAGGGCAATGGAGAGCCATGTGGATGGGCCATGGTCAGGGACAAGGGAACGTAAGAGGAGCATGTGCCTGACAGAACAGATGAGTCATGGTGGTTGCACCAAACGGCATCAGCGGTAACAGTAAACAGGCAGGCCTGTCACATGCCCCGCCACATGTGTGACAAACCTATCCTAAAGGTGATGGGGACGTAGGCCCGAGAGCAGTGCAGCACCATGTGAGCAGTGGAGAGTAAGCAACATATATGGGTCACACCATGGCGACTGCAATGGAAAACGCACTGTATTGCAACTCACCCGAGTCAGCTGCCTGTTGCAGTTGTTCACACAGAAACATCACATGTAGCACAGCATCGGGCAGTATGAACAGTAATGTACTGGGGTCCCGTAAGGCAGAAGCTCATCCTGGGGAGGCAAAAGCACATCTGACATGTTGCCAAATGACACGGTACTGCTGCACAAATGACACACCTGTCCACACATGGTCAACCTAGATAAAGGTCACCAGCAGTTGTTGAACTTACAGGAGAAGAGCTCCCCGATCAGACGTTGCCTGGTCGCCATCCCAGCACGTGTGTCAACATGTCCAGGTGCAGGAGGGCACACAGGATTCACCCCAAGATCCTCATTAATATCGACTGGAACATTGTGCCTGAGAGCAATGTTGTGTAGGATGCAACAGGCTAGTATGATCTTTGCCACAGTCAAGGGCACGTACTGTAAGGCCCCGCCAGTCCTATCCAGACACCTGAAGCGACTTTTGAGAATGCCAAAGGTGCGCTCAATGACAGAGCGGCTGGAGGCATGGGCCTCATTGTACCGCATCTCTGCACCTGTCTGAGGGACACGCACAGGGGTCAGAAGCCAGGCACGACACCCATATCCTGCATCACCTGCAAACAGAAATGGAGGTAAGGCACATGTGAGAAGAAGAATCTATGAAATCCCGGATGTAGCAATGCACAAATGGACAGCAGGGAAACATGGTCACACACACATGATGGCACAGCATTGCACACAGTTGTGGTGCACTAGAGACTGCATCTGGGAGAACAGGAGCACATGTGCCGTTACAAATATGGTCAGGTGTGCAGATAGCTGGGTCAGGATGTGATATGGCACACAGGTGATATGTCAGTGTACCACAACCCGGGTTGGCAAGGTGGGGGTGGCAGCGCAGACAGGCGAAAGCAAACAGTCATGCAGCAGACATGTGTGATAGCAGGTTCCCACATACACTCTGACACGTGCAACCCCCGACAAGGTGGATCAGTAGGTCACATACACACTGTACAGCTCATCTATGGTCCTGTTCCGCTTGTAACCCAAACCACCTCCCCCCCCTGGCTGCCACGTGCACAGTCCCATGGCACATTGGGCATGAGATGGAAACCAGACACAGGACGACATATGTGGAACCTTTGCACCATGCATGTCCTGATTGACCATGGAAAAGGCTGATAGCGATGTAAACATCTAGGGCCGGGCGGAGACGACAACACATGGGTGCGTGGTCACACAGATGAGCACGAATAGGCACATGGTAGGCAAGGGGATGGGTGTGGATGCGCAGAGGTATGTGAGCACAGCCCAGGTGACAAGGTGCACTGGGGTCACAGCACATGAACAGTCAGCACAAGGACACTACAGCACCATGTCCTGCATGCAGCGGACACAGGTGACAATGGTGCCCACGTGAAACACATATGGTCGCACCACACGGGATGTGTAAAATACTTACCCAGCAGGACACAGTCCTCATATTGACCGGCCTCAAACATTCCGAAGAGTGCTGAGTTCTGCAGGATATAGGAGTCATGGGCTGACCCTGGGAAACGCGGGACCACATTCATGATACGCATACCTGCATCACAGACAACCTGCACATTGAGGGAATGGAAGTGTTTGCGGTTGCGGTACACAACCTCCCTGTCGCGTGGCGGGATGAGGGCAACATGTGTGCAATCTATTGCACCCATCACATGTGGTATCCCTGCAATCTGCTGGAATGCATGTCCCAGGGCCACCTTATGTTGCCTCCTGTTGGGAATGGCAATGTAGTTCCCAACCCGGCTGACCATGGCCCGCAGTACCTGGTGGAGGCAGCGAGAGAACGTTGGCTGGCTCATTCCACCCACTGCGGCCACTGATGTCTGGAAACAGCCAGAGGCAAAGAAATGTAGGGCAGCAAGGAGCTTGGCCATTCCCGGTATAGCATGTGACCGTGCAGTCAGGGGCTCGAGGTCAGGCCGGAGATCCTCATAGAGCTCCCTAATAGCCCCTGTGTCCAGCCGGTAGAGGGAGATCACCTGGTCCTCCCTGAGGTCCTGTAGCAGGACCCTGGGCCTGTAGAGGCGTTGAAGGCGTGGCTGCCCCTCCGGACGCCTACGGCGCCGTTGTTCCACCACACCCGCATGTGGACCCTCCACAGCTGCAGGCCTGTGTTGCAGCGGGTCAGGACCCATGCCCAGGGCCACAGCCCCAGAACCAGCATCTCCCTCTGCCGGAAAGCGCTGCTCAGCTAGCTGCAGTAATGCAATGACTGCACCACCTACATTCACAGTCTGAGCATGATAGACACAGGCTGTGGGAGAGGTGGCTGTGAAATAGGGTACAGGGTGGGAGCAGAAATCACACAAACAACACACACCTGGTCAATCAGAAGCATCCAGCACAACCAACATTCTGTAGTCAGCAAGGTCCAAAAGCCCTCAGCGTAGCACGTGGAGGACCGCGCGTACCTCCACAGGGCCCCTGGCTCAAGGCATTCCGATAATGAACCCCGTGTCCCTGTGTGATGCAGCATACCTTAAAGATTTCGCGCGGCATACACGTCTCCTTATATGGAAAACGCCAAGATCCCAGTGACGCATAGCACGGGTACACGTAACGCACGTCCATGCGTGCGCAAGAGTAGACCGCGTACAGGACGCGCCTGCGAAAGGCGCGTACGCAATGCGCTCAGGGACACACCCACACGAGACCTATATAAAGCTGTGGAGGACAACATGGCCCTCTCCACAACACACATACATGATGGAACAAAGCAGCCAGACCTCGGACAATACAGCAGCAAAGCAGGTTCCAGCGATGGACGCCCACTGCACTAATGGGGAGAGGCCAGGGCCATCAGGCATGCAGCAGACCCCATGTCCACCTGGTCAGAAGCGGCGCAGGGCCACACTACCAGAGGAGTATCGGAAGAGAGCGACCAGGTTCAGCCAGGAGGAGAATGACCTCCTCCTGTCAGCCATCCTGGAAAGATACGAAATACTTTTTGGGCAGCAGAGCACCACCACATCAGGTGCGACACGTGCCAAGGCATGGGCGGAGGTACAGGCCCAAGTGTCCACCGCAGCTGGCCCCCGCAGAGATGTGGAGAGCCTTCGCAAGCGCTATTGCGATATAAAGCGCAATATCCGCAAGGAGCTGACACGGGAGAGGAGAGGGGCCCAAAGCACCGGAGGCGGACCAGCACAGGTCGCCAACCTCAGCGATCTCGAAAGACGTTTGGCAGAGAGACTCGGCCCCACATATATACATGGCCTTCCACCTGAGCTGGACACCGCGCACCCAGGTGCTGGTAAGTGTGTGAGTGAGCTGTACCAGTGGGAGCGTGCAAGCGCACATGTGTGGGGGTGGGCCAGGGTGGACTGTGGGTCTGGTGCCATGAATGTGCAAACTGAGGACCCAGGGGGCAGCACAACCATGTAACCAGCCTCTGAGCCATGACCCAGTGGGTGAGTCATGCCCATGGTGTGCAGGGAGTGCCATAATGAAATTAGTTCCTACCTGCTAATTGTCCTTCCTTGAGTATTCTCCGGGCCAGTCCAGCTGCTGAAGGGGATTGACAACCTAACCTTCCCTGGACTGGCCCGGAGAAGCGAAAAGGAAAGCACAGTGTATGGGTGCGGTGCCAAGGCAAGAGGCCCCACAGTACCAGCAGAGGCTGTAAATGTCATGCAGTGGAGAGGGTGCAGGGCTGGAGGAGGTAGCACGGCCGCGAATGTGGCAACATGGCCGATAGGGCAGCACAATGTACCTGTGTCGAACACGGACTGTGTTTGCAGTGCTGATAGCGGTAAGGGGGCTGCATGGGGTGTGTGGTAGCATGCACGGGGGATAGAGTCAGTGGAAGTGGCAGGGCAACGGGCCCTCTCAATGGCCCCTCTAGGCATTGGGGAATGGGGGAGGGCGAAAGGGCCCCCACCAGGACCCATGTGGCTCACCCACACACATGTGCTCATATGGGAGTGTGATGCATGCAGACAGGCAGTCATGCTGTAGCCGACCTACATGATACTCTGTCCCACAGGTGACCTAGCTGCGATAGCTGCAGCCGCAGATGCAAATGGGGACAGCCAGTCCTGGAGAGCCGCACCCATGGATCCAGTGACGGAGCCGATAGCGGTGGATGAAGGAGCTCCCCCAAACACACCCGTTGGGGACAGTGGCAATAACACCCCGCCTCCGTGTGGAGGGGGGACAGATGTGAGTGAGGAGCCCGGGGACATGTTGGCAGAGGGAGGACAACATCACAGGGATGCAACGCAAGCAGCAGTGGCAGAGGTCATAGTACAGATGCAGGCCCACACCGCAGCGGCACACAGGGATGCCGAGGGTGAGTCTCAAAATGTTGTCTGCTCTCAATGCGTCTGCATCGATAGTCCTGTCATTCCATGACGACAATGCACTACCTGCTGTCTTCACAGGTATACGGCATTTGCTGCGTTCTGTGACAAGGCAGAGCCCCAGAAACAGGAGAAAATGGGTTTAAATCACTTTCTGTCACCTCAGATGCTTGGAGAGGCAGGACAGGAAGGGGTTAAGTTTCCTGTGCACAAACTTTCTCTGCAGAGAAGAGCAGGGAAAGAACCACACCCTAGCTCTAGGCTAACCCAGAGACATAGCCAATCAGGGAGGTGGGAGGAGTCAGACCGGATTGGGCCACTCTGCACTCATAACCAGGAAGCAGCAGTTAGTAGGAGGAAGGGGCTCAAGGAGCAAGCACTGGAGCAGCAAGCCCTCGAGGAGCAAGGCCTGGAGAAGAGGAACTGGTTACAGAGCAGTGCAAGCAGAAAGGCTGAGCCCAGAGGAACTAAGGAGAGAACCAGGGAAGGGAGAGTTCCTGCAAGTGGTCCAGGAAGAGACACAGGCAGACCTCAGCTCCATGAGAGAGGAAACCTTGGAGGTGACCCAGAACTGGATTCAGAAGCCTGGAATACTGACTTGGAGTCAGGGGAGTTCCCCAGAGGCAGACGCAAAAAAAAACCAGGTCAGAGCAAACTCTTCTAAGCCTTGTAAAGTAAATAGCTTTGAAAGAAGTCAGTCTATAGGAACTGACAATAGACTGCTTCCTAAAGGAGGCAGGGATAAATCAGGCCCTGAATATAAACCTGAAGTTAATAGAGGGAAGAGGGGCTATAGAAAAATCCCTGTTAGAAAGCTGCAAACATTTCCCTACGATAGACAGCGTGAGCTAAGCTCTAGTTCAGAAGAGCACACACCTGCTTGCCAGCAAGAAGCTAATTGGCAGCAACCGTGCAGAGAGCTAAGAGGAGCCTTGGAAGGCCAGGCAGAGCTGGGGGATCTTACAAAGCAGCTACCTAAGGATTTGCATGATAGAGTGAAGAACTATAAGTATTCCTAATTGATGATTGGGTGCTGAGAAGCCTTAAGCCAATGTTCTAGAACTTGCATGAGAGACAGCAGCGTTCTAGTGAATGGAATGAATCAAAGCTTCATGTGGTACAGCTGTGAATAGAAGGCAATATAGAGAAACTGCTCCTACACAAGAAGGCAGTCATTAATAAGCCAGAGTTGTGGAGATTGCCATTTCTATGGGAAGCTGTTTGACACTAGAAAGAAGTACAACAGGAGAAAGATTCTTTATTACCAGTAGATACTGAGAAAGCAGTACTAGAAGATTGAAGCCCTGTTGTAGTAATGAAGCTGGAAGAATGATGAAACCTTGTAAATATTTTATGTGTCCCTGAGAAGTATCAGGAGAAGCTATATAAACACTTGAACTTTTATTTGGTACAGAAGGTTACCATTATACTTCTGTGGCGGGGGAGTAAGTCCTGTACGGTGTCCTTTGCTATACTTTGTGCAAATACCTTATGCATGAATAAAGCATTACTTACTTTGGAAACCCAACCTTGGCTGTCGTCACTCACTCCACAACTACAGTAGGAAGGCTTCAGCACTAACAAGGACTCTTTTAAACTCACCCCACTGTGTGGCTCACATCCCCTTGGCCTGCTTACGCCACAGGCTAGGCGGTGCGTTGTCACATAGAAGGGGGGCGGAGTTTTGGCGTAGTTGGCAGGATTATAAAAAAAAATGCTGCCTTGCACAGAAGAAGTGATAAACTACAGATACCAGTAAAGTTCTGAAGAGTGGACACTTTGAAAAAAAAAAAAAGAGTTTTTTCACCAAGATACCTGAAGAGCTTACCAGTGCTGCAGATTACAAGTTTCAGCTGAGGTGGACCAGAGTTCCTGTTATTAAGGCTACCATACTGCTGACAAGCGAGATACTCCACTTGTAGCAGGTAACCCGTAGCTAAGAGGGTCATCTTAGGACACTGCTACAAGGGGGTGGTAATCTGGCAGAGCTAAACTGGGAGCAAAGGAAGGTGCTTTTGTGGTGGTGCCGCACTTGGTGTTTCTTTTTCTATTCCCTACAGGTACATCGAAATGGATCCCACAAGTTTGATGGATTGGGTAGCGGAGAGATTCCAGGAGCAGGAGGCAAGATCGGTGCGGACCCAAGAGAAGATGGCGGCGATGTTACGTGCCCAGCAGCAGCCGGTGCTGGACATGCTAGGATCCTGGATGAAAGAGCAGAAGCGGACGTCGGAGACTCTACAAAATGTGACCAGTTCGCTAGGAACTGCCACAGGACTTGGAATGCTTGGACAGGGAATGTTATCATTAGGCCAGTGGTCTAAGGACGCTAATATTGATGACCACCTCGAAGTGTTTGAGCGCATAGCAACCATGAGCGGATGGCCCAAAGAACACTGGGTTATCCGATTGGCTCCATCCCTCACGGGAGAGGCTCTCACGGCCTACAAGGAAATGCCCAGTGCTCTAGCCAACGATTATGGAGCTGTCGCTGAAGCAATACGAGACAGATTAGGCCTAACACCCGTGGTGTATCGCCGACTTTTAAGAGGGTGCAGGTTAACCCCAGGCGAGACACCACAGGCCTTATGCCATAGGATAAAGGCTCTGGCATACAAATGGCTATCTCCACAAGGTAAGAGCATAGACACAGTAATAGATGATATTATACTTGAACAATTCTTAGAAGCACTACCCCGGGAAGTACAGTCCTTCCTAATCCTCCAAGACTGCCACAATACTAAGGACGCCGTTGCCCTTGCTGACCGGTTCCTAGAGGCGCAGGCCTTAGGTCAGAGGAGGAAAGGTGTTCCAGAAAGTACAGTCTTGAGGGAACAAGGAATGAAGGGAGGAGTACAGATGGGTGAATCTTCATCTAGGCCTTTGTTTAGCCCTGGTATGAATGAGCGAAAGTGTTTTACCTGTGGTCAAAAGGGACACCTCAGGAGGAATTGTAGCACTAGGCTAGCACTAATCACCACCCAGTCCAAGGAGGATGGGGAGGCGTTCTTGCTGATGGTCACAGTAAATAATATCCCGGTTGAAGCCTTGTTAGATTCAGGCACCGATCAGTCTATGGTCTCGGAAAGCCTATGGAAGGAGATAGGACCTCAGAGTGGGAGTGATAAAGAGCACCCTGAGGATAAAATTAAGATTCAATGCTTGCATGGTGCTGCCACAGCACACCCAAGGCGCATAGTAACAGTAAAGGGAATGGGTTTAAGTAAGGACATCCCAGTAGCGGTGGTACCAAGGTTGCCCCATCCTATTGTATTAGGCAGGGATTGGCCGCAATTTCGAAAGGGCCTAGCTAAAGGTTTAGCTGCTGCTGCTGATAGCGAGGAAGGATGGAAGTTAGGTCTAGTATCCACACGAGCCCAAAGCAAAGCTAGGGTGAAGAACCAGGTCCCCGCTAAGGATTCCCTGGCAGACTTACCCTCCCATAGCGGTTTGGTGACGCCCTCTAGAGAGCGTGTAAAACCCCAGAAGGGGGAGAAACGTAAAGAAAAGCAAGGCCGGGCCTTGAATAGAAACAAGCTAGCGACAGGGCAGGAGCTACCATGGGCTTCGGCCGAGTTAGTAGCAAAATTTCCTTCTTTTCCGGAGGAGCAAAGGCAAGATCCAGCCCTGACCCATGCTTTTGATAATGCAAATAAGGGAGGGGGATCGTTGCCGTGTTTTTATGTGGAAGGGAACGTGCTGTATAGAGAAAGCTTGGACCCCAGTTCTGACCATACCCGGAGGCAATTAGTGGTGCCTAATACGTTTAAAAATTTGGTTTTACGTTTAGCTCACGATCATCCTTTGGGGGGGCACAAAGGGGCCCAAGGTACCTTAGACCAAATTTTGGGTCGTTTTTATTGGCCCGGGGTCTTTCGTGAGACCGCGAAGTTCTGCGAGGCCTGTCCCTCATGTCAAAAAGTTACGCCTCGGCTACCGGGGAAAGTACCGCTGATACCAGTCCCGCGTATCTCTAGACCTATAGAGCGTTTGGCAATGGACATGGTAGGTCCTTTAATTCGGACTCCCAGGGGGTTTCAATATATTTTAGTTATTGTGGACCATGCCACGCGTTTCCCCTGGGCAGTTCCCTTAAGGAACACGTCAGCACGCACTATTGCCCTGGAATTACTGAAACTGTTTTGCGAGATAGGGTTCCCGCGAGAAATTCTCACGGACAGGGGTACGAATTTCCTGTCTCATTATCTTGCCCAGGTCTGGGATGCCTTTGGCATTAAGCACGTTAAGACGGCGGCCTACCATCCCCAGACCAATGGTCTGGTAGAACGGCAAAACCAGACCATTAAAAGGATGTTAAGAAAAAGCCTGGAGGGGGAGGTAGCTGAATGGGACATGATGCTCCCCTTTATACTTTATGCCTGTCGCGAGCGGAAACAAGCTTCCTTGGGGGTATCCCCGTACGAGCTGTTGTATGGGCGAGCGCCCCGAGGTGTGTTAGACATTCTACGGGATCAATGGGTAGAGCCTGCTAGAGAGGAGGTGGAGGTACCCCAGTTTTTAAAAGATTTAAGGGGCCGGTTACAACGCACGTCCCAGATAGGGGATGACAATATGGTAGCCAGCCAAGCTAGGCAAAAGAAGTATTATGACCGACGCACGCGACCTCGACGATTAGAGGTCGGTGAAAAGGTCATTGTAATGGTGCCGGGCCATCGTCCGAAATTTGAAAGTACCTGGAGAGGACCCTGCCGGGTCATCAAACAGGTAGGACCCGCCACATATACCGTAGAAACTAGAGGAGGGAAACAACAGAATTTCCACGTGAATGTTTTGCGGTTATGGCATGACCGCGTAGCTTTAGCTCAGTTAGCTATAAGAGAGGATACAACTGCTAGTCCTGATCACCAGAGTAAGATTCCGTGCTGTTCTGCATTTATTCAACCAGCCCGGAATATCTTAAATGGGGGGTTATGTGACAAGGCAGAGCCCCAGAAACAGGAGAAAATGGGTTTAAATCACTTTCTGTCACCTCAGATGCTTGGAGAGGCAGGACAGGAAGGGGTTAAGTTTCCTGTGCACAAACTTTCTCTGCAGAGAAGAGCAGGGAAAGAACCACACCCTAGCTCTAGGCTAACCCAGAGACATAGCCAATCAGGGAGGTGGGAGGAGTCAGACCGGATTGGGCCACTCTGCACTCATAACCAGGAAGCAGCAGTTAGTAGGAGGAAGGGGCTCAAGGAGCAAGCACTGGAGCAGCAAGCCCTCGAGGAGCAAGGCCTGGAGAAGAGGAACTGGTTACAGAGCAGTGCAAGCAGAAAGGCTGAGCCCAGAGGAACTAAGGAGAGAACCAGGGAAGGGAGAGTTCCTGCAAGTGGTCCAGGAAGAGACACAGGCAGACCTCAGCTCCATGAGAGAGGAAAACCTTGGAGGTGACCCAGAACTGGATTCAGAAGCCTGGAATACTGACTTGGAGTCAGGGGAGTTCCCCAGAGGCAGACGCAAAAAAAAACCAGGTCAGAGCAAACTCTTCTAAGCCTTGTAAAGTAAATAGCTTTGAAAGAAGTCAGTCTATAGGAACTGACAATAGACTGCTTCCTAAAGGAGGCAGGGATAAATCAGGCCCTGAATATAAACCTGAAGTTAATAGAGGGAAGAGGGGCTATAGAAAAATCCCTGTTAGAAAGCTGCAAACATTTCCCTACGATAGACAGCGTGAGCTAAGCTCTAGTTCAGAAGAGCACACACCTGCTTGCCAGCAAGAAGCTAATTGGCAGCAACCGTGCAGAGAGCTAAGAGGAGCCTTGGAAGGCCAGGCAGAGCTGGGGGATCTTACAAAGCAGCTACCTAAGGATTTGCATGATAGAGTGAAGAACTATAAGTATTCCTAATTGATGATTGGGTGCTGAGAAGCCTTAAGCCAATGTTCTAGAACTTGCATGAGAGACAGCAGCGTTCTAGTGAATGGAATGAATCAAAGCTTCATGTGGTACAGCTGTGAATAGAAGGCAATATAGAGAAACTGCTCCTACACAAGAAGGCAGTCATTAATAAGCCAGAGTTGTGGAGATTGCCATTTCTATGGGAAGCTGTTTGACACTAGAAAGAAGTACAACAGGAGAAAGATTCTTTATTACCAGTAGATACTGAGAAAGCAGTACTAGAAGATTGAAGCCCTGTTGTAGTAATGAAGCTGGAAGAATGATGAAACCTTGTAAATATTTTATGTGTCCCTGAGAAGTATCAGGAGAAGCTATATAAACACTTGAACTTTTATTTGGTACAGAAGGTTACCATTATACTTCTGTGGCGGGGGAGTAAGTCCTGTACGGTGTCCTTTGCTATACTTTGTGCAAATACCTTATGCATGAATAAAGCATTACTTACTTTGGAAACCCAACCTTGGCTGTCGTCACTCACTCCACAACTACAGTAGGAAGGCTTCAGCACTAACAAGGACTCTTTTAAACTCACCCCACTGTGTGGCTCACATCCCCTTGGCCTGCTTACGCCACAGGCTAGGCGGTGCGTTGTCACAGTTCGTGTCTGCGTGAGCAGCGGAGGCAGAGATGTGCCGTACGGAGACACCACAGCATGCTGCACAGGGTCCTGATGGGGGTTCCACGGGTAGCCGCAGCTGTGGAGAGCATGGCGGCCACCATGCAGGCCATAGCTGCACAAATGGGGGTGCCGCCAACACCACCACCGCCACCGCAAGACCCACCTACAACAGTGCGAGCAGCAGCACCGCCAACAGTGCCGGCAACAGAGCCACCGGCATTGCAGGGTGGGAGGGGCCGGGCAAGGCGTGGCAGGGGCAGGGGAAGGGGAAAATAAACGCATGAACATGCAGCTGTACAACATGTCATGTCTCCTATGTTTCTTGTGGGGGCCTGTATCACGCACAGCCCACACATGCATGACCCTGGGGCATGGGCGCTGCTAACTATTTTGACATATGGTTTATCCACCGACACAGGTGTGGACAGCATGGGATGCCCCACTTGCTCTTGGGTGCACGCCAGCAGGCACACACTGTCTAGCAGCTGCAGCCAGCATCTGTTTGCCTCATCCGTTTCCCATGAGCTAGGGGGCTGAGGGTTTGCAGCGAGTGCTCATGGGCCATAGAGGGGGACAGGGCATGGCATCATGTGGGCTGTGGGTGATGGGGGGGGCAGGACCTGAAATGCGCAGCGGGATGATTGTTGTTGGGAAAGGTCTGGCAATGGCCTATTAGTGGCATGGTGGAAATGACCTGATGGGGCTGCCACCAATTCAGGGATGGTTTCATTGGCTCTGACTCGGGATGTCTGGTGGTGGTGGGTGACACACAGTGTACCCATGATGGTGCATGGCCGTCACATGGGCCCAGGGGAGGGGGGTGACAGATATCCGGGTGGGTGGGTGGGTGGGTTGAGCAAGGGTATGGCATGTGGCCAGGTTGCTTCCACACAATGGCCATGTCCGACATCACATGGGTACACGTAGGAGGACCTGACTTGCTGGGGTACCAGTACATTGCTGGGGTGTCTATGTCCCACCCACCATGCCTTGCTATCCCCTATGTTAACAGGATAGGACTCTACATATCCAGGTCTCGGGGAACACCAAAGGGAGCAGGGCACAGCACATACACTTACCCAGACTACGGGCACAGTTTTAGCAAAGATACAGTACACCCTCAGTCATAGACAGGCACAACTGAGTCTTTGCGCCGTGCTCCAATGACCATAGACAGTCCCAAAGGCACCTTTCGCCTGGCAGGCAGACTGCCTGTCCTCTCTGTTACGCATCCTACTGTGTCCGATACCTGTCCCTGTGGCCTCTGGTCAGCCATCAGTGTAGCGCTCAGAACAGCACATGGTTAGCCTTCGTCACATACCAACTACATGTCCGTCCCCTCCCATGCCACTAACATCATGCACATAGCATACTATCCGTACCCTCCTGGGATGCCCCACAGGCACATGTGTGTAGGGACAGTCCATGTGGTTGCAAGGGTCAATGTCCGTGCTGCTGTCCTGTGTTCCATGCCATGCTATGTATCATATATCAACGAATGGTATGGGCCAGCCTTTATGCAGTGGAACCCCCATGTGCATCACCTGCACAATGCCCCCCGACACCATGACATACAAGAGTAATGGACACAACATGTGGCCCAGCCCATGTCACCTTGTGGCCATGTCCACTATGTCCACCCATAGCCCTGTGCACATCTACGCTCATTGTCCATTCGCCCACCTGCTGTGTCCCTGCCATCCTCCACCCAGGACTGCGCCCATCACAGATGCTGCACATAGCCTTTCATGTTCCACCACTGCTGGTCCCTGGGCACTGTTACATGTGTGTGCTCTGGGACATGTGAGGCAATACCACATGCAATGTCCATAGTATCGCTAGATGCATGACATGTGTACAGTACACTGCACACACCCTTTGTATCGTACACTGACACACATGTGTGTGCCCTCATGTGTCGCTCACAGACCACTGACCCATAGCAAAGAAGGATATCTGGACAGCACAGTGTAACGATAACAATGAACAACTTTATTCATACATGCACAGGGTGTGGTTGATGAGACAATGTCCACCATGGCGGCATCCCCGTCATGCAGCCCTGCTGCTCTCCCTGTGTGGGGTAGGCCTTTGCATGGGCTGTCACAGGGCGGGTGTGCATTGCGTATCCTTACGCTACACACCCCAGGGACTCCTGTCACATGGTGGCTGATCCGGCACACCCCCAGCTACGCGCTCCTCCAGCAAGCGCAGACGGTCAGCCACCATGGTCAGGGTCGCCAGGACCTGCCCCATGATGAGGGCGTGCTGCCTCTGGGCGTGTGCATGCGCACGCACAGCCGCTGCCACACGCAGTCCGCACATGCAGCCACACAGACACAGGTCTCCCCGTGTCTGTGTGGCTGCATCCATGGTGCGCCTGTCAGCGGCTATGTGTGCCATGTCCACGTCCAGAGGGGACGCATCGGCCTCACCGCGGTGCAGGTGGCTGGCGCCCCCGTCGCCCTGTGACAGCCCATGCAGATGGGCACATGACCCACATGGACCAGGCCTCCCCGCACCCGCCCCATCCCCCTCCAGCTGTGCATTCCCCGGATCATCCCCCTCCTGCCCCTGTCCCCCCACAGCAGGGTCCCCCCCTCCCAAGCCACCTGTACCCGCCCCTCCTCACCCTGCCCTCCCACCACCTCTGCCCTCTCCCCATCCCCCACCGCCTCCCCCGCCCTAGCCATTCCCTCCTCTCCAGGCCCCCCCTCCTCTGCGTCCTCCTCCCCCTCCACGACGTCTTCTTCTTCTCCCCCATGTTGCGGTGTGCCTTGGTCCTCCACCCCTGGGCCGGCCGCCTCCTCCTGGCCATCATCGTCTACCGGCTCATTGGGGCCCGCATCCTGCTCCCCATGCCCCTCAGCAGCAGGTGCATCCGCTGTGGGAAAGGGGAACAAGTGTCATTGCCATAGTCACACAGCAGCCACAGTATTCACATACATCCTGTGTTCAGGACAGCCAGTGCCCCACAGGGCCATGTCACCTCACGCACCGTCCTGTTGGGCCATCCGCTCCCTCCGAACACGCTCCACGAATCGCGGGTATTTGGCCCTCAGCTCCCGCGCCTTCTTACGGAGATCCTCGACCTATTGGAGTAACGACAGATATTGACATTAGGGGACGGACGCCCTTTCGTTACCTCTTACAGAACACATATATATTTCACAGTGTGCAACATGGCTAGGCCAATGATCACAGACTGGGGCATTCCACACAGCACCAGGATGAGGGGTGGGGCTCTGGGGTCAGGCCTACTAAGGGTTGCCAACCGGCCGGTGTTCAGCCGGCCTGGCCGATTTTTCCATGGACAGGCCGGCTGCCGGCACAGTTGTAAAACCGGCCATTGAAAAGCCGGGATTTTGCTGTGGCCGCAAGATCGGGAGCGGCCTGAGCACGAAACCGGCTTTCGTGCCGAGGTCCGCGGTGCGAACGCAATCGCGATCGCGATTCCCTATAGCAGTG
The DNA here is from genome assembly GCA_033557465.1 of Ichthyophis bannanicus. Taxonomy (NCBI): domain Eukaryota; kingdom Metazoa; phylum Chordata; class Amphibia; order Gymnophiona; family Ichthyophiidae; genus Ichthyophis; species Ichthyophis bannanicus. The sequence goes on along the minus strand of CM066033.1, from coordinate 952,018,014 downwards.
CAGCCGCTGGTTCTGCTTTGTACAGAGCAGCGGCTGCACTACACTTACATTGTAAAGTAAAGAGAAACTGTGTCAGGAGTCCTCCGGTCATCGCAGAGCCCGAGGAGGTGATGTCATGGGGGCGGCCTCATCACAGGCTGTCTTTCCTTTTCAAACTAACTTTAGATGCAATAAAGTTAATTTGAAATGGAAAGACAGCCTGTGAGGCGCCCGCCCCCATGACATCACATCCTCGGGCTCTGCGATGACCAGAGGACTCCTGACACAGTTTCTCTTTACTTTACAATGTAAGTGTAGTGCAGTCGCTGCTCTGTACAAAGCAGAAGCAGCGGCTTGGGCAGAGGGGGGGGGGTTTGTGTGAACCAGCAGGGGGGGGGGGGGGTGATGGTGTGGGTTAAACAGCAAGTGGGGTGGGTGTGTGGTAGGGAACCCGCAGTGGAGGGGGGGGGGGTGTGAGTGAACCAGCAAAGGGGGGGGGGTGTGAGTGAACCAGCAAGGTGGGGGGTTGATGGTGTGAGTGAACCAGCAAGGGGGGGGGGCCATGGTGTGAGTGAACCAGCAGGGGAGGGGGGGGGGTAGGGTAGTGAGTGACCCAGCAGGAGGGGTGAGTAGGTGAGAGGGGGGTGGGTGAGTGAACCAGCAGTGGGGGGGGGGAGTGGAGGTGTGAGTGGATCAGCAGTGGAGGGGGGGTGAGTGAGTGAACCAGCAGGGGAAGGGGGTGAGTGAGTCAGAAGGGGGGGGAGTGAGTGAGTGAACCAGCACTGCGGGGAGGGGGGTGAGTGAACCAGCACTGAGGGGAGGTGTGACTGGATCCCCGGTAATATTTGTGGGTGGGGCTGGGGGAGGGGCATGGGTGGGGCTGGGGGTGGGGCATGGGCGGAGCATGGCGAGCCACAGGTGTCGGGTTTTTTCGGTGAAACAGTTGGCACCCCTAGGCCTACTGCATCCTGGGGCTGAGGTCTGTTTCCTCTACTCACCAACAGTGACATATACCAGGGCACAGGGACTGGGGAGAGCTCTCATTTGGGGCCTGCTGCATCCCTGGGCTATAGCTCCTCCTTGTATGCACCAACAGGGACAGATACCAGGGCACAGGGACTGGGGAGAGCCCTCATTTGGGGCCTGCTGCATCCCTGGGCTATAGCTACATCTTGTGATCACAGACACGGACAGATACCAGGGCACAGGGACTGGGGAGAGCTCTCATTTGGGTCCTGCTGCATCTCTGGGCTATAGCTCCTCCCTGTATGCACCAACAGGGACAGATACCAGGGCACAGGGACTGGGGAGAGCCCTCATTTGGGGCCTGCTGCATCCCTGGGCTATAGCTACATCTTGTGATCACAGACACGGACAGATACCAGGGCACAGGGACAGGGGAGAGCCCTCATTTGGGGCCTGCTGCATCCCTGGGCTATAGCTACATCTTGTGATCACAGACAGGGACAGATACCAGGGCACAGGGACTGGGGAGAGCTCTCATTTGGGGCCTGCTGCATCCCTGGGCTATAGCTACATCTTGTGATCACAGACAGGGGCAGATACCAGGGCACCAGGACGGGGTAGGGCCCCTGAGGTGGGGCTTGGGGGAGTATCTGGGGGGGGGGGGGACAGGCCTCACTCACAGCTGGATGTGGAGACACCTTGCAGTCCCTATCTGTGCATATGTGACTGCTGACTTGGTTGCATGGTGTTCCTCTGCACATCCTGGGTTGGAGTGCCTGTTCCCATGGACTTACCTCACGTGGGTAGTCTGCGCTGCGGTTGTAGCGCATGGTGAGGCGCTCCCAGGCTCTCCGCACCCTTCCCAGATTCTGCCTCCTCGAGGATCCGGGGAATAGGCGCCTCTGCCTGAGGCAGAAGAGCTCTGTCAGCAGGTAGAGCTCCCGCTGATTGAAGGCTGGCTTCCTCGACATTGAAGCCATGTCTGGGGAATGAGATATGCCTTGCTACGTGCGTTGCTAGGGGCGCAGCCACGTGCGTTGCTACGGGCGCAGCCACGTGCGTTGCTACGGGCGCAGCCACGTGCGTTGCTATGGGCGTCAGAGCGTGCGTTCCTACGGGCGTAGAAGCGTGCGTGGGTATGTGTGTTCTTACCTGCAGGGGCTCTCCATATGCAGCTCCCAGGGTTTAGTACTGCTGCTACATCTCATAGGTTCAGTTGTTTGGACTCTGCTCATTACAGGGTTTGCGTTATGGTTCCTCGCCCCTTCTGCTGCACCCATGTCACATTTGCATACATTCACCTTCCTTTGCCTAGAGGTGCCCATGACATAGAGCTGTATCAGACATATGTGATGTACCTTTTCTTTTGATGTATTGAGGGGAATGTGTGATGACAGGGCCACAGAGGGAGTCGCAGTTTAATTAGCAGTAAGGTTCGCTTTGGGGGACATGTGTGGGTGCTGTGAGGTTTACTTTCTTGGACTGCATAGCGTGGCATTGCTCATTTCCATGTGTTTTCTTTGACGTTTGGACTATATCCTCTCTGGGCTTTGGGCATAGACCATGGGCTTTTCTTCTCTATGGCACCTGAGGTCATGGTTTATTAAAGACACCACTGCTCGGAGAGTGATTGCATCTGACAGGCCTGCTACGTATCAGCACAGTGGGGTCGTACCCACTGCCTCTGGCTCCACTGTCGGTGCATTTGACAGGGGGTTTCAGTTTTGTCTGTATCTGTATCTACTTCTCTATGAGTGACTGACTACAGAGGGACGTCAGTTCACCACACAGTCCATCCACAGTGGTGCTCAGGGTTTGTTTGGCCAGGTCACACCCATGATGCACTTGATATGCAAATCAGCTTTTCACTGATACACACCACGGGGAAAGCAAACCCACAGCACCTTGGCCTGGTGGTGTAACTGAACATGTGCACCCCCACAGCAGCTAGGCATGGTAGGGGTGTCTCAGCGTGTGTTGTACTGGAACAATGTACCTACACACATCACATTTCTCGGGTACTGTGCTCACCGTGAGGGTGATGTGATGCATAAAGCAGCAGGTCCACAGCAACATCCATGGCAGACTTAGGCCATCCACAGCATTGTTTCTGTGTGGGATAGGTAGTTTCTGCACAAAGACCTTGGATATATCTGTCTGGATCAGTCAGGTGTGGTCCCTAGGGAGCTTCTGGTGGTAAACACAGTCTCCCATCACCTCATCCACCTTCACCCTCCCTGCACTGATGGCAGTGGAAGGAGCATCACCCCCAGTTTCTGCCATGGGTCAGACACCCCTCTTGCCAGTTCCTGCAGCTCTCAACATATCCATAGCACAGTAGCATGCACACATTAGAGCTGTATAGGCTAGGCTGCACCCCCTCACTATATATGATATTGTCCAGCACCAGGCCTTCAGCCAATGCACCCTGCAAGGCTCTCCATCTGGACACATACCAGCTGCATACAGTCTGCTATTAGGTCCATGCTGTATGTTCCTGTTAGGACTGCATGCACCCATAACTGGACTGGGATGGCAGCAGACACAACCAGCATAGAGGTCAGTGACTAGCCCCCCATAGGGAGACACATACATATCATCTGACAGGACTACAATATCACACGATGGGAATGTCTAGCCATGCTGTGGTCACTGCACAGTCAGGGTGAGACTGAGCTCCCTGCAGGACATACAGCAGTCACCCTGTCTGTATAGGTGGTGGCCGGGCACTACTATGCCGCAGTCGGTGCCCTGTGTGCTGTGCAGATACAGCCTGCCCCTGCCACCATATCTGGCCTCTACCCATGGTGCCTTGCTCCTCATTATGCACAGTTGCTGGCCAATACTGGCAACAGTGCTGTGCGTGTGGCCTATGTAAGGTGCTTGCAGCCCCACACACTGTAGAGACAGACACACACTCCAACACCTCTGCCAGCATTCTGCTACTGTGGAGGGGGTCCAGCAGCCCTGCCCCCCACACCAGTCCTGGACACAGCCCAGGCATGGCTATGATCCGCACTACTGTTGGCTGTCGCTCCCCAGGGTGGTAAACACTGTCCGTGACCTGACCTGTAGCACGCCCCGCAGACATCTGACTGATTGTTCTGATGGGGCTCGATGAGCACACTGTGCTTGACATAGGACTTGATATCTACCGGTAATCATGCGACCTGTCTAATAGGTGCATACCATATACCCAGGTGTAGGGTGGCATTACTAGGGTATGCCTGTGCTAGTATTGGTGGATGCACACAGGGCCCAATGTCCTGGCTCTTGAGGGGGCATTTGCCAGTGGCGCCTGTGGGTGTGTCTGGCCCTGTTGGCTGTTGCTTTTCCGCAGAGGTTCCCAGGTCAGGTCCTGGTGTGTCATACACTGTTCAGGTTTCCCTGCTGTCCCACCTACATATGCATGGCCTACATCCGCATGCCATGGGGGTGGGGCATAGCTATGCAGCACAGGCATCTTCATTGGAGGCATCATAGAACCTGAATGGTGTGTGGCACTCCAGGGCTGCATTTGGGGGGCTCTGCTCTAGGTACTGTGGCTGTTTCAGATGTCTGTGCTCGGAGTAGTAATATATAGGCGTAGTAACCCTGTGTATGTTCGTAGCACTACATGTTTGTCATTACAGTCACGGTACAGTTGGGGGGAAAAATGTTCACTAGAATGGACATTGACACAACTGGGCTTTGAACCTGTGACCTTCTGTTCTTGCACACACTGTCTGTGTGCACTGCACCACCATGTTGCCACGGATATGCTGTGTTCCCTGGGTGGTCCATGACTGCACATCCAACAGGTCCTGTCTGCTGCTGTGGATGTGGCAGCCTGCACATAGCTCTGCCACTGTCTGCTGGGACTAGCAGCCACTGCCCTCTCCATCACCTGTACCCTTCTGCCAACATGCTGACATGTCCTTATCTTGGGAAATGGATATAACCTGATTCAGGTGTGCCACTCCAGGACTGCATTTGGGGGACTCAGCTGTTGGTAATGGCCATTGTTATGGGGTGTGTGCGGTGTTGGGTAACATATTTGTGTTTGCACGATGCCTCTGTTCTCTGCAATAAAGGGGTGTCTTTACTATTTCTGCTTCGTGGTGGGTAAAATATGGTGACTGTGTTGGCAGCACCCCAGCTGGGATTTGAACCTGTGACCCTCTGGTTCTACAGGTATTGGTTATGTCCACTGCACCACACTGTCATTACAGTGATGTCCCTGCTGATGGGACACCTGGCTGAACGAGTCTGGTCTCTGCTCTGCACATTTTTACTTTGGCCTCATTCACCTTGTCTGCTGACATAGGTGCACATAACCACCAACTATGACCTCCGAATGAGAGGATGGGGACATAACCAGGCTGGCCAATTGTGATATTACTGGGGTACCCTGGAACACAGTCCCAGGTGCGCTCAGGATTAGGATTCAAAGATGATCTTTGGAGGGGTCCACACTCCGTGGCCACGACTCATTTTATTTTTTGGGGCTTTCCTGGCATTTCTTTTCATTGTTGCCCATTAATATCACTGTTGGCATGCTTGTTTGTCGTTCTTCAGGATTTGGTTGTGGTCTTTTTACATGACTATTTGCTATTTTGTTCAGTGCACATATATCACACTGCTCACGTTTTGTAGGTTTCCCCGGTTTTTCTGTACATTGCTGACGGAAATGGTTTCTCTTCCCTTTAAATGCCTTTAACGACAGGTTTTCATTCGCGTTGGAATTCAGCTCTGAAAATCAGTGCCTTAGCCTCTCCCCGCCCACTCTCCGCCCATTGACCCCTTCTCTCCGCCCACTCTCCACCTTCCACGCTGTTTTAACGCGCCGCGGAGGTTTACGATCGTTAACTGCGGTTAATGCGCGTAAGGTACGTTTACCGATCGTTCGCACGTCCGAACGCACGTACTGACGTGCGAACGATCGGTAAACTTACCTTACGCGCGTTATTCACGATTACCGCACTTTAGTAAACATCCCCCTATGTGTCTGTGAAATATTAGCAGGAATTCTTTCTACACTGAAGACATGGACATTATGCCCTTTCAACATGTAGATTAACGTATTTTATAATCAATGCACATAGTCTGTGACTCTGCCCATATTCTGCCCAGAAAATGCCCCTGCAGTATGTTTATTAAAGTGCAGAAATTGTTTTGGAGCTGGTGTTTGTGTTTGTCAGCATCTTCTTCAGCTTTTTTTCCCTTCCTGCCTTTTTGTGTCTTTTATATATATATATATATATATATATATATATATATATATATATAATTGCATTTATGATTAATTTCCATTTAGATAATGGTTCACAGAAAGGAAACATGAAATAAGGGAAAAAGATTATTTAAACAAACAAGAAGAGTCAACAAAAACAATCATATGTTCTATAAGTTAGTCCACGTCAATCCTTTCTATATTTATTGTACCCTCTTGTGTCCTTTGCCTATGGTTATTCTTTTGAATCTATTACTATTCTTTTCTCTCGTTTTTCATTGTGCTTGTAAACTGCATAGGTCTTAATTTGGGTGCACGGTCTATCAAATAAAACTGAAATGTGAAATAGTACACTTTATCTGGCAAAGTTAAGGTGCGATAAGTGTAGAGTCTGTGTGGTAAATGCAATGAGCATGCTCAGCATCTGTCCTGCATTCAGCACATGGGACATAATTACTGCACATAGGAGCTGTATGGCATGCATACACAAATGGTGTAGGTGCACCTGTGCTACAGTATCTGCTGATTCATGTAATGCGGTATCTGATGCTGCCTCAATCCCTGGCCAAGAAGAAACTATTGTGGCAACCACACTGGCAGTGCCACCCTCCCAATCAGTGGTAAGACAACCCCCTGGATTCCTACCCCAGTGGGTATTAAAAGACCTCCAATCTCCCCATCTCTACTCCAGTGTGTGTTAAGAGAACCCCGATCCCCAATCTCCATATCAATGGCCCAACACACTCATACCCCCTTCCGAGCAGAACCCCACCCCCACCCCAGTTTAAGTCCCAACCCTGGCAGACTTAACCCTAGTGATAGTATAATAAGATTACCTCTAGGAGGTCAGATTTGCCATTTTGAACCCAGCCAACAATGGGGCCTGAGCAAAGGGAGCATTGCTTCTGCCTCATCCACTAGATATGAGGGGTTACTACTTGGTAAGTGCTGGGGGGATGAGGGGACGGTAGGACCTGGCTGGGAGTGGGGGAGGATTATGTGTGTGTGTGTGGGGGGGGGGGGGTTGAATGTGTTGGGCCATTGGGTTTGAATGTGTTGGGGAATCGGGGTCTCTCAACACTCAATGGGGTAAGGATTACGAGGGGGTGTCAACACTGAATGTGGTAGGAATCAGGAGGAGGGGAAGGTGTCATTGTCAGCTTTAATTGTCGTCACGCTGCCTGACTGCTGATGGTGTTAAGTGCAACCACACTATCAGCAGTCATTACAGTTAGCACACGACAACATTCTGTGTGTCACTTGTCACCACCAGCTGCCTCGCCCACTGTCTGCTCTGATCCCACTCTGATCCTATCCCTATTATCACGAGAATTTTACTGCTCTACCTACTATTAGCATGTGGTAGTGATTATTGCAGGGCTGTGCTAACAGCGTAGATTAAAATGGCACTATCTCACTTTAGTAAATATGCCCCCAGTAAAAATATGTCGTGGATATAATTGTGTGTATGTTCCACCTGCTGAAATTTTATAAGAGCCATTTTATGAAAGTATATTGCCACTTATGCACTAAAATGACTTTATAAAGTTACCCTCTTTTTGTCAGTCTGGAAAGTGTGAGAGACTATAGTACCAGAATGGCTGCAAGGTGTCCATAGAAGAGATTCATGAGAAGCTGCAATACCAACTGTGATGATGAGGGTGGGGGAAAGGACAAAGCAACACAAGAGTGGAGATTATGGCACAGAGAAAAGAGGGGGATGGTTGCAGAGAGCAGAGATGGACAGAGGCACAAGGGAAAGGGGGAGAAAGGAGGACACCATATGCAACAACTTCTGTATGGAACCAAACTCTAAATGTAACCTGGGGACCACGAGTGGGGTTTTGAGCTACTCAGCAGGGGCTACATTTGTGAGAAAGTAGCCCATGGCAGGCACATAGGGCCAGCCCAACCACTGGGCAGACTAGGCAATCGCCTAAAGCAGCAGTTTCTTTGGGGCAGCAAATAGCAGCTACATTCAAAGCAAAACATTGGATCCTTACAAGTGGCTGTTGGAAATCACCCTCATTATATAGATATATTTACAAAACAAAATTTAATATTTAGAAGTATGATGTCCAGATATGCATTCTGATAGGATTGTTCTAGGAGGAATAGTGTTCAGATGATGATGACTGAGTTTAATTACACTGGTCAACATTGAAATCGTTAACTGACTTTAAAAGGCCCTAATCTGTAGTATCTTGGTGAGCTGAACACGAATATAACATTAAACAAATTTTATTGGCTCTCGTTTTGAAGATATTGCATGTAGTTAATTTTTGACGTTTCACCGTGTAAATTTATGCAGTAGGACATCAACAACATCCCAAATAAGCCTTGAATGATGTAATATTGCATCACATTGCATAATACCAGCATGCACACATCATCCAGAGTTGATTGCATCATTTTCTGATGCAATGCAATACTACTGCCAGACGGCTGCTGAAGCCATCTGATGTCAGCAGTGTACTTACTATACGCAGTCGGAAAGGTTGAGCATTTAAAATATTTCAGACTGTGTGCAAGACAGTTTAAGCTACTGTTACATGTAACTTTTATTAATCATAAAATTTTAGCCATTTAGGTACAATACAGAACAATAATGCTGCGAAAGTGCGTTAATACCGTTGACAATTTCTGCTACATTTGTGGGGAAGTGACATTTGCCAACCAGAAGAAAAGTATCACTTCTCAACTGAAGAAGGCATATCATCTTTACTTCGGATGCAAGATTGGTGACCAAGACAAGCCTTGGGCCCCGCATATATGCTGCACTACATGTACAACACAGCTTTCACAGTGGTTGAATTGCAAAAGACCATCAATGCCGTTTGCAGTCCCCATGGTGTGGAGAGAGACAAGCAACCACATAAATGACCTTTACTTCTGCTTGGTTCCTCCTCTTTCCAGCGGAATAACGAAGCAAAAGAAAATGAGCATAGTCTACCCAAACATTCCATCTGCATTGAGACCAGTTCCACATGGTGAGGGACTTCCTATTCCAGAACCTCCATCAGAATATTCATCTGATGAGGAAAAGGGTGAGCCGACCTGTTCTTCCCCTGGTCCGTCAGCATGCAGTGACCCAGATTTTCACTGGGATGCATTATCAGCTCCACACAGAATAACACAGGAAGAACTAAATGACCTGGTTCGTCATTTGGACTTATCCAAGAACAAGGCAGAATTGTCAACATTGCTTCATATCGAAAGCACCCCCAGCAGTTGGAGCCTTTCTTCAGAAAGGAAAGTAATCTGGTATTCTGTTCCAATATTGAAAGCCTCATGAATGCCTTAAAAATCACTCATGACCCACAAGACTGACTATAGACTCTTCGAAAATGAGTCTGAAGACTGTGCTTTTGAACAATGGAAACCGTCTTCCATCTATTCCAGTAGCGCATGCCATCCACATGAAAGAGGCATACGATAACTTAAAGCATCTACTGACTTCCATTAACTGTAACAAGTACAGCTGGCACCTCTGTGGTGATTTGAAGGTAGTTGCCCTTTTAATGGGACTGCAGCAGGGATATATAAAATACATGTGTTTCTTATGTGAGGGGATAGCTGAGTAAGGAATTGGCACTACTTGCGGAAGGAATGGAGTCGCAGACAAAATGTAACAGTTGGAGAGAAGAATATCCAGCACCCAGCTCTGATTGAGGCTCACAAAATCCTGCTACCACCCCTTCACATCAAACTAGGTTTGATGAAAAACTTTGTGAAAGCCATAGACCGCACTTCGCCAGCTTTCTGATACCTGCATGAAAAATTCCCTTGACTCAGTGAAGCAAAGATTAAAGAGGGAGTTTTTGTGGGTCTTCAGATTCGAGAGCTCTTCAAAGATGATCAGTTCAACAACTTGCTGCTGGGTGATGCGAAGCAAGCATGGAATGCTTTTCGCCTAGTGTCAACAAACTTTCTCGGGAATAAGGAACTAGTAGAAGACATGCTGATGCAGTATCAGAAACTTGGCTGCAATATGTCTCTAAAGATCCATTTCCTTGACTCCCATCTCGATTTCTTTCCTGACAACTGTGGTATAGTTAGTGATGAACAGGGCAAACATGTTCACCAGGATATCGCAACGATGGAGCAAAGATACCAGGGAAAATGGTCCACTACAATGCTGGCTGACTACTGCTGGACACTCCCCAGAGACGCTCCCGAACAGCTGTACAAGAGACAGGCGAAAAAATCTAAGAAGTAGTCTATGGGGCATGTTTACTAAACATTCCTAACGTGCGGGGCCGCGCTAGTGTGCCTGTGCCATATAAGGAGTGGGCGGTTCAGGCAGAAAATAGAAAAAAAACGGTAGTAAGCAACCGGACGTGTGCGCGTCGCGCTAATGTGCGGGGGCGACATTAGCGCGTGGAAAGGCAAAGTGGCGCGCTGCTGAGTATACAAAACAACAGAGCCGTGGTACAACGGTGAAGACACTGACCAATGGTGCAGGAGCCATGGGTTCAATCCCCCAGTGTGCACAACGACAAAGGTCAGCTGAGGCAGTAACTGTAATGATTAACATTGTTTTAGGAGGCAAATTAATTTGGAACGGCATAAGGCGGCGCACAGTTATTTTTGGGCGGCAGAAGGCGGCGCACAGTGCATTTTGGGCGGCATAAGGCGGCGCACAGTTATTTTTGGGCAGCAGAAGGCGGCGCACTGGTCCCCTTGGGCGGCAGAAGGCGGCGCGCTGATAGGCACAAGGCGGCGCGCTGATGCACAAGCACAGAAACAGAGCCACAGCACAATGGTTAAAACACTGACCAATGGTGCAGGGATCAGGGGTTCAACTCCTCACAATGCCCAGTGAAAAATGCCTGCTGAGGCAGTATGTATTATGTTGTGGAGTGCTGTAGGAGGCTGTATAATTTTATTTTGTTATCACTACTAGCAAACGCACTCTCCCAGCATGTTAACATACGGCGGCCCATAAGGCACATGTTACAGTGCACTGTTCGCCAAGGCACCCTTGAATGACCCCTATAGGGCAGCATGTATGTTGCGACACAGGATAATGTATAGTGCACCCTATAGGGATGGCAACCATAAGGTGGCCTACAGGGCGCCCTATGAAGCACCCTCAGAGGCACCTAATGGGTATAGTAAGCTGAGGGTGGTCTTGCCGGCATAGACATATGTACAGTAAATAAAAATAAAGCTGTGGACAGCCCTACCAAAGGGCCCCACTGTGGGTTTGAACCCATGACCTCTGGCTGCACAGGCAGTGATGTAACCATTGCGCTACAGCTCCATAGCTGTAAGCAAGCCCCTGGCTGGCTGCAGATAGCCTACACGTCACCTCACAGACAGTCTGCTGGTGTCAACAGGATAGGGTTAGGCCACCCGTACCCATGATGCACTGCACATGCAAATTAGCTGTCCGCAGATGGACACAAGATGGGGAATGCACCCCCACAGCACCTCGGCCCTGTTGGGGGAAGTGACCGGGTGCACCCACACAGCACCTTGGCCTAGTAGGGGGCACTGACCGGGTGTTTTACTGGCACAGAGTAGCCACACACCGTTACATCGTGCGGGTACTGTGCTCACCCTGAGTGTGCAATGAGGTGGCCAGGACCAGGTCAACAACACCTGCCATGGCTGATGGAGGCCAAGCGGGCGTTCCAAAGCAGTGTTAATGTGTAAGATAGCTAGTTTCTGCACAAACACCATGGATATCCCTGTCTGCCGCCATCAGGCACCCCCCCAGTGGCAAACATGGTCCCCATCAAGGGATCCACACTCTACCTCCCTGCAAAGGTGGCAGTAGAGGGCAACATCAACCCCAGTCCTGCTGAGGAACACCACCACCACCACCACCCCCCCCCCAGGCAGGCAGCTCCATACACAGCCATAACACAATAGCAGACAGACATAAGCCCAGGGTATATGGTAAGCTGCACTCCACCACCAGATATTCCCCTGCAGCAAGCCAACAGCCACTGCACCCTGCAAGCCATTATAGCAAGACATTTACCAGCTACAAACAGTCTGCTGGTTAGTCCATAGTGCATGTTCCCAATGGAGATGCATGCACCCAGAACTGGGCTGTCTGCATACACAGCAAGCAGATAGATCAGTGACTGGGCCCCAAAGAGAAACCCATATCTATCACATGAGAGAACTACTATACAGCACTATGGGGGGGCCTAGCCATGCTGTGGTCACTGCACAGTCAGGGTGAGCGTGATCCCCCAGAAGGACATGCTTTGGCCACCCTGTCTGTGTAGGTGGTGGCCAGACACTACAATATCCCAGCCAATGTCCCTGCCAGGGCCCTATGCCCAGTGCAGATGCATCCTGGCCACGCCACCCTGCCCTGGCTATACCCATGGTACCTTGCACCTCATTATGCACATTGACTGGCCAATACTGGCAACAGTGCTGGCAGTGCGGGCTGTTGAAGGGGCTTGCAGCCAACACCCACTGTATAGACAGACACACACTTCCACACCTCTGCCATCATGGTGCTACGATTGAGGGGGTAAGTAGCCTTGCCCACCAAACCGGTCCTGAGCACGGCAAGGCATGGATATGGTACGCATTACAGCTGGTGGTCACTCCCCAGGGTGGTAAGCACCGTCAGAGGCCAGGCCTGGAGCATGCCCCGCAAACACCTAACAGATTGTTTGGATGGGGTCAACTAGCAGTATGTACGTAACGTATGGATAACTGCCTGCCTGTGCTCCTAGCAAACGTCTCCGAGCTGTGTACCGTATACCTCAGGTGTAGGGTGACATTGGTAAGTTATGCAAGTGCTCGTTTTGGGTGCTGCATGCACGGTCCAATGTTCTGCCTTTCCAGGAGACATTGGCCAATGGGGCCTGTGGGTGTGGGTGTGTCTGCCCTTGATGGCTGCTGCTTTACGGCACAGATTCCCAACTCCAGTCCAGGTTTGCATCACACTGTTCGGGTTTTCCTGCTATCCCTCATGAATATGCATGGGCTACATCTACATGCCATGGGGGTGGTGCATAGATATACAGCACAGGCATTTGTATGAGTGTCAGCATGGAACCTGACTGGTGTGTGGCCCACCAGGACTGCATTTGGGTGATTCTGCTCTAGGTACTGCCCCTGTTCATGGTGTCTGTGCTCAGTGGGGTAAAAGATAGATGTCTTACCATTGCATATGTCCCCGCCATGAAAGGTGTGTCCTTACTATCACTGTTTAGTTGTGGGAAAAATATGTGGGCAGGATTGGCAGTAGCCCCAGCTGGGCTTTGAACCTGTGACCTTCTGTTCTTGTATGCACTGTCTGTGTGCACTGCACCACTGTGTAGCCACAGATTGGTTGGATTCCCTGGACTGTCCATGACTGTGGATCCGGCAGGACCTGTCTGTTGCAGTGGACTGTGCCAGCCTGCACATGGCTAGGCCTCTGTCTTCTGTGGTTAGCAGCCACTGCCCCCTGCACCACATGTACTTGTCCGCCAACATGCTGGCATGAACTTCTCTCAGAAAAAGCAGTTGACCTGATTGCAATGTGGCAGTATGGGACTGCATTTGGGGGACTTGGCTGTAGGTAATGCCCATTGTTGTGGTGTGTGTGCGGTGTTGGGTAAAATATGGGTGTTTTCCCCATGCATACAGGGGTGTCTGCGCTATCTTTATTTAGTGGTGGGTAAAATATAGGGACTGGGCTGGCAGGTGCCCCAGCTGGGTTTTGAACCTCTGCTCTCTGGTCCTAGAGGTAATGACTCTGTCCACTGTACCACACTTTGGCCACAGAGACAGTGCAGCCCCTGGAGGCAGTAAGCCTGGCAGGATGGAGTCACAAACCCTGCTCTACGCAATTCTACTGTGGGCATATGCACCCTGTCTGGTGACAAACGTGCACATAAACCCCAGAAATGACCACGGGAAATGTGGGACAAAATATCACCACGCTTGGCAACAGTGATATTAATGGGCAACCATAGCAAACACTCCCAGGAAAGCTCCAAAACGTGGAAATGTTTTTTGGAAGAGTCTCCTCTCAGTAGACCCTTCCAAAATTCATTTCTTTTTTCTGGAGCTTTGCTGGGTGTGATTTCTGTATTTGCCCATCACTATAACTGTTCCCCAGCTGAATTACTATTTTTAATAGTTCTGTTGTGGTCATTTTCTATTTTTATTTTCACTTTTGTGCTGTGCACATATATCACACTGCTCCCTTTTTGCTGGTTTCCCCGGTTTTCCTGTACATTGCTGACGGAAATGGTTTCTCTTCCCTTTAAATGCTTTCTACCGCGAGTGTTTCACTCGCGGTAGTTTTTACATGCAAATTCGGGCCCGATACTGTGCGGGGAGCCTCTCCCCTCCCACTCTCCACCCATTGACCCCGTCCCTCCGCCCCTCCGGAGCCTTCCTCCGCCCTCCTTTCGCCGTTCCACGCCTCTATCGGACATTTGCGGGCCCGCACTTGTACGGGGCCCGTTAGTGAGCCACGTACCTGTGCGGGGGTGACACGCACGTGTGCGGGGCGTTTAAACGCGTTTCTGCGCATTTCAGTGCCGCGTTGCCGTGCGCTATTTTGCGGCGCGCTATTTTGCGGATTTTAGTAAACATGCCCCTATGACTTGGTTTTTTACAGGTATTAACCGAGGGCCTATTATATTTGCTATTGACATGCATTTCGTGATGTAAACATTAATTCTTGTAGATTACAAAAAAACTAGAGCCAACTTTGCAATTTCACTGTCATATTCGTGTTCAGCATATAAAAATTGAAAAGAAATGACTATTTTTATTTCAGTAACATGACTTTTGTAAAAAGTTGTTGACCAGTGTTATCAATATTTAGGTCTAAAAGTTGCTTGCGAATGGGTACAAGGCTGAAGGTTTGCCCGAGGTGCCTAATACTCCTACACCGGCTCCTGGGAGGGGTGGGTAGTGGTAACGACCCAAGATCCTCACTGCTTGACAGCAGGCCAATACAAAAGTTTGCTTCACTCAAAAAAGAAAATCAAAAAGTCCTGTGAATGATGTCTGGTTTTTCTAAAAATCACCTGTATTTGATACTCCCCCTGAAAATGCAAGACACACTAAAAAATAGTACGTCAGCAGACAGAGCATTTGCAAATGTCAGACTGGAAAATAAGATGAGCAAGCTCCATTCATTTCTCTCAATCTCTGCTGTATTTCGGTATGATGGCTCTTGTATTGTGGTCTAAAATTGTCATTAGTTTTGATTTTCCTTTTTTTTCTTCTTTGTATCTGATTTCTCTCTGTCATTCAGTGTTTACTGGATGATGTAATCAAACATTGATAAAGATAACATTAAAACAGTTCTCACTCTCCTTTTAAAGCAGGCTTTCACAGCTGTAAGGGGTGTGTGCTTTCTTCTCTTAGAGCATGTTTTTGTTTTCATCATCCCTGTCAGGCCTCTTGCACTCTCTGACAGGAGTCCCATCTGCAGCTCCTCTCTTTCTCCTTGGGCCATCTGTCTATTGTACAGATTTCTTCTCCCTTTGATTTCATATTTTCTGTTGTTTGGGCAGTGGCAGAGAAGAAGACCAGAGGCTTTTCTGAAAGTGCTCATCACGTTTTACAGAGCAACTTTACAGTACGTTTCTAAAGGGATAATGCGCCTCATACGTATTACAATGAAACAGACGGTGTATTAGAGAAGGTTTATATAAAATTCCTCCCAGTGTTTTCATTACCTGCTTATTTCTTGCTGATCAGACTCCAGAGGAGCTGCTTTCTCAATTCAGGAGTGCATAGAAAGTATTAATTTGGCCGATGGTTTATTCACCACATTCTTTTCTCCAGCATATTACTCAGACCCTCAGTTTTGTCTTTGAACTTCACGATTTACTTGGTTATGATAGAATTAAAAAACATACAGATGAAGCAAGTCTTGTTAGTATGAGAGTTCTCTTTGGTGTGCCTTCTGTCCTGTGGTGTTCCCCAGGGGTCTATTCTTTCACCTATATTGTTTAATAGGTTTTTGGCCCCATTAGCTTTGTTGATTCAGTCCTTAGGGTTTTCGGTTCATCTTTTTGCTGATGACATACAGCTCATTGCTTTCTTAGATCCTCAGGCATTGGATTTGCGGCCTCTTAATAGATGTCTTGATGCTGTCTCTTTATGGCTTCAGTCTCATGGACTGAAGCTGAATATAGAGAAGTGTAGAGTTATGTGGGTAACTAATCAGCCTTTGCCTGGGGTACTGTCCACTGTGTTAGATGGCCTCCCTGTGCCTGTCGTCCCCCAGCTCAAGATCTTAGGTTTCACGTTTGATTGTCATCTTGCTTTTTCTTCTCAGATCTCTGAAATGTTAAGTCATGTTTTTATTTTCTCCATATAATTAGAGCCCTTTGCCCTTATTTGGAGCATTAAATCCCATGGGCTGTAGTCTACCATTGAAGGCTAGAAAATATAAGTGTATAACTTCCTAGGCACAGTGTCTAAAGGGCACAGTGCTTTTGGGCAAGTAATCCTAAAGGGATTGGCCAACTAATAGATCCTCCATCTGGGTTGCTCCCAGAGATTAGGTCAATTTAATGGCGACAATCCTCAGCTTTAGGATTCTTTGCAAGTATGGCTTTTTTTCATCCCTCCTTGTTGATGGAGATAGCTTAGTTTATTACCTGTAATGGAGATTCTCCATAGACAGCAGGACACACATACTTGCCCTCCTCCCTGGCAAATTGTCTACTCTAAATTTAGGAAATAGACAGGGGCTTCTCCCAAGGGGGACACTGAGTAGGACCTCCTGCCCATGGTCAGAAATACTCAAATCTATCTAAAGAAAGAACTACTCATGCTGGTGCCTTTGGATGACATCACCCACAAGTGTTTCTTATTTATCCTACTGCCTATTGAGAAATCCCATTCAAGGTAAGCAACCATGTTATATTTTAATAAGTAAAAGTTGATCTCCAGGAACAAGCAGGAATGCAGTCTTCATGTATGGGTGAATATCATTAATGGAGCCCGTGCAGGAATGCTCCCCAGCATCCAATAGGAAAACCTTTGGGAGCACTTCACAGTGCCTGGGTGCCTGCCTTCCCAACTCCTCTGCTCAGTTCTTCATTTTCTGCGGAGCCAGTAGGATGCATCATCTGTCATCACCGAAAAACTTCTGTTTTTTGTGGAACATCATGCTTCTGCCTTTTAGTTGAATCCAACACCGGTCCCGATAATTCTTTCATTTTTTTATTTTAAAATTTTCTATTTACTTTTCTCTTGATTTTCATTGTGGTTTTCACTGCTAAACTAAACCTCTAGGCCTCCATAGCCTTATCTTCCATCTCAAAGACAACTTTTTAAGGCATGGAAAAGCCAGTCAGTGGTTTCAAAAAATGTACCAAGTGTGCCAGTACCATCTCAGCCACTGATAAACATGACTGGTGACTAAAATATTTGGGTCCTGAACATCAGCCCAGTTCTTGTCCTTTGTGCCAACAAATGACAAAGAGAGATCTCAAGATCCGAATCAGACAATTTGGATCATTGTTTGCCTCAGACTCGATTTCAGTGGCTTCCACTTCATTGAGAGCATCGACTTGCTCTCATGGGTCTCAGATTTCTTTGAAGTCCAAACATAAAAGTAAGTCAGTCTCTAGCCATTCCCAAATCCTTGGCATCGGCGTCAATAACCAATACTGAGGCCAGAGAAAAGTCCCAGCATCAGAATCGCAGCTTCCCTGGAGATACTTCTGATGCAGACCAGCCAGCCAAATAGCCCCGGCGGGAAGATCTATTCTCCAAAGCACAAGTGGGGCTCGAGGACACTCCCAAGACATCAACCTCTGGAGAGCTACTGGTTTCATGTTCTGGGAAGGTGGCTCAGAGCCCCATAGGTGATTCCAACCAGACATCGGCCATCTCCCTAGACTAGCGCATGCTCGTTCTCGAGAGGAGTTTGGCAGCACTCCTGGCAGCCTTGGTACTAATAACATTGAGAGCTTCGGCACCGAGTCTACAGCCAGGAATATTGGGCCTGATGCTGGCCCTCAAACTGGCCTTGTCAGAACTCCTGAGGTTGATACCTTCATTGTAACCAATCTATACCCCCGGTATCCAACAGACTCAAACCACCATGGCTCTTGATTCTGATACCTTGAAGCATCGAGATCAAACCCAAGGCTGCCGATACTTTGATTTCTTACCAGACTTTGATCACAGTTCTCAGAGTCTGAAAGGAGGGGGGGGGGGGTCACTCAGTTCCTGAGAACTTCCAGATATCCCTTTGGACCCTTTGCTGCCTCAGGAACAGCATCAATCCTCACCAGAAGATATGTCCTTTCAGGACTTCATACATGGCATGGCGGTGGGGCTCGCTGTCAGAGTAGCCTCTGAAAAGGAAGCGAGGGCAGAGGAACTGGAGATAATCCATTACCCTCCCATGCCCAATGAGGTGGCTACATTACTGGTGCATCGTATCCTGCAGGATTTTATGTTGCACATGTGGGAGGCCTCACTCACAGTTCTGCCTGTCAGCAATAGACTCAATACCATGTATCAAGTACCAAAGTGCCCGGGCTTCCAAAAATCTCAGCTCGCCCACCACTCAATGTTGGTGGAATTGGAAATGCGCTGAATAAAGAGCTTTAAAAACCATTCATCCATGGCCTCTTGGCAGAGACTCGAGGACAATTGACGCCTTTGGACGTCGATGCTTCCAAGCATGCATGTTGGCCTCCAGAATCAACTTTTATATGCTGTACATGGGCATGTTTCTGAAGGATGTCACCAGGGATCTGGAAACTTTCAGCCCCATGCTTCCTGAGGATAAGTGGAATACATTCCAGACACTCAACAAGTAAGGCCAAAATTCTTCTAAGTTTCTTACCAGGGCCTCTTTTGATGCCTTCGAATCAACAAGCAGAGCTTCAGCAGTCTGCATTGGGGTTCACAGAATGGTCTGGTTACAGGCATCAGATCTCGAACTATGGGTCCATGATAAACTGGCCAATATCCCATGTACTGGGGAAATCCTTTCTGGCAAAGACTGGAGGCAGAAAGCAGGGGAGATTGAAACAGATGATTTCACCCTAAAACACCTTTCCAGGAAAACAGCTGACCCATCCAAAAGGAATGCTCTTCCCAATAAATCTTTCTATTCTAAAAAGAAGAGATACTATCATTCATACCTGCCTCCTGCTGCCTATCAACCTCAGCATCCTCAGCAAAGGCAGCAGAGCCCTTGCCAAGCCAAGAAGCCCAAGGCTCCTAAGCCTCAACCAGCTGCACAGGCACAACCTGCACCTGTTTTTTTACTCCTTCCTAGAGAGCATTGCCAGTCTGTCCTTGGAAGGCTCCCAGCCCCTCTGTATAACAGGCAGACTTTGTCACTATGCTCACATGTGGCAGGGTTAGTCATTAAACGGTATTTGATAAGTTTTGACTATGCTCACATGTGGCACCTCATAACATCAGAGCAGTGGACACTCCAGATTGTCCAAAGGGGTTATCAGCGTCATTTCAAAACCTTACCCCACACCAGCTTCACAGGGCAATATCCCACACAACCCCTTCAAAGCACCCTCTTAAAAGATTAGGTGACCACCTTGTTGTCCCAGGGTGCTATAGAATGAGCTCCACCAACAGGCACCTTCCCAGACACCTTCCTTCTCCATTGGGCATGGACTGCTCTACGCATTCCCTCCCATTCCCTTGATACCCAAAAGGCGAGTTCAAGCTACTGGCCAAAAGGGGATTGATGATTCTCATAGCCCCCTTCTAGGCCTGTCAACCATGGTTTCCTCTGCTTCTTTGTCTTGCGCAGACTCAGCCACTCAACCTGGGATGTGCACCTGACCTCCTCTCTCAGGACCATGGAACACTACTCCATCCCAATCTTCACTCCCTATGTCTGACAGCATGGCTGCTGACGGACTAGTGCTCGCTGATCTCGACCTACCGCAGGCAGTCAAGGAGGTCCTTCTTGCATCTTGTAAGGATTCCACCAAGCGATCTTATGCCTTCAAATGGTGTAGGTTTTGCCCTCTGGTGCTCCTCAAAGGAATTTGCCCCCTTTTCTTGCCTGGTGGAATTGCTTCTACAATATCTCCTCCACTTATCCTTGACAGGTCTTAAGATTAATTCGTGAGTGTTCACCTTAGTGCCATTACAGCCTCTCACAGACCAGTGGATGGACAGCCTATCTCCTCACACCCCTTAGTAGCATGCTTCATGTAGGGTGTCCTGCTGTCCAAGTCACCCATTAAGCTGGGATATGAATGTGTTTCTGGCACAACTTCTAAAGCCATCTTTCAAACCTTTAGCCATCACTTCACTGAAGTTTCTATCTTGGAAGGTCATCTTCCTTATTGCCCTCACTTCAGCTCACCGCATCAGTGAGCTGCAAGCTCTAGTGGCCGATCCCCCCTATACTTGGTTGCACCATGACAAGGTGGTTATCTGTACCCATCCACACTTTCTCCTGCAGGTGGTTTTCTGTTTCCATCTAAACCAATCGGTAATCCTCCAGATTTTCTTCCCTAGAGCACATGTGTCTCGGGCTGAAGCAGCACTACACATTTTAGATTGCAAGCGAGCGCTGGTCTACTACTTGTATAAAAGTAAAGATCACAGAAGATCCTTTCAATTATTCATTTCCTTTGATCCTAGTCACCTGGGTCTACCGGTGATGATAGCAGATGGATAGCAGATTGCATTTCTTTTGTTTATGCACAAGAAGGACTCTCTTTAGAGGGTCATGTCACTGCTCATAATATGCGGGCTATGGCAACCTCCTTAGTCAATCTTCGTTCAGTATCCATTGAAGAGATCTGCTGGGCAGCTACCTGGTCCTCATTTCATACTTTTGCTGCACATTACTGTCTAGACAGAGACTCCTGTCAAGATGCTGTCTTTGGCCAAGCTGTACTCCAGCACCTCTTTGGGACTTAAACTCAACTCCTACCCTCCATCCCGGACTTCTACAAGATACCAGACTATCATTGGGGGAATATTGCCTCCTGGAATCGAGTCCAATGGCCCACAACTCTTTCAGACTCTTTGGCTACCAGTTTTTTACTTCAGGGATCACACTGCTCTCCCCCCCATACCAGTCTAGTACCTGGGAGCTAGCGAGTCCCATATGTGAGGACTGCATTCCTGCTTGTTCCTGGAGATAGCATAGTTTTTATTTATTTATTTTTATATACCACATTTCCAGGTATCAACGTGGTTTATAGAGAACTGAACTTCAACATTACATGGAACAATTTTGCAGATCAGATACATCTTCACACTCCTCACCGTTCTCTCCGCTATATACACTCCAACCGCATGTTCCTCCCTTCCCCGTCCCAGGCCCATCTAGAATCCACACAATCCTCCGCTTTTTATTTCCTCGGGCCTCCCCTCTGGAACTCGCTCCCCCCTGCCCTCCGATTAGATCCCTCTTTCAAATCCTTCAAAACCCAATTAAAAGCACACCTTTTCTGTATGGCATTCAATCTCCCTCTCCCCTCCTTTCCCCCTGCTTCTCTCCTTCCTCAAAGAACAACATAATTAATCTTTTTTTTGTGTTTCTCGGCTGTCCTGTTGTCCTCTTTTCTGATCTCTGTCCTTTTCTCCTCCTTTGCAACTTTTAAATTGGCGTTCTCTTTCTTTTTCTGCAGCATTTTATGATTTTTATGATTGTAAACTGCTCTGACACTCTGTGATGGGCGGTATATAAAGTTTTAAATAAACATAAACATAAATATACATGGAGTAGGTATTATAATTTACATGGAACAATTAAACAAATAAGCAAAAGTGAAAACTAGAGATAACAGAACTGTGTTAAACTATATACTTTATAGTAAGAGAACTTGTAGCAGACTTAGGGGTATGTTTACTAAAACCCCGCTAATGTGCGGGCCGCGCTAGTGTGCGGGTGCCATATAAGGAGTGGGCGTTTCTTTCTGAAAAAGAAAAATCGGGATTTAAATATGTGCTAAGGTGCGTGGCGCCCATGTGCGCCCCGCACATTAGCGCATGAGAAAGCTGCGCGGGAGGCATAAGCAGCGCGCTGATGTGCAAGCAGAAGAACAGAGCCACAGCATAATGGTTAAGACACTGACTAATGGTGCAGGGATTAGGGATTCAATCCCCCACAGTACCCAATGAAGACAGCTGACTGAGGCATTACTTTAGGAGCCAGTTTAATATTGGGTGGCATAAGGCAGCACGCTGATGGGCATAAGGCAGTGCGCTATTGCTTTAGGAGGCATTTTAATATTGGGCGGCATAAGGCGGCGCGCTGATGTGCAACCACAGGAACAGAACCACAGCACAATGGTTAAGACACTGATCACTGGTGCAGAGATTAGGGGTTCAATCCCCCACAGTGCCCAATGAGCAAGGCTGGCTGAGGCATTACATATTATGGGGAAGATTGCTTTAGGAGGCATTTTATTTTTATTTTAATTATCACTACTAGCAAACGCACTCTCAAAGTGTGTTAACATAAGGCGCCCCATAAGGCACATTTTAAAGTGCACTGTCCGCCAAGGCACCCTAGAATGTTGCCTATAGGGCGCTTTATAGGGTGCCGTATGAGGTACCGCAAGGTCAGAGTACTGTTTTTGATGGCAGCAATGTGCAGTTTAGGGAATGAAAAGCATAAGTAGGTGTGCTGACATGCAAGGAGGAGCAGCAGTGGAGCACAATGGTTAAGGCACTGACTGCTGATACAGGGGTCATGAGTTTGCTTTCCAGTGTGCCTAATACGTAAGGCTGGCTGAGGCATCAGCTTTGCAATGTACGTTTTGTTTCCTGCAGCACTATATTTTTATTTTATTAATTGCTGCCAGCAAACACGCCCTCACGTGACGTAATTGAAGGTGCCGTATAAGGCACCCTATAAGGCACTCCATAGGGCACATTATAAAGTGCACTGTCCGCCACGGCACCCTAAAATGTCCCCTAAAGGGCACCCTATAAGTTACGTCACAGGATAATGTATAGTGCACCTTACATGGACGGGAACCATAAGGTGCCCTATAGGGCGCCCTATAAAGCGCCCTCAGAGGCACCTTATGGGTACAGTACGCTGAGGGTGTTTTGGCTGGCAGCAAAAATGTACATTAAAAAGAGATAATGCTTTGGGCAGCCCTACCAAATAACCCCACTGTGGGTTTGAATCCATGACCTCTGGCTTCACAGACAGTAAAGTAACCATTGGGCTACAGCTCTATAGCTGCTAGCAAGCCCCAAGCTGGCTGCAGAGAGCCTGCACGTCACCACACAGACAGTCTGTTGTGGTCACCAGGATAGGGTTAGCACACCCGTACCCATGATGCACTGCACATGCAAATCAACTGTCCACAGATAAACACAAGATGGGGAATGCACCCCCACTGCACCTCGGCCTGGTAGGGGGAAGTGACCATGTGCACCCCCACAGCACCTCGGCCTGGTAGGGGGTACTGACCGTGTGTTTTACTGGCACAGAGTAGCTACACACCGTCACATTGTGCGGGTACTGTGCTCACCCTGATGGTGCGGTGAGGCGCCCAGCACCGGGTCAACAGCACCTTCCATGGCTGAATGAAGCCATGCTGGAGGTCCAAAGCAGTGTTAAACTGTGAGATAGGTAGTTTCTGCAGAAACACCTTGGATGACTCAATCAGGTGCTGCCCCCATGGATCCCCAGGTGGGCCATGCACCACCACCACCACCCCCACCCCCACCCCCTCCGGCCAAGGGTGGCAAACAGGGTCTCCCATCAACAGATCCACATTCTACCTCTCTGCAATGGTGGCAGTAGAGGGGACCATCAACCCCAGTCCTGCTGGGGAACAGACACCCTACAGGGCAGTCAATGCAGCTCTGTACACATCCATAACACAATGGCAGACCAACTTTAGGCCTGGTATATGCTAAGCTGCACCCCACCACTATCTGATATTCTCCTGCAGCAAGCTTTCAGCCACTGCACCCTGCAAGCCACTCCATCAAGACACATACCAGCTGCAAACAGTCTGCTAGCTAGTCCATAGTGCATGTTCCCAGTGGAAATGCATACACCCAGAACTGGGATGCCAGCATAAACAACAAACAGATAAATCAGTGACTAGGCCCCAAAAGGAAACCTATAAATATCACATGAGAGAAATACTATGTAGCACTATAGGGGTGCCTAGCCATGCTGTCATCACAGCACAATCAGGGTGAGAGTGATCCGCCAGCAGGACATACTGAGGTCACCCTGTCTGTGTAGGTGGTGGCCAGGCACTACAATGTCCCAGCCAGTGCCCTATACCCTGTGCAGATGCATCCTGGCCAGGTCACCCTGTCCGGGTTATACCCATGGTACCTTGCTCCTCATTATGCACATTGGCAGGCCAATACTGGCAACAGTGCTGGCAGTATGGGCTGTGGAAGGTGTTTGCAGCCACCACACACTGTATAGACAGACACACACTCCCACACCTATGACAGCATTGTGCTACTATAGAGGAGTTTAGCAGCCCTGCCCACCACACCAGTCCTGGGCACAGTACAGGCATGGATATGCTACGCAATACTGTTGGGGGTCACTCCCCAGGGTGGTAAACACTGTCAGAGACCAGACCTGAAGCACACACCGCAGACATCAGAAAGATTGTTATGATGGAGCTCAATGAGCAAACCGTGCTTAACGTAGGACTTGCTATCTGCCAGTAAGCATAGGAAACGTTTGATAGGTGTGTACCGTATACCCAGGTGTAGGGTGGCATTGCTGAGGTATGCAAGTGCTAATATTGGGACATGCACGCAGGGCCCAATGTCCTGCCTCTCCAGGAGGCATTAGCCAATGGGGCCTGTGGGTGTGGGTGTGGGTGTGTCTGGCCCTGTTGGCTGCTGCTTTACGGCAGAGGTTCCCAACTCCAGTCCTCGTGTGCCAAACACTGTTCGGGTTTTCATGCTGTCCCTCATGAATATGCATGGATACATCTGCATACCATGGGGGTGGTGCATAGATATGCAGCACAGGCATCTTTATTAGAGGCAGCATGGAAACTGAATGGTGTTTGGCCCTCCTGGACTGCATTTGGGGGATTCTGCCGTAGGTATTGCACATTTCTGTGTTGTTTGTGCTGTGTAGGGTAAAATAGAGGTTTTTGACCCATGCGTATAGTCTCAGCAATAATGGTTCAGTCTTTACTACCATGATTTCTTCATGGGTAAAATAAGGGAACTGGGTTGCCAGGAGCCCCAGCTGGGATTTGAACCTGTGACCTTCTGGTCCTAAAGGCACTGGCTGTGTCCACTGCACCACTGTCTTAGCACAAAAACAGTGCATTCCCTGGGGAGTCCATGGCTGTTTGTCAGACAGGGCCTGTCTGTTGGAGGGCACTGCACCCACGTGAAGGGGGCTAGGCCACCGTCTGCTGTGGGCAGCAGCCACTGCCCCCTCCACCAACGGTACCCCTCCGCCACCATGCTGACATGTCCTTATATTGCTGACAGCATCACAGCTAAATGATATGTGGCCCTCCAGGACTGCATTGAGGGGACTGTGGTCTAGGTAATGCGCATGTTTCTGGTGTCTGTGCTCTGTAGGGTAAAATAGAGGTGTTTGGACCATGCTTATGTTATCTGCAAAAAAGGTTGGTCTTTACTATCATGGTTTAGTGGTGGGTAAAATATGGGGATTGGGTTTGAAGGAGCCCCAGCTGGGACTTGAATTGGTTATCTTTGGCTCCTGAACACACTGTCTGTGTTCACTGCACCACACTGTGGCCACAGAGACAGTGCAGTCCCTGGAGATAGGAAACCTGGCCTCAGGAGTCATAAACCCTGCTCTGCACAATTTCACTGTGGGATCATTCACCTTGTATGGGGACGGAGCGTAGACCCTTCTAAAATTCATATTTCTTTTTTGGGGCTTTCTTGGGAGTGATTTCTGATGTTTTCCATGACTATCACTATTGCCCAGGTGGATTATAATTTATTTGAATTTTGTTGTGGTCATTTTCAATTTTTATTTGCTATTTTGTTCTGTGCACATGTATCACACTGCTCACGTTTTGTAGGTTTCCCTGGTTTTGCTGTACATTGCTGACAGAAATGGTTTCTCTTCCCTTTAAATCGGCTCTAACGCGAGGTTTTTAGTTGAATTTCAGCCCCGCTCCTGTGCGGGGAGCCTCTCCCCTCCCACTCTCTGCCCATTGACCCCGTACCTCCGCCCCTCGGGAGCCTTCCTCCGCCCTCGGAATGCCTTTCCACGCCTCTATCGCACATCAGCGCGCCGTGCACTCGTGCGGGCCCGTTAGTGCAGCGCGCACGTGTGCGGGGCACAAAAATGCACTATTAGCGTGCGCTAAGGTACCTTAGCGCACGCTCAAGTGCGCCCCGCACAATTGCGCGGTTTAGTAAACATACCCCACAGTTTCAGCCGGAGCTAAGGAATAGGAGGGGAGGGAAAGTGTGTGTGTGGGGGGGGAAGTTTGAGAAGGGATGGGTAGTTACTCATCTGTAACAGGTGATCTCCGTGAACAACAGAAATCAATCTGCACAACCTTTCCTCCTCCCCTAGGAGTTGTAGGGTATATTTTACTCTTCTTCTCAGCTACAAACTCAACTGCGGATAGGAGCTGGGAAGGTAGGAAGGCAGGCACGCAAGCGCAGTGGAGTGCTTTCAAAGGCTTTCCTATTGGACGCTGGGGAACATTCCCACATAGGTTCCGTCAGTGATATTCATCCATATGTGAAGACTGATTCCTGATGTTCCTGGAGATCACCTGTTACAGGTGAGTAACCACGCTTTACGTAATTGCACGTAAAGCTTATTCTGTGCAAAGGGTCATACATGAGCAGGAGGCATGGAGAAGGCAGATCCTTTGCATGTTTGTTTAATGTATACCTCTGGGAGTGGACATAGTTCAGTGGTATATAAATTTTAATAAATTAATATAAATGAATAAGTAAAATATAGCACTCTGATAGTCACTTTCTCTTCACCAAAGTAAAGCTGTTTCTCATCCAATTTACTGTAGTCTGAATAAATTTGAGTTTAATTAAGCATTTTTAAATGGAAATGTTGCCTCCTGGTTCCTTGTCTTGTGCCTTTGAGCCTGAATCTCCCAAATAAGAATGATGTATGTCTGTATTTCCTAGTATGATTATTTATTATTTCAAATTCAAAACTGTAGGTTTTTCAAAGATGTGTAAGCATTATGTAAATTTTCATTTGAAAGTAAATAAGGAATAGTACTTTCATTCTGACCACAGACTTACAGCCGAAATAAATCAAGCAATCAGATTATTTTTTTATTCATGTTGTAAAGTAAATAAAAGATGGTTGAGGTATCTTGTGGTTTAAGAAAGAGTGAGATAGGTTAAGGGGTTCTTCCCATTTTGGAGATCATTAGCACACGCGACCTACCACAGGGCCCATTTTAGTTTGATGGGCCCTGTGTTAGTGTGTGCTATCTGCAAATGACTCCCTTTTTGCTTGAGACCATTTTGCATTCTAAAGTTTTACAGAGAGCAAAGAGAACCACGTCACAAAATGTTTATGCAAACCTGTCTGAAAGAGGGTTTGTACTGAAAGAATCATTGTCAGCCTCACTTGTTAAATATTAAGTTCTCAAATAGGGAAATCCAGCCTCTCTCGATGAAAGGCAGGGTGTTTTAAGAAAATGACAGTGTTGTATTTTTTTAAAAGGATTCGCATGGCAGGGATTAAAGGTTTGCAGGGAGTTGTGAGGAAGACTGTCAATGATGAACTTCAGGCTAATATTTGGGAACCGCAACACATGGACAAGATCGTACCATCGTTGCTTTATAACCTTCAGCACACAGAGGAGGCAGAGAGGTGAGATTAAACCTTTCTTTTGAAGAAGGATTTGTCTTTTGCCAGGTTGCATATGATCTTTTAGTACACAAAAATGTTTTAATGAATGCTATGCTCCAGCGTTCTGTTTCCTGGAGGGAACTATAATGAATCGGTTATTTTGTGAGATTGCAATGCAGAACAGTGGCAGTGGCGCAATGATCCCTAAGCATAACATAGCATCTTTATATACTTATTTAGTGTGTGTCTTTGCAGTAATAAAAACAGAAGTAAAAATTAAGATGACAATTGGGGGAGATTTTATTAGGGAGCCGCAGAACGATCCATGCCCCTTATATGGCAAGTCCATTTTTTCCAGGACTTGCATGCGTACATGGACACTTCTGTTTGAGCTTTGGCTGGGTGGGATTTGGTGAGTGCATGCCAATCGTGGGTAGGGGCGGGCAGGGTGGCATACCATCAACGGAAGATCATGACGTATAGAAGATTATGACATATCTGTGTCCCTGCACCGATCTAGGCACTGTCAATTGCCTGCTCTTGGGCAGGTGTAATTGATACACTGGCACGTCGGTACGCTGCTGTTTATAAAGTGAGGTACATGCTTGTGTCATGTTATAAAATAAGGTGGCAATGTGCCCGCAGGGATGCAGGTTGTGTAGGATGGGGTTATAAATTGCCCTCCACATGTTCAGCTTTTACCCAACCAACATAAAACTTGGACCACCAATACACACTGAAAAATATTGCGGTATTAATCAAATTCATCCTATTCTGCACCTACTCCTTCTTCAATAATGATCTCTATCTACAAATCATGGGCACTGCTCTGGGCAATAGGATGGCACCACAATATGACAATCTTTTCATTACAGAACTGGAAGAGACATTTTTGAATAAATATTAGATTAAATCCTTCAAATAATACCATTTTAATGATGACATTTATTTGATTTGGACTGAGGGAGAAAAGACTCTCAAACAATTACACAAATCTTTAAATGCATCTTATACTTCCAGTAGATTCAAAATCAGCTACTTCACATGCAAGATTAACATTCTGGACACCATAGTTTCTATCAGTAATGGCCATCAGCATCATATACATCTGTCTTTCCTTTATTTAAAATTTTCTAAATTACCTCCATCAACTCCAATGCAAATTGTGAACATAAATAAAAACACTTTAAATTGTCTGTGTGTGAATGCTGAAATCTGAAAAATAAGATTGGAGAGTTAGAATATATGGTAATAAATGAATCTGTAGACATGTGGTATTAAAGAGACCTGGTGGAAGGAGGAGGAGAACCAGTGAGACCCTGAAATACAAGGGTACAAATTATGTCAAAATGAAAGGGTAGATCATATTGATGGAAGGATAGTGCCATATATTAAGGATGGTGTAAACAGGATAAAAGATGTGCAGAAAAGAAAATGTAGCAAGGGTGGCGGAATGCCATTTTCTTTGGGGGGGGGGGGGGGACCAAGCTCCAACCCTAGGCCAGCGAAACTCCATGAGGCTGTGATCTCCTGCCTTCCCCTCCTGTTTGCCCACAGGGATCTGATCTAATGTGGGCAGACAGGAAGGATCTCTGCTGTGATTGCGGTGCAATTCTGCCCGCAGGACATGGAATCACCATGGGCATCCTGCTGCCTGCCAGGTCGCGATCGCTGGCCTTCTCCTACTTCTGCCCATGGTCCGAAGTAGGGGAAGGTCGCAATTGCAGCAGGGGTTCACCCCTTTCCGATGCCTATGAAATGCAATTTGGACTCTGTTGATAGAAATTCCATGTGTGATGAGAAAGAATTTAGACAGTGAAATGCAAGTAGAAATTAGAAAAGCTAACAATTTTGGTGGCACATTAATTATGTGGGATATCGATTACTAGATGACATAAATATGTTTCATGGAGTAAGTGGTCCTTAAACTGATGAGAGAGGAAACTACTTTAGATCTCATTTTTAACGGAATGCAAAATCTGGTGCAAAGGATAACCAGAGTGGGGCTGCTTGACAATAGTGACCATAGTGCAAATTTGCTATAATCACTGGAAGGAGAACACTAAAAAAACTGTGTTGTAGCATTTAGGGGTATGTTTACTAAACCGCGGTAAACGGGAATAACGCGCGTTGTTCGACGTTAACGATCATTAGCGCGTGATACCGCGCGCTGTAGCACATTAACGATCGTAAACGCGCTACAGCGCGCGGTATCAAGCGCTAATGTGCGTGATGCTCCGTGGCGCGGTAAAATAACGCAGAAGGCGGAGAGAGGGTGGCGAGAAGGGGTCAATGGGCGGAGAGTGGGCGGGGAGAGGCTAACGCGCTGATTTTCAGAGCTGAATTCCAACACGAATGAAAACCTGCCGTTAAAGGCATATTAAAAGGGAGAGAAACCATTTAAATGTCAGCAATGTACAGCCTAGGCAGGGAAACCAAAAAAAGGTGATAAGTGTGATACATGTGCACAGAACAAAAGGGCACAGAAACACTGAAAATGACCCCAACAAACTGGAAAAAAACAGCAACCAAGCTGGCCAATAGTGGTATCAATAAGAAACATCAACCTCCCCCCCCCCCTGAGTAAACTCCATTGAACAGATATTTATGTATTCCCCTATTTTAGTTATGTATGTATAAACCGCGGAAGGGTCCATACCCCGTCCCCATACAAGGTGCATGCACCCACAGTGAAATAGCACTGCCCAGGGACCTCCTCACCATTGGACAGAGTTCCTATGGCGTGCACATGTCCCGCAACATCAGGGCGGGCATGTCGGAACGGGCAACCGGTCAGATACTGGAGAAGGGGATACAGAGGGCTGCAGCTGGGCCACAGTGGGGACTAGGGTGATGCCTAGCTGGCCCATAGGAATGCCGAAACAGTAGAGCAGCCAGACAGCAACTGCTGAGGGCCCAACATGTGCAAGGTGTGCTTCCCACAGTGTCACAGGGAATAGTACCCAGCAGGTACCCCCAATGGCACGGAACAGTGGCAGGCAGTGCTGGGGGAAAGCGTGGGCAGCTATGCGGGCACCCCCACCCCAGAACACGCACCATAGGCAGCCGCCTACCTGCACACTGGATGGCCTGAGACTGCGCACCACCAGCTCCACCAGCAGAAGGGCATGTCAGCATGGTGGCTGAGGGATACTGGTGGTGGAGGGGGCAGTGGCAGCTGCCCAGAGCAGACCGTGGCGTAGCCCCCTCACGTGGGTGCAGTGCGCTCCAACAGACAGGCCCTGGCTGACCAACAGTCATGGTACCACCAGGGAACACACAATCTCTGTGAGAACATGGTGGTGCAGTGAACAGAACCAGTGTATTCAGAAGCAGAGAGTCACAGGTTCAAGGCCCAGCTGTGGTGTTCACCAAACCAGTCCTCATATTTTACCCACTACTATAACGGGCTAATACAGACAGAACCGGTCTTGCAGATGATGTAAACATGCTCAAGATACCTACACAGACACCATAAACATGCACATTACTTAGAGCAGAGCCTCCCAAATGCAGTCCTGGAGGGCCAAACACCAATCAGGTTCCATGCTGCCTCTGATAAAGATGCCTGTGCTGCATTTCTATGCGCCACCCCCATGGTATGCAGATGTATCTCATGCATAGTCATGAGGGACAGCATGAAAACCCAAACAGTGTTTTGCACCGCAGGACTGGAGTTGGGAACCCCTGCCGTAAAGCAGCAGCCAACAGGGGCAGACACACCCGCACCCACAGGCCCCATTATCCAAAGCATCCTGGAGAGGCAGGACTTTGGGCTCTGCGTGCATCTCCCAATACTAGCACTTGCATACCTTAGTAATGCCACCCAAAACCTGGGAATATGGTACACATCTATCAAAAGGTTGCTATGATTACTGGCAGATAGCAATTCCTAGGTTACGTACAATTTTCGGAGTGAGCTGCATCATAGCAACCTTTCTGATGTCTGTGGAGTGTGCTACAGGTCTTGTGTCTGACAGTGTTTACCAATCTGGGGAGTGACTCCTACAGTATTGCATACCATAGCCATGCCTGCCCTGTGCCCAGGACTGGTGTGGTGGCCTGGGCTGCCCAACACCTCTATAGTTGCACAATGCTGGCATAGGTGTGGGGAGTGTGTGTCTGTCCATCCAGTGTGTGGTGGCTTCCAACACCCTCCACAGCCCACACTGCTAGCACTGTTGCCAGTATTGGCCTGTGGGAATAGCCTGGATAGGGTGGCCTGGCCTGGCCGCATCTGCACAGGGCATAGGGCAATGGCCGGACATTGTAGTGCCTGGTACCACCTGCACGGACTGGGTGGCCATAGCATGTCCTGCTGGGAGGTCACTCTCACCCTGACTAAGCAGTGACCATGGCATGGCTATGTTCCACCATAGTGCTATATAGCATGTCTCTTATGTGATATCTATGGGTTTCTTTTTGGGGCCCACTCACTGACTTATCTGCTTGGTGTGTATGCTGATATCCCTGTTCTGGGTACATGCATCTCCTCCAGGACCATGCACTATGGACCAGCTGGCGGACTGTCTGCAGCTGGTATGTGTCTTGCTGGAACACCGTGCAGGGTGCAGCGGCTGGAGGCTTGCTGCTGGAGAATGTCAGATAATGGTGGGGGGCAGCTGAGCCTTTCCAGACCTGCCATCTGTTTGCTCATGCTGTACGGGTGTGTACTGCTCTGCATTGCCTGCCCTGTAGGGTGTTTGATCCCGAGTGGGACTGCGGTGATGGTCTCCTCTACTGCCACCATTGCAGGGGGTTGAAGGTGGATCTGTGGGCGGGAGATCCTGTCCCCCACCCTGAGCCCTAGAGGGTGCGTTGGGTGGTGGTATGTAATCTCCCTGGTAACCACAGCTGAATGTGGGTGTGGGGCCTTGCAGTCCTCCTGTAGCTAGCCATGTGTTTATTAGCAGCTCTGGCCCACTGATTACTTCACTGCCCACGGAGCCAGTGGTCATAGGTTCACAACCCACAGTGGGGTTCGTTGATAGGGCTGTCTTAGGCATTGTCTATGTTTACTGTATATTAGTGCTGCCAGCAGAACCACTCTCAGGGTACTGTCACCTTAGGGTAGCTCAAGGGGCGCCCTATAGGGCACCTTATAAGACGCCCTATTGAGCGCCTTATATGGCGCCCTATAGGGTGCGATTTACGCGGCGCCTAATAGGGTGCGCCTTACGCCGCACCCTATGGGGCGCACATTACACTTCGCCCTATATTATATGCATTATATGCCATTTGAAAGGACTATTTAGGTGCTCCCTATAGGGCGAGCCTTACACTTCGCCTTATAGGGAGCGCCTACATATTCCTGTCGACAGGTATATAATATATAATATATACTACATAATATATAGTACCATGTCAGAGCGAACGTCACTGTTGGCACATATTTCATAGGAAGGGTACACTTCTCCTGACATATGCAAACTGTAACCCGCC
The DNA here is from genome assembly GCA_033557465.1 of Ichthyophis bannanicus. NCBI lineage: Eukaryota > Metazoa > Chordata > Amphibia > Gymnophiona > Ichthyophiidae > Ichthyophis > Ichthyophis bannanicus. The sequence continues at coordinate 951,984,688 of CM066033.1, read as the reverse complement.
TGCGGATTAAAATATTATAGTCGACTTTCAAAGGGTTACACAGGATACCTCAGCCAGCCTTGCTCATTAGGCACACTGGGGATTCGAACCCATGACTCTTGTACCATCAGTCTGTGTGGTAACCATTGTGCTACAGCTTTGTTTCTGTTTTTGGTTGTCTGCACGCTGTCTTATGCTTGCGCGCGCCATAACGATCGTTGCTGCGCAACCGCGCGGTATCAGATATGATGTCCCGCCCATGTCCTTTTTTGGCTTTCCTTCCACTAACGCGGCTCCTAACTCGAATTGCACTAACGCAGTTTAGTAAACATACCCCTTAATTTTAACAATGAGAAAATTATTTTAAAAAAATAAAAGTAGTTGTTAGGATCAAATGTTTGCATGAAGGATGGACATTACTTAAAAATACCATTTTAGAAGCCCAGATAAAATATAGTCCATGCTTTAAAAAAGATTGAAAAAAACAAATGACTGTTGGTGCAGTTTAATGATGAGGTGAAAACTGAACAGGGTATCTTTAAGAAAACGTAAAGCAGACCCAAATGAGGAAACTAGGATGGACCTGAGAAATTGCTAGTTAGATGTAAAACAGAAATAAGACAGACCAAGAAAGACTTTGAAAAGAAGCTTACTGTTCAGGCAAAATCTAATACTAAATAGTTTCAAGTTTTATCAAAGCAAAACACCTGTGATGGAGTGAGTTGGTATGCAAAATAACCAAAGGGTAAAATAGGGCATGCTTTTGTGAAGACTCATTTGATTTATTAGTGTTCCTTAAAAATTTAGTGCATGCTAAATCAACTTACCACATGTTAACCTATGAGTTAAGAGACATTAAGCTAATTCATCTGCATGAAAATGTTTTGGCAGTTTGACCCCTAGCAGTAGTTCTGTGAGACTACCACAAGGGATTGACTAGCACAATTTTGATGCCAGCAGGCTACAGAGGAGGAATGACTGGGGATTGCTGCCGCGCCGCCCCCCCCACCCCCCCCCACCCCCCCCCACCCCCACCCCCACCCCCCCGCCCCACCCCCGCCCCACCCCCCCGCCCCACCCCCGCCCCACCCCCCCACCACCCCCACCACCCCCACCCCCCAGCCCCACCCCACCCCACCCCCACAGCCCCACCCCCACCCCACCCCACCCCACCCCCACCCCCACCCCCACCCCCACCCCCACATTGCTGTTGCCCCACCCCCCATTGCTAGATACCAGGGATAGCCCCAGTATGACCAGCGGTCTGTTCGGGGAGGGGGGGTTGGGGTGCATATCACAGGGGTTGGTAGTGGGCTGGTATTAGATGTTAAGAGAGTGAGGGTTTCACCTCAGATTGGCCCCTTTAAGAGATAGAGGCCTACTATTTCTGTATTGGTGCACCCAAGAATGCACAATGTTCTTGACTACTACACAAATTTATATTTATTGCAGCAATCACTAACTTGTGGGACTGAGGAACCACAGGTGAGTGACCCCCACAGTAAATACCACTGCAATAAAATGAGTTATTTTTTTACAATTTAGTAATTACCCCTTTGAAGAGAATATAAATGCTGTAACAGCACAACCTCTGGAACAGGGGTCTCCAACTCTATTCCTGGAGGGCTGCAAACCAGTTAGGTTTTCAGGATGTCCCTAATGAATATGCATGAAATATATTTGCATGTAATGCCCCCATTGTATTCAAATTTATCTCATGCATATTCATTAGGGATATCTTGAAAATCTGACTGGTTTGCAGCCCTCCAGGACTGGAGTTGGGGATTCCTACTCTAGAATATCTCTTAAAATCTGCTTCCCCACAGTTACTGCACTTATGGCTTCCATGCTTACTGTATTTTACTATTATTTCTATTCCAATAAGGCAAATCACTAAATCTGTCACTGAAGTAATTAACAGTTCAGATTATTACTGTAGATGAGCCTGCAGATGTCATTATATCGCCTCTCAAGACCTAACAACCGTTCCATATTACAATCCAGGGATGACCCTCTCATGGGATATTTACTGGGTCAATGCCTTCTACTTTGGACAGGCTTAGGAGATGTAGGCAGAAGTGATAATGATCTCAGTATTGATCCTCCTCCTACAGTGGCTATTTTGGAGGATGATCTCCACTGATACCATTTTTATAACCTGAAAGGAGGTAAAGAATGTGTAAGGATCAAATCATTTGCGGCAGATGAAGGATGCATAGGAATTAATAGTAGTGACTGAAACATTAAGGGGTATGTTTACTAAACTGCGGTAATGTTCCCTGCGTTAGGTTCCCTGGATTCCCATATATGGGAATGGGCGGTGCATCATTATGGCAAGCTGTGTCAGTTAACGCGCATTACAAGGCACCTTAGGCTAACACGCGTTATAAGGCACGTTACAAGGCACGTCATAAGGCACGTTATAAGGCACCTTAGTAGGCACAGTACAAGGCACGTGCCTTGTAACGTGCCTTGTACTGTGCCTAGTAAGGTGCCTTATAACGCTGTATGGGGGTGATGACAACTGTGGTGAGGGTATTATGGGCTGTTAGCACGGATCTGCAAAGATATGACTATCACAGGCATGCAAAACATCAGACATGGACTTGAAGAAACAACGAGGATTCGAACCCCATGATCACTGCCTAGAACAGAGCTACTCAAATACAGTTCTGGAGGTCCACAACCCTGCAGGATTTCAGAATATCCCTAATGAATCTGCATGAGATATCCATGCATTAGAGATATCCTGCCAACCTGACTGGTTTGTGGCCCTCCAGGGCTGGATTTGGAGACTCCTGCCTTACACCTCTGTCATTTAAGATTGTGAGTGGGCAAGGTACAGATGTTCTAGACATCAAAAGGGTAGATAGAATGTGTCACATTCCTCCTAGATTCTCAACACCACCAAAAAGTTGTCTAATAGACAATATTTTGGTGGTGGTGAGAAGCAAGGAGGAATGTGACAAATTCTAACCTTTTTGATGTCTTGGACATCTGCACCTTGCCCACTTACAATCTTAAACGACAGAGGTGTAAGGCAGGGGTCTCCAAATCCAGCCCTGGAGGGCCAAACACCAGTCAGGTTGGCAGGCTATCTCTAATGCATATATATCTCATGCATATCATTAGGGATATCCCAAAAACCTGCAGGGTTGCGGGCCACCAGGACTGGAATTGAGTAGCTCTGTACTAAAGGCAATGGGACAAGCAGTTTTATATTTCTTTTAAGACATTGAGAGTGACACGAAAGGGAACTAAGATGGCATCACACCAGTCATCAGAGGGAGTGCTTTGATGGTATTTTCAGAATGATGGTAAAAAGGAAAGAGAAAATCTGGCCACTCCCTCCTGCATGCAGATCTAGAGTACCTGGATCACTGGTCTGTAGCCCCATGGACATCTTCACACTTCAGACTCATATCATACAAATTTCTAATATATCCTCATTAGGAGTGGAGCATTCAAGGGACAGAGATTAGCTCTCTCTCTTGATGAATGTAGGAGCCATACATGCCAAGCATGCTGCCAAGACTGCCATCTGATGACCTATCTGGCCAGGTCGAGCTAAATGACATTGATGGAGTGGCAAGAGCAGAGACAAGCTGGCTTCAAGAAACTAAAGAAGTGAGGAGTTTGCAAGACTCAGAGCATGTATGGAGTTTGGAGGGATAAGGGGAGACTTTGCCACAAAAACAACAAAATACCCCCATGAAGATGGCTGTTGGAGATATGTTGGTGAAGACTCCATTGTTGACTTAACTCAGGTTGTGGGAGTGATCAAAATGCAGTGCTCAGTGACTTTTGCTATGGAATCTACCTAGAAAGCTACACCTGTCGAGGCAAATTTCTAAATTATCTTCCCAGTTGCCTCAGAGTCCTTGGGCCTAGGTGCCAAGGCTCCATGGAGTTGGGATCCCAGCTCAAAGCTCAGGGGTAAAGAATTCTAAAATTGGACTCAAATAATCATATGCTGGCAAAAGATAATTTATTGCTGTACTAGAAGATCAATAATTTGGAGAATATGGTCAGATGCAGGAATATGTGTTTGATTAATTTTTCTAAGTCCTTTTCAATATCCCCATATGAGATGTTTAAGACAGATATCCTCGAGGTTCTAAAAATGCCTTAATCCTCTATCCCAACTATCTTCAATATATATTATGTGCCTTGTGGAAAAAAAGAAAATGAATGAAGCCCATTTTATTGATGGATAGTTTGGACTTAACCAATTTCCTGGAGAGGTCAGATATGGAAACTGTGACACCTGCAACATTGATTATATAGTAGGCATTGGATTCTGACAGGGAATGGTTGCTAAAATATTTCTTTAAATTTTGTAAAGTTTCCTTTGTTAATTGCAAAATTCGGATGTTTCCAGATATTTCTCGATTGATTAAAAAAAGAGAGGAAACAATTTTTTGTTGATGGGGCCAAAGTTGCAGTAGCTAGGTGCTTTCTTTACAGTGAGATATCCTTAGAATGTATTCTGAAATTTCAAAGGGCTAGATACATCTTTTTTGAACCCTCCTACCCCAAACCTGATGACATCAACATAGTCCAGAATACCCAAAGATATTGGGAAAGGGGCAAAGCAGCACCAACACTGTCAGGAAGGTACCAGGAGAGGGACAAAGTAGTATCAACCTTTAATTTACTGTATTTTAAATTAAATTAAATTTAAATGTAATTAATTTAATTTAAAATAGGACTTATTCTGCTCTTTTCCACAACAGGACTCAAGGAGGGTTACGAAAGATTCAGACCATGAAATAAATATTAAAAGCTTATTTTAAAATTATAGGAGTCAATATTTAAAAGGGTTTATGCAATTTTTCAGGACCTGCAAACTGCATAAACCCCGATGATCTCAATATTCATTAGCACTGACTGGTTAGTGCCGCAGGATATCCTCATAGATCGCCCTGAAAACATCTGGTTGGTTTTGGTGTGGTATGTGGGCAGAGTTGGGGAGGACAGGTGACTATTTGGCTAGTGGCAATATTCGTCCACTAACCGGATTGGCAAACGGCATAAACTTAGGATAGGTCAAGGGCTGTTCTAACTTTATGCTGTTGTGCTAACCCATTAGCAGCTGAATGATGGTCAGCGGCAAAACTGGATATTCAGCGCCCACAGTTAATCTCATTTCATTGCCTTTCTGACATCAAACTCATCTCTTCCTGAAAAGGTTCCTTTTTGTCAGTATGCTGTCTAAATTATTTCTTACATTCTTTCTCCTTTATTACTTTTGCACAGTACTTTATATGATTTTTATCTTGCCAGCTACTTTATGGTCAGACCTGTATAAATCAAATTACAATAGTCTGGATTAGAAATGAATATTGACTGTAAAATCTGTCTGAGATTATCTTCCGAGAGGTATTATCTAATTTGTTGGATCAATCTCAGCTTTTTAAGAGGATCGTTTTTTTTAATCAATATTGTTACCTGATGGTCTAGCAACAAATTTGAATCAGTTTCTATTCCTAGGCTAAATATTGAATCAATTACCAATCTCACCTTTCCCTTCACCTCTGATTCCTTAATAGGTTTTCTGTACCCCTGATTTCCCCCACTCAGAGTATTTTAGCTTTTTATGGGGTTCAACAACAAGCTATTCTCTTCCATTCAGATCTGGATATGACCCAAGTAATGACCTATCTTTTCATAAGACTAGTCAAGCGAGCTCTCAGTAAGTATGTCATATTCATCATATATGTAATGGATAATTCCCAGAGAACCTTTGAGCTGCCCTAAAGTCTGTAAACAAGCATTAAAAAGAATCAGACAATAGCGACTTCTGAGGTATGCCACCTTTCAAACACCAGTTGTCAGATTCATTTACTCCGTAAAATCCAAGGGCCTTTACTCGATCCTCATCCTTCTTGACCTTTCTGCTGCTTTTGACACTGTTGACCCTGTTGACCTCAATACCTTGTCCTCGCTTGGTTTTAAGGGCTCTCTGCTCTCTTCTTATCTCACCCACTGCACTTTCATTGTCTGCTCTGCTGGATCCTCCTCCTCCATTGCTATCCTGCTTTCATAAGAACATAAGAAATGCCATACTGGGTCAGACCAAGGTCCATCAAGCCCAATATCCTGTTTCCAACAGTGGCCAAGCCAGGTCACAAGTACCTGGCAGGTTCCCAAAGGCCACAGGTTCCACAATGCTTGTATTGGGGCAAGCAATGGGTTTCCCGGGTCCCTTTTAATAATGGTTTATGGACCTTTCCTTCAGGAACTTGTCCAAACCTTTTCTAAACCCAGCTACACTAACAGCTTTTATTACATCCTCCGGTAACAAATGCCTGAGTTTGATTATGCGTTGAGTACAAAAATATTTTCTCTTACTAGTCTTAAATGGGTTACACTGTAACTTCATTGCATGTCCTCTAGTCTTTCTATTTTTTGATGGCATTAACATCCGATCTATCTTAACTCGTTCCACTCCATTCATTAATTTATAGACCTCTATCATATCTCCCCTCAGTTTTCTCTTTTCCAAGTTGAAGAGTCCTAACCTTTTAAGCCTTTCCTTATAGGGATATCCTTCCATCCCCTTTACCATTTTGGTGGCTCTTCTCTGTATCTTTTCTAATTCCGCTATATCCTTTTTAAGATGCAGCAACCAGAATTGCCCACAATATTCAAGGTGAGGTTGAAGTATGGAACGATACAGAGGCATTATAATATCTTTGATTTTATTCTCCATTCCTTTCCTTATGATTCCTAGCATTCTATTTGCTTTCTTGGTCGCTGCTGCACACTGGGCAGAGGGTTTCAACGTATTATCCACGATGACACCTAAATCTTGCATTGTGTAACCATAGTTTGGGTTGTTCTTTCCTAGGCGCATAACTGTGCAGTTGTCCACATTAAATTTCATCTGCCGTTTGGGCATCCAGTCTTCCAATTTATCAAGGTCCTTTTCCAATTTTTCACAATCCACTAGTGTTTTAACAACTTTGAATAATTTTGTGTGATCTATAAATTTGATCACCTCACTCTTTATTCCCATTTCCAGGTCATTTATGAATATATTAAAAAGCAGTGGGCCCAGCACAGATCTGTGCCGTACTCCACTATTTACTTTTCTCCACTGCAAAAATTAGCCATTTAGCCCTACTCTCTGCTTTCTTTTAACCAGTTCCTGATCCACAATATTACACTGCCTCCAATCCCATGACTTTTTAATTTCGCCAAGAGTCTCGCATGAGGGACCTTGTTAAAGACTTTCCAGAGCCCTCGCCGACAACTCAGCAGCTCTCCCGGAGGGGATTGAGCCTTTGTCCTCAGCTGAGCAACGCGATTTTCCCGCTCACTCCCTGCTGAGCCACACTGCCCAATCGGGGCAGCCCTCCAAGCTGTGCTCCATCCAATCGGAGCGATCAACTGAAGGATAAAAGAAGCACCGTCGGGCACATCCAGCAGTGGTGCCCAGAGCCCTCGCCGACAACTCAGCAGCTCTCCCGGAGGGGATTGAGCCTTTGTCCTCAGCTGAGCAACGCGATTTTCCAGCTCACTCCCTGCTGAGCCACACTGCCCAATCGGGGCAGCCCTCCAAGCTGTGCTCCGTCCAATCGGAGCGATCAACTGAAGGATAAAAGAAGCACCATCGGGCACATCCAGCAGTGGTGCCCAGAGCCCTCGCCGACAACTCAGCAGCTCTCCCGGAGGGGATTGAGCCTTTGTCCTCAGCTGAGCAACGCGATTTTCCCACTCACTCCCTGCTGAGCCACACTGCCCAATTGGGGCAGCCCTCCAAGCTGTGCTCCGTCCAATCGGAGCGATCAACTGAAGGATAAAAGAAGCACCATCGGGCACATCCAGCAGTGGTGCCCAGAGCCCTCGCCAACAACTCAGCAGCTCTCCCAGAGGGGATTGAGCCTTTGTCCTCAGCTGAGCAACGCGATTTTCCCGCTCACTCCCTGCTGAGCCACACTGCCCAATCGGGGCAGCCCTCCAAGCTGTGCTCCATCCAATTGGAGCGATCAACTGAAGGATAAAAGAAGCACCATTGGGCACATCCAGCAGTGGTGCCCAGAGCCCTCGCCGACAACTCAGCAGCTCTCCTGGAGGGGATTGAGCCTTTGTCCTCAGCTGAGCAATGCAATTTTCCCACTCACTCCCTGCTGAGCCACACTGCCCAATCGGGGCAGCCCTCCAAGCTGTGCTCCGTCCAATAGGCGCGATCAACTGAAGGATAAAAGAAGCACCGTCGGGCACATCCAGCAGTGGTGCCCAGAGCCCTCGCCGAGAACTCAGCAGCTCTCCCAGAGGGGATTGAGCCTTTGTCCGAAGCTGAGCAACACGATTTTCCCACTCACTCCCTGCTGAGCCACACTGCCCAATCGGGGCAGCCCTCCAAGCTGTGCTCCATCCAATTGGAGCGATCAGCTGAAGGATAAAAGAAGCACCGTCGGGCACATCCAGCAGTGGTGCCCAGAGCCCTCGCCGACAACTCAGCAGCTCTCCCGGAGGGGATTGAGCCTTTGTCCTCAGCTGAGCAACGCGATTTTCCCGCTCACTCCCTGCTGAGCCACACTGCCCAATCGGGGCAGCCCTCCAAGCTGTGCTCCATCCAATTGGAGCGATCAACTGAAGGATAAAAGAAGCACCATTGGGCACATCCAGCAGTGGTGCCCAGAGCCCTCGCCGACAACTCAGCAGCTCTCCTGGAGGGGATTGAGCCTTTGTCCTCAGCTGAGCAATGCAATTTTCCCACTCACTCCCTGCTGAGCCACACTGCCCAATCGGGGCAGCCCTCCAAGCTGTGCTCCGTCCAATAGGCGCGATCAACTGAAGGATAAAAGAAGCACCGTCGGGCACATCCAGCAGTGGTGCCCAGAGCCCTCGCCGAGAACTCAGCAGCTCTCCCAGAGGGGATTGAGCCTTTGTCCGAAGCTGAGCAACACGATTTTCCCACTCACTCCCTGCTGAGCCACACTGCCCAATCGGGGCAGCCCTCCAAGCTGTGCTCCATCCAATTGGAGCGATCAGCTGAAGGATAAAAGAAGCACCGTCGGGCACATCCAGCAGTGGTGCCCAGAGCCCTCGCCGACAACTCAGCAGCTCTCCCGGAGGGGATTGAGCCTTTGTCCTCAGCTGAGCAACGCGATTTTCCCGCTCACTCCCTGCTGAGCCACACTGCCCAATCGGGGCAGCCCTCCAAGCTGTGCTCCATCCAATCGGAGCAATCAACTAAAGGATAAAAGAAACACCGGCGGGTGCACCCGCGCCGGGCGGGCCCGCGCCTGAGGGCCTCACCAGAGGGCCTTTTGGCATGGCCCTTAGGCAGTGGCCCAACAAGAATCCAACCTGGCAAGATCCCTTGGAGTCTCATTGACCCTTCTAGCCAGAAAACGCTACCAAGCTTGAGCTCCCGGTGAAGGTCGAGCTCGCAATCAACGGGACCTGACGACTCTCCACAATCCAGGTAATCTACCCGCAACCAAGCCAACGTCTTTGCACCTAATCAGTCCAGTTCTCTCCACACCTGTTTACCTATATAGTTGCCGAAGGTGAAACCCGCCCCTACTTATCGAGTGACTGCTTTACTACACGGGTGGCACAGATATACCTTAAGCTTCACCTAGTTCATCTATTGCCTTTGGGACATGACAGCTTTACCTGTTAAATAATACAGCTAACCAGATTTACTCTGCTACATTTTCATTAATTTTTCCTCACACTGAATTGCAGTACTTTGCCATTGTATGACAATATAGCAGTCTGTAGTGAGTGCCTTAACTGAGTAGTCTATTCTGTCTGCATTAACGAGCAGCACTATCTCAACTCAATGTTTACTTTCTAATGTTTACTACCAATGTTTACTTTCATTTGATGTTTTCCATACTGTATAGCGTTGTAGTGCTACTGTATGTCTACAGAGCTAGCTGTTCTACTGAATAGCGTTAACTTAACACAGTGATTTACTGCATTTCTCAATACATCCATAGTCAAAGCTGAGGGCACTGTATTTGTTGTCTGCATTAACCACAACAAAACTGGCCGTAACAACAAGCTACACAAGGTGACTGGAAATGGCTCACGTAGCTACATCCCTACTGCTGTGCCTATGTATTTTGTTTTCCACTTGTGCCTCTAACCACATACTGATGTTCCATGAACCGATCACCTGGGGACCAGTTTACATCTGCAACCCAATCATGCTACCAACTCTTACGCTATTCAACTCACTCATTCCTGCACGCACGCAAACCACCCTGCAACACAGCCAAGGGGCAGCCACTCTGTCAGGCAAGTACTCAAAAGACCAACACACCAAGATACCCAAGAAAAGGCAAACAAACAAAGCAGGAGCAACCAAGATAACCGTGATCTCCAAGGCTGACATACCCCTGCAGGCTGCAGTCTCATTCATGCTAATTAATGCCAGATCGATACGAAACAAGACCCACATTATATATGATATCCTCACAGATGCAAAACCTGACATCCTATGCATCACGGAAACATGGATCACAGACACAGACTCAAATATCACCAACCAAATTAGCAAGCCTGGCTACAAAATCTACAATTGTCCCCGCTCCAAGAGAAGAGGTGGAGGAGTTCTTATCATGGCAAAGGACTCCCTACTCCTAGCAAACACTTCTCAAAATGACGACAACGGAATTGACATGCTCAGAATAGAAAGCAAAACAATAGCTATCTGCCTGATCTACAGACCCCCCTCCTCCCCATATGAAACTTTAGCAAACGCCCTTGAAGTCATCACTACCACAGCAAGCAAAAAGCACCAGATCATCCTAGGCAATCTAAACCTAGCATCGGTCCCCCCAGCTCAAGCTGAAATCTTCCATGAAGCCATGGACCAACTTGGATACGAACAAATAATCTGCGATGCCACGCATATCAAAGGCAACACTCTGGACATGGTGTTCCTACCCAACAAACTTCTTAGGCCTCAAAAACCCAAGATAAATATAACCCCAGTGCCATGGTCGGACCATCACCAAATTGAATTCACATTGCTTCTACCCACCATGCCGGAGCACTCTTATCACACTTTACCTACAAACCTACGGAGGAGGTTTCAAAAATTCAACAAGGAAAATCTGATAACTTCAATAAGCGCACATATGAATACAGAACAGGAGGACCTAGAGATACTAGTTAACCAATGGATCTCAGGAATCAAAGAAGTCGCAATACCAACCTGGACACCCCAAAGACTTTCATCAAGAATCAGGTCGGAACCATGGTACACCCCCACCCTGCGCGACCTAAAGAAAGGCCTGAGGAAGCAAGAAAGGAAATGGAGAAGTCACAAAACTGAGGAGCATAGAATGGAATACACCAAACTCCTCGCGGCTTACAAGAATGAAATTAACATCGCAAAGAAAACCTATCACTCCAACACGCTCAACAAGGCCCTCAACCGACCCAGGGAACTATTCGAACTGGTCAAATCCCTCACGAAGACTACCCAAGAACCAATTTCATACGGGGCAATGACAGCCCAAAAGTTGGCAGACCACTATGCCAAAAAGCTCAACCCTACAGCCAATGTCAGAAGCCATCAAGCGCCTGAACCAGACACCCAAAATCTGTCAATGACCAACATTCTGCAAACACCCAACACCCCGGAAAGTCCTACACAATACCAAGAATGGACCACTTTCAGGAGCGTAGATGACAAGCAAATATTGAACATAATCTCCAGCTTAAAAACCACCACCTCCCACTCGACCCATGCCCTGCGGCCTGGGTAAAGGGCATAAAACAGGAAATTGTTCAATATATCACACACATTGTGAACCAATCGCTTTGGCAGGGGTTAATGCCAACGCACCTCAAAAATTCCATCATACGACCCATCCTAAAGAACAAGACTCTTAACAAGAAAGACCCAACATCCTACCGACCGGTGTCAAGCATATCCTTCCTGGCCAAGATCATTGAAAAGGCAGTACAAATGCAACTGCAAGATCACATTGATGACAATAACGCTTTGGACGTCCACCAGTATGGTTTTCGACAGCATCATGGCGTGGAGACCCTCCTCCTGGCCCTACTTGATAAGCTTCTCAAAGGACTGGAAAACAGAAGCAAAATGTTCATGCTCGTTTTCATAGACATATCAGCCGCCTTTGATACCGTACATCACCCCACGCTCCTAAACAGACTCGCTTCCATAGGCATTAGAGGTACCCCTCTGAAATGGTTCGCCTCCTACATAAACATCAGAATGCAGCAAGTCCACGTCAACAACGAGAAGGCCGCAACTTTCCCCCAAACCCAAGGCATACCTCAAGGCTCGGCCCTGTCTTCCCTCCTCTTCAACCTTTATCTATGGCCAGTTTGTAAAGCATTCCAGGAACGCCAGATCAGTTATCACATCTATGCTGATGACCTAATGCTCTACACTCAACTTGATGTAGACAACCCGAACATCAGTCAACTGGAAAAATGCCTCAGTGAGCTACAATTCTGGCTGCAACAGAATAACATGGCCATTAATCACAAAAAGACCAAAGTGATGTTCATTTCCAGAAAACCAGATTTCAACCCACCACCTACAGTCACCATGAACAATAATGTCTACGCCACAAAGAGTGAGCTAAAATACCTGGGCGTGACACTGGATTGCAACCTAAAGATGGAAAAGCATCTCCGAATTACCAGTCGAGCCATTTTCCACAAAATAAAAGTCTTGCACCCACTACGTAGCATCATAGAGCACTCAGATTTTAGGACCGTTGCACAAGCCCTCATCATTCCTCACCTGGACTACTGCAACGCCATACCACAAGGGTTACCTAAAAAAACCCTCAACATCCTCCAAATGGCGCAAAATGTGGCAGCTAGATTAATCATGAGGAAAGGCCTGAAGGAGCATATCACACCAATTCTAATGGACCTACATTGGCTCCCCATCACTGCACGCATACAATACAAAATCCTAATCACCACATTCAAGCTCATTCATAATATAGCACCCTAGTTTCTCAACGCCCTTATCACATCGCAGCCAAATAACAGAAGCAGAAGAACCACACACCTCAATACCCTCATTGTTCCGGCTAGCCTGAGATCTGTCACTGCAACCACCAGCAACCGAGCATTCTCATTCATAGCGCCACTGCTATGGAACCAACTACCATGCGAACTGAGAGCAATCAGTGAACTGTTGGTATTCAGAAAAAAGCTAAAGACGCATCTTTTCCAGACACACTTCAATCCCACATAACCTCTTTCACCATGCACAAGGAAAGAGCACTACACGTCAAACACCTATAGACTCCGACAACCTGTAAATATGTACATACATGTGTAATCAATGTCTTGCAATCAAGTGTAAACCTGTAATCTGAATGTTTGTGTCCTGTACTGAATCATTATGTATGTTTTAATCCATGGCCTGTACAACCATACTGTTATGTATAGCAAACCGCTGCTGATCGCTGGAAGTAGCGGGATATAAGTGTACACTAAATAAATAAATAAAATAAATACCCAGATACACTATGGGCCTGATTCCAAGACGCAGGCACCCTGTAAGCTATCCGGACCCTATTCCCCCTCCTGCTCCCCCCCTGTACATCCTGAACAGTAGGACGGAGAGAGCCAGCTGGGGGTGGGAAGGGGCGGGTTTGGGGCAGAGCGGGGGTGGGCCAGCCTGGCAAGACGTACAGGGCTAATTCAGGTCACAGCCCTGTACGTCCTGCGGGGTCAATGGGGACATGCTGCTTATTCCCCAAAGGTGGAATAAGCAGTACTGACCTAGTGATTGGGCCTGGGGATCTCCCCTCTGGGGCCAGGGCCATGTGTGGGGGGTCCCCGCCACCCAATTCAGGCCAAGACTGGCTAGCCATAGGTCTGACAGTGGGGAAGTGCGGGGCCTAAGCTATGGGACTCAGGAGCGCCTGCGGAAAGGACATCCCCACAGGTGGCAGGGGCACGCCAGGCTGTCCACAGGCCTGATTCTGTGTACCGCAGGAACATTTAGTTCCCGAAGTCCAGAATCGGGTCATAATGGGCCGGACGTACCCCTCTGGGAATTGGGCTCTATATCAACTGGCTCACCTTTGTCTACCTGTCTATTTAAACCTTCAAAAAAAATAAAACAGATTAGTAAGACAAGACCTTCCTTGGCTAAATCCATGTTGGCTTTCTCCCATTAAATCATGAATATATATACCTCATCAGTAATTTTATTCTTTATAATGGTTTTTACTATTTTGTCCGGTATTGATGTCAGACTCACTGGTCTGTAGTTTCCCGGATCACCCCTGGAACCGTTTTTAAATATTGGTGTTACATTGGCCATTTTCCACTCTTCAGGTACTATGGATAATTTTAATGATAGTTCACAGATTACCAGTAGTTGGTCTGCAATCTCATATTTCAGTTCTTTCCATACCCTCATATGTATACCGTCTAGTGCAGGTGATTTGCTATTCTTCAATTTATCAAATATTTATAATATATCTTCCTGGTTTATTGATATTTTTTTCAATTCTTCCGCTATATTACCTTTATATACCATTTCAGGTGCAGATAAATTTCCTACATCTTCTTTAGTAAAGACCGAAACAAAGAATTCACTCAGTCTTTCTGCTATGGCCTTATCCTTACTTAGCGCCCCTTTAACTCCTCTATCATCCAATGGTTCAACTGAATCTCTCACAGTTTTTTTGCTATGAATGTACTTTAAAAAATTTTTATTATGTATTTTTGCTTCCATGGCTAGCTTTTTTTCAAATTTTCTCTTTGCCTTATCAATGTCTTGCATCTAACTTGGCAATGCCTATGTGTTTTCCTGTTTTCGTCATTTGGCTCCTTATCCATTTCTGGAAAGATGCTTTTTTTGGCAGCAACAGCCTCTCTGACCTCACCTTCAAACCATGCTAGCAGTTTTTTTGGCCTTCTTTCCACTTTTCTTAAAGCGTGGAATACATCTGTTCTGGGCTTCCAAGGTAGTACTTTTAAACAATGCCCATGCTTTATGTAATTCTTTTACTTTTGCAGCTGCTCCTTTTAGTCTTTTGTTAACTATTTTCCTCATTTTATCATAGTCTCTCTTTTGAAAGTTAAATGGTAGTACTGTGAATTTCCTTGCCATCCTTCTTTCATTTATTAAATCAAATGCAATTATGCTATGATCACTATAGCCATGAGGCCCCAACACCCTTATCTCTTTCACCAGATCCTGCGTACCACTAAGGACTAGGTCCAAAATAGCTTACCCTCTTGTCAGTTCATGAATCTGTTGCTCCAAGAAGCAGCCATTTATTTCATCTAGAAACTTTATCTGTCTAGCATGTCCTGCTGTGACACTGACCCAGCTGATACCCGGGTAATTGAAATCACGCATTATTACTATGTTATAACTTTTGTTAGCTTCCCTGATTTCTTTCAACATTTCATTATCCATCTGTTCATTCTGCCAAGGCGGTCAGTAGTACACCCCCACTGCCATTGCCTTTCCCTTTTTATGTGGAATTTCCATCCATAGAGATTCTACAGCGTATTTTGTTTCCTGAAAAACTTTAATCCTATGTGACTCAGCACCCTCTCCGTCATAGAGTGCAACCCCTCCATGAATTTGATCTACTTTATCATTGCAATATAGTTGGTACCCAGGTATAATGATGTCACATTGGTTGTCCTCCTTCTACCAGGACTGTTGAGAAACCAATCATATCTAACCTCTTATTTAGGGCTATATATACTAACGCGCCCATCTTATTTTTTAGACTTCTAGCATTTGCATACAGGCATTTTAGAGGTTGTATTTCATTCATATTAATCTGGTTATCAGTTGATAGGGGTTATTTGGAATCTTTCAGCTCTTTACTTAAGGGCATCTGGGTAACTTTTATCTTTATTGGAACCTCTCTGTTAGGATGTCCTAACTTCTCTCTTTTTAACCATGCGCTCTTGGGCGACTGTCGGCTTTCCCCTATTATTTAGTTTAAAAGCTGTTCTTATCTCCTTTTTTAAATGTTAATGCCAGTAGCCTGGCTCTATCCTGGTTAAAGTGGAGCCCATCTCTTCGGAAGAGCCCCTCCCTTCCCCAGAATGTTGTCCAGTTCTTAACAAATCCAAAACCTTCTTCTTTGCACCATCTTCTCATCCATGCATTGAGGCTCCGGAGCTCCACCTGCCTTTTGGGTCCTGCACGTGGCACGGGATGCATTACAGAGAATGCTACCCTGGAAGTTCTAGATTTTAACTTCCTTCCTGAAAGCCTAAATTTGGCCTCCAGAACCTCCCTCCCACATTTTCCTATGTCATTGGTACCAATATGTACCAAGACAGCAGACTACCCCCCCCCCAGTGTTATCTAAAGCTTTGTATAGATAGTACATGAAGTCTGCTACCTTTGTACCAGGCAGTCATGTTACCAGGCGATCCTCACGTCCATCAGCCACCCAACTATCTACATGCCTAATGATCAAATCACCCACTATAATGGCCATCCTAATTCTTCCCTCATGGGCATATGGCCCTAGAGAAACCTCCTTGGTGCAAGAGGGTGTCACATCTCCTGGTGGACAGATCATAGCTATAGGATCACTTCCTGCCTCACCAAGGTGATGATCTCTTTGACAACTGAGAGACTGTAGGTCTCGTCTGTGTACCTCTCTGACTTCCTTATATCCTCCAGGTCTGCTACTCTAGTCTCCAGAGAATGCACTCATTCCCTGAGGGCAAAGAGCTCCTTGCACCTAGTGCCACGTAAGACCTCTCACCAACTGGGAGAAAATCGTACATGTGACACTCAATACAAAAGACTGGATAACCCCTATCTTGCTGATGGACTGCTGTCTGCATCTTAGTTTTGAAGTTTTGTTTAGTTATTTAGCTTGTTTGAAGTTGCTAGGGGTACTTGTACTAATACAACAATACCAAATAGTTGGTGTACCCCAAAGGTCTGCCTTGAGCCCACTTCTTTTCTCTCTATATACCCAGTCCCTTGGTGTGCTCCTCTTTTCTCATGGCTTTCAGTACTCTTTATGATGATGAATCTCAGATCTACCTCTCTACACCTGAAATCTTTCTGGCAATCCATGCCCGGATCCTTGCTTGCCTATCTGACATTGCTGCTTGGATGTCTCACCACCATTTGAAAATGATCATGGCCAAAATGAACATGTCCCCCTAAACACACCTCTCCCCTTCCTCCTTTCTCAGTCTCTGTGGACAATGCTCTACCCTTCCCTGTTTCCTCTGCATACAACCTTGGGGGTCATCTTTGACTTCTCCCTCTCCTCTACACACATCCAACTAATAGCTAAAACCTGTCATTTCTTTCTCTACAACATCAGCAGAATTTGCCCTTTCCTTTCTGAACACACTACTAAGATGCTTATCCAGTCTTTAATCACCTCCTGTCTTGACTATTGCAACCTCCTCCTTACTGGTCTCCCTCTGAATCATCTCTCTCCCCTTCAATCTGTTTAAAACTCAACTGCGTGGCTAATCTTCCGCCAGCCTCATCATGCTCATATAACCCCTCTTCTCAAGTCACTTCATTGGCTCCCTATCCATTTCCGCATCGAGTTCAAACTTCTCCTGCTGACTTATAAGCACATTCACTCTGCAGCTGCTCACTACTTTTCCTCTCTTATCTCTCCCTACACTTCTCCCTGGGAACTCTTCTCTTCTGACAGATTACTTCTATCTGAATTGGCACATATGTTATAATGTAAGAGGAGAGATAGGCAGGTGTTCCGGAATAGAGAATCTTATGAATAATAGTAAGAAGCTTGTATTGGGGGGTGGTTATGTATAGGAAGCCAATGAGATTGGATAAATAATGGGGTAACATGACTGAATTGCGAAGAGTGATGAAGATGGATTGTAGTGTTTTGAACTGACTGTAAGCATTTCAATTGGTACTTTGGTAATCCAGAAAAAATAGTATTAAAATTATTATCAAATCTCCACCTTTCTCCGCAGGCAGGGAATTCCCAAGGATCAGCCTTGCGTTGAAAATGAATGGAATAAATCAAGATTAGATTCAGACTGGTCCCTTAGCTATTTAGCCTATTTAAAGGTATATGAACCGAAAATGCCCTCATATGACTTATCTGAAAATGAATGTGCATCCGTACTGTGCATATTTGCAGGAAAAGAACAACAAAACCCCAATATTTGTCATGCTTGGGGAATAATCTGTACTGGTTAATCAAATATGCTAGTTTAATTTCATTTAATTTGAAAGCACATTTATATTCTTATTTACCTGACTTCAGCTGCAGTGGGATTACAAAATTCCTGGAAAAACATAATCCTAACAATTTACAAATCATAATTGCTATCAAAACATAATAATGCAAAAAAAAAAATGCAAGTTACATGTCTAGTACTCAAAAATCCTCCTGCACCACATCCTTCTTCATTACACCACCCAAATTCTCTTTCAGAAATAAAGTTTCTTTTCTCAATAGCACAACCCCAAGTCACCAAACAAAAAATATATCAGTGAACTTAAAAGCCCTTTCCATCTTGCCCACCTAACCCTATGACCCAAATCATGGACAGTGTTCAGATATCCATACTAAGTAAGAGTATTTTAGAAAAGGTTGTGCTAAATGTGGAGCTTTTTCTGAACTAGTGTAAATGGAGGAGTAGGAGTATACATGTATGTGCCAAGATGTGGAGCCAGAGGAAACACTTTACAAACTTACCTGTGGGAAAAATCAACGGAAACATGGAGCCTCCCACGTGTAAATGCCGACACGTGGACATACAGATTGCCCATTTTGGAAGCCTATATATGTAAAGGCCACCAATTAACTACAGAGGCCGCTGTTTTAATCTAAATGCTATTTGGAGTGAGGAACAAACTAGAGGGATTAAGGAGGATAACCCCCTTAATCCCACCTGTAAAGAGCTGGCTAAAATGAACATTTTGTAATAACTTACCTATGTCAGGGAGCAGGCGAAAATTATGATGTGCCAATTTTGGTCATACATGTGTATTAAAGTCCAACAACCCCTGAGAGAGAAAAATATTTTTTGTCAGACCATACAGCATCGAATCTAGCCCAGATACAGCCAGTTCTGCAAAAGGTCCATTTCACTAATAGAAAATGTGTTTTTTAAAGTTCACTTTTTAACTAGCTTCAAAACAACAAACTTCTTCCAAAAACTGTATTGCAGACCATAGTTTAAGCCAACAGTGTCAGCCTGTATGACATGGGGAATACCCACCTTGGCCGCTCCCTAAACCACATCTCTGACATACCCCCTTGAAACTTGCACCTAATAAAAGCATTCCAGTAAACTGAGCATTTCTGAAATGGCTCTTTAGATGAGTGAGGGCTGATAAAGAAGGAATGCACTGACAGCGGGTAGCAACATTTACTCTACCTGTGAAGTTCTTTTCAATACCGCTTCCACATCCACTGTGCCTGTATAAGGCATTCAAAATGTTTTATCATGGTGTAGCGGCAGAGCGCAAACAATCCAATAATACCAGGAGTCTGTTCAGAAGGTCCAAATCATTTATTTGTGCACAAGACTCAAGCAGAATCACATTCAAAATGGCTGAGCAATGGTTTCTAGCAAAACAACTTTTATAGCCTTCTTCTCCATTCTTGACATAGGCAAACTTTTCATTGGTCCCAGTGACCCCTTCTATCCCATCTATTGGTCCCGGTACCATTACGTAGTCATCCAATGAGGACCTTGGTCTGGGCTCAGCACCTGGTTGCCCCCCTTACAGTCCCCATTACAATGGTCAGTTCTTAGACTCTTGATACAATTCTCCTCCAAGGTCACTGGCCAGCTGGAATATGTGTGAGAGCAGGGCACTGTAACCTTGCTTTCTGCAGAGTTAATTAATTCCATAGAAGCTTCACACATCTTATCAGTTCCAATTAAAGTTGTTTTTCTATCTCTTCTAAGTTTTGTTTCTGCTTAGCTATGTTCAGTTATGCTTAGTTAAGTTTCAATTCTATGGTGGCATCATTCAGGGGGGTTTTCATTCCTCTGGGCCTAACCACAAGCTTCATTTACAGGTCAAGCTACTTAGGCCTGTCTGTTTAGTTCAAGCAGCATGGATCATAGGCCTTCGCCTACCACAATGGGAACCACAACAAATTTTGTTGGCTATAACACTTAAAGCAGCTTCTTTGTGAAATGCGGCCACGTCGAGTGTAACAACAACAGACTGTACCAATAGTATTATTGCATACATTGGCATCAGCTAAAAGATAAGCTTTGAAATTTTTGACTTTTTGATGTATTGAGCGTATTTTTTCAAAAAATTTAATTAAAAAATTATAGGTTTTTATGACCTATGAGGACGAGGGCCCTAGACCCGATTAAAGGGTCAAAATTCTGTTTGAGGGACAATATTAAGGTCTTTTCCCCTTCTTCTTTTTTAAGTCGCTGTTGAAATTTGAAATTGTGTCATCCTTGTTTCAGTGAAAGGACAATTAGAAAAAAAATTTGCAATCCTATTTGCAGGTGATGTTGTTGGTTGCATCTTTACATGTAGATGCCATTGAGATGTCTATGCGTCAGCACATGCACCTGTGAAATGTGGCTAAGGCTTCTATAATAACCCGAAAGTATGTTTTCACTCAGGAAAAAACTTTGGGAGAAAGAGAACCTCAGGTTTGGAATTCTCTTCCATAAACTATTAGGGAGGAGTGTTAGTAATTGACTTTCCAAACAATGCTGAAGACCTGGGCGTTAGGCTTCATTCCTTATAAGCTTGTCTCTACTGGTGGGGAAGTGGGACTGGTAATTTGTGATTAAAACTCTATTACCAACACACTATATATAGGTGTAATATGGAAAAGCTTAGATATATTGGAAACAGTAGCCAATCAGTGGTTTTAATTGCCATTTTTGAATTCAGTGCATCAAAATCCATAAGAATTGGCAGATTTTGTCTCTGAAGCAGACAACTTTTAAAAAATTGATAGACCAATGAATTGTACATATTGCCACTGTGGTATCTCATTTCCAACTTCCATATCTTTTCTAAAATGTGCTTTTTAATGTTATGGCCAAAGGCATATTTAGCTGATACTCGTGTTGTGATCATAAGACATGCACAGGTACATACATAGAGATGCACTGACTCAATACCGAGTCCCTGTACCCCAAGTAATCTTAAAAACCTCTTAACACACAGTTTGAACAGGACCATAATGTGCTCAGGAAGCCAATGTAGCTGCTTCAGCAGTGGGGTTATCTGAGAGTATTTCACTCAAGGACTTTCTCTTCCCCAGTACTCTTCCTCTCTTACCTTTTGTTTTATCCTTATAGACAGCACTCAACCATCTGGAATGCTCAACTAACTGACTGTCATAAGGTCATCCCTATAGGTCAACTCTTTGGATCAGGAACTCATCACAAAATACATTTAGCATGAATGAGTAGGACACTGGAGTACTGTTTACATGCATTATTTGTGAGTTTAAATGGGGAGTGTCTCTATAGATCCCTTGCCAATAATTCCATAGCTAATATACAGCCACTTTATGTAGTCATTTGCATAAATTAATCCAAATGGTTTCCTCAAACAATAGCATTTACTAGACCCTCTCTCTGTTTAAACTACAGTCTATGGCATTATCAGCAAACTCTCAGCTTGCTTCTATGGCATACTCCTAGTTTCTACATTTAACTTGCAGTTATCTTCTATAACACACTTCCCGGGCAGAGAACGGCATTCTATGAGTGATGTCTTTAGCTTACGTGCCTTTCCAATTCTGAGCCACAATGTTATTGTAATTAGGAGATTGCTTTACCTGTGCCCTCTGGTTAGCAATGTCTAGCCCTTTCAAAGCTCTTGAGCAACACTCCAAACCAGGGTACATTTAAAGTGCCAGTATAGGGGGCTAATTATTAAGATGCACTAACATTAATGCACCATTAATGTGCATTATTAGTAATTAGGTCCCACTGAATAACATGGGACTTGCACTAAATAGCATGCGTTAATGGTGAAATAACGCGGGTTAATGACAGTGCACCTTAATAACTAGCCTCCATATTGTCTTATCCCAGCCTGGTGATTGTCAAACAACAGGTCAATGTTTCTGTAGAAAGCTTTTAGTCAGATTGCTTCACATAGCAAATATATTGGAGTTTTGACCAAAAAAGCACTGACAGCTTTTCAATTCCTTAAAGATAAAGTTAGAACAGCACTCAAATTCCTACTTTATTTCAAATTCTGACAACTAAGGGGTATGTTTACTAAACCGCGCTCATGTGTGCGGCTCACATTAGTGTGCGCTAAGGTACCTTAGCGCACGCTAATGATGCGTTTTTGTGCCCCGCACACGTGCGCGCCGCACTAAAGTGCCAGCTCATGTGCGCGGAGCGCTGATGTGCGATAGAGGCGTGGAAAGGCTCCCGGAGGGCAGAGGAAGGCTCCCCAGGGGCGGAGAGAAGGGGTCAATGGGTGGAGAGTGGGAGGGGAGAGGCTCCCCGCACACGAGCGGGGCTGAAATTCAAGCCAAAAAAATACCGCGAGTGAAAACCTCGCGGTAGAGCCGATTTAAAGGGAAGAGAAAACATTTCTGTCAGCAATGTACAGCAAAACCGGAGAAACCTACAAAACAGTGATAAGTGTGATACATGTGTACGGTACAAAAGTGCAAATAAACATTGAAAATGACCCCAACAAAATCTAAAAAAATTATAATCAAGCTGGGCAATAGTGATAGTAATGGGAAACATCAAAAAACACTCCCAAGAAAGCCGCAAAAAATAAATATGAATTTTAGAAGGGTCTACGCTCCGTCCCCATACAAGGTGAATGATCCCACAGTGAAATAGCACTGATCAGGGTTTCCCTCTCCATTGGACAGGTTACCTATGGCATGCACATTTCCACAACAGCAGGGCGGGCAGGTCGGAATGGGCAATTGGACAGATGCTGGGAAAGGGGATACAGAGGGCTGCAGGCAGCACATGCTGTGATGCAGCTGGGGCACAGTGCGGACTAGGCAGATGCCTAGATGGCACCTAGGAATACTGAAACTGAACAGCAGCCAGACAGCAACTGATGAGGGCCCAACATGGGCACGAGAGTGTTTATCACAGTGTCACAGGGGATAGTACCCAGCAGGTACCCCCAAGGGCACAGAACATTGGCAGGCGGTGATTGGGGGACTTGCAGACAAATTTGAAGGCACCCCAACCCCAGAACCCGCACCATAGGCAGCCGCCTACCCGCACACAGGATGGCCTGAGACTGCGTACCACCAGCACCACCATCAGAAGGGCATGTCAGCAGGATGGCACATGGGTACTGGAGGTGGAGGGGGGCAATGGCAGCTGCCCAGAGCAGGCCATGGCCTAGCCCTGTGTAGGTGGGTGCAATGCACTGCAACAGTCAGGCCCTGCCAGACAAACAGTCATGGTATCAACAGGGAATGCACTGTCTCTGTGGCATCACTGTGGTGCAGTGCACACAACCAGCGTGTTTGGAGACAGAAGGTTACAGGTTCAAGCCCCAGCTGGGGCTCCTGCCAATCCAATCCCCCTATTTTACCCACAACTAACTAGTGATAGTAAAGACAAACCTTTATTGCACAGAACATAAGCATGGCTCAAACACCTCTATTTTACCCTACAGAGCACAGACACCAGAAACATGCACATTACCTAGAGCAGATTCACCCAAATGCAGTCCTGGAGGGCCACAAATCCTTCAGGGTTTATGCTGTCTCCAATCTAAGGATGGAGCGGTACTGGTGGTGGAGGTGGCAGCAGCTGGTGGCCACAGCAGACCATGGCCTAGCCCTGTCCAGGTGGGTGCTGTGCACTGCAGCAAACAGGCCCTGTCGGATGTACAGTCATGGACTCCCCAGGGAATGCAGCATATTTGTGGCAACACGGTGGTGCAGTGCACACAGACAGTGTGTGTGCAAGAACAGAAGGTCACAGGTTCAAAGCCCAGCTGGGGCTACTGCCAATCCAGTCTACATATTTTTCCCACAACTAAACCGTGATGGTAAGGACAAACCTGTATTGCAGAGAACATACGCATGGTTAATACGCCTATATTTTACCCTACAGAGCACAGACACCATAAACATGTGCATTACCTAGAGCAGAGTCTCCCAAATGCAGTCCTGGAGGGCCAAATACCATTCAGGTTCCATGCTGCCTCTAATAAAGATGCCTGTGCTGCATATCTATGCACCACCCCCATGGTATGCAGATGTATCTCATGCATATTCATGAGGGACAGCATGCATGTGGCAGGAAGTGATCCTGTAACTAGGACCTGTCCTCCAGGTGATGTAAAACCCTCTCACACCGAGGAAGATTCTCCAGGGCCATGTGCCCATGAGGGAAGGATTAGGACATACGTTATAGTTGGTGATTCGATCATTAGGCATGTAGATAGCTGGGTGGCTGGTGGACGTGAGGATCGCCTGGTAACATGCCTGCCTGGTGCAAAGATAGCGGACCTCACACGTAACCTAGATAAGGTCTTAGATAGTGCTGGGGAGGAGTCTGCTGTCTTGGTACATGTCGGTACCAATGACATAGGAAAATGTGGTAGGGAGGTTCTGGAGGCTAAATTTAGGCTTTTAGGTAGGAAGTTGAAATCCAGAACTTCCAGGGTAGCATTCTCTGAAATGCTTCCCGTTCCACATGCAGGAGCCAAAAGGCAGACAGAGCTCCGGAGTCTCAATGCGTGGATGAGACAATGGTG
Source organism: Ichthyophis bannanicus (assembly GCA_033557465.1). Lineage (NCBI taxonomy): Eukaryota > Metazoa > Chordata > Amphibia > Gymnophiona > Ichthyophiidae > Ichthyophis > Ichthyophis bannanicus. The sequence goes on along the minus strand of CM066033.1, from coordinate 951,960,036 downwards.
CAGAGATGAGGGTTTTGGATTTGTTAGGAACTGGGGAACATTTTGGGGAAAGGAGGGGCTCTTTTGAAGGGATGGGCTTCACCTTAACTGGGATGGAACCAGGCTGGTGGACTTAACCTTTAAAAAGGAGATAGAGCAGCTTTTAAACTAGATAATAGGGGAAAGCCGATAGTCACCCAAGAGCAGATGGTTCGGAAGAATGTATCCTTGAAGGATACTACCAAAAGCAGAGAGGTTCCAAAAAAGAGTAAAGTAGCCCAATGCCCTCGAGCATGGATCAGACAGAGCTTAAAGATCCCAAATTACCCATGTCTACCAATAGCCAAATTAATATGAATAAAATAAAGTCTCTAAAATGCTTGTATGCAAATGCTAGAAGTCTAAAAAATAAGATGGAAGAGTTAGAATATATAGCACTAAATGAGAGGTTAGATATGATTGGAATCTCAGAGACATGGTGGAAGGAGGACAACCAGTGGGGCACTGTGATACCTTTGGTACAAACTATATGGTAATGATAGAGCTGTTCAAATTGGTGGAGGGGTTGCGCTCTAAGTTAGAGAGGGTATTGAGTCAGAAAGGATTAAAGTTTTGTAGGAAACCAAATTTGCTGTAGAATCTCTATGGATTGAAATTCCATGTAAAAAGGGGAAGGCAATGGCAGTGGGGGTGTACTATCGACAGCCTGGCCAGAATGAACAAATGGATGATGAAATGCTCAAAGAAATCAAGGAAGCTAACAAACGTTACAGCGCAGTAATAACAATGAGTGATTTCAATTACCCCGGTATCGACTGGGTAAGTGTCACGTCAGGACATGCTAGGGAGACAAAGTTCCTAGATGAAATAAATGACTGCTTCTTGGAGCAGCTGGTTCATGAACCAACTAGAGGGGAAGCCATATTAGACCTAGTCCTTAGTGGAACACCAGATCTAGTGCAAGAGATAAAGGTATTGGGGCCACTTGGCAATAGTGATCATAACATGATTGCCTTTGATTTAATTAGTGGAGGAGGGATAGTAAGTAAATCCACAGTACTACCTTTTAACTTTTGAAAGGGAGACTATGATAAAATGAGGAAAATAGTTAAGAAAAAGCTAAAAGGAGCAGTTGCAAAGGTTAAAGACTTACATCAAGCTTGGGTTTTGTTGAAAAATACTATCTTGGAAGCCCAGGCCAGCTGTATTCCATGCTTTAAGAAAAGTGGAAGGAAGTCCAAAAAACTGCCAGCATGGTTTAAAAGTGAGGTCAGAGAGGCTGTTGTTGCCAAAAAAGCATCTTTCAGGAAATGGAAAAAAAGAGCCAAACGGCGAAACCTGGAAGCAGCACAAGCACTGGCAAGTCAAATGCAAGGCATTGATAAGGCAGACAAAGGGAGTATTTGAGAAGAAGCTTGCTGCGGAAACAAAAACGCGAAATAAAGACTTTTTCAAGTACATTCGTAGCAAAAAACCTGTGAGAGAGTCAGTTGGTCCATTAGATGATAGAGGGGTTAAAGGGGCACTAAGAGGCGACAAGGTGATAGCGGAGAGACTGAATGAATTCTTTGCTTTGGTCTTTACTGAGGAAGATGTAGGGATGTAATCCATGACTGAACTGGTATTTAAAGGTGCAGAAGAATTGAAGGAAATATCGATACATCGGGAAGATGTCTTACAACTATTAGATAAACTGAAGAGTAGCAAATCGCCTGGGCTGGATGGTATACATCCAAGGGTGTTGAAGGAACTGAAATATGAGATTGCAGTCCTGCTATTAGTAATCTGTGAACTATCATTAAAATCATCTCTAATACCTGAAGATTGGAGGATTGCCAATGTAATACCAATTTTTAAAAAGGGTTCCAGGGGTGATCCGGGAAACTACAGACCGGTGAGCCTGACGTCAGTACTGGGAAAAATGGTAGAAACCATTATAAAGAATAAAATTACTCAGCATGTAGATAGTCATGGCCTAATGGGAGACAACCAACATGGCTTTAGACAAGGAAGATCTCGTCTTACTAATCTGTTATGTTTTTTTGAATGTGTGAATAAACAGGTGGACAAAGGTGAGTCGGTTGATTTTGTGTATCTGGACTTTCAGAAAGCCTTTGACAAGGTCCCTCATCAGAGACTTTTGGCAAAACTAGAGTCATGGGATAGGAGGCAGTGTACTACTGTGGATCAGGAACAGGTTAAAAGATGGAGAGCAGAGGGTAGGGCTAAATGGCCAATTTTCCCAATGGAGAAAGGTGAATAGTGGTGTACCCCAGGGATCTGTGCTGGGTCCGCTGCTTTTTGATATATTCATAAACGACCTGGAAAGTGGGATAACGAGTGAGGTTATCAAATTTGCAGATGACACAAAAGTTGTTAAAACCCAAGAGGATTGTGGAAAATTACAAGAGGATCTTGATAAATTGGAAGACTGGGCATCAAAATGGCAGATGAAATTTAATGTGGACAAGTGCAAAGTTATGCACCTAGGGAAGAACAAGCCAAACTATGGTTATACGATGCAACGTTCCACATCAGGAAAAAGATTTAGGCGTCATTGTGGATAGCATGTTAAAACCCTTGGCCCAGTGTGCAGTGGCGGCCAAGAGAGCAAATAGAATGCTAGGTATCATAAGGAGAGGAATGGAAAATAAAACAAAAGATATTATAATGCCTCTATATTGTTCCATGGAGAGACCGCACCTTGAATATTGTGTGCAGTTCTGGTCACCGTATCTTAAAAAAGATAAAGCAATATTAGAAAAGGTTCAGAGAGAGCCACCAAAATGGTAAAGGGGATGGAAGGATACTCCTATGAAGAAAGGCTAAAAAGGTTAGGGCTCTTTAACCTGAAAAAGAGACGGCTGAGGGGAGATATGATAGAAGCCTATAAATTATTGAACAGAGTGGAACTGGTAAACGTATATCGATTGTTTACGTTATCAGAATATAGAAGACTAGGGGACATGCAATGAAGCTACAGGGTAAACTATTTAAGACTAATAAAAGAAAATATTTTTTCACTCAACATGTAATCAAACTCTGGAATTTGTTACCGGAGGATGTAGTAAAGGCTGTTAGTGTAGCTGGGTTTAAAAAAGATTTGGACAAGTTCCTGGAGGAAAGGTCCATAAACCATTATTAAGAAGGGACCCAGGATATCAATGCTTGACCCAGTACAAGCATTGCGGATCCTGTGTCTTTTGGGGAAACTGCTAGGTACGTATGACCTAGATTGACCACTGTTGGAAACAGGATACTGGGCTTGATGGACCTTGGTCTGACCCAGTATGGCATATCTTATGTTCTTATGAAAACCCGAACAGTGTTTGGCACACCAGGACTGGAGTTGGGAACCTCTGCCGTAAAGCAGCAGCCAACAGGGGCAGACACACCCACACCCACACCCACAGGCCCCATTAGCCAATGCCTCCTGGAGAGGCAGGACATTGGGCCCTGCGTGCATCTCCCAGTACTAGCACTTGCATACCTTAGCAATGCCACCCTACACCTGGGTATACGGTACACAGCTATCAAACGTTTCCTATGATTACTGGCAGATAGCAATTCCTACGTTAAGCACAGTTTGCTCATTGAGCTCCATCATAACAATCTTTCTGATGTCTGTGGTGTGTGCTGCAGGTCTGGTCTCTGACAGTGTTTACCACCCTGGGGAGTGACCCCCAACAGTATTGCGTGCCATATCCATGCCTGTACTGTGCCCGGGACTGGTGTGGTGGCCAGGGCTGCTAAACTCCTCTATAGTAGCACAATGCTGGCATAGGTGTGGGGGTGTCTGTCTGTCTATCCAGTGTGTGGTGGCTGCAAACACCCTCCACAGCGAACACTGCCAGCACGGTTGCCAGTATTGGCCTGCCAATGTGCATAATGAGGAGCAAGGTACCATGGGTATAGCCCGGACAGGTTGGCCTGGCCAGGGTGCATCTGCACAGGGCATAGGGCACTGGCTGGGACATTTTACTGCCCAGCCACCACCTACACAGACAGGGTGGCCTCAGCATGTCCTGCTGGGAGCTCACTTTCACCCTGACTGAGCAGTGACCACAGCATGGCTAGGTGCCACCATAGTGCTATATGGTATTTCTTTCATGTGATATTTATGGGTTTCCTTTTGGGGCCCAATCACTGATGTATCTGCTTGTTGTGTATGCTGACATCCCAGTTTTGGGTGCATGGATTTCTATCAGGAACATGCACTATGGATTAGCTAGCAGACTGTTTGCAGCTGGTATGTGTCTTGATGGAGTGCCTTGCAGGGTGCAGTGGCTGAAGGCTTGCTGCAGGAGAATATCAGATAGTGGTGGGGTGCAGCTTAGCAATCCAAGCCTAATGTCTGTCTGCTATTGTGTTATGGATGTGTACAGAGCTGCATTGACTGCCCTGTAGGGTGTCTGTTCCCCAGCAGGACTGGAGCTGAGGGTCCTCACTACTGCCACCATTGCAGGGAGGTAGAATGTGCATCTGTTGATGGGAAACCATGTTTGCCACCCTCAGCCCCTGGAGAGGAGGGTGGTGGCACATAATCCTCCTGGGGATTCATGGGGGATACACCTGACTGAGACAGACAGATATATCCAAGGTGTTTCTGCAGAAATTACCTATCTCACACATTAGCATTGCTGGGAACCTGCAGCATGGTCTGTTTCTGCTATGGAAGGTGCTGTGGACCTGGTGCTGGGCGCCCCATCGCACACTCAGGGTGAGCACAGTACCCGCACAATATGACGGTGTGTAGCTACTCTGTGCCAGTAATACACACGGTCAGTACCCCCTACCAGGCCGAGGTGCTGTGGGAGTGCATACCCCATCTTGTGTTCATCTGTGGACAGCTGATTTGCATGTGGAGTGCATCATGGGTACGGGTGGCCTAACCCTATCCTGGTGACCACAGCAGACTGTCTGTGTGGTGATGTGCAGTCCCTCTACAGCCAGCCAGGGGCTTACTAGCAACTATAGAGCTGTAGCCCTCTGGTTACTTCACTGCCTGTGGTGCCGGAAGTCATGGGTTCAAACCCACAGTGGGGCTATTTGATAGGGCTACCCAAAGCATTATCTCTTTTTAATGTACATTATTGCTGCCAGCAAAAACACTCTCTGCGTACTGTACCCATAAGGTGCCTCAGAGGGTGCTTTATAGGGTGCCTTATAGGGTTACCATCCATATAGGGTGCACTATACGTTATCCTGTGGAGCGACTTATAGGGTGCTCTATAGGGGACATTTTAGGGTGCCATGGCGGACAGTGCACTTTATAATGTGCCCTATGGTGTGCCTTATAGGGTGCCTTATGCAGCATCTTCAGTTACGGCACGTGAGGGCGTGTTTGCTGGCAGCAATTAATAAAATACAAATAAAGTGCTGCAGGAAACAATACGTACATTGCAAAGCTGATGCCTCAGCCAGCCTTATGTATTAGGCACACTGGGGAGCAAACTCATGACCCCTGTATCAGCAGTCAGTGCCTTAACCATTGTGCTACACTGCTGCTCTTCCTTGCATGTCAACGCACCTACTTCAGATTTCCATGCGTTTAAATGCACAGTGCTGCCATCAAACACAGTGCTATGACCTTGCTGTGCCTCATAGGGCACCCTATATGGCGCCCTATAGGCCACCCTTTCAGCAACACTGTAGGGTGCCGTGGCGGACAGTGCACTTTAAAATGTGCCCTCTGGGGTACCCTATGAGGCGCCTTATGCAGCACCTTATGTTACAATACTTTGAGGGTGTGTTTGCTGGCAGCACTAATTAAAATAAAAATAAAATGCCCCCTACAGCAATATTACCTAGAACAGGTAATGCCTCAACCAGTTTTCTTCATTAGGCACAGTGGGGGATTGAACCCATTACTCTTGCACCATTGGTCAGTGTCTTAACCATTGTGCTACACTGCTGCTCCTTTTTGCATATCAGCGCACCTAATTATGTTTTTCATTCCTTAAACTGCACAGTGCTGCCATCAAAAACAGTGCTGTGACCTTGCGGTACCTCATACGGCACCCTATAAAGCGCCCTATAAGCAACATTCTAGGGTGCCTTGACGGACAGTGCACTTTAAAATGTGCCTTATGGGGCGCCTTATGTTAACACGCTTTGAGAGTGCGTTTGCTAGTAGAGGTAATTAAAATATAAATAAAATGCCTCCTAAAGCAATCTTCCCCACAATAGGTAATGCCTCAACTAGCCTTCTTCATTTGGCACAGTGGAGGATTGAACCCATGATCCCTGCACCATCAGTCAGTGTCTTAACCATTGTACTGTGGCTTTGTTCTTGTGCTTCCACATCAGCATGCTGCTTATGCTTCCCGCGCAAGTTTCTCATGCGCTAATGTGCGCGGTGCACATGAGTGCAGCGCACATTATCGCACAATTAATCCCGGTTTTGCTTTTTTCTGACTGAAACGCCCACTCCTTATATGGCATCCGCACACTAGCGCGGCGCACACCCTAACGGGGTTTTAGTAAACATACCCCTAAGCTTCAATCATTCCTTTCTTAAATGTGCATGTTTGGTCTGCTACCTGGAGTACCTCTGGCCTGAGATCCTCTTCCCTGTCTGGTTCTCTGCCAACAGTATGGCTTTTTCTTAAATTTGCATGGCAAATATAACAAATGCTACCTTTTTAAGTGAGTAATCAGTTAATTCAGTATTTGCATCCTATCAATGCAACAGTCTTGAAGGACTATCAAAAGGGACTGCTACTGCTGGAAAGAAATGCACTTACAAGTATTACCTGCTCAGAAATTCTCTAAATCTCGTGGAAAAGGGAATTCTTTGGGTAAAAGCTGATAAATCTATATATTTTAGAACTTAGGGGTATATTTACTAAACTGCGGTAACGTAGCAGCAGCTACGTTAAGGCGCTTTATGTAACGTTAAGGCGCCTTAATGTTACATAACGTGCCTTAACGTTCCCGGCCGCCGTAAGTCCAGAAAAGGGTGGAGAGAGGGCGGAGAGAAGGGGTCAATGGGCGGGAGTGGGCGGGGAGAGGCCCCTTTCACACTAACGCAGAGAAATTAAGGGCTGAATCCTAACGCAACTGAAAACCTGGCATTAGCACACATTTGCAAGAGAGAGAAACCATTTCAGCGTCAGCAATGTACAGCATAGGCAGGGAGCCCAAGAAAGGTGATAGTGCTCCATTTGCCACAACAGCATAGTGCCCTGGTATGAAAGGCCACTATGATGATGGTATAAATGGGGCATAGGGGCTGCAGGCGGGACATACAGTGGGGGCTACTGGGGTACAGGGTGGACTAGGCGGTTGCCGAGGTGGCACATAGGAATGCAGAAAATGGAAACCAGCAAGACAGCAACTGACCAGGGTCAGACATGCCCATGATTCTGTTGCCCACAGTGTCCCATCCAGGAGACACTACCCATCAGGCACCCAAAGGGACACATAACATTGATAGGCGGTGCCTGGGGAAGCGTGGACATCCATGTAGGTACCCCTACACCAGAACCCACATCTTAGGCAGCCACCTACCTGCCCCCTGGATGGCCTGGGATGGCGCACCACCGACACCGACACCATATGGTCATGGCGGCATGGCAGAGGCAGTGGGTGATTGTGCTGGAGGGAGCAGTGGCACCCGCCTGCAGTGGACCTAGGCCATGCCCTGTACCAGTATGTGGTGTGCAGTGCAACAGAAGAGGTCTGGCTGAGGAACATAAGGGTAGTCCCAGGGACCACTATATTGCTGTGGTAACAGTGTGGTGCAGTACACTCAGCCATCCTGTCCACGAGCAGAGGGTCAGAGGTTCAGGTCCCATCTGTGGATCCTGCAGAGCATCTCCCCATAGTTTTAGCCCACAGTGCAGCCACAACAACAACATGGGCAAACCCCAACGCAGTGGTGCACATGGGTACGGACATCCACTCACAAGGGCTCCACTATCCACAGCTTCATGGAGTGTCAGGCTGTTGGCCCCAGCACAGAGCTGCAGTTATCACCAGAGCACTACTACTACCCCCTGCACAGATTAGCAATGTGTGCACTGTGATCAAGACCAGTGCAGCGGGTAGGGTTGTCAACCACCTCCATCTCTGCACAATGCTGAGATAGGTGTGGGAGTGTGCATATGTCTCTCCATTGTTTTGTGTCTGCCAACACCTCACTGAGCCCACATTGCTCATACTGCTTCCAGCGTTAGCCTGCAAATGTGCATAATGAGGAGCAAGGTATTGTGGGTATGGCCCAGACAGGGCGGATTGGCCAGGATGGATCTGCACAGGGTGGAGGGCAATGGCTGGGACACTGTAGTGCTCGACCACCACCTGCATGGACAGGGTGGCCACAGCATGTCACGCGGGGGGGGGGGGGGGGGGTCCCGCTCACTGAGCAGTGACCATGACATGTCTATGTTCCCACATAGTGCTACATATTATTTGTTTCTGGTGATACTTGTGTGTTCCCAGTTCTTGTGCTCAATCACAAAGATATCTGCTTGGTGTCTGTGCTGTGCATCCCACTTCTGGGTGCCTCTGTGAGCATGCACTATGGATTAGTTAGTGGGCTGTCTGCAGTTTGCCTGTGCATGGTGGGAACACTTTGTAGGATGCTGCAGGTGCAGTCTGACTGTGGCATGGGGCAGTTGAGCCTTCCCCTGCCTACCCTAAGCATCACTGTGGGTCTGCAATGGTCACAGGTATGGTACTGGCCCAGCAGCCCTGGAGGGCTGTCATCTGCCAGCAGGACTGTGGTTGTTGGTATTACAGCACTTCTGCAGAATGCAGGCACCTGTGCCACCACACCCTCATCTACAAAAGGGGTGATTGAGGCCCCTTGGTGGTATTATAGCACATACCACTAAGACCCATAGTGGTAGTACTGCATTGCCCTCATGCAAGTCTAAGACACCCCACTGCCCTGATAAGAAGTATCCAACCAGACCTTAACACCAAGTATGCACTAATCTAGGTGGTGTCCAGACCCACATGTGACTGCAAACCACAGCTGGAATAGATGTACTTTCAATTGCACTGATGGGAATACCTGTCACACACTAATAGTGCTGGTGATGCGCAGCAAGACCTATCTCTAGCTCCACATGTACTGTGGACCTAGTGCTGGGCGCCCATCCTATCCCTCAGGGTGAACACGGAACCTGCATAATGGCATGATCTGTAGCTACTCTGTGCCAGTATCACGCATTGTCAGTCCGTCTTACCATGCTGCAGTACCGGAGAGGTGCAGACCCCATTTGGTGGTCAGCTGTAGGCTGCTGTTCTGCATGTGCAATGCGGCATGGGTGCTGGTGCGGTTACCCTATCCTGGCACACAGAGCAGATGGGTTGCGCAGTGACCTGCAGTCCTTCTGTACCCAGCCATTGCTGTGCAGCAGGCCATAGCGGTATAGCCTACTGGTTAGTACACTGATGTTCTAGGTCAGTGGTTCTTAACCAGTCCTCCTTGAACCTCTAGGCCAGTTGGGTGTTCAGGATAGCCCTAATGAATATGCATGAGATATATATGCATTAGAGATATCCTACCAACCTGACTGGTTTGTGGCTCCCTAGGGCTGGATTTGGAGACCCCTGCCTTACACCTCTGTTGTTTAAGATTGTGAGTGGGCAAGGTGCAGATGTCCTAGACATCAAAAGGGTAGATAGAATGTGTCACATGCCTCCTCAATTCTCACCACCACCAAAAAGTTGTCTAATAGACAATATTTTGGTGGTGGTGAGAAGCAAAGAGGCATGTGACAAATTCTATCTAACCTTTTTGATGTCTTGGAGATCTGCACCTTGCCCACTCACATTCTTAAATGACAGAGATATAATGCACGGGTCTCCAAATCCAGCCCTAGAGGGCCACAAACCAGTCAGGTTGGCAGGATATCTCTAATGCAGCTAGTGCAGTGGTCCCCAACCCAGTCCTATGGGGCCCACCGGCCAGTGAGGTTTTCGGGATATCCCTAATGACTATGCATGAGATATATATGCATTAGAGATATCCTGCCAACCTGACTGGTTTGTGGCCCTCCAGGGCTGGATTTGGAGACCCATGCCTTACACCTCTGTCATTTAAGATTGTGAGTGGGCAAGGTGCAGAAGTCCAAGACATCAAAAAGGTTAGATAGAATTTGTCACAGTCCTCCTCACTTCTCACCACCACCAAAAAATTGTCTATTAGACAACTTTTTGGTGGTGGTGAGAATCAAGGAGGAATGTGACACATTCTATATACCCTTTCGATGTCTAGGACATCTGTACCTTGCCCACTCACAATCTTAAATGACAGAGGTATAAGGCAGGGGGTCTCCAAATCCAGCCCTGGAGGGCCACAAACCAGTCAGGTTGGTAGGATATCTCTAATGCATATATATCTCATGCATAGTCATTAGGGATATCCCGAAAACCTGACTGGCCGGTGTGCCCCATAGGACTGGGTTGGGGACCACTGCTGTAGGGTGTTTGTTCCCCAACAAGGCTGGGGTTGATGGTCCCCTCTACAGACACCATTGCAGGGAGGTAGAATGTGGATCTGTTGGCAGGAGATCCTGTTTCCCACCCTGAGGGTGGGTTAGGTGGCAGTACATAATCTGCCTATGGGTCCAAACACACACCCCCCCCCATGGGCGCCCCACCTCGTTCTCAGGGTGAGCACAGTACCCGCACAATGTGATGGTCTGTAGCTACTCTGTGCCAGTAACATACACGGTCAGTACCCCCTACCAGGCTGAGGTGCTGTGGGGGTGCACACGGTCAGTTCCCCCTACCAGGCCGAGGTGCTGTGGGGGTGCATACCCCATCTTGTGCTCATCTGTAGACTGCTGATTTGCATGTGCAGTGCATCATGGGTATGGGTGGGTTAACCCTATCCTGGTAACCACAGCAGACAGTTTGTGTGGTGATGTGCAGTCCTTCTGCAGCCAGTCAGGGGTTAGTTAGCAGCTGTAGCCCACTGGTTCCTTCACTGCTTGTGGAGCCAGAGGTTATGGGTTTAAACCATGGTGGGGTTGTTTGGTAGGGCTGTCTGAGGCATTGTCTATTTTTAATGTACATTAGTGCTGCCAGCAAAAACACCCTCAGTGTACTGTAACCATAAGGCGCCTTATAGGGTGCCCTATAAAGCGCCTTATCAGGTGTCCTATAAAGCGTCTTATAAGGTGTCCTCTAAAGTGCCTTATAGGGTGCCCTATAGGGGACATTATAGGGTGCCTTGGCGGACAGTGCACTTTATAATGTGCCTTATGGAGTGCCTTATAGGGTGCCTTATGCGGCACCTTAGGTTACGGCACATGAGGGTGTGTTTGCTGGCATCACTAATTAAAATAAAAATAAAATGCCTCAAAAAGCAATAATTACACGTAAAAGCTAATGCCTCAGCCAGCCTTATGCATACTGAGGGATCAAACTTATGACCCCTGTACCATCAGTCAGTGTATTAACCATTGTGCTACACCTCTGTTTCTATCCTTGCATGTTTGCGTGGCTACTTAAGATTACTGCGCATTAACATGCTTAGCGGCATCTCACCCGATAATGTGCGCAGCGCACGTTATCGCGCGATAATCCCGTTTTGCTACATTAAGACCGAAACGCCCACTCCTTTTATAGCAGCCTGCACACTATCGCCAGGCGCACGTTAAGACGGTTTAGTAAACATACCCCTATGATAAAATAAGGAAAATAATTAATAAAAAACTCAAAGGAGCAGCTGCAAAGGTTAAAGGTTTATATCAAGCATGGGCATTGTTTAAAAATACTACCTGCAAGCCCAGACCACATGTATGCCACGCTTTAAGAAAAGTGGAAGGAAGAACATAAAACTGCCAGTATGGTTTAAATTTGAGGTCAGAAATGTTGTTGTACCCAAAAAAGCATCTTTCAGGAAATCACAAAAGGAGCCAAATGATGAAAACAGGAAACAACATAAGTACTGGCAAGTTATATGCAAGGCATTGATAAGGCAGGCAAAGAGAGAATTTGAAGAAAAGCTTGCCATGGAAGCAAAAACACACAAGAAAAACTTTTTCAAGTACATTTGTAGCAGAAAACCTGTGAGAAAGTCAGTTGGACCATTAGATGATAGAGAAGTAAAATTGGCACTAAGGGAGGACAAGGCCATAGCGGAGAAAATAAATGAATTCTTTGCTTCAGTCTTTACTGAAGAAGATGTAGGGAAGTTACCCATGCCTGAAATGGTATTTAAAGGTGATATATCAGAAGAATTAGAACAAATTTTGATAAACCAGGAAGATTTATTGCAACTATTTGATAAACTAACAAGTAGCAAATCACTTGGACCAGATGGTATACATCTGAGGGTGCTAAAAGAACTGAAATATGAGATTGCAGACCTACTATTAATAATCTCTAAACTATCATTAAAATCATTTGTAGTAGATGAACACTGGAGAATGGCAAAGTAACATCAATTTTTAAAAAAGGTTCCAGGGGTGATCCGGGAAACTACAGATCGGTAAGCCTTACGTCAGTACCAGGCAAAATGGTAGAAACCATTATAAAGCATAAAATTACTGAACACGTAGATAGTTATAATTTAGTGGGAGAAAACCAACATGTATTTAGCCAAGGAAGATCTTGTCTTACTAATCCGTCATATTTTTTTGAAGGTGTGAATAAACAGGTAGACAAAGGTGAGTCAGTTGATATGGGGGCGGGGGGGGGGGGGGGGTGTCATTCTGAATAGCGAAGAGTGGGGATGGATAATACATGTTTACCAGGGCAGCCATTTTAGAAAGGAATATTTTAAAAAAACCCCATTACTTTGAGTTTTGAACTTGTAAATGGTGGTACTTAGACATATATGTGGTGATTCTGCAACTTTCACATGTAAATGCCGCAGTTTACAAAATGAGACTTCCAAGGGGAGCTAATTATAAGGCCAAGCTAAGTTATGGATTTTGGAGGTGGTTTTAAACATCAGAGGGATAAGTATAATTGCCAACTCAATCACTCCTGCAAACCCCAGGTCGAAATGAGCAGTTAGCTGATATGTGTATCTTGGAAAAAGTATAAACGCCGACATGCAAAATTTGTAAAGTAGGCGTGTATTGCCATTTTAAAATCAGATATACTTAGATACTTTTCAAGTTTACTCAGAATATACGTGTAAAATACCCCCTTCAAAACTATGCTTGCTGCAGATCTACAGGTGCAAGTAGTGGCTTTCTAAAATCATTATTCCAAAACATAAGCTATTTGCACTTATAAATGCCACTATTTACACATGTAAATGTTGTGCAAGTCTTCTTAAAGGACCTCTTTTGATGTCAAGTTTTCTTATTATTTTATTATAAATTGTGAATCCAGGAACATGACCAGTAACTGACCTGACTGCAGGTTTTAGACTGCAATGAGAACAGGAGTAGGGAAGTTGATCATAAATGCCCTAGGAGCAGAGAAATCCATCTACTTACATTCCTGTAGAGTAACGCTGAAAAATGTCAGGGGCACATTTGTTTAATGTAAAAATGATTTATGATCTAACCTCGTTATTTTTAACAGCGAAGGGCTCTTGTAGTGCTTTCGTAGGGCTAATGTTGAATTTAACATGGCGTTCCTGTTTTGTTTCCTCAGTCGCTCCCCTTCTCCTCTGCAAACTACTGAAAAGGAAAAGGAGAGTCCCACTGAACTGGCTGAACGGTGTCTGCGGGAATTACTGGGACGAGCAGCTTATGGAAACATTAAAAATGCCATCAAACCAGTTCTTATGTAAGAAGCTTTCTTCCTACCTGAACACTGGAAAATATTTTGTATTCTGTTTGTTAATATAAAATCCAAAAACAGTGCAAATAAGTGTGTCTCTTGCTTGACTACTGGTGTATATAGTCACCGTTTCACTAAATCTGGCCCTTCCCAATCTGTCCAGGGAGCCTGACAGTCAGTCAGGTTTTTAGAATATGCACAATGAACATGCACAAAGGAAAATTTGCATATACATGAATTCCAGTGTATGCAGATGTAGCTCATGCCTATTCATTGGATGTAATTTTACATCAGGTTGGCTATGTGTGAAAGGCAAGTAGGCACCAATTTTGGGCCTTTTCCATGAAGACATATAGGTGTCTATGTGTTTTTATAAAATTACCCCACCAAACCTGCAGAAAGTGCGGCTCAATTGAACCCACATATGAGCAGACGTAAATGTTCACGTGTACAGTATATGCAAATGTTATAAACAACAGGCATAAATTACGATTCTGCCTAAGTTCCACCCAAACTCCTCCTCTAAAGATGCCCCAACCACTAGGCCACTCCTCTAAAGATGGAGTGGAGGAGTGGCCTAGTGGTTGGGGCAAGGTACTTCAGGCCAGAAGGGGGGGGGGGGTTCAAATCCCACTAGAGGACAGCAACCTTGGGTCAGAAGGACTGGGGTTTCTAGTCCCACAGGTGCTCCTTGTGGTCTTGGCCAAGCCACTTAACCCTCCATAGCCCATGTTCCCTGTAAAATAGTTATCTCCAAGTTATAATGCCCTGTTCAATGTAATTTCAGTTTGTTCAATGTAAACCGCACTGATGCAGAATAGCACAGTATACAAGAGAATGCAAATAAATAAATAAAGATAACTGTAATAGCCACACCATGTAAAAATACACATTCCTGTCATCTTGTACCTGGGGCTGTTTTTTAAGAGGCATTTTGCATGTCTATACTGGCATATATGCACAAAAAATCTTTTCTAAGATGAGCCCTGTTGTGGATATCTTGAGCACCCATGTGGCTGTGGAGTTCTCAGGACAGGTTTGAGAAGTATTGTATCAGATGTTATCCTTTTTTAATGTGCCCCTGCAGCTGTCACCTTCAGACTGAACACCAAACTGAGGTGTCAGAGTTTCTGTAGTAAGAAGATCAGCAGCGCAGGGCTTTAGGGCAAAGATAGGAGCAAACAACTTTAATTTAAGATAAATACATGGACAGATGAAGCAAATTCATTAATAGCCTCCTTCTTTTGTTCTGATTAGATTTCATTCCTGATGTTTTGATTCAGGCATTATGGTACTACGTAATCGGTGATCTTGTCAGTAGAATCATCATTTAGAAATTCACATTGCATGCTCCCAGACACTTGTATAACAAATTGCAAAAAGAAATCTCTCACTCAGAAAATATAAAGAAGTTCAACTTATGATGTACAGATACCATTGAAAAATGCGTTTTGGTCCATAAATCCTGGACCTTCATTAGGGTGACAACTGGAACCAAAATACTCTCCAGAGTATTCATATTAATCTATATTTTATCGGGCTTCATTATGCCACAGCTTATGATGTTATTAGGTTCTCCAGTTAAAGAAAGAGAGAAACTAAGGGGTATGTTTACTAAACCGTCTTAATGTGCGCCAGGCGACGTTATTGCGCGATAAGGTACCTTATCACGCAATAATGGCGCTTTATTGGGCGCAGAGGTACCTTAGCGCGCGATAACGTGCACAGCGGTGCAAATGAGCGCTGAGGGTGGAGAAAGGCACCCGGAGGGAGGAGGAAGGCTCCCCAGGGGTGGAGAAGGAGGGTCAATGGGCGGAGAGTGGGAGGGGAGAGGCTCCCCGCACACTATTGCTGTGAAATCCGGGGCTGAAAACTAACGCCAGTGAAACCCTGGCGTTAGAGCTGAATTAAAGGGAAAAGAAACCATTTCTGTCAGCAATGTACAGCAAAACCAGGGAAACCCTTCAAAAAGTGATAAGTGTGATACATGTGCACGGAACAAAAGGGCAGATAAACATTGAAAATGACCAGAAGAAAATGTAAAAAAAACATAACCAAGCTGGCCAATAGTGATATTAATGGGAAACATCAAAAAATACTCCCAAGAAAGCTCCAAAAAAATAATATTAATTTTGGAAGGGTCTATGCTCTGTCCCCATACAAGGTGAATGATCCCACAGTGAAATAGCGCTGATCAGGGTTTTCCCTTTCCATTGGACAGGTTTCCTATGGCATGCACATGTTCCACAACAGCAGGGCAGGCATGTCAGAATGGGCAACTGGACAGATGCTGGAAAAGGGGACATAGAGGGCTGCAGGCAGCACATGCTGTGGTGCAGCTGGGCCACAGTGCAGACTAGGGTGATGCCAAGGTGGCCCATGGGAATGCTGAAACAGTAGAGCAGCCAGACAGCAACTGATGAGGGCCCAACATGGGCATGAGTGTGTCTCTCACAGTGTCATAGGGGATAGTACCCAGCAGGTACCCCCAAGGGTACAGAACATTGGCAGGCGGTGCTGGGGGGAAGCGTGGACAGCTATGCAGGCACCCCTACCCCAGAACCTGCACCATAGGCAGCCGCCTACCTGCACACTGGATGGCCCGAGATTGCGCACCACCATCAGAAGGGCATGTCAGCATGGTGGCAGAGGGGTACTGGTGGTGGAGGGGCCAGTGGCTGCTGCCCACAGCAGACCATGGCCTAGCCCTGTGTAGGTGGGTGGCATGCACTGCAACAGACAGGCCCTGTCTGACAAACAGTCATGGTATCTCCAGGGAATGCACTGTCTCTGTGGCAACATGGTGGTGCAGTGCACACAGCCAGTGTATTCAGAAGCAGAAGGTCACAGGTTCAAGTCCCATCTGTGGCTCCTGCCAACCCAATCCCCACATTGTACCCACTACTAAAACGTGGTAATACAGACAGAGCTTTTAGTGCAGATAATGGAAACATGCCCAAAACGCCTACATTTTACCCTACAGAGCACAGACACCATAAACATGCGCGTTACCTAGAGCAGAGTCTCCCAAAAGCAGTCCTGGAGGGCCAAACAGCATTCAGGTTCCATGCTGTCTCCAATAAATATGGCTGTGCTGCATTTCTATGCACCGCCCCCATGGTATGCAGATGTATCTCATGCATATTCATTAGGGACAGCATGAAAACCCGAACAGTGTTTGGCCCACCAGGGCTGGAGTTGGGAACATCTGCCCTAGAGCAGCGGCCAACAGGGGCAGACACACCCGCACCTACAGGGGCCATTATCCAAAGCCTCCTGGGGAGGCAGGATGCTGGGCCATGCGTGCATCTCCCAATACTAGCACTTGCATACCTTAGCAATGCCACCCTAAACCTGAGAATACGGTACACAGCTATCAAAAGGTTGCTATGATTATTGGCAGATAGCAATTCCTAAGTTAAGCACAATTTGCTGATTGAGCTGCATCATAGCAACCTTTCTGATGTCTGTGGAGTGTGCTTCAGGTCTGGTGTCTGACAGTGTTTACCACCCTGGGGAGTGACCCCCAACAGTATTGCGTACCATAGCCATGCCTGCACTGTGCCCAGGACTGGTGCGGTGGCCAGGGCTGCCAAACACCTCTATAGTTGCACAATGCTGGCATAGATGTGGGGAGTGTGTGTCTGTCTATCCAGTGTGTGGTGGCTGCTAACACCTTCCTCAGCCCACACTGCTAGCACTGTTGCCAGTATTGGCCTGCTAATGTGTACAATGAGGAGCAAGGTACCATGGCTATAGCCTGGACAGGGTGGCCTGGCCTGGATGCATCAGCACAGGGCATAGGGCAATGGCTCGGACATTGTAGTGCCCAGACACAACCTGCACCGACAGGGTGGCCACAGCATGTCCTGCTGGGAGGTCACTCTCACCCTGACTGAGAAGTGACCATGGCATGGCTAGGCTCCTCCATAGTGCTATATTGTGTTTTTCTTCAGTGAAATATATAGGTTCTCTTCTCTGGGGCTTAATCACTGACTTATCTGCTTGGTGGGTGTGCTCACATCCCAGCTTATGGGTGCACACATCTCCTCCAGGATCATGCACTGTGGACTAGCTAGCAGACTGTCTGTAGTTATATGTGTGTATGGCTGGAACACCTTGCAGGGTGCAGTGGCTGGTGATTCACTGTGCTTGCTGCTGGAGAATGTCAGATGGTGGTGGGGGGAAACTGAGCATTTCCACGCCTACTATCTTCCTGCCATTGCCTTAAGGATGTGTAGAGCTCTGCACATTATCGCGTGATAATTCTGTTTTGCTACGTTAAGACTGAAACGCCCACTCCTTTTATGGCAGCCTGCACACTATCATCGGGCGCACATTAAGACTGCTTAGTAAATATACCCCTAAGAGGTCTAGTTACTAATGTTAACACACATTATTAATTACCTAGGAAATGGGACCTGCTCTAAAATAGCATGCTTTAATGGTGAATTAACACACGATAACATTAGTGCAGTTTAGTTACTAGATCCCTTATTATCTAGCTATTTCTGAATCACATATAAATTCTGTTCTCTGCATTGCTACAGAGAGATGTCTTTTGCCTTTCCAAATGGATCTACTTGTCTAATTAGTAATTGTACAAATGCTGCCATCTAGTACAATGAGCAAAACAATCAGTACGATGATTTTTGTTTTCCTTATTTTACTCAGCCATCTGGATAACCACTCACTCTGGGAGCCAAAGATATTTGCAATCCTTTGCTTTAAGATCATCATGTACTCCATACAGGTAAGAGTCAGATCATACTCCACATACCCCGGCATAGGATAAACTTAACCCATTTGGAGTCATTGCCCTGTGAGAGAGGGTTTACAGCAAGCAGATGGTAAAATAAACAAATGCAAATTCTGTAAAACAAAAGTGGAAGTGCTTACATATCTTGCTGCAGGCTGTAGTGTGCTGAGAAGGCACAATAAGATAACATGGCTTATCTACTGGAAACTGTGTTAACAGCAATGTTCCCTCTAATTTTCTATGTGCGCATAAAATATCAGCTGTGTAGCTTTTGAAGGAAGGTTACATTTTTGTGCGCCACATAATGACACTTGGGGGTATGTTTACTAAACTGCGTTAGTGCGATTTGCGTTAGGAGCCGCGTTAGAGACAGAAACCCCAAATAAGGACATGGGTGGTACAGCGTTGCCGAGAACATGCCGAGAACGCGTGCTACAAGGCGCCATAAATGAATGAGCGCTACAGGGCACGTTACCGTGCGTTAATCTTAAGAAGGCGCGCAGAGATGCAATCACAGCAACAGAGCTGTAGCACAATGGTTACAACACTGACTGATGATACAGGGGTCATGGGTTTGATTCCCCAGTGGGCCCAATGTATAAGGCTGGCTGAGGCAGCACCCTTTACATTTAAGTAGTGATTGTTGAGGCATTTGACATGTATTTTAATTTGTGCTGCCAGCAAACACACCCTCACGGTGGCATAACCTAAGGTGCAGCATAAGGCACCCCATAACGCACTCCATAGGGCACATTATAAAGTGTACTGTCCACCAAGGCACCCTATAATGTCCCCTATAGGACACCTTATAAGGCTGTGAACAAAGCCCTGGCTGGCTGCAGGACTGCACGTCACCACACAAACTGTCTGCTGTGGTTACCAGGATAGGGTTAACCCACCCGTACCCATGATGCACTGCACATGCAAATCAGCAGTCGAGCGATGGGCACAAGATTGGGTATGCACCCCCACAGCACCTCAGCCAGATAGGGGGAACAGACCGTGTGTGGTACTGCCACAGACAGTCACATTGTGCAGGTACTGTGCCCACCCTGAGGTTGAGGTGGGGCGCCCAACACCAGGTCCACAGCACCATTCGTGGCTGAACTATACCATGCTGCAGGTCCCCATCAGTGTGTGATAGGTAGTTCTGTTAAACACACCTAGGATACATCTGTGCCCTGCTGTATGTCTTGGTCATGTCTAGTCCTTATGGGCAATGATGCACCCAGAATAGTGCATATCCTGTGTTGGTGCCATGGTTACCTGCTGTAGGTGAAGGGGGGGTGTATGGACCCATGGGCAGACCATGTACCACCACACAACCCACCCTCTGGGGCTCAGGGTGGGAAACATGATCACCCACCAATACATCCACAGTCTACCTCCCTGCAATGGTAGCTGTAGAGGGGACCATCAACCCCAGTCCTGCTGGGGAACAGACAGAGCGGTACACATCCGTAACGCAGTAGCAGACAGATGGTAGGCCTGGAAATGCTCAGCTGCCCTCCACCATTAGCTGACATACTCCAGCAGCAAGCCTCCAGCCACTGCACCCTGCAAGGTGTTCCAGCAAGACACATACTAGCCGCAGACAGTCCGCCAGCTAGTCCATAGTCCTGGAGAAGCTGCATGTACCCAGAACGTGGATATCAGCATACACACCAAGCAGATATGTCAGTGATTGGGCACCAAAGGAAAACCCATAAATATATCACATAAGAGAAATGCTATAATAGCACTATGGTGGAACCTAGCCATGCCATGGTCACTGCTCAGTCAGAGTGAGAGTGACCGCCCAGCAGGACATGCTATGGCCACCCTGTCCGTGCAGGTGGTACTGGGCACTACAATGTCCGAGCCATTGCCCTATGCCCTGTGCAGATGCAGCCAGGCTAGACCACCCTATCCAGGCTTTTCCCACAGTACCTTGCTCCTCATTATGCACATTGGCAGGCCAATACTGGCAACAGAGCTAGCAGTGTGGGCTGTGGAGGGTGTTGGCAGCCACCACACACTGGATAGACAGACACACACTCCCCACACCTATGCCAGCATTGTGCAACTATAGAGGTGTTGGGCAGCCCAGGCCACCACACCAGTCCTGGGCACAGGGCAGGCATGGCTATGGTACGCAATACTGTTCGAGTCACTCCCGAGGTTGGTAAACACTGTCAGACACAACACATGTAGCACACTCCACAGACATCAGAAAGGTTGCTATGATGCAGCTCACTCAGAATATTGTACTTAATCTAGGAATTGCTATCTGCCAGTAATCATAGCAACCTCTTTAAAGATGTGTACCATATTCCCAGGTTTAGGGTGGCATTACTAAGGTATGCAAGTGCTAGTATTGGGAGATGCACGCAGAGCCCAAAGTCCTGCCTTTCCAGGAGGCTTTGGATAATGGGGCCTGTGGGTGCGGGTGTGTCTGCCCCTGTTGGCTGCTGCTCTATGGCAGAGGTTCCCAACTCCAGTCCTGCGGTGCCAAACACTGTTCGGGTTTTCATGCTGTCCCTCATGAATATGCATGAGATACATCTGCATACCATGGGGGTGGCGCATAGAAATGCAGCACAGGCATCTTTATCAGAGGCAGCATGGAACCGGAATGGTGTTTGGCCCTCCAGGACTGCATTTGGGAGACTCTGCTCTAGGTGATGTGCTTGTATATGGTGTCCGTACTCTGTAGGGTAAAATGTGGGTGCCTTGGGCATGTTTACGTCATCTGCAATAAAGGTGCTGTTTGTATTAGCATGTTGTAGTAGTGGGTAAAACATGAGGACTGGGTTGGCAGGAACCACAGCTGGGACTTGAACCTGTGACCCTCTGCTTCTGAGTACACTGGTTTGGTGCACTGCACCACCTTGTTGCCACAGAGTCTGTGCATTCCGTGGTGATACCATGACTGTTCGTCAGACAGGGCCTGTCTGTTGCAGTACACGGCACCCACCTACACAGGGCTAGGCCACGGTCTGCTCTGGGCAGCTGCCACTGCCCCCTCCACCACCAGTATCCCTCAGCCACCATGCTGACATGCCCTTCTGCTGGTGGAGCTGGTGGTGCACAGTCTCAGGCCATCCAGTGTGCAGGTAGGCAGCTGCCTATGGTGCGGGTTCTGTGGTAGGGGTGCCTGCATAGACGTCTACGCTCCCCCCAACCCTGCCTGCCAATGTTCCGTGCCCTTGGGGGTTGCTGTTGGGTATTTTCCCCTGTGACACTTTGGGAAACACAATCGTGCCCATGTTGGGCCTTCAGCAGTTGCTGTCTGGCTGCTCCGCTGTTTCAGCATTCGTATGGGCCACCTAGGCATCACCCTAGTCCGCACTGTGGCCCAGCTCCACCACAGCATGTGCCGCCTGCGGCCCTCTGTATCCCCTTCTCCGGCATCTGTCCAGTTGCCGTTCCGACATGCCCGCCTGATGTTGCAGGACATGTGCATGCTATAGGAACCCTGTCCGATGGTGGGGAAAACCCTGATCAGCGCTATTTCACTGTGGGCCCGTTCACCTTTTATGGGGACGGAGTATAGACCCTTCCACGATTTATATCTGTTCTATGGAGCTTACTCGGGGGGGAGGGGTTGATGTTTCTCATTGATACCACTATTGGCCAGCTTGGTTATTGTTTTTTTCCAGTATGTTGGGGTCATTTTCAGTGTTTCTGTGCCCTTTTGTTCTGTGCACATGTATCACACTTATCACTTGTTTTTGGTTTCCCTGCCTGGGCTGTACATTGCTGACACTGAAATGGTTTCTCTCCCCTGTAATGTGCATTTAACGGCAGGTTTTCATTTGTGTTGGAATTCAGCTCTGAAAATCAGTGCGTTAGCGTGAAGGGAGCCTCTCCCCGCCCACTCTCCGCCCATTGGCCCCTTCTCTCCGCCCTCTCTCCACCTTCTGCGGTGTTTTACCGCGCTGCGGGGCATTACGATTGTTAGCGCATCATAACAAGCGTTATGTAACGTTAACTATCATTAGCGCATCATAACACGCGTTATGATGCGCTAACGATCGTTAACGTTAAATAACGCGCGTTATTCATGATTACCGCAGTTTAATAAACATACCCCTTGGAGTTATATACTTTAAAATTTGACTACACGTCAGAATACAGTATGTACACCACATTGATTGCACTAGAAAATATTGTAGAACTTGTGAAAGCTATAAATACACAACTTTTCAATTTTAAGAATGTCTGTGTTGTTTTCTATCAGAATCAGAACCGTAATTTTTGTGCGCTCTTGTGAAGTATGTGCGCTCACTCAGCGAGGTGTGTGCGCGCGCACACGCGCACAGCTTAGAGGGAACAGTGGTTAACAGAATGACATCTTTGTACCAGAAAAACATTGGGATATCAACCCTAAGAGGATTATGGAGAATTCAAATATTGTGATCACTATAAACTGCTATAATATACTTGTGCAAAGCCCTATAATAAGCAAATAAATCTAATCAAACCAAATTCCTATTCATCCAGATAAAAAAGCTGGATTGAAGAAAAAGAGAAAAACATAACAAGAACATTGTTAAAAGGAGTGTCAGTGTGAAGTAATTATTCTGTGGTATGTATGTAGGGAAAGGTTACCAAGGAACTGCCATCAGAGATCAAGAAAATATGTTGAAATGATGCAGAAATATTCCTAATTATATTGGTTACCACACCCTGATTAAAAAAGACTTCCATGTAGGAACATAAGATGATTAGATATGCCATACTGGTCAGACCAAGAGTCCATCAAGCCCGGTATCCTGTTTCTCACAGCGGCCAATCCAGGTCGCAAGCACCTGTTAGATTCCCCAAAAAGGTACACAGACTCCACGTTGCTTACCCTGCAGATTTCCCTGGTCCTCTTTACTAATAGTTTATGGACTTTTCTTCCAGAAACTTGTCCAAACCTCTTTTAAACCCAGCTACACTAATAGCCTTGACTACATCCTCTGGTAATGAATTCCAGAGTTTGATTATGCGTTGAGTGAAAAAATATTTTCTCCTATTAGTCTTAAATGTGTTACCTTGTAGCTTCATTGTGTGTCCACTGGTCTTTTTAATTGTTGAAGGAGTAAACAACTGATCTACATTTACCCGTTCCACTCCATTCATTATTTTATAGACTTCTATCGCATCTCTCCTCAGTCCTCTTTTTTCCAAGTTGAAAAGCCCTAACTTTTTAAGCCTTTTCTTGTAGGGATATTCTTCTATCCCCTTTATAATTTTGGCAGTTCTTTGTACCTTTTCTAATTCAACTTTATCTTTTTTAAGATATGGCATCCAGAATTGCACCATGGAGCACCTTAATATGCTACCGGTGCATATTACACCCTATGAACTGTAGAAGGAGGGTCTCTTTTGCAAAATTCAAATATTAAGATGAGCACTAGAAGTAAATTTGAGAGATTGAGATCATATACAACATAGTCTGGTTTACCAGTGAGATTCCTTCCTCTTATAGCATGTGCAAAACAAACCTGTTTGGAGGCTTCCTATCCAGTGCTGCATCAATTGCAAAATCCTCACTTTGACCCATAAGGCCCTATATATTGACACCCGTTCTTGTCTCGCTTCCTCCATCACTTTTCAGACCCCTGCTAAAATTCTTTGCTCAATCCATGGCAATCGTCTAAATTTTCCCCGGCCCCTCGCACCAGACTAGAAAGTACTCAATGCGCTGCCTTTCTCCTTGTGGTCCCTACACTATGGAGGTCCCTTCTCCATGCATTGAACCTTCTTATAAGGCTTTCAAGTCTGCTATAAAGATGAGGAATTTAACTACAGCTCATCCCACTAGCACTCCTTGTGGCCTTGGGCAAGTCACTTAACCCTCCATTGCCTCGGAAGAAAGGCCTGGCAGTCTACTTCCAGTGACACTGCCAAGAAAACCCAGGAGCTTCTGGGTCGCCAGGAGTCAGGACTGACTCGAAGGCACGCATTGCATTGCATATACTGTTTAAAGATGGGTCTATGCCTGTAACTCCTCTGATGCTAAGTAGGCATTTCTATTTATTTATTTAACAGGGTTTTAATACTGCATTAACATTTCAGTCAAAACAGTTTACACTGTAACTTAAACTTGATAATGTACATTAAACAGGGACATGGATAACTAGGATTTTTCTAAGGCAATGGAGGGTTAAGTGACTTGCCCAAGGCCACAGAGAGTGCTAGTGGAAATCAAACCCTGGTCTCTTGGCATTCCACTAGCCTACTCCTTCACTCCATTTTGTTACTTCCTTAATCTCTTGTGTGTGTGTCTCTTTCTACCGCTCCCTCTCTCCCCCTCTCTCTCCCTCTCTTTCTCCTGTATGATTTGTAGTTCCTTTCTGATTTCTAAAGTGTTTGGAATTTTCTAGCAGCGTAGATGGAAGGCCTGATGGTCCTTTTACAGACCACAGGAGGGACCTATAGGATGCTGTGATGGAACTAAATCTGTTTTGTTTTTTACGTTTTTCTTTTTTAGCCTCAGCATTCTCATTTAGTGATCCAGCAGTTACTAGGACACTTGGATGCCAACAGCAAAAGTGCTGCCCCTGTGCGTGCTGGGATTGTGGAGGTTCTTTCTGAGGCAGCTGTAATAGCAGCCAGTGGATCAGTAGGTATGAAGAAAGAATATTTCAGGTCTCCAGATTTTCATTGCTGTGTGCAGCAATTGATTTGGGCAGTTAAAATAGTTACGGACTGATTTTTAAATCCAATTATGCATTTACTGGTAGCTAGTGAATGCATAATTGGCTTATCTATAGATTTCAAAAAATTATAGACATAGTATCAGGCCAATTAAATCATTAACTGGCCAAATACTATTTGTATAAATGTGGGTCAGGCTAAATTATCCAGATAGTGGCACTATTTCAGCCTTGGACTTCGTAAGTTATCCATTTAGTTTAGGCCTGCTAAAGGCCTACACTAACAGATTGCACCAGTGTGGTCACCATATATTCACCGCTGTTACCTACTGGACAGCAACACAGAATATACAGATTAAGTTAAATGCTGGCACTGCTGTTTAGTTTAAGCTGGTGACTGCACCAGCTGAAAATTGACCTCCAAATTTTCATTTGTTCAGAGTGTGTAACTGTGCTGCTATGCATGTTATATGGTTGAAATTTTAAAATATCTGACCTAGTACATGAAAATACAGCCAAGTAGAATAATTAGTTGTTCAACCTTGGAATGAAAACAGCAAATTAAAATAGCATAGCATAGTTTATAGAGTCCATTAAGAGGTCAATTTTCTGTAGGATAACTGGCTCCTAATAATCAAACACAGGTACCTGCAATACTTGTTGGAAGACTGGGTTGTTATGCAGATAAAGATATACATGTGAACTTTAAGTACACACATTAGCGATATCATTCAGTGGGCTGCAGCTTTCCTATGCTTCCCACCATAGATCAGGATCACTGATTCCAAAGTAGTTGGTGTGTGTAAGCATGTGTGTGTGTGAGGGGTGCCTTAGAGGGGTCAAAACAGTATCAAGTAGTGACAGATAGGGTTGTCCAATGTGGTGGTGGCCCAACCACGACAGAGGGTGTTGGGAGAATGAACTTCCACAACTGGATCTTTCACTTTGGACTGCTTAACATGGAGGATTTTGAACGATAGAAATGCAGGTTAAAAATTTAACAAGTGCTCCAAGCCAGGTGTTAGATTTTAGGCCACTTACCAAATAGCATATGGAGGGCAGTATATCACACTATTTTGTGTGTGCCGTCAGCTCCTAAGTTAAATATTATGTTGCCTCATTTAGGGGTATGTTCACTAAACTGTGGTAATCGTGAATAACGCGCGTTATGTAACATTAACGATCATAAGCGCATCATAACACGCGTTATGCTGTGCTTACGATCGTTAACATTACATAATGCGTGTTATGATGCGCTAACGATCGTAATGCCCCGCGGCGCGGTAAAACACCGCAGAAGGTGGAGAGAGGGCGGAGAGAAGGGGTCAGTGGGCGGAGAGTGGGCGGGGAGAGGCTCCCCTCACACTAACGCGCTGATTTTTAGGGCTGAATTCCAACGCGAATGAAAACCTGCCGTTAAAGGCACATTACAGGGGAGAGAAACCATTTCAGTGTCAGCAATGTACAGCCCAGGCAGGGAAACCAAAACAAAGTGATAAGTGTGATACATGTGCACAGAACAAAAGGGCACAGAAACACTGAAAATGACCCCAACAAACTGGAAAAAAAACAATAACCAAGCTGGCCAATAGTGTTATCAATGAGAAACATCAACCCCTCCCCCCCACCCGAGTAAGCTCCATAGAACAGATATAAATCGTGGAAGGGTCTATACTCCGTCCCCATACAAGGTGAATGCACATGCAAATCAGCTGTCTACAGATGAACACAAGATGGGGTATGCACCCCACAGCACCTCGGCCTGGTAGGGGGAACTGACCATGTGTGTTACTGGCACAGGGTAGCTACACACCGTCACATTGTGTGGGTACTGTGCTCATCCTGACTCTGCGGTGGGGCGCCCAGCACCAGGTCCACAGCACCTTCCCTGGAAGAAATAGGCCATGCTGCAGGTCCCCAGCAGTGCTAATTTGTGAGATAGGTAGTTTCTGCAGAAACACCTTGGATATATCTGTTTGTCTCAGTCAGGTGTAGCCCCTATGGACCCCTAGGAGGATTATGTACCACCACCCTCCTCCTCCAGGGCTGAGGGTGGTAAACAGGGTCTCCCATCAACAGATCCACATTCTATCTCTCTGCAGTGGTGGCAGTAGAGGGGACCATCAACCCCGGTCCTGCTGGGGAACAGACACCCTACAGGGCAGTCAATGCAGCTCTGCACAAATACGCATCATTAGCGTGCGCTAAGGTACCTTAGCGCACGCTAATGTGTGTTGCGCACATGAGCGCAGTTTAGTAAACATACCCCTTAAAGTAGAGGAGAGGGTGACAGCTGGAAATAGAAGGATTCAGGATGTCATCTTCGACAAATGCATGGAGACAGTAGGCAGAATAACAAAAGAAATGATTTTATTAGTTCACTCTTGAGCAGTAAGGTACAAGAGGAACCCAGATATGAGGACATGCAAACTATAAGTATGCCATGGAAAACAGCAGGAAAGCTTTGAGTACAAATGCTCACAGTCTGGACAATAAATTGCCAGGGGAGTTGGTACATGAAATGGCGGTCAAAAGACTTTATTTGTCAAACCCCGACGCATTTCAACCAAAAGGTCTTCTACAGGGGGTGCAGACCTCATAAAAACAAAACAAATAATAAAATAATAAATGAGAAGTAATAATAACAATTAAAATAACTGATATCTGATGCACATAAAAAGATATCACTTAAAACAGAGGAGAAAAGCTAAAAAGAAGATAAAAATGGATAATACATCAAAAGGATAATACATGAAAAGTATGGCTAATACACAAAAGCAGCTGATGCATGTTAAAGAAAAATGAACACATAGCAAACAATGTTAAACCAGCATAAAAATAATAGCATACAACATACAGTAGGGGATGACTACCAGGCACCACAATTCCTACTCTATACATATAAACAAAGGACAATGCCTAACTACGATGGGAACTGTCCCTAAAAGGGATGAGGAGGACAAAAAAAGGCAAACAATAAATATGGAGAATGTATGAATGAAAGAAGGGAGACGTTTTGGTGGGAGACTTTAACCTGCTGGATAAGGATTGTAATATTCTGTCTGCAGAATTGGTAAAGTGTAGAGAGATTGCTTAACACTTTTTAAGACAGGAATGTCTTGGCTGCAGTCCTGGAGGGCTACAAATTAGTCTGGTTTTGAGACTACCCCTAATGACTATATATGAGATGTATTTGCATATAACATATACATCTCATGCATAGTCATTAGGGATATCCTCAAAACCAGATAGCTTTGTGGCTCTCCGGGATTGCAGTTTGACACCCCTGTTTGAAGGGGCTCTGCTCAGACAAATGGTAGGGAAGAGGGGATTCAGAATCTGGTAGCAGCTTTGTTATGTATCTTCTTTTTGCAGGGTTTTGTATTACTTCACAAAGTTTAATTTAATTTAAGATGTCATTTATATCCCCCTTCTAACAACTGTTTCAAGCTGGGCTACAGTATGACAAAAAACACAAATACTACAACATTTTCAAGTCATCATACCTTAATAATACAATTATTGCCTGTCTTCGCCTAACTAATACATTTTAATGACCTCATCAGTTTTCATTGCAAAATCAGGTTTTCATGGAGATATTCTGTGTTGCTGTTACTGAGGTGATACCAGAATTTGAATAGGGCAAGTTGTAAGGGAAGAAATAAGCAAAGATTAAAACTTTGATAAAATTACAAGTTTAATTTCAGTAACAGCTTATAAAAATAAAGTATATTCTGCTAAGAATGTTTTATCTTTCCCTTATAGCATTCAAGAAGATGACAGCACTATTTACATTGTATATGTAAATATTGTGATCTACCTTGAATATAAATGGAAGAAAAACCTATAAACTTTTGAGGTGTTTTTCATTTGAGCTATGGATTGTGGTATGCAGTGTCACAAGTGAGCATCTGTTAGTTGCACTGTGATGGCAAAAAGGCTGAGAACCACTGATGTAGACTACCGTGTTCAGTTCTGAAAGCAATATCTCAGAAAGGATATTGATAGGCTAGAGGTGGTCCAATGGCAACCAATATGATGGAGGATCTGCATCACAAGTCACATGACATTAGGCTTAAAGATCTAAATATCTACATCCTAGAGTAGGGGTCTCCAAATCTGTCCTGGAGGGCCGCAATCCTGCCAGGTTTTTGGGATATCCTTAATGAATATGCATGAGATATATTTGCATGCATGGCCCCATTGTATTTTAATCTATCTCATGCATATTCATTAGGGATATCCTGAAAATGTCACTGGTTTGCAGCCCTCCAAGAGGAAGAGGACAAATGCGATAGAAACATCAATATATCTGAAAAGTATAACTGATGCACAAGAAGCAAACTTTTTCAGTGAAAAGAATATTCTAGAACTAGGGTCATAATGTGAAACTCCAAGGGATTAGACTCAAGAACAATGTCGGGAAACAATGTTTTCACAGAAAGGGTGGTAGATGCCTGGATTACTTTCCTGGAGGAAACGATGGAGTCAAAAAAGCCAAAGGAATTCAAGATAGCATAGGATAAGCAAAGAGAATCACTTACAGCAGGAGAATGGTAATTAAGCACTGAAGTAACTTGCACAAAGTAGCATTTATAGCCCACCACAGCAGTGATACAACTGCTTTGTGCTTCCAAGAAGGTATGGGGAATAATCTCTATGGATATCTGGATAAACCTTTAAATAGCAATGGTATGGATTCCATCAGATTTACTTGAAAACATGGGGGTAATTTGTATGAAGCCCAGTTAAAAGGCAATAGTATAACTTTGAGAGACAGGGTGATGGAAACAGGAGAAAGGGAAGAGGATGTATTGTTCCCCATGAAAATTTGTGTGTACATCAACCCAAGCTGGACAATTTTACTGTTTATCTGCTTTCATTTACTATGGCAGTCATTTTAAAAGTTTTAGTTGTGATTTGGACATCCAAAGAAGTGCACGTGGACATTGAAATCACAAAGACATTCCACAAATTACGTTAACAGATGTCTCCAGTACAGTAACATCCAAGTAGGCAAGGGGGGGGGGGGGTGATAGAAGTATGTCTGGGGACTTGCAATGGACTTACATGTCCTCGTTTGATTCCAGGAACAATGGGGACATCTGCAGGCACGTCCACGTTTAGATCTGCTGCAAGCATGAATAGGTATCAGAAAAGTGCTTGTTTTGGCCTTAAAACATCCAGAGAGTGGAGAGTTAAGGGAGTAATCTAAGATCATAAAAACACACACTGGGATTTGAACCCTGGCTTCTAATCCTCTACTTTAACCATGTTCTGAGCTGCTATTCTGGAGACATCTATGTAGACAGCTCTAAAGACACCCATATTGGGCATGCCCATGTTTCTGAAGTCATGCCTGAACTTGCACGTGGCTGCTTTTTTTCTAGACGTTTTGGCTTTGACGTCCCTGATTGCACTTGGATGTCACATTGTAAAATGTACCTTCACATTACTATGTTAAAAGAGATTGAAATATGACCTCTTAAATCTGTAGAGCTTTCTGAGCTAATGCTGCATTTAGATTGTGATTTGAAATCAGTAATAATATCGAGATGTTTTATTGTAGTTTAAAAGAAAATACAGGAATGACTAATCGGCTCATTATACCTAACTTGCATGCACATTAGAATATTTAGGGATATGTTTACTAAACCGTCTTAATGTTACCGGCGTTAGTTGCAGTCTTACTGTGATGAATGCCATATAACTTAGTGGGCGTTAAGGTAGCATTTCGGGTTATCGCGCGATAAAGTCCGTTATCGTGCGATAGAGGGAGCCGTGGCGCGTTAGCCTTAATTAGGCACGCTGACCTGCAAACACAGGAACAGAGGTGTAGCACAATGGTTAATAAATTGACTGATGAAACAGGGGTCATGGGTTTGATCCCCAGTGGACTTAATGAGTAAGGCTGTCTGAGGCATTAACCTTTACTTTAAATCAGTGCTGTCTGAGGCAATTTCTTTTTTAATTTAAATTAGTGCTGCCAACAAACACACCCTCACAGTGCTGTAACCTAAGGTGCCGCATAAGGCGCCCTATAAGGCACTCCAGAGGGCACATTATAAAGTGCACTGTCCGCCAAGGCACCTTATAATGTTCCCTATAGGGCGCATTATAAGACGCATTATAGGGCGCCTTATGAGGCACCTTAAGGTTACAGCACTGTGAGGGTGTTTTTGCTGGCAGCACTAATTTAAATTAAAAAAGGAAATGCCTCAGACAGCCCTATCAAATAACACCACTGTGGGATTAAACCCATGACATCTGCTTCCACAGTCAGTGAAGTAACCAGTGGGCTACATCTCTATAGCTACTAACAAACCCCTAGCTGGCTACAGAAGGACTGCAGGTCACCACACAAACTGTCTGCTGTGGTTACCAGGATAGGGTTAACCCACCCGTAGTCATGATGCACTGCACATGCAGATCAGCAGTCTACAGATGATCACAAGATGGGGTATGCACCCCCACAGCACCTCGGCCTTGTCGGGGGAATTGACCGTGTGTGTTATTGGCACAGAGTAGCTACAGACCGACACATTGTGGCAGTACTGTGCTCACACTGAGGGCGAGGTGGGGTGTCCAGCACCAGGTCCGCAGCACCTGGCTTAGCTGAGATAGGCTATGCTGCAGATTGCCATCAGTGCCAGTGTGTGATAGGTAGTCCTTGCAGACACACCTAGGATACACCTGTGTCCATCCGTATTTTCCAGTCACGTCTAGCCCTTGTGGACTATGATTCACCCAGAATAGTGTATATCCTGTGTGGGTGCCATGGTCACATGATTTAAGTGAAGGGGGGGTGTTTGGACCCATAGGCAGACTAAGTAGCACCACCCAACCCACCCTCTGGGGCTTAGGGTGGGGGGCAGGATCTAACACCAACAGATCCACATTCTACATCCCTGCAATGGTGGCAGTAGAGGGGACCATCAACCCCAGTCCTGCTGGGGAACAGGCACCCCTACAGGGCAGCCAATGCAGATCTGTACACATCTATAAAGCAATGGCAGACAGACAGTAGGCATGGAAATGCTCAGCTGCCCCCCACCACTATCTGACAGTCTCCAGCCACTGCACCCTGCAAGGTCCTCTAGCCATACAGATACTAATTGCAGACAGTCTGCTAGCTAGTCCATAGTGCATGTTCCTGGAGGAAATGTGTGCACCCAAAACTGGGAAGTGAGCACACACACCAAGCAGATAAGTCAGTGATTCAGCCCCAGAAAAGAGAACCCATAAATATCACTTGAGAAAACTGCTGTATAGCACTATGGGGGAACCTAGCCATGCCGTGGTCACTGCTCAGTCAGGGTGAAAGTGACCTCCCAGCAGGACATGCTGTGGCCACCCTGTCCGTGCAGGTGGTGGCCAGTCACTACAATGTCCCAGCCATTGCCCTATGCCCTGTGCAGATGCATCCTGCCCAGGCCACCCTGTCCGGGCCATACCCACAGTACCTTGTTCCTCATTATGCACATTGGCAGGATAACACTGGAAACAGTGCAAGCAGTGTGGGCTCAGTAAGGTGTAGGCAGACACACACTCCCACACCTATGCCAGCATTGTGCAAATATAGAGGCTTTTGGCCGCCCTGGCCACCAGACCAGTCCTGGGCACAGTGCAGGCATGGCTATGGTACACAATACTGTTGGGGTCACTCCCCGGGGTGGTAAACACTGTCAGAAACCAAAACTGAAACACACTCCACAGATATCAGAAAGGTTGCTATGATGCAGCTCTATCAGCAAATTGTGCTTAACTTAGGAATTGTTATCTGCCATTAATCATAGCAACCTTTTGATATATGTGTAACATATTCCCAAGTTTAGGGCGGCATTGCTAAGGTATACAAGTGCTAGTATTGGGAGATGCTGCTGCGTGCAGGGCCCAACAGCCTGACTCTCCATGAGGCTTTGGATAGTGGAGCCTGTGGGTGTGGGTGTGGGTGTTTATGCCCCTGTTGGCCGCTGCTCTAGGGCAGAGGTTCCCAACTCCGGTCCTGGTGGGCCAAACACTGTTCAGGTTTTCATGCTGTCCCTAATGAATATGCATGAGATACATTTGCATACAATGGGGGCAGCGCATACTAATGCAGCACAGGTGTATTTATTAGGGACAGCATGAAACCTGAATGGTGTTTGGCCCTCCAGGACTGCAGTTGGGAAACTCTGCTCTAAGGATTGCACATGTTTGTGGTGTCTGTGCTCTGTAGGGTAAAATATAGGTGTTTCAGGCATGTTTATTTTATCTGCAATAAAGATTCCATCTTTATTACCATGGTTTAGTACTGGGTAAAATATGGGGAAAGGGTTGGCAGGAGCCACAGCTGAGACTTGAACCTGTGACCTTTTGCTCCTGAACACACTGGCTGTGTGTACTGCACCACACTGTTGCCACAGGGACAGTTTATTCCCTGGGGATACCATGACTGTTCGTCAGACAGACCCTGTCTGGTGCATTGCACGGCACCCACCTAAACGGGGCTAGGCCATGGTCTGCTGTAGGCATATGCCACTGCCCCCTCCGCCACCAGCACCCTTCCGCCACCATGCTGCCATGCCATTATGCCAGTGGAGCTGGTGGTGCGCCATCCCAGGCCATCCAGTATGCTGGTAGGCAGCTGCCTATGGTGTGGGTTCTTGGGTAGGGGTGCCTACATGGACATGCGCGCTTCCCCCCCCCCCCCCGCACCACCTGCCAATGTTATGTGCCCTTGGGGGTACCTGCTGGGTAATCTCCCCTGTGACACTGTGGGACACGCACTTGTGCCCATGTTGGACCCTTGTCAGTTGCTGTCTTGCTGCTTTACAGTTTCAGCATTCCTATGTGCCACCTAGGCATCTGCCTAGCCTGCACTGTGCCCAAGCTGGACCACAGCATGTGCCGCCTGCAGCCCCCTGTATCCCATTTACAGCATCAGTACAGTTGCCCTTTCCTACGTGCCCACTCTGCTGTTGCTGCACATGTGCATGCCATAACAAACCTGCCCAATCTAAACGACAAAAACCCTGATTAGCGCTATTTCAATGTGGGATCATTCACTTTGTAGGGGGACAGAACATGATATCTTAATTTATACGCTTTGTCAGTAGTGTTGCTTTATGTTTATCATTAATATCACTATTGGCCAGCTTGGTTATTGGGATTTTAGATGTGGTTCTGGTCCTTTTATATGTTTATTTGCCTTTTTGATCCCTGCACATGTATCACAACTATCACTTTTTTCTGGGTTTCCCTGCCTTTGCTGCACATTGCTGACTGAAGTAGTTTCTCTTTCCAGCAAATGTGCCTTAACGCGCGGGTTTCACTGGCGTTAGTGTTCAGACCCGAATTTCACAGCGCTAGTGTCCCTGGAGCCTCTCCACTCCCACTCTCCACCCATTGACCCCTTCTCTCCGCCCTCTGGGAAGCCTTACTCCACCCTTCAGACCCAGATTTCCCAACGTTAGTGTGCCTTAACGCCGCCGCTGCAATAATACCACCGCTGCGACGTTAAGATGGTTTAGTAAACATACCCCTTAGTGTATGTATTAAGAGGTGTCAACTTTTAGTATGCTAAGAAGCAATCCCATTTATTACCTTTTAATAGACAAGATGAATGTGCTATACCTAGGAAGATGCTGCTTTTATGTAATAAATGAGTTTATTGTACGGAAATGGCATAGCTGCACTTTGATGTTTCTATCCCCAAGTATTTATAATACTACTAAGTGACGTCTTATGTTTTATTTGAAAAAATAATGAAATGATTAGTCAATAAGAACAAAAGAGGAAAAAAATAGATTTGTAACCGGCAACTTGGAAAGTCACAGTAATCTTCTGATTCATTGTTGCTTCTGTATAAACTCTCCTTTTGGTTAAAAACAGAAAAATAAAAGATGTGGGTTTTAGAGTGATCTGAGAGCCCTGGGCATGCTGCTGAAAGCGAAGGTTGGCATGGAAATGTATGTGTGTTTACTGGGTACTGGGAAATGTATATAGAGCCAGTGCAGAGGTACTGGGCACCAGGGGCGGCCCAAGGGGGGTGCGGGGCCATGTGCGGAGACTCGGTGCGGGGCCTCATTTGCATAAGTGGCCTTATTTGCATAAATATTTGCATAATGTTACCATACACTAACTTTTAGTAAACATGTCTCTTAATGAGTGTATGGATAAAGAAAGACTAAAAGATTTCTACATTACTATAATCCAGTGCCAACCGCCAGGCACATTAGGAACTACTACAAACGCTGCCCATTTAGAACCCATAGCAAACCCGCTGTATCCTGACAGCATTACCAGGACTCACAAAGCACCAGTCCCTACCTATCAAAAGGAAACACTGCAAATATTAAACCAGTACATTTCAGAGAATACTGGGGAAAGAGAACAAGTGGCAATGTCAAATAGGAATTACATAAACAGAATACCTCAGCTCAGTTACACATGCAGAACATAGACCATCACCAAACAAGGAATCGCAATTTAGAAACAGGAAGGCAATAATTTAAACTGGGAACCCCAAAAGCCAAACTTGGAATGTACAACAACACTGTAGAAATAAAACTATAAATCAATTTCCTCTTGTACCAAACAAAGCGCAGACGTTAATGATGCACATTTCCCAGAACTTTCATATTCCAGTTAATAAATTCAAAATAAAGAGATATATTTCTACCTTTTGTGCATTTTTTTTCAGTTGCAATTGCTCCAGCCACTTTCTTCTGGTTTCTTCATGTTTTCTGCTAACTCTCCATCGTCTGCTGTCCATTTGTCCTTTTCTTCTCTTCTAGTTTTCTTTCCATCCTCTCTCTCTACATCTGCTTTAACATACTAATCTTTATCCTTTTGCTCTTTCCTCATTCTTATTTCATCCACACAAATTTTACCCCTCCATCCTCAATCCCCACTTACTCTCCCAATACCCGGCCAATTGTAGATTTTTCATCCCTCCCACACAAAATATTTTTCCCCTCTCCATTTTACTCTCCCAGCCCCATCCCATTCTAATCCTCCCCCAACATCAGCTCCCTTCTAGTTCCAGTCTCACCCAGCATCCATTCCCTTCTAGTCCCTGCATCAGCCCATTTCCAGTCCTAGCCCCCCATCAACCCATTTCCAGTCCTAGCTCCCCCATCCATTTTCAGTCTGAGTCCCTTCATCAGCTCATTTCCAATCCTAGCCCCCCATCAGCCCATTTCTAGTCATTTCCTAGCCCCACCATCAGCCCATGTCAAATCCTAGCTCCCCTCCACTCAGCCCAATTCCAGTCCAGGCCCCCCCCTGACCCTACTTCCCGTTCTAGCCCCTCCATGAGTCCATTTCAATTCAAGCCCCCACCACAGCCCATTTCCAATCTTAGCTCCCCCCAACAGCCCATTTCCAGTCCTATCCTAGCTGCTCCATCAGCCCATTTTCAGTTCTAGCTCCCTTCCCTCACAGCCCATTTCCATTCCAAGCTCCCTCCCCACCAGCTATTTGCAGTTCAAGCCTCCCCGTCCACTCAGTCCATTTCCAGTCATAGCAATCCCCCAACGCATTACCAGTCCTAGCCCCCCATCAACCCATTTTCAGTTTAAGCCCCCCCTATAACCCATTACCAGTCCTAACCCCCCATCAGCCCACTTCCAGTCTTAACCCCATCAGCCCATTTCCAGTCAGCCCCCCATAGCCCATTGCCAGTCCTAACCCCCCCCCCATCAGCCCACAGCCCATTACTAGTCCTAACCACATCAGCCCACCTCAAGTCCTAACCCCTCCCCATCAGCCCTTTTCCTGTCCTAGCGCCCCCATAGCCCATTAGCAGTCCTAACCCCCCCCATAGCCCATTAGCAATCCTAACCCCCATCACCCTATTTCCAGACAGCCCCCATCAGCCCACAGCCCATTACCAGTCTTAACCCCCCCAGCCCATTTCCAGTCCTAACCCCCCATCACCCCATTTCCAGTCAGCCTCCATCAACCCCCAGCCCATTACCAGTCTTAACCCCCCAGCCCATTTCCAGTCAGCCTCCATCAGCCCCAGCCCATTAGCAGTCTTAACCCCCCCCAGCCCATTTCCAGTCCTAACCCCTCCCCAGCCCATTTCCAGTCAGCCTCCATCAGCCCCAGCCCATTTCCAGTCCTAACCCCCCCTCCAGCCCATTTCCAGTCATTTAACCCCCCCAGCCCATTTCAAGTCAGCCTCCATCAGTCCCAGCCCATTTCCAGTCCTAACCCCCCCCTTGCACATTTCCAGTCCTAACCCCCCCCTTGCACATTTCCAGTCCTAACCCCCCCCCCTTGCAAATTTCCAGTCCTAACCCCCCATCACCCCATTTCCAGACAGCCTCCATCAGCCCCCCCCCCCTTCCCTTCCCTTCCCTTCCCTTCCGGCAAATTTAAAAACAAAAACCTGGCTCTAGCTGCTGCCGCGTCCGTCGCAGCAGCGGCAGAATGGCGTGTCCCGCGGGGCCCCCTCTCCACGTCGAGCCCTCTGCAAGGGCTTTCAGATTCGCGAAGGGAGAGTGCTCCCTCGCGTCTCTGTAAAGCCCGCAGGGGCTAATGGGAAATTTCCCATCAGCCCCTCGCGTCTAAAGGGGCTGATGGGAAATTTCCCATTAGCCCCTGCGGGCTTTACAGAGACGCGAGGGAGCACAACTCTCCCTTCGCGAATCTGAAAGCCCTTGCAGAGGGCTCGAAGAGGAGAAGGGGCCCCGCGGGACACGCCATTCTGCCGCTGCTGCGACGGACGCGGCAGCGGCAGCAGCTAGAGCCAGGTTTTTGTTTTTAAATGTAATAAAAAAAAAAGCAGAATGTTCTTTG
Organism: Ichthyophis bannanicus; assembly: GCA_033557465.1. NCBI lineage: Eukaryota > Metazoa > Chordata > Amphibia > Gymnophiona > Ichthyophiidae > Ichthyophis > Ichthyophis bannanicus. The sequence continues at coordinate 951,922,176 of CM066033.1, read as the reverse complement.
CGCGGGGCCCCCTGAAACGCGGGGCCCTGTGCAAAAAACATTCTTGCTCAATGGACGGGCCGGCCCTGCTGGGCACCTTAGGTAAATCTTTAGCCTTGTGCCCACTCTGCCCCCTTCCCTCTCTGCTGTACCTGCTCATAATAGCTGCTGGAGCTTCCCACCACCCCTCCTTCTCCTCTTCCATAAGGCTGCCATGTTCAAAATGTGGCACACAATATCAGCATTAAGAAGTGCCGGCCCATAACCATGCATTTTGAATATGCTTGTGCTGCTGCCCTTAACAAGTAGGAGGACGAATATCAAAGAGGAATGGCATAGGCTTCTGCTGCCTCGCCCAGTCACCTCACTTCTCTTTCGTTGGGGGATATGTTGCTCCACTGGCCAGCTCTCCTTGCTCCTTTGTCATCTCCTCCAATTCTGGCACCCTATCACCACTGTCACTACTATACACTGCCCAGTAGTGCAATAAAAATGATAAGTAGTATTATTGATAATATTATTAGGCAAACGCCTTCTATAATGGTGAATAAGTGAACCTTGTTCCTGAAATACGGTCTGAAGGTCATGCACTAGCTGTTTTTGCTCTTCTGTCTTCTTAGGCCCGACAGTGCTGGAGGTGTTTAATACACTACTACGACAGCTTCGGCTCAGCATTGACTATGAGCTGACAGGAAGCTACGATTCCACAGTCAATATCGGCATCAAGATTATTAAAGAACACGAGGAGAGAATGTTTCAGGAGGCTGTCATCAAAACCATCGGTATGTGTGATATTCTGGAAAAAGAAAGACTCTGAAGCCAAAAAATATCTTACTTTTTAACAGGTTCTATTTAGATATTCATTTTACAGATCCTGACTAAGACTCAGCAGCTCTTGCCTACTCTGTTTGTTGAAGTAATGAAGGACTTTAAGAAATCTGAAATCTTAAAAATAAAACTGTATGAGGCCTGGCCTTATGGCTCAGTAGCAATATTACACACAACCATGGGGAGGGTCTAGGTTTGATTTCTGGTTCAGGTTTTCTATTCCCCATGTTAGTCTGGGGTGGTGCTGAGAATGCATAAAGGTGTGTTTCCAAACACTGTGTGGGCAAAAGTCTCCAAAAATCATTCAACTGTAAGACCTTTTGGAGTTTCCCTTTGAAAATCCAGGCAGTTGTGGGAAAGTTGGTATTTTGTACCTGTGCACTTCTACACCATACTCTGAAGTATGTGCAAAAGTACCATGGGAAATCACCATATGTACTACCTAACCCCACCCCTTTCATACTGTGCATACATGTATCTGCAGTAGCACTGGAGTGAGCAGGGGGGGGGAGGGTAGACATTTTCAAACAGCCCATCACCCATTTTCATGGGTAAAACTTTTTTATTACAGAAATGGCTTTGAAAATTCTTCTCCCTATGCTTATCTCCGCCATTCTTCATCCATCTCTTCCTTGTCTGTCTCTCAGGTGTCTTTCTTTAATCTCAGTTTTTCACCATCTGTCTTCTTGGATATCACGTTCCCTTTACTGTCTCCTTCTTACCTTCCATTTCACCTCTCCACAGATTCCAAGCCTTCTGATCCTTTCATCTCTGCTGGTTCTCAGCCCTCTCTCCCTACCTTCTCAGACTTACACCTCTCAGACTTCATCTCTCCCTACCTCTCCCCCCCCCCCCCCAACATCTCTAAGGCTGCCATTTTCGTTTCTCCCCCATGCATTTCAGCCTTGTATCTCCCTTTCTCCATATCTCTTCCTCCCATGCAGATGAATTCTTCATTTCCCTTTCTTCCTATTTATTAGCCTTGTACCTCTCTCTATTGATCTCAGTTGACCCACCAGCCTTCCACGTCCCTTCTCTTGATTTTTCAACCCATTTCTCAGTTTCAAATCACTTCTTTCCTCTCTCAGATTCCCATCTCTCCATCTTTCTAATCTCGGTTTCTTTACTGTCCAATCAAAAGACTAGAGATAGGGCAGCCATTATAAACATGGACGTAGTGAGACGCAGGAGAAGCAGTAGCCAGTCTCAGAACCAAAGCATAGGCAATGGGCACAGAAGTGGACAGTGAGCTTGCTGCACTTCCTTGACCCATCACGGCTTCCTCTTCCTCATGTTTCTATTCAGGAAGCTTGTACAATAGGATATGGGGAGGAAAAGGACACAGCTGCAAGGACAGTAAGCCCAGTGCTTTCACTGTCCCTTACAGTGTCTCCTATCTGTGCTTTAGTTCTGAAGCTGGCGGCCTTTCCTGCACCTCTTCTGCTAGTGATGCAAGCTATGGGTTCCCCTCTCCTGTGGGGCAACAGTGATGTCACACATCTCCATGTTCCTTCCTTAGATAAGAACATGGAGGGGGGAGGGGGGATATTCAGCGACAGTGACTAGCACTTGTAAAGCACATAGCCATTGCTGTTGAAGACGAACCCCGGATATTCAATACCAGGGCCATATCCGGGCACTGGCATTGAATATGTGGAGTAGCCGCAGTACCTAGAAGCTAACTGGGTAGTGGCAATATTGAGCGGTAGCCCGGTTAGCTTTCGTGGGGTAAGTTAGGCCAGCCTTTGCCATGTCTGGCTTTATCCACAGGTTGCTAACCGGGCAGTGGCTCAATCTCACCACTGCCTGATTAGCTCTGCCCCAGAATGCCCATGACACGCCCCAATTCTAACCGCATATCATCGGGGAGGGTAGCGGCAGCACCTCGAATATTCAGCGGCACTAACACATCCCACTAACTGGCAATTACAGGGTTTGCAGGACTGCAAACCCTGTAATTGCCTCTGAATATTCCCCCTGTGGTAGCTAACAGCAAGGTAAGGATTGTGTGATTACTGCTTTCTGTGCTGTGACATGTAGTTGCTGTGATTTGGGGGTCTTGTCTGGCAATGATCCTGTTGTGTATCCCTTGACAGGCTTCCAAGGAGGTTTTGAGGGTACACACACTCCTGGTTGAAAATCACTGTGTTAATCCATGCAGATGTGTAGAAATAAAGCTAGTTAAAAAAAAAAAGGTATTAGGTGGTGACCTTTAGTTTTATGAAATTTTAAAGATGTAGGAAAACTCGGTATTAAGAAAGAGGAATATTTGAATTCATCACATAAAATGGAGATATTCAGATCAATATTCCAAGGGACTTATATGTTTGGCAATGACAACTAAACATATAAGTCCCCTATATGTAAATTTTCAGTGGACAAAATTTTCCTCTAAAAGCTCTGGCACTATCCATATAGAGCATGGACCAAGCCAGGGCATTCCATCTAACTATATGTTAGAGATAAGAGCAGAAAAGATATGCCATACTGGGTCAGATCAAGGGACCTTCTAGTCCAGTATCCTGTTTCAAACAGTGGCCAATCCAGGTGACATGTACCTGTCAGATTCGCAAAAAGGTACACAGATTCCACAATGCTTGTCCGGGGGTAAGCAGTGGATTTCCCTGGAACTCTTTAATAATGGTTTAATAATGGTTTTCTTCCAGGAACTTATCTAAACCTCTTTTAAACCAAGCTACACTAACATCTTTAACTACATTCTCCGTTAACAAATTCCAGAATTTGATTACACATTGAGTGAAAAAATATTTTCTCCGCTTAGTCTTAAATGTGCTATACTCTAGTTTCATTGTGTGTCTACTAGTATTTCTATATTTTGAAGGAGGATGTGCTTTTAATAGGTCACATTTGGTTAGTTAAGGTATGTAATGGGGTAGATAGAATGTTACCACCAAACACACGCTCCCAAATCCAAGCAAAACTCAAATACTGTCTCAAACCAATTTCAACTCCTTCAACAACTTTTTACAAGGCTCAGCTGAGAATACCCAAACTTCAGAGCGATATGGGCCCAGCTAAATGACAGAGATTTCCCAGAGATCTTCTCCCTGGAAGATCTGGATCCATATTTATTTATTTAGCCATGGGGGGAAGAGGTAGAACAACTGATAGATCTCTGACTTTGTCTTCAGCAGGTGTTATCATTGCCTTGTAGCTATTTATTAGGACAGTACCTGGGGGGAGGGGGGGGGGAGAAAACACTAGAGCGTGTTTTAACATGGCTAGGGGACACGCAATGAAGCTACAATGTAGCACATTTAAGACTAATGAGAGAAAATATTTTTTCACTGAATGCCGAATCACACTCTGGAATTCATTAGCGGTGGATGTAGTAAAAGCTGTTAGCGTAGTTGGATTTAAAAGACGTTTGGACAAGTTCCTGGAGGAAAAGTCCATAAACCATTATTAAAGAGGACATCCACTGCTTACCCCTGGGATAAGGAACATTGAATCTGTCTCCCTTTTGGGAACCTGACAAGTGATTGTTACCTGGATTGGTCACTGTTGAAAACAAGATACTAGGCTGGATGGACCTTTAGTCTGACCCAGTATGGTATATCTAATGTTCTTATGTAAGTTAACTGTAAAACAAATACCCCCAAACTGGGAAAAAAGTTATGGAAAAAATGAAAACTAAAGAAATTTGCTTGCCTGTGCATATCCCTACAATATGTATAGCGCTGATATATCTAAGCAGTTTGGTTTGGGATAGAAAAACGGCTGTCCTAAATTAAACCACTCACCTATATATGTGGGGGGAAAGTTTGTAAGAAACTACCAAAGTTTGGAGGTCATGAAAGCACCTGTTTTATACAGACACATGTTTGGCAGACTTTCCCTTTTAAAATTAATCAATGGGAAATGTGTGCACACATTTAAGAACATAAAGATATGCCATACTGGGTCAGACCAAGGTCCATCAAGCCCCGCATCCTGTTTCCAACAGTGGCCAATCTAGGTCATAAGTACCTAGCAGTTTTCACAAAAGACGCAGGTTCCACAATGCTAATATTGGAGCAAGCAGTGGATTTCCTGGGTCCCCTTTAATAATGGTTTATGGACCTTTCCTCCCGGAACTTGTCCAAACCTTTTTTAAACCCAGCCACACTAACAGCCTTTATTAAATCCTCCAGTAACGAATTCCAGTGTTTGATTATGCGCTGAGTGAAAAAATATTTTTCTTATTAGTCTTAAATAGGTTACACTGTAGCTTCATTGCATGTCCCCTAGTTTTTCTATATTTTGATGGCATAAACAATCGATCTACATTTACCCATTCCACTCCATTCATTAATTTATAGATCTCTATCATATCTCCCCTCAGCTGTCTCTTTTCAGGGTTGAAGAGCCCTAACCTTTTTAGTCTCTCCTCATAGTTCTATCTTTCTATCCCCTTTTCCATTTTGGTAGCTCTTCTCTGTACCTTTTCTAATAACGCTATATCTTTTTTAAGGAACGGCGACCAGAATTGCACACAATATTCAAGGTGCGGTCGCACCATGGAACAATACAGAGGCATTATAATATCCTTTGTTTTATTTTCCATTCCTTTCCTTATGATACCTAGCATTCTATTTGCTCACTTGGCTGCCACTGCACACTGGGCAGAGGGTTTCAGCGTGTTATCCACGATGACGCCTAAATCTTTTTCCTGGGTGGTGGTTCCTAATGTGGAGCCTTGCATCATGTAACCATAGTTTGTGTTCTTTCCTAGGTGCATAACTTTGCACTTGTCCACATTAAATTTCATTTGCCATTTGAACATCCAATCTTCCAATTTATCAAGGTTCTATTGCAATTTTTCACAATCCTCTTGTGTTTTAACATCTTTGAATAATTTTGTGTCATATGCAAATTTGATGACCACACTCGTTATTCCTATTTCTAGGTCATTTATGAATATGGTAAAAAGCAGTGGGCCCAGCACAGATTCCTTGCATACTCCACTATTCACCTTACTCCACTGAGAAAATTGGCCATTTAGCCCTACCCTCTGCTTTCTATCTTTTAACAGGTTCCTGATCCACAATAGTACACTGCCTCCTATCCCATGACTTTTTAATTTTGCCAAGAGCCTCTCATGAAGGATCTTGTCAAAGGCTTTCTGAAAATCCAGATACACTATATCAACCGGCTCATCTTTGTCCACCTGTTTATTCACACATTAAAAAAAAACATTACAGATTAGTAAGACAAGATCTTCCTTGTCTAAAGCCATGTTGGCTGTCTCCCATTCAGCCATGACTATCTACATGTTCAGTAATTTTGTTCTTTATAATGGTTTCTACCATTTTTCCCGGTGCTGACATCAGTAACATCTGAGGCATACACAAATTGGTGATTTTACTGTATGCACTCCTATGTCTATTTTATAAAATATATACATAGGCGATGCCCAGACCCCACCCAAACTCTACCTACAGACAAGCCTATGCACATACTATATAGGCTGTATGCACTGAGGGAGGCACCTCTAGACTTTAGGTGCCTGTAGTCTAGGCAGTTTTAGAATAGGATATTTCTGTTTTACACACATAAATTCTATTTTAAAATGATCTTGTATAACTGAGTGTACACATAAATGACACTTGCAAAATACCTGAGTGGGTGTCGGCGAGTTTTCAAAATGAAAATATGCAAACGTCTCCATTTAGAAAAAAATCTCAGAGAATCTATGTGCATATATTAACACTTGTTCTTTGACATACACAAAGTTTCTAGGTTAATTTGCACGCATGCACACTTATTTTCAAAGTATGTGCATAAATGCAAACTCCTCCCCAGCCCTGCTCCCGGGAATGCTTTCATTCAGTTCAGGTAAAGTTTCATGTGTACAGGCTGTACAATACATTGTGTTTGATCACTGGGATATCAAATCAGTAAACTGTAAACTGTAACTGTTATGCATTGGAGTGGAGGAGTGGAGGAGTGGCCGGGGCAAGGTACTTCAGGCTGGAAGGTCAGGGGTTCAAATCCCACTAGAGGACAGCAACCTTGGGCCGGAAGAACTGGGGTTTCTAGTCCCACAGGTGCTCCTTGTGGTCTTGGACAAGCCACTTAACCCTCCATAGCCCATGTTCCCTGTAAAATAGTTATCTCCAAGTTATAATGCCCTGTTCAATGTAATTTCAGTTTGTTCAATGTAAACTGCACTGATGCAGAATAGCACAGTATATAAGAGAATGTAAATAAATAAATATATCAGATGCATAATTCTAGACGCACCTATTTCCTTGCATAAAGCATTGCTTTAGGAGCAGGCATGGATTTTAAAATTGGGAGACAGTGTCATAGCCTGCATCCATGCACCGTTCGCCTGCAAGCCCTGCAAGTATTCTCGTTGCCAAAGTATGCATGCAATATTTTGTTTAAGAATTTCTCTGGGTGCCAAGTGCATGAAACCACATTTATTTATTTATTTAGCTGTATTTATATCCCGCTTTTCACCGGGTCACATGCACCTGTTTTGCGTGGGTAGAATTTGTGAAGATTTGTAAATACAATGCTCATGTGTACTTTTCCTCTCACAACCTAAGCACATCCTCAGGAATGACTCTTCTTAAAGCAGGTAGATGCGTGCGTCTTCTCAGACAACATGTGGACTTCTCACTGCACTGAGAGTAGGCAGGTTCTAGACAATGGTTGAAAAGGAATAAAACACTTTTTAGCTACATTAATCATTTTGCAAATTAGCGTCTTAGTCAGCCAGTTATATGTTTTCTATCTGCTATGTTGAACACTTTAAATGTAAAACCAGTAGAGGGCACTGTAAACTCATAAACAGGCAGTTATCAGAAAAACACAGCTGCTATTAACATACTTTGGGCTGCATTTATTAAAACGTGCCACCTCATTAGCACATACTAATAACATTAGCTTGAGTTATTAATAAATGCTGTAGGTTGGTGCAGCCTGTCCTGGGTGCCAGCCTGGAGGGAGTGCATCTCCGCTGGGCCCACACTTTGGAGTCAGTGTGGCAAACTTACCTTAAAGACAGGTGGCTTGCTGCACTACCTCTGCTACAGGCTCGGCGGTTTTTCTTTTCTGGTGAAAGTCTTGCATTGGGGAGGGGGGTAGCACCCACCCTGGGTACGGGGGGGGGGGGGGGGGCAGCGCTCATTCCGGGTACAAAGGGGGCTGGGAACGTTACTGTGTAGCAGAACTAGAAAAGGAAGATAGCATTGGGGCGCATGGGGGACTTAGTTGGGGATATTCGACGGCACTACCCATGTATGTGCTATCGAATGTCCGGTTAGCAGGCATTTACACGGTTAACTGGCTGTTAACCGTGTAAATGCCTTTTGAATATCGGGCCCTTACTGTAGATTCTTAAGATGGCACATTTAGGGGTAATTTTATAAATTGTGCCTAGATTTGCATACGCTTAGGTGAGATATTCTGGTGACATAGTTTCTGTGTAGAGAGTCCTGTTTGTTCTGTTTTCCCAATAAGAGGTGTTCTGGTATTCTAGGGATTCTGGTGTTCTGTGGCTGGTTGCAGGGAGTGTGAGTATTCTGAGGTCATGTTACCATGGGAACAGAGACAAAAATAGTCACCCCCCAAAAATGTTGTCACTCTATGTGATTGTTGATACATTTTTTTTTCTAGAAAAATAACTTTATACATATTTATATATAAATATCATTTATTCATGTTTTCTGCCTTCTCAGGTTCTTTTGCCAGCACACTACCAACTTATCAGAGGTCAGAAGTTATGCTTTTCATAATGGGCAAGGTGCCCCTTCCGTCCCTACATCACACCACAGAGGCTGGAAGACTGGGGTAAGAACAACAATTTCTTGTGTTTTTCTTTCTCATTTCTTCCATTGACAGGATAAAAGGGGAAGGCAGTACTGGAAGTGTGTTACTGGCAGAAATTAGTTCTTTGAAAATTGCCAACCCTCCATGAGGGTGATTCTATAACAGGACTCCTAGGCAGGAAACACATAGATGCATATGAGCACTTGGCTTATAATGGCCAGTCAATTGAGCCTTATAATTATTTATAATTCAAACATATAGGAGGACCATGTTGCTCCCAAGGAAGTACCACTCTTTTCCTCAAGTGAATGCCTCCAGGGTCCATTTATTGAAAGTGATTCTATAAAATCATGATATAAAAAGTGAAAGGGGTGGCAGCGAAAGCAGGGGCAAGGGTAAGATCAAAATGAAAGCTCTGACTCCTAGTGGTAGCCTGTTGGCACTACTGCTGGGGGTCACACTGTCAAATAACTGAGCGTGCTCCTTATTTAGCAGTTTGATTCCTAGATGTCAAACTGCAAGTCTACTACCAGGGATTAGAGCCATTATTTTGAAGCTGGGAGGCTATGGAGTAGGAGCATTGTGGGATTGCTGCTGCCCTGCTATTATACCTCCAGGGAAAGTCCCAGTAAGTGCAGGGGGAAGGGAGGGGGGCTTGATGCTACTGAGGGTGATTGGGGGTGGGGTTTGGGTAGGGATATTGCTGAGGAGGTCTGTCAGAAGGGTCAGGATGCTGATGGAGAGGTTTATTGGAGGGATGAGAATGCTGAGGAAGCATGCAGTAAAGCACTGTGTGCCTTCTTACTGTGCAGTCCATGACCACTATCTGGACACCACCCATCTCAGTCCCATAATATACCACACTAAGCAATTAACAATGTCATTTTTAGTTCGCTGGTTGTTTTAGCATGCGGTCGCCATTATCGCAGGTCTATGCTGACTGCTTAGAGCACTTCAGCAAACATGCCTCTAATTTCTGAAACAAACCAAATAAACCCCAAAACTGGGCAAAAATCCTGAAAATAATTCGAAAATGAGCCAACATTTTTTTTATATGCAAATCCCTAAAAATTTGTAAATATGAAAAAGGCAAGAAGCACTGGTCTACTCCCTGAGCAAAGTTGATTATCTCAGAAACAGATCATTTATGCTGCAGTTTGATAAAAGTGTCAGTAACAGCAACTAATAATAATGATCAGTTTACAGTTTTTCATCTGTACAATTCATAAGTTATTTCTTTAGGAATTTAACTGATTGGTGCCTTTCTCTCTGCCTTAGGGATATCAGAAATCGACTGATTCAGATGATGCTTTTGAAATCCCTTCTCCAGGTAGGAAATGGTGTATCTGATGACTCATATTAACACAAGTTTAGGAAAATTAGAGCTTGCATGCAGTAGAGCAGGACCAGGACTGGAGCAGCCTGTCCTGTAATAAGCAACCATATTTATGCATGAAATAAAATAACAAGCGCTGTCACAAAATTAAATGAAACAATTCAAAAATGCCCTTCCCTCGTTTTTTTCTTCTCATCAACACACCATACTTGATACTTTTCAGGAGAAAAAAAATGTTTTATTGGGGAGCAAAGCATAACCAAAAAAAATAAAACTGAAATGCAACAGTTGTACAAGTCCCTGGGTAAATACCTGGTGGAAGCACCTTTGGAAGCTGTTACAGCTGTGAGTCTGATGGGATTGGTCTCCAACAATTAGATTTGCACCTAGATTTGTCAATATTAGACCGTTCTACTTTATCAAACTGTTCAAAGTCTGTTAAGTTGCTTGGAGAGCGTCGATATACAGCAATCTTTAAGTTATGCCACAGGTCGTCGATTGGATTGAGACTTGGGCTCTGAGTGGGCCACTCAAGGACGTTTAGCTTTATGTTCCTTAGCCACTCCACTGTAACTTTGACTGTGTGCTTCAAATCATTGTCATGCTGAAAGGCAAACTTCCTTCCTGGTTTCATCTTTTCTGGAAGGGGGACACAGGCTTTCCTTAAGGACTTTTCTGTAATTTTGTTCATTCATTGCCCTCTGTCCTGACAAATGCACCAATCTCTTCTGATGAGAATCATCTCCATAACATGATGTTTCCCCCACCATGCTTCACGGTAGGGACTGAGTTTGCATTCAGGCCAAAAATTTCTGCTTTAGTTTCATCAGATCACAGAAATGTTTGCCACATGGTTACAGTACCTTCTGAGTGTTCCTTTGCATACTTCTAATGAGATTCAAAGTGGGCTGTGATTAATGGTTTTCTTCTTGTCACCCTACCACAGAGAGCAGATATGTGGAGTGCTTGGAATATTTGTGCTATGTATTCACTTTGGCCAGTCTTGATCATGGAAGCCTGTAGCTCTTTCATATTTGCTCTTGGCCTCATGATTGGCTCCCTCCCAAGTCATCCAGATTGGAAGGGTCTTGGTGGTTTCATATATCTTCTACTTTTTAATAATCATCCTAGCTGTGATCTAAGAGATATTCTAGGACTTAGGAACTCTTTTATGCCCATCCCTTGATCTGTGACTTTTCATGACTTTGTCACAGAATGTTTTTGCTTTGAAATGTGTTACTAAGAAAAAAGAACCAGCAGGAATGGCGAAATGTATCGTCTCATCATGTGAATAAGTACAGTTTAACACAGGTGTGGCCAATACACCTGGTGCATGCATTTGTAGGTAATTGGTTAAACCACAGCTTGAGGTATTTGGGCTTGCTACAGAAGTGCAAAGTGAGTGGACATTTATCCAACCAACCTATTCCATGATTTCTTTTCTAACTCATTTTCTAACGATTTCTGGGATATATTTTTCACTTGGCTCTTGTGGGTAGGGTGTGTGGACAGATGGAAACAACACTGGTTTAATGCATTTTACTTTCAGGTTGTCTGACAACAAAAAGAAAACATTTTGGCAAGGGCTGTAAACTTTTTGTAACTATGTCAAGACCCACTTCATATGCCTTTCCTCTTAAAGAGCATTTTAACAAAAGCTTGACTCCTCTAATGAGCTACACTACCTCTGCTAGTTACATTTTTCCATTATTTTTATAAGCTGGTTTCATTATACATTTTTTAACCTGATATTTCTCTAGGTATATGAGATGTCCAGTGTTAATTCTCTGTGCTAATGAATGGCTCCTTCTGTGTGCAGGTTACCATAGGATTCCAGTGTAGCAACATGCTGTCAGCCCTGCCCACCTCCTTCCTTGACCCACTGCTCTCTGCATCACTAATGGAAGATGCTGAAATCCGCCTTTTCGTCCTCGAGATATTTATTAGCCTTATTGATCGCCATGGAAACAGACACAAATTCTCAACCATCAGGTACATTTACACCTAGGCTAAATCTGCAGGCTGGAGCAGATTTGTTGAAATGAAAAGAAAGCCCAACTTGGAAGTATGATTTCAGAAATCCATATGGCTCATTGTAATAACTACCTTGCATTGATGGAATATTTTATTTTTATTTTACCTTTAGATTGTTAGAGGTATTTCGCTTGAGCAATAGTGCCTATTGGGCAGGATCCATCCATCTGTTTGTCTGTCTGTTTGTCTATCTGTCTGTACGCATCTATTTGCTTGCGTAGAGCTTCCAAACAGAGGCACACAGCCATGGAAAAGAGCTGAAAGAAATCCCCAGGTCCTGCTGGCACAGAGTAGAAAGAGCAGTGCAGAAGAGCTGGTAGAAATCCCCAGATCTCGCTGGCAAAGAAGAGTGAGAGGCACTGAAGAGCTGGTGAGAGTCCACAGGTCCTGTCAGGACATTTATTTTATTTTAAAGTTGGGAGGGAGGAAGAGAGGGAGAGGATTCCCAATCCTGGGGACCAGTTTCCACAGTTAAGGAGGAAGCAAGGGGCATAGAGCCATGAGACACTATTTTTATTATATGACAGTCTGAAAAGGAAAGAAAAGACACTTTTAAAAACAACAGACATCAGATAAGCCCCCAATAAATGAAACAGTAAGGATTAGAAAACAATAACCAACATGTTCAGAAGTGAAATCTGCTTTCATCTTTCCCTTGAAGCAATAGCTCTGTCCCTCATGCCTGCATCCAATAGCTTTTCACACCTTCACCTTCACATTCACTGCAAGTGCCTATGAAAGCCTGGGTCTTCTCGTGGGGATAGGCAGTGCTACTGTGTGGCTCTCACTTGCTCCATGCTCAAAATAGGGGTGGCATATATTTGTACCGTACAAGAGAATTTTCACACAGGAAGTATGTTACTGTTGTGGTATGCACTAAACTAACCTATTTGGAGAAATTGCTCTGAGACAACAAAAGAAGTATGAGTTTGATATTTAAAATGATTAGAGCAGTTAGCAGACTTGCTAAGCACATTAACTGTGATGAACTGGCTCTTCAACGACACTAGCACAGCGTTGCTGAATATCTGCGGGTGCCGCTGCAAAGCGCCACAATGCTAACTAGCTAGTATCAGGGTGGAGTGGGGGCGGCACCTGGGGATAACCGCTCAGCAGTGATATTCAGCCCCTGCCCAATTATTCCTCAGCTGTGACAGTCAAAGCTAGTAAAGGCTGGCCTAACGTTCACCACCGAAGCTTTCTGGCTATCCGGTTGACCTGGATATTCAATGTGGTGGCTGGAGTAGAAGTGGACGTAGATTTAATAGAAGACGTACACAGTATTGCCATGAAAGGAGAAGTGCTACTAATATGCCAGATGTGGATTGATACATCTCTGCTGCAGTGTCATCTAGAAGTAAAGAGATCTTGGGTTCTCTACAGGGAGAACTATTCGGGCAACTGGTAACAGAACCCACATGTGAAGGGGCCATACTGGACTTAGTGCTTACCAATGGGGAAAATGTTTCTGAAGTTACAGTGGGAAATCATCTCACATCCAGTGATCACCAGATGGTGTGGTTTAGTATTAGGACTAGGGCTGATAAAATCCATTCAAGAGCAAGGGTCTTAGACTTTAGGAAAACTAGCTTTACCAAGATGGGAGAATACCTCAAAAAGTACGTGTTAGCCGGTCAGCCTGCAAGTACAGGCTTATGCCCAGTTAACTCAGTCACGCTCCTGAATGGAGCCACAGCGCCATGGCATCCAGTTGCCATGCACCACGGCTCCTTTCCAGAGCACGTCTAGCTCCTGTAGGATCAGAATCGCATCTATCTCTGTGCGTCTGGTTCTGACCGGATGCACAGAAGCCTGGGACTTACAGATTGGAATAGGCTTCTATATAAACCTAGCCTTGGCAAACTAGAAGTTCCATATCACAGGGATGGAAAAAGAGATTTTACTTGATGCTGTGTTTTCTATCAGTAAAAGCAAAGTTGTTATCTTCAGTATGGGGTCTATTCTGTAACAAGAATAGCGGGAATGGATGTCCTGTTGAGACCTCCATCCCCGCTATTCATCCGCCTTTTCCATCCCCACCAAGCCTCCCCATAGGAACAAGGAGTTTGTATGGGGAGGCTAGACAGGGGTGGGAAAGGGGCAGTGCAGAGGTGGAGATAGAATGGGCAATGGGCGGTCCTCTGCGCCGGACTTACAGGGCCGATTCTGATGTCGGTCCTGTACATCCAGGGCCGTCAGACTGAACAAGGAACTTATTCCACCTCTGAGGTGGAATAAGTTCCCCTACATGACAGAGGACCGTGGGCCTGGGGAGTGGCAAAGGTAGGAGCGGTGCAGGAGATTCCCCAGGAGGCCAGATCGGAGTCAGGCTGCAGGAAATGAAAATAGTTGTCGGCAGCCGGGGATCGCGGTTCCTGAATGGAGCCGCAGTGCCATGGTAACCAGATGCCATGGCGCCACGGCTCCATTCAGGAGCCGGACTGAGTTAGCCGGGCAGGAGCCTGTACGTGCAGTCTGGGTGAGTTAGCCGGGTCCAGGCCTGCACATACAGGCTTAGACACGATTCTGATCCTGCAGGTGCTAGACCTGTTCCATGGGATCAGAATCGCATCTACCACTGTGCGTCCAGTTCCGACCGGATGCACAGTGGCCCTGGAAATACTCATTGGAATAGGCCTCTATGTAACTACTATATATTTTATCAGCTTTTTCTCTGTTTGTAGTATAATAGATGACATTTCAGTTCTGAAGCTCAAAGTTGACAAGTGTTCTCGCCAAGATACTCTCTTCATGAAAAAGGTATGTCAACTGTCATACATTTCTGTAGCCAGATAGTTTTCCTTTATTCTTGTTTCAAGGTTGTTAGGAATGTAAATCACACAGAGGGAATGACAGGAAGCCTGAGAAGAATGATTATGGGTATTTATGGAGTCTGCTTCTTGCTCAGGGGGTGAAGATAGCCCCAGAGGTGCTACATAAAAGAGCAAATGGAAACTTATAAAAAAGAGAGATCTCACTGCAAAAAAATGACCAGGTCAATAAAGTCAAGGTTCTGGATGGCACAGGTGAAGGCAACACTCCAAGGTCTAAACTGGAGTGGCAAGAAACAAAGAACATTCTAACCCTGGAAAAATAGCAGTCCACAGCTCTGGGGTGCCATTAAATAAAATGCCTCTATTGGTGATTTCCAAAAATATGTACATACAGGATAAAATGAGTACAACAAGGGAAAATAAAAAGGTTAAAGTCAATCAAAGTGAAAGTCCTAGTTTCAGTCCTTAGCCGTGAACAGGCCTCCCTTTAGCTACACTCCTGTCCTCTTTCTTCTCCTCCAGTTCTGCTCTCCAGAATCCCGCACTGCGTGCCCCAAACTTCTTTCAGAGAACTCTGTAAGATACATTCAAAAATACTTTTTTTCACCTCACAGTTCATGGATCAGTACTTAGTTTAAGTACTGTCATTGTCAAATGTCCTGGACTCTTAAAAAGATTAGCCAAAACCTCATTCTCAGTAAACATCTCCTGGAGAGAGAGTTAAAAATAGTGATATCACTCTCCCCAAGTGAATAAGAAAATCCAGGAATTCCTTTTTTAGGGTAACGGTGGTAGGTGATTCCCTTATGAGGGGTATAGAGGCATATTTGCCAGTCAGACATAATGTCCCAGGAGGTGTACACTATCTCCTATCTCATGACTTTTTAGTTTCTCTCATGAGGGACCTTGTCAAAGACTTTCTGAAAATCCAGATACACTATGGGGTATGTTTACTAAACTGCGCTCAAGTGCGCGGCACACAATAGCGTGCGCTAAGGTACCTTAGCGCATGCTAATGATGCGTTTTTGTGCCCCGCACATGTGCGCGCTGCACTAAAGTGCCCGCTCATGTGCACGGCGCGCTGATGTGCGATAAAGGCGTGGAAAGGCTCTCGGAGGGCGGAGGAAGGCTCCCCAGGGGCGGAGAGACGGGGTCAATGGGTGGAGAGTGGGAGGGGAGAGGCTCCCCGCACACGAGCGGGGCTGAAATTCAAGCAAAAAAATACCGCGAGTGAAAACCTTGCGATAGAGTCGATTTAAAGGGAAGAGAAACCATTTCTGTCAGCAATGTACAGCAAAACCAGGGAAACCTACAGAAAGTGAGCAGTGTGATACATGTGCACGGAACAAAAGGGCAAATAAACATTAAAAATGACCCCAACAAAATATAAAAAAATCATAAGCAAGCTGGGCAATAGTGATAGTAATGGGAAACATCAAAAAACACTCCCAAGAAAGCCCCAAAAAATAAATATGAATTTTAGAGGGGTCTACGCTCCGTCCCCATACAAGGTGAATGATCCCACAGTGAAATAGCACTGATCAGGGTTTCCCTCTCCATTGGACAGGTTTCCTATGGCATGCCCATGTTCCACAGCAGCAGGGCGGGCATGTCGGAATGGGCAACTGTACAGATGCTGGGAAAGAGGATATAGAGGGCTGCAGGTGGCACATGCTGTGGTGCAGCTGGGGCACAGTGCAGACTAGGTTGATGCCTAGGTGGCACCTAGGAATGCTGAAACTGAACAGCAGCCAGACAGCAACTGATGAGGGCCCAACATGGGCACGAGAGTGTTTATCACAGTGTCACAGGGGATAGTACCCAGCAGGTACCCCCAAGGGCACAGAACATTGGCAGGTGGTGATTGGGGGACGTGCGGACAAATTTGCAGGCACCCCTACCCCAGAACCCGCACCATAGGTAGCCGCCTACCCGCACACAGGATGGCCTGAGACTGCGTACCACCAGCACCACCAGCAGAAGGGCATGTCAGCATGGTGGCACAGGGGTACTGGAGGTGGAGGGGGGCAGTGGCAGCTGCCCAGAGCAGACCATGGCCTAGCCCTGTTTAGGTGGGTGCAATGCACTGCAACAGACAGGCCCTGCCGGACAAACAGTCATGGTATCATCAGGGAATGCACTGTCTCTGTGGCAACATGGTGGTGTAGTGCACACAACCAGCATGTTTGGAGACAGAAGGTCACAGGTTCAAGCCCCAGCTGGGGCTCCTGCCAATCCAGTCTCCATATTTTACCCACAACTAACTAGTGATAGTAAAGACGAACCTTTATTGCAGAGAACATAAGCATGGCTCAAACACCTCTATTTTACCCTACAGAGCACAGACACCAGAAACATGCACATTACCTAGAGCAGATTCCCCCAAATGCAGTCCTGGAGGGCCACAAAACCTTCAGGGTTTATGCTGTCTCCAATCTAAGGATGGAGCGGTACTGGTGGTGGAGGTGGCAGCAGCTGGTGGCCACAGCATACCATGGCCTAGCCCTGTCCAGGTGGGTGCCGTGCACTGCAACAAACAGGCCCTGTCAGATGTACAGTCATGGACTCGGTTCAAAGCCCAGCTGGGGCTCCTGCCAATCCAGTCCCCATATTTTTCCCACAACTAAACCGTGATAGTAAGGACAAACCTTTATTGCAGAAAACATACGCATGGTTGATACGCCTATATTTTACCCTACAGAGCACAGACACCATAAACAGGCGCATTACCTAGAGCAGAGTCTCCCAAATGCAGTCCTGGAGGGCCAAACACCATTCAGGTTCCATGATGCCTCTAATAAAGATGCCTGTGCTGCATATCTATCTATTTATTTATTTATTTATTTATTTATTTATTTATTTATTTAACATGTTTTGTATCCCGCCTTTTCCTTCAATCAAAGCGGTTAATACAGCACAGAGTTAAACAAAGGTGAGGGAAACATACATTGCATTATCATTACATCACAACAAAACACTAGGAGTACAAACAGGGAACACAGTACATAACTTACATTACATTACCTTACATTAACTACAAACAGCATATCGCTGAACAGAATGAGCATATAGAATAAGCATATAGCAGCAGATAGTGGGTCCCGCACGGTCCACCGCCTAAGGGGGGGTGTCTGTCTGTCTATCCAGTGTGTGGTGGCTGCAAACACCCTCCACAGCCCACACTGCCAGCACTGTTGCCAATATTGGCCTGCCAATGTGCATAATGAGGAGCAAGGTACCATGGGTATAGCCCGGACAGGGTGGCCTGGCCAGGATGCATCTGCACAGGGCATAGGGCACTGGCTGGGACATTTTAGTGCCCGGCCACCACCTACACAGACAGGGTGGCCTCAGCATGTCCTGCTGGGAGATCAATCTCACCCTGACTGTGCAGTGACCACAGCATGGCTAGGCACCCCCATAGTGCTATGTAGTATTTTTTTCATGTGATATTTATGGGTTTCCTTTTGGAGCCCAGTTACTGACTTATCTGCTTGTTTTGTATGCTGACACCTCTGTTCTGGGTGCATGCATTTCCACCAGGAACATGCACTATGGACTAGCTAGCAGACTGTTTGCAGCTGGTATGTGTCTTGATGGAGTGGCCTTGCAGGGTGCAGTGGCTGAAGACTTGCTGCAGGAGAATATCAGATAGTGGTGGGGTGCAGCTTAGCATATCCAGGCCTAATGTCTGTCTGCTATTATGTTATGAATGTGTCCAGAGCTGCAATGACTGTCCTGTGGGGTGTCTGTTCCCCAGCAGGGTCTGTGATTGAGAATCCCCTCTACTGCCACCATTGCAGGGAGGTAGAATGTGCATCTGTTGATGGGAGACCAATGTTTGCCGCCCTGGGGGAGGAGGGTGGTGGTACATGATCCTCCTGGGTGTCCATGTGGGCTACAGCTGACTGAAACAGACAGATCCAGCCAAGGTGTTCCTACAGAAACTACCTATGCCACACATTAGCACTGCAGGGGACCTGCAGCATGGCCTGTTTCTGCCATGGAAGGTGCTGTGGACCTGGTGCTGGGCGCCCCACTGCAAACTCAGGGTGAGCACAATACCCACACAATGTGACGGTGTGTAGCTACTCTGTGCCAGTAACACACACGGTCAGTACCCCCTACCAGGCCGAGGTGCTGTGGGGGGGGGGGACATGGTCAGTTCCCCCTACCAGGCCGAGGTGCTGTGGGGTGCATACCCCATCTTGTGTTCATCTGTGGACAGCTGATTTGCATGTGCAGTGCATCATGGGTACGGGTGGCCTAACCCTATCCTGGTGACCACAGCAGACTGTCTGTGTGGTGACGTGCAGTCCCTCTACAGCCAGCCAGGGGCTTGCTAGCAGCTATAGAGCTGTAGCTCACTGGTTACTTCACTGCCTGTGGAGCCGGAGGTCTTGGCTTCAAACCCACAGTGGGGTTATTTGATAGGGCTGCCCAAAGCATTATCTCTTTTTCATGTACATTATTGCTGCCAGCAAAAACACTCTCAGCATACTGTACCCATAAGGTACCTCTGAGGGCGCTTTATAGGGCGCCCTATAGGGCACCTTTATGGTTACCATCCATATGAGGTGCACTATACGTTATCCTGTGGAGCGACTTATAGGGTGCCCTATAGGGGACATTTTAGGGTGCCGTGGTGGACAGTGCACTTTATAATGTGCCCTATGGAGTGCCTTCTAGGGTGCCTTATGCGGCACCTTCAATTATGGCACGTGAGGGCATGTTTGCTGGCAGCAATTAATAAAATACAAATAAAGTGCTGCAGGAAACAATACGTACATTGCAAAGCTGATGTCTCAGTCAGCATTACGTATTAGGCACACTGGGGAGAAAACTCATGACCCCTGTATCAGCAGTCAGTGCCTTAACCATTGTGCTGCACTGCTGTTCCTCCTTGCATGTCAGCGCACCTACTTCAGATTTCCATGCATTTAAATGCACAGTGCTGCCATCAAACACAGTGCTATGACCTTGCTGTGCCTCATAGGGCACCCTATATGGTGCCCTATAGGCCACCCTTTCAGAAACATTGTAGGGTGCCGTGGCGGACAGTGCACTTTAAAATGTGCCCTCTGGGGTACCCTATGAGGCGCCTTATGCAGCACCTTATGTTACAATACATTGAGGGTGTGTTTGCTGGCAGCACTATTTAAAATAAAAATAAAAGGCCCCCTACAGCAATATTACCTATAGCAGGTAATGCCTCAACCAGCCTTCTTCATTAGGCACAGTGGGGATTGAACCCATGACTACTGCATCATTGGTCAGTGTCTTAATCATTGTGCTACACTGCTGCTTCTCCTTGCATGTCAGCGCACCTACTTATGATTTTCATTCCTTAAACTGCACAGTGCTGCCATCAAGAACAGTGCTGTGACCTTGCGGTACCTCATATGGCACCCTATAAAGCACCCTATAAGCAACATTCTAGGGTGCCTTCGTGGACAGTGCACTTTAAAATGTGCCTTATGGGGCGCCTTATGTTAACACGCTTTGAGAGTTCGTTTGCTAGTAGAGATAATTAAAATTAAAATAAAATGCCTCCTAAAGCAATCTTCCCCATAATAAGTAATGCCTCAGCCAGCCTTCTTCAGTGGGAACAGTGGGGGATTGAACCCATGATCTCCGCACCATTGGTCAGTGTTTTAACCATTGTACTGTGGCTCTGTTCCTGTGCTTGCACATCAGCGCGCCACTTATGCTTCCCGCGCAACTTTCTCATGCGCTAATGTGTGTGGCGCACATGAGCGCAGTGCACATTAGCGCATGATTAATCCCGGTTTTGCTTTTTTTCTGACTGAAAAGCCCACTCCTTATATGGCATCCGCACACTAGCACGGCGCCCACCCTAACGGGGTTTTAGTAAACATACCCCTAGGTCTCTGAGTTGCCAATTATATCTAACCTTTAATTTAGTGCTGTATATTCTAACTCTCCCATCTTATTTTTTAGACTTCTAGCATTTGCATACAGGCATTTTAGAGGTTGTATTTTTTTTATATTAACAATCTGGTTATCAGTTGACAAGAGTAATTTGGAATCTTTCATCTCTGTCTGCTCTGAACTTAAAAGCATCTGGGTTACTTTTATCTTTATTGGAACCTCCCTATCAGGATGCCCTAGCTTCCCTCTTTTGCTAGTATCCTTCAAGGATGCATCCTTCCAAACCATGCACTCTTGGGCGACGATCGTCTTTCCTTTATTATCTAGTTTAAAAGCTGCTCTATCTCCTTTTTAAAGGTTAATGTCAGCAGCCTAGTTCCACCCCAGTTAAGGTGGAGTCCATCATTTCTGAAAATCCCCTCCTTTCCCCAGAATGTTGCCCAGTTCCTAAAAAATCCTAAAACTTCTTCCTTGCACCATCGTCTCATCCACGCATTGAGGCTCTGGAGCTCTGCCTGCCTCTTGGGTCCTGTACGTGGAATGGGAAGAATTTCTGAGAATAATACCCTGGAAGTTCTGGATTACAGCTTTCCACTTAAAAGCTGAAATTTAGCTTCTAGAACCTCCCTTCATACTTTCCTATGTCATTGATACCAACATGTAATAAGAGAACAGGGTCCTTCCCAGCACTATCTAAAACTTTATCTAGGTGGTGCATGAGGTCCACTACCTTTGCACCAGACAAGCATGTTACCAGGTGATCCTCATATCTACCAGCCATCCAGCTATCTTCTGTACATGCCTAACGATCAAATCGCCAAGCATAAAAGTCGTCCTAACTCTTCTCTCATGGCCCTGGAGACATGTCCTCAGCGTGAGAGGGTATTACATCACTTGGAGGATAGGTCCTATCTATAAGATTATTTCCTGCCACACCAAGGTGATGGTTTCCTTCCATGTGACTTCACCTCCATAGCAGCAGAAAGGCTGCCAGTCTGAAGAAGGGACTTCTCTACAACATTCCTGTAGTTCTCATCTATTGTAGATACCTCTCTGTCTACCTCAGCTGCTCCAAGTCTCTAGCCTCCAGGGATTGGACTCATTCCCTGAGAGCAAAGAACTCTTTGCACCTAGTGCATACATAAGACCTCTCACCCAGTGGTGGGATCCGAACCGACTAATAACCGGTTTGGTCCCAGCCCTCCCAAGTGCATGACGGCTGGGTTGCTGCACCTCATGTGGAGGTGTTGCAGCGGTTGTACACTTGGGCTGTTGTGCTCCACTGAGGTGCAGCAAACCAGCCGTTGCCCTGTAGCCTAATCCCCCATCTGACAATGTTTTGACGGCATCCCCTGATGCAGTCAAACATTGTCAGGTGGGGTGAGTTCCACCACTGCAATGCTGGCATTTCCATGCCATATTCAGCCCATTTCAGCGAATGCGGGCCATGGCAGGAACTGGTTTGCACGAACCAGACCAAACCGGCCCAATCCCACCACTGCTCTCACCAACTGAGAGAAAATTATACATGTAACACTCAGTGCGAAAGACTAGATAGCCTCCATCTCTCTGCTGGACTGCTGTCTGCATCATATGGTTTAAAGATTTCTTTTATCTATTTAAAGTTTTTCAGTTGTTTATGTTGTTAGGGGAATAGGGATACTTGTACCACTACAATTATACCTAATAAGTATAAGGGACTTTTAGTTTTCATCTCAAGGTGAACTGCAAGGACTTAATTAATCCACTCCCAAAGCCTAATAACTTGCTTATTAAGATAATCAGTTAAATCTGAAAGTGAGTGAGATCACTCCCTTCCTCTTAACTGTTTTAAGAGGCTAAAAATGAAGGATTATGCCTGGGGTGGATGGGAGCCGGGGTGGGTGGGAAGGAAAGAAACACTAACCAAAAGCTGTCTTGTAATAGTAAGTCCTAACTGTGAATTAATTTAACGTGCGCTAAACTAGGCAACCCTTATGTAATTACCTTCCACATGCATTTCACTAAGACAGTATTGCCTCTCATGCTTTTGCTAATGAATAGTTTACAATACGTTCTGAAATGCCATGCTACTCTGTTAACTTTTTCTTTAAACTTTTATATCATTTTATAATGACTAAAAACAGTTATCTTTTGTTTGCCATGCTGAATCTCAATCAACTGCATATGCCACATCATTGTTCTGTGCTGCAAAACAGTTTTTGTCCCTTTTCTACCAAGTCACAAAGAGAGCAAAGGTAGCCATCACTTTTTCTGTTTTGCTTACAGCATTCTCAGCAGTTATATCGCCACATTTACCTGAGCTGCAATGAGCCGACTAACATTCATCCTCACTATGAAGCTCTCTATGGCATGCTGGCCATGATCAGTATTGAACTGGCTAATGAAGAGGTGGTGGTGGACCTGATCCGCCTGGTGTTGGCAGTACAGGCAAGTCTGACGGATCGGGGATGTTGCTCATTTGATGCAGTGATTTATTCATCCCTGTTCCAAGTGTTTCACGTATCACTAAGCTCGGGTTTAGTATATACTATATCCAGCCTAATTTTTTTCCCATGGTACCAATTTCCCAACAGGAAAACAAACTACGGTCAAAGGTGTGTTCTGCACATTTCTTTAGATTCTAGGTGGATTTAAATAATAATCATATCTAATTTTCGTTCTTTAAAAGCTAAAATTGAAAAGATTTTCACAAACTTGTTATGGAGGCAGTTTTCAAACGTCTGCATTGGGACAAAGCCTATGAGCGCTTGTTATCCACAAACACTGCACCAGTTTTCAAAAGGAAAACAGGACCATCCCAAAGGTGTCTATCACCCTTCAGTCATGTGCACCCCTATGCCTATAGTTCAGCATCACCTTCTCCCCCTGCATGGGCCCCCCCTTAAACCTTCTGGCGTGGATCCTTGTCACTGTGACTATGTCAACACTAAAAATGAAAATGAACATGCCACAGAGCCTTTTGCTAAAGCACACTAGGCCTGCCCTATAACAGTGTAATGCTGAGAATTGATCCAGCCTGGCCTGCCCTGCTTTCTACCACTATCACTCCAACTTACTCCAAGAGATCCAGGGGGTGATGGAGGCAGGAGCAGTCTGCTCTCACTTCTGCCCTTTGGGCTGCCAGCTTCAAAATGATGTCAGCTGACCCCAGAGGTAGTCTCATACTACTATTGCTAGAGGTCAGGCTGTCAAATAAGGGCACATGTCTCCAAGAGTGGAAGTCTCCCCAAGGAGGGGACTTGGGGGGACCTCCATTTCAGGTCAGTGAGCCCTTTAATTTTATTGTGTCACCACAAAAAGGGGCCCGGTAAAAGAAAAAGAATTTTCTCACGCATTGTTGCACATTCCTGGCTATGGCAACATGTGAGAAATTTGTGTGAAGTTTGACTGAGGATGTAAATGAGCCAAGATTCATTTGAGTCTCTTAGCTAAATTTTGCAGAAATGGATACCAACTCGTGCACATATGAACATGAAACTCCAGACTTTCCATCTCTGTTCATTAACTACTAGGCAACAGCAAATAATATATAAAAATATATTCACCCCCTGCTGCCAGTAACAAATAATCAGTTAAAGCAAGAGGGACAGATGAAAAATAGAAGGAATATCTATTGTAAAAAAAAACCTTAACAATGCATATATACTGTATATGCGTTATTAAGTTTGTTTTTTACAATAGATATTCCTTCTGGTTGCGTATTTGATTATCTAGTCCTGTTTGTGACTTTTTTATTTCAATAGTTTTTGCCCTGATGAAGCCCCTGATGGGGTGAAATCTACTAGCAAGGTCGGGGATTATTTAAAAAACACGGTTCATTGGAACACTTTCCACTAAGTTAAGTAAACAATTCTTTATCTTATGCTAAAAAATCTGAATATTTGAATGATGAAAACCATAGAGCAGAGCAATGATGAATTATAAAGTCGGGGTCTGGGTGCCTCCATCCTGTGAACAAATTTGAGCTCCCGGCTTCTTTTGCATTCCTTGCATTTTGATGTATTTGGTTTTGGGTCTCTATTTTTCATCTATCCCTCTTGCTTTTACTGATTATTCATTAACGACTAGGCTACACTGTGAGATTCAGATGCTTTAATCACCTGTGAGATTCAGTATGCTTTAATCACCTGGGACTGTAGGTGCAAATTAATTTTCTTATTCTGTTTCTAGGATTTGGCCCTAAACAATGAAGACAACCTCTCTGTGTACAACCGCTGTGCCCTTTACGCCTTGTGTGCTGCCTATTTGAATTTAATCAGCCAACTCACTACAGTGCCTGCCTTCTGTCAACACATCCATGAGGTCAGATCCCCTTCTCTTCTCAAGCATTCAGCTACAAAAATTCAGACAGCAGCATTGTCTTCACAGGCAATAGACTGGAGTAGGAAATTTGGTGCATTGGATAGAACGGGCACAGTAGGCCATAGACCAGTTGTTGTAGTAAGGGCATATAGTTTCAGAAGTCAATATTTAAAGTCACTTGCACTTAAGATATTTATTCTACTTCCTTGTGTATGTAGGTGATAGAGATGAGACAGAAAAAGGCTTCATATCTTCTTCCAGAGGACGTGTTCATAGAAAAACCAAGGTAAGGCATCTAGCCCCATAGGAGTGGTCTGAAAGGTACTCGTCGAAATGTGTTTACATGATCAGTAGAAAGCAAGAACTCCTCCATTCCCTCTCCTGTATATTTAAAATGATGTGTGGCTGTCTTCCCCTTTAACTTTCCAAGGAAAAGCAAGAGAAGTCATGGTGTGCCCAGGAAAGAGTTCTTGACAGCTGTTTGATTAGGTTTCGTGATTTTTTTAAAAGTATGCATGGATTAAAGTTTTGTTTTTTAGACATTTTGATTCTTGTGAAGTTTCTGTTTTTCCCGCGTATGAGTTTATTATTTTCCATTTCTGTATTTGTATATGGCTAGGTAGTCAGTTAGAGGGCCCCTTTAACAGTAGCCTTTCTCCACGGCTGCATTGTAATTTTACTTTCAAAGAGAAAACCTTAATTCCTTTCTTGTGATTTTTCTGGCAATGTGAAAGAAGGTGGACTCTTGCCATTGAAATTTGTTTATTTTTAATATTTATTTTTTAAATTTAAAAATTTGATCCATTTTATTTCTGTTTTAAAAATATATAGGCTGATATTTAAGAACATAAGAACACAAGATATGACATACTGGGTCAGACCAAGGGTCCATCATGCCCTGCATCCTGTTTCCAATAGTGGCCATTCCAGGTCTCAAGTACCTGTCAGGTCCTAAAGATATACACATTTCATGCTGCTTTTCCCGGGGTAATCAGTGGATTACCCCAGTCCTCTTTAATAAAGGTTTATAGACATTACTTCCAGGAACTCATCCAAACCTGTTTAGAACCCAGCTACACCAATAGCTTTTACTACATTCTCTGGTACCGAATTCCAGAATTTGATTATCTGATGAGTGAAAAAAATATTTTCTCCGATGAGACTTAAATGTGCCACATTGTAGCTTTATTGTGTGTCTTCAGTCAGGTAGTCATTGTTGACAGAGTGGCAACCATAGCTGCTGTTATTATATCAATCCATCTCATTGCTGACCTTCCTCTTTTGTGTTGACCTTCTACCTTGCCAAGCATGACGTCTTTCTCTAAAGATCTCTCTCTTTGCATGATGTGTCCAAAGTATGAAAGTTGAAGTCTTGTTATCTGAGCTTCTAAAGAAAGCTTAGGTTTGATCTCCTCTAGAATGAACTGGTTTGTTCTTCAGGCAGTCCATGCTATACACAGTATTCTTCGCCAGCACCATAATTCAAAGGCATTGATTTTCTTCCTGTCTATCGTTTTCACTGTCCAAACTTTCGCATACATATGACGTTATGGAAAATGCCATGACTTGGACAAGTTGAATGTTTGTATGAAGAGAGACATCTCTGCTCTTGAGAATCTTACCTAGGTCCTTCATAGCCATTCTGCCAAGAGCAATGCATCATCGGATTTCTTGACTGCTTGTTGTTTCTTTATTGATAGTTGATCCAAGTAGGTTAAAGTTGTCCACTATTTCGATTTCTTCTCCATCAATGATGACCTTATTGATCTTGCCAGTTGTCAGGATCTTTGTCTTCTTTACATTAAGGTGCACACCCATTTTAAGACTATGTTACTTGATCTTGAGAAGCAGATGTTTCAGATCATCTTCACTTTGAGCCATTAATGTGGTATCATCAGTATAGCGAAGGTTGTTGATGAGTCTTCCACCAATCTTCACACCTCAGCTGTCTTCATAGAGTCCTGCTTCTTTGATGATTTGTTCTGCATATAAATTAAACAGGTAGGAGGAAAGTATGCAGACTTGTACACTTTTGCTGATTTTAAACCATTCTGTTTTTCCTTGTTGCTTTCAAACTGTTGCTTCTTGATCAATGTAAAGGTTGTGCAAGAGAATGATCAGGTATTCTGGAATACCCATGCTTCTTAATGAGGCCCAGAGTTTCTCATAGTTTACACAATCAAAAGCCTTGCTGTAGTCAATAAAACACATATAGATATACTTTTGGTATTCTTATGTCTTTTCAAGGATCCATCTCACATCCGTGATGATGTCTCTTGTTCCTCACCCGTTCCTGACCCCTTCTTGTACTTCAGGACATTCTCTTTCCATGTTTGGTTATAGTCTCTGCTGAATGATCTTGAGTAGAATCTTGCTGGCATGTGAGATCAGAGCAATTATGTGATAATTTCCACAGTCAGTCGGATCACCTTTCTTCAGTATTGGTAGAAACACAGATATTTTCCAGTCAATTGGCCATGAGTTTGTCTTCCAAATTTCCTGGCATAGACTTGTAAGCATGGTAACAGCTGCATCCAATTTCTGTAATACTTTAATCGGAATGCCATCACTGCCCGTTGCTTTGTTTTTTGATAAGGCTGTCAATGCTGTTTCGACTTATTCTTTCATCCCCAGTAGTTCCTAATCATAATGTACAGGTTGAAACAACTGTTGGTCCTCTTGATCTTTATGGCATAATGACTCTGTATGTTCTTTCCACCTTTTCTTGATCTTCTCATCATCATTCAGTATGGATCCTTGAGCATCTTGTAGCATTGCATTTTGAGGCTGGAATTTTTTCTTTAACTCTCGTAGCTTTAGGAAAGACAATCTTGTTCTTCTTCTAATAGTTTCTGATTCTATTTTCTTGTATGTGTCATTGTAGTACTTCTTGTCTCATCTTGCTGCACATTGGAAATTTCTGTTGAGTTCTGTGATTGCCTCTCTTTCTCCTCTGGCTTTGGCTTCTCTGCCACCTTTCTGAAGCTGGACAGGTCAGTGGAGCAACAGGCAGACCTCCATCAGATGTAACTGGAAACCAAGACTGGTATAGAGAGCCCCCTGGTGCAACCAAAGATGCTTTTCAATGGCCATGTGGAGCCAGCCTCACCTCTGAAAGAAGAAAACATGCTGGTACCACCTTGCCAAAACTATAGCCATACCACCCTGAATGTGCCTAGTCTCATCTGATCTCAGGCCTAGTTAGTACTAGGATGGGAAACCACCTTGGAATACCAGGACTATGGTGCAGAAGAAAGACTTAGCAATCTACTTCCAGTTGCACCTTGCCAAGAAAACCCAATGGATAGTCACAACATGAACAACTATCCGGCTTGATGACAATAACAAGTGCCTTACTTTCATCTTATATTATTCATGGAAACCAGTTCATATTTGAATGATATTTGATTCAAGTGCTCCATTCCATTGAACAGTAAGCTCCTCAATAGGCCTGATTTTACCAAAAGTCTAATTAGGGTCTTAACCCACTTCAGGAAAGAGCCTGTCACCATAATAGTTAATATTCAGCAAATATTCTACTGTTTCATCCACAAAAATCACAGTAACTACCTCAGATTCCTATGTTGTTGTTGTTGTGTTGTTAAGTGCCGTCGAGTCGGAGTCGACTTATGGCGACCCTCTGGATAGCTATCCTAAATTGTGTTCGGTCTTGAGTCAGGCGGCTCATTGTTGACAGACTGGTACCCGTAGCTGCTGTTATTGAATCGATCCATCTCATTGCTGGCCTTCATCTTTTGTGTTGACCTTCTATCTTGCCAGCATGATGTCTTTCTCTAATGATCTCTCTCTTCGCATGATGTGTCCAAAGTATGAAAGTCGAAGTCTTGTCATCTGAGCTTCTAAAGAAAGCTTAGGTTTGATCTCCTCTGGTACCGACTGGTTTGTTCTTCGGGCAGTCCATGGTATACACAGTATTCGCCGCCAGCACCATAATTTAAAGGCATCAATTTTCTTCCTGTCTATCTTTTTCACTGTCCAGCTTTCACATCCATATGATGTTATTGAAACTACCATGGCTTGAACAAGTCGAATCTTTGTATGGAGAGAGACATCTCTGCTCTTGAGAATCTTATCTAGGTCTTTCATAGCCATTCTGCCAAGAGCAATGCGTCGTCTGATTTCTTGACTGCTTGTTGCTTCTTTATTGATAGTTGATCCAAGTAGGTTAAAGTTGTTCACAATTTCAATTTCTTCTCCTTCAACGATGAACCTGTTGATTATGCCAGTTGTCATGATCTTTGTCTTCTTTACATTAAGGTACAGGCCCATTTTGAGACTATGTTCTTTGATTGTGAGAAGCAAATGTTTCAGATCATCTTCACTTTCAGCCAGTAATGTGGTATCATCAGCATAGCGAAAGTTGTTGATGAGTCTTCCACCAATCTTCATACCTCTGTTGTCTTCATACAATCCTGCTTCTCTGTTGATTTGTTCTGCATATAAATTAAACAGATAGAGGGAAAGTATGCCGCCTTGTCTTACACCTTTGCTTATTTTAAACCATTCTGTTTCCCCTTGTTCCGTTCGAACAGTTGCTTCTTGATCAATGTACAGATTGTGCAAGAGTACGATCAGGTGTTCTGGTATACCCATGCTTCTTAATTTGGCCCAGAGTTTCTCATGGTTTATACAGTCAAAAGCCTTGCTATAGTCGATAAAGCACAAATAGATATCCTTTTGGTATTCTTTAGTCTTTTCAAGGATCCATCTCACATCCGCAATGATGTCTCTCGTTCCTCGCCTTTTCCTGAACCCTGCTTGCACTTCAGGTAGTTCTTATTCCAGGTATGGTTGTAGTCTCTTTTGAATAATCTTCAGTAGAATCTTGCTGGTATGTGGGATCAGAGCGAGTGTGGGATAATTTCCACATTCATTTGGATCACCTTTCTTTAGTATTGGTATAAACACAGATCTTTTCCAGTCAGTTGGCCATGATGTTGTCTTCCATATTTCTTGGCAGAGCCTTGTAAGTACAGTAACAGCTGCATCAGATTGCTGTACTACTTCTTTGGGAATGCTAGCAATGCCTGGTGCTTTGTTCTTTGATAAGGCTTTCAATACTGCTTCAACTTCTTTTTTCATCACCAATGGTTCCCGATCATAAGGTACAGGTTGAAACAGCTGTTGGTCCACTTGATCTTTATCATATAAAAACTCTGTATATTCCTTCCACCTTTTCTTGATCTTCTCAGCATCATTCAACATAGAACTTTTAGCATCTTGTAACATTCCAATTCGAGGCTGGAACTTTTTCATTAACTCTCGTAGCTTTAGGAAAGCCGATCTTGTTCTTCCTTTAATAGTTTCTGCTTTTATTTCCTTGCATGTGTCGTTGTAGTACTTTTGCTTGTCCTGTCTTGCCGCATGTTGGAAATCTCTGTTGAGTTCTGTTATTGTTTTTCTTTCTCCTCTGGCTTTAGCTTCTCTGCATTTCTGGGAAATTTTCAGAGTTTCTTCCGTCATCATTTTGGCCGTTTTTGCTTTTTCACCTTTTGTAGAGACTTCTCGCTTTCTTCCAACACAACCTTCTTGATGTCATTCCATAACTCTTCTGGAGCTCTGTCGTTTGTATCTAAAGCAGCAAATCGATTTTGCAGGCAGTCTTTAAATTCCAGTGGTATATTCTCAAGGTCATATTTTGCTGCATTCATGAGTGGTTTGCTCTTTTTCAACTTTAGCTTGAGTTTGCATACTAGTAGTTCATGATCTGTACCACAGTCAGCTCCAGGTTTTGTCTTTGTTGATGTTTTAGAACTTTTCCATCGTTGACTTCCACAGATGTAGTCAATTTGATTTTTATACAATCCATTGGATGAAGTCCATGTGTACAGTCGCTGCTTGTGTTGATGGAAGAAGGTGTTTGAGATGAATAGATCGTTGGTCTTGCAGAATTCTATCAGTCTTTCTCCAGCTTCATTTCTGTTGCCAAGTCCATATTTTCCAACTACTTTGCCTTCTTCTTTGTTGCCAACTTTTGCATTCCAGTCACCCATGACTATCAGGATGTCCTGTTTGTATGTTCTGTCAATTTCAGCTTGTACTTGTTCATAGAACTCTTCAATTTCATTCTCTTCTGCAGCTGTTGTTGGGGCATATACTTGAATTATAGTTGTGTTGATAGGCATTCCTTGTAGACGAACAGAGATTAAGCGTTCGCTGACTGCATTGTATTTCATTACAGTTCTTACAAGTTTCTTCTTTATTATAAATGCAACACCATTTCTTCTTTGTCTTTCATTTCCAGCATAGTAGACCATGTGATCATCTGATGCGAAGTGCCCGATGCCAGTCCATTTCAATTCGCTGACACCCAACAGATCAAGTTGTACACGTTCCATTTCATTCTTGACCACTTCCAACTTCCCTTGGTTCATGCTTCATACGTTCCATGTTCCAATGTGTAAGACATCTTTACAGCTTCTGACTCTCATTTCATGCGCAGCTACATCAGCATTCAGACGTCCCGAGGGTTTTGATCCAACCACATCATAAATGCTGGCTTTACTCTGAAAAGTCTTCAGCTCTTCCCCAGTAGCTAGTTGAGCGACTTCCGACCTGGGGGTCTGATCTTCCAGCCCTATAGCACAATTTGTTTTGTTGTAACTATCCATTGGTTTTTCATGGCAAGATACAGAAGTAGATTGCCGGGCCTTTCTTCCGTGCAGTTTAAGTTTGGTGTTGTTGCCGTTGTCACAGAAATGTGATCCTCCGCCGTCAACACTATCCCATTCTGCTGCTGCCCAGATGGGTGGTTTGTCTTGGTCTGGCACTTGGTTTGCAGCTTGTCGTGCTGTGAGGGCTTGTGTCCATCAGTGATGCTGAGAGCTACACTATCGGTAGTTTAACTACTGGCAGGGTCTCTTAAGATGGACAGGTCTCAGCTGAGGTGCCAGACCAGAATCCTATAGTACAGGGGTGTCAAACTCAAATACACAGTGGGCCAAAATGTAAAACTTGAACAAAGTCGCGGGCCAGCATTGAACAAATGAACCTTTTAATATGGACCCAAACAAGATTTGCTTTAACATTGAATATGAAGCAACACTTATTACTATACAATTTATAACTTAATAGTTCAGATATGCAAAAACCAATTTCAAATAAAAAAAAACATCAATGACATTCATTTATTAAATAAGATTTAAATAATAATAAATAATAATTTTTAAAATAAAATAACAATAATAAAATTAATCAACCATTCAAGCCCATGTCTTGGAGTAGCAAGAAAAAGTGCATAAAGAAAACGTTAATTATTGCTCAGTTTGCTGCACACTGATCTAATCTGATGTGCCCAAGCCAGATACCTGGCATCTCTTCTTGGATGATAGTTCATCAATGTCTGGGCTCAGGATTTGAGCTGAGGAAATCCTCAGTATCGAGCGAAGGTGTTCATCATTCAGACGTCTCCTGTGAGATGTTTTGGTCATCTTCATCGAGGAGAAAAGTTGCTCACATAGATAAGTGCTGCCGAACATGGAGAGCATCTGAGCAGCTTCGGTGCGGAGATGAGGCATTGTGTCAGGGATGAACTGTGGAAACTGGGCGGCGCCCACAGCATCATACTTTGACTTCAGCGTGTCATTACACTGGAGTTCAATTAGCTCCATTTGGAGGTTGGTTGGTGCGTTTTCCACATTAACTGCAAAGGGATTACTGAGCAGTTCAAACCTACATTTCTGGACATCAAAGTCGGCAAATCGCCGGCTAAACTCAGCGCCGAGTACACTGAGTTTTTCAGCAAACTGTGCGCATGGGAACAAGTTGGTAAAGAACTGCGTTTTCATGGTTTGGCAGCAGGGAAAAATGGCCAAGGTTTCCTTGCAGCATCTGATTCTCCCACAGGCACAGTTTAGTTTTAAAAGCCCTCACTGCAGCGTACATGTCTGTGATGATGTGCCCCCGCCCCTGAAGCTGCAGGTTCAGCGCATCGAGATGGCTCGAAATGTCACACAGAAAGGCCAGCTCACACAGAAACCTTTTCTCCCGAAGCTCTGCTGTGTCCTTCCCTTTGCTTTCCAGAAACTGACATATTTCCTCATGCAGCTCAAAACATCTATTCAGTACTTTTCCTCGGCTTAACCATCTCACCTCTGTGTGATACGGCACGTCTGCGTATTCCGAACCACACTCCTCCAGAAAAGACTTAAACTGGCGGTGATTCAGACCTTTGGCTCTTATAAAGTTAACTACTTGTGTTACTGTGGTCATAACATGTTCCATCTTTAGGGCTTTGCCACACAATGATTCCTGATGTATGATGCAGTGATAAACAGTTAGTTCACCTGCACAGTTCTCTTCCTGCATCTTCTCCCGGACCCTGCCCACCAGTCCACTTGTTTTACCGCACATCGCTGGCGCACCATCTGTCGTTAATCCCACGAGTTTATCCCACGGCAGCTTTATTTCAGTTACGCATTTGGAAACCTCCTCAAAAATTTCCTTTCCTGTGGTTGTGCCATGCATTGATTTGAATCCCAATAGCTCCTCCGTAACACACATATTTGAGTCCACTCCACGGATGAAGACTGACAGCTGAGCAGTATCAGATGCGTCGCTGCTCTCATCCACAGCAAGGGAGAATGCAACGAAATCTTTTCCCTTTTCCAAAAGCTGGTCATACAGATTGGTGGCAAGATCACATGTGCGATCAGCTACTGTGTTTCTGCTCAGGCTCACGTTTGAAAAGGCTTGCTTTTTCTCTGGGCACACAATGTCACAAACTTTCAACATGCACTTTTTCACAAACTCTCCCTCATTAAAGGGCCGGGCTGATTTTGCGATCTCTGCTGCCACAATATAACTAGCCTTTACAGCAGCCTCACTTTGTGATGTGGCTTTTTTGAACATATTCTGTTGTGAAACCAAACTTCTTTTCATCTCCTCCACTTTCTGGCTCCTTTGAGTCATGTCCAGGTCCTTGTACTTGTCATGGTGTTTTGTTTCATAGTGTCGTTGAATGTTATACTCCTTAGTTATAGCCACGTTGACTCCATAAATCAGACAAACAGGTCTGTCTTTTACATATGTAAACAAATATTCTGTCTCCCACCTGTCCAGAAAGTTCCTGTTGTCTGCCTTTCTTTTTGCCATTTTTGGGAAGGGGTTCCACAGTGACAGTTGTAGCTTGAGATCGCTATGACTTCTGTCACACAGGAGAGAGCGTTTCTGGGACCTGTCCTGATTGACGCGCCAAAACAACAGCAAGGCATTATGGGATTTGTAGTATTAGCGATGAATGAATGCGCTGTATAATACCGGCGGGCTAGCTCTAGTAGTCATTTGGTATAGCCTCGCGGGCCAAATATAATTACACTACGGGCCAAATTTGGCCCGCGGGCCAGAGTTTGACACCTATGCTATAGTACATGACAATGACATTAATAATATTTTTGTCAAATACAGGATATAAGCCATGGTTACAGTTGCAACCTATAGACTGAGGAGAATAGCACGAAAAGGCATATGGCACAGATGTAGACAGCTCATAAAAAATACTTTTACGTGGATGATGGATTAGGTTCCTTACCTCCAGAAGAAGTAACCATCAACATGTTGAGAAAAATGTTAGCAGTATTAGCCAAGGCTAATTTTAGATTCCACAAAATAGCTTCCAGCAGTGCAAGGTAGCAAAAGCATTTTATGAAAGACTTAAAAAATCTTTAGACCTGGGGTCAATGTGCTTCCAATTCAGCTCAGGTTTGGACTAAGTTAGAACCTTAGAAGAGATACCGTCACCTTCTAATTCTCAACCCAAAAAGCGTTTGCTAACAATGAACTGCTGATACGATCCACTGTGATTCCTGACTTTAGTCACCATACAAGGAATGTCCTTGTTAAAGAGAACACATCGGGAACAAGTGAATAGGATACCCCAGTATAAGGAACAAGAATAAGAAGCACTACAAATTCTTGAACAGCTTCACATTCCACACAAAAATACCTCTAATTGCTGCTCACCAGAGAGACCTGTGTTTTTCAAATACATTGCTCCAGTAGTCTGCTTAAAGAAAATAGGTGCAGAAGATGCATCTCATGTAAGATTTCTTTGGCAAGGTAAGTTAGCACTGCACCTAGCCATACTTCCAAGGCTGAAACTATGTAGAGCAGTACTGGAAGCAGAGATAGCACAGATGGAATTAGGATAACCATGTCGAGTCTGAGTCAGTTCAAACAGGATAAGTCTTCCTGAAGATATTTCAATTGAATATAGGTGAAAAAATAAAGCTGCTTATGGAGGTACAGGGAGAGATACAGCAGTGACCAAGCTTGGAGACTATTTAAAAATGGAGCTCTTGTCCTACAGGGGACAATAACAAGCACATAATCTCTAGGGATGACCAGTGGGGTAAATGTTATCTTCTGAGCTAAGGAATATGAGCAGGAAGACTCCAATTGGACTGGAGGGAGGGAGTATTTGTGATCTATGAAACCGAAGGTTATAGCTTTTATGTGGATGATGGATTTGGTTCCTTACCTCCAGAAGAAGCAGCCATCAACATGCTGAAAAAATATAGGCAGTATTAGCCAAGACTAATTTGAGACTCCACAACATAATGCCCACTCCTTATATGGCATCCTTCACATTATCGCCGCAACCAGCGCCAGGAACATTAAGACGGTTTAGTAAACATACCCCTAGATCTTAAACTTAAAATGAAAATGTAAAAACTTGACTCATGACTGACAGCCAATGAAATGCCATCAAATAAGATGATGCATGCTGGGACCAAATTTGGCATGGGGGAAAGCCAGTGAACACACACATCAAATTGAAAAATAGGACAGATCAGCCAAGGGGTTCCAGAGAGATAGAGCCCCCCAAAAAAATGTCCCAGTGTATTTCCGTAGGAGAAGCAGTTCCAGGTTCTGTAGCATAGAAATTCTGATACAGTGAAACATACTGTAGTGGTTAGAGAATTGCTCTTTTTAAACCACCTATCTCCTGTACTCTTTCTGTCACAGATGTCCATGGAAGCAACACAGACCACACACAGATATATATACACACACACACACACACACAAATATACCCAGAGACACGCACACCCATTACCCCTGATAGAGATACGAGTATATCCATAGACCTCCACATCCACATACACCGCACTCACACAAACATAGATATAGACATAAACAATAGCATACACAAATGAAACACTGACACATACACACAAATTACACAGGTACACTAAAAAATTTTTTTTTAAACTGCCTCTAATGTTTCGATTGATTTTTACGTTTTTTGGTGCGCTGAATCCAAATCTGGTAACCAATTTGCTCCATCACGTACAGATTTTTTGCTACATTGGGTTAGCAGTTGGAGGTGAACGTTTCAGATTGAGTGCGATCGAGATAAAAGTTTCTTGGATGAATTCTTTATACTAATTGTTTAGTAGTTATTCAAATAAGAATAAAGAAAATTGTAACAAGGCAGCACATAAGAATAGAGTAATGTCAACAAAACACACTGTGATGGTAGCAAAATTGTCTGCACTTAAAACAGCCACATACATGTGCACAAACATTGAGCATATAAGAGCGAGGTTAGACACAAAGCAAAGCAAAGAAATGTGCAAAAAATGTTGTACAGGTATGTATGTAAGAATAGAAAACGCAAACCGCACCATTGCAATACATGAAGACAAACACCCGATGGTGTGAAAATAAAATTCTAATAAATGAGATCCGACACTGTGGTAATAACTAGCAAATTTTTATTTCAAAGTTTAGTAAAAACACGATATTTGTCAACACAGTTTAGATTTTAAAGTCATTCTTGGGTCAATCAATCTCCTGGTGGACCCGTTTCTTCTTCCCCCGAATGCTTCTCTTGGTGCGCTGCTTGGCGTATTTTTCATCTGGGGTTTCCCGCAGCAGCAACCAGCAGAAATCAGCCATCATAGTGGTGTTCCATCTTCCTTGGTACCTTCTCTCTGCGTCCTTGATGTCCTGGTGAAACCTTTCACCTTGTTCTTCACTGTACGCCCCCACGTTTTCGGGAAAGTAGTTCACATGGGAGTGCAAGAAATGGACTTTCAGGCTCATGTTACAGCCTTGTTCTTTGAAGGCATTGAGCATCCTGGCAACAATATCCTTATAGTTCTCATCCCGCCTGTTCCCCAAGAATTTGAGAACAACATCCTTGAAGGAATCCCAGGCTTCTTTTTCCTTCTCAGACATCGTTTCAGCGAATGCTCCATCTGAAATGAGTTTCCTTATATCAGGGCCAACAAACACTCCTTCCTTTAGCTTTGCTTCAGAAAGTCGGGGGAACTTTGAGCAAAGGTACCGAATGCACTCACCATCTTTTGGAAGGGACTTGATGAATTGCTTAATGAGATCCAACTTAATGTGGAGAGGTGGTAATAGAATTTTATCACGAGGTACCAAGCTCTCATGAAGAACATTTTTCTCACCGGGTCTCAAATACTCCCGAATTGGCCAGTCTTTTTTTTTCCCCCCAGTGTAGGTCGCGGGCCCGGCTATCCCACAAGCAAAGGAAGCAGGGATATTTGGTGAAACCGGATTGCTGCCCTAATAGCATGGATAGAATTTTAAAGTCTCCACAAATCATCCACTTATGCTCATCATAACGAATCTTCTGAAGAATCAGGGCCAAATTCTCATATTTTTCTTGGAGAATAACAGAGTGAGCAATAGGAACTGAAGCGAATGTGTTGCCATTATGAAGAAGAACACCTTTTATGCTGTCTTTTGACGAATCAATGAACAGCCGCCATTCAGCAGGATCATACTTGAGTTTAAACTTTTCCATCACTCCGTATATATCGTTGCAAAATACCAAATCTTCCTCTTTGCTGAAATACTTCAAAAATTGTGTCTCGCGGTTGCGGTACCAATAAAAAGTTGTTCCTGGTGACAATAGATTTTTCTGTTTAAGCCGAGAACCTAGCAGTTGGGCAGCATCTTTTGGGAGTCCTAAATCTCGGACTAAATCATTCAATTCAGCTTGAGAGAAAAGTTCAGGTTTCGGATCTGGTTCAGTTTCAAACTCGGAAGTACTGGACTCATCGGGAAAAGCCATCTGATGAGTCTCATCATGATCAGAACCGTCCACACAAATATGATCCAAAGATTTTGGTGGTTCAGGCACAGGTACTTCGTTGCTATGAGGCATAGGCCTAATTGCTGAGGGAAGGTTGGGGTAACTTATTACGTTCTTATTTTTTAAGTTGTATCCCTTCACAATGCAAGAGCAAAAATAGCAGTCACTGCTGTGGTCTCTTTGTTCACGCCACATCATAGGTATTCCGAAACGAAATGCTTGTTTTTTACCTTTCATCCATAAGCGTAGATCTTCCTCACATGTCTTGCACACTTTGTGAGGAGCCCACGGTTTGTCTTGATCGCCTAACTTCAAACCGAAATAGGCGAAATATACTTTTTTAATAAATGCAGAAATGTTCCTCTGCCGCTTTTTCACGGTATATTCCCCACAAATAAAACAAAAACTGTCCGGAGAGTTGACGCAACCTCTGGCTCTGTGAGCCATCACAAATACACAGCACTGCAAACTACAACTGTAGTGAACCACTTCGGAATAAAGCTGGATTACGACTGAGCAAACAAAAGGTAATAATGAACTTGCAAGAAACTGAAATTTGACAGGAACGTTCATGTCGCAACCACCGTGTTTGAGCGAGCGAACGAGGCGAGGCGAACAGGAAAGAACATGCGCCAGCGTGAGTACTGGATTTAGCCCCCCGCCTCCCAATTGTCCTGTTAATGTATAAAATGAATACAAAACACTCTAAAATATCATGAGGGAGTGTTTCTAGTTAGTTAACCATTACAACCTCTATTTTGGGCCAAGAAAATAAACTGCAGTCGGCTAAAAAGAAATTATGTGAACATTCCTTATATGGGTAAGAAATCTAATTTTGCAAGAAAACGTGACGTGATGGAACATTTTGTCTATTTTTCCTGGATTCAGCACCCCAAAATCTATAGGAATCAGTTGCAAAACTGGAGGCAGTTTTTTGGTAGTGTACCTGTGTTACAGACCCAAACATACACATACAGACAAAACAGACACATACACGCACACATGGTTTGCAAATAGTTCTATTAGGTATGCTGTACATGCTTTAACCTCCAAGTGCCCACCCCCCACACTGCTGTCACACCCTATCCTTGCTGGGCTGGCTCTTCGTGATTCAGACGTGTATTTCTTTTTTGTTTGTTTGTTTTCTTTATACTCTGTCTAGTGTAAAACCTAGTGACTGAATTGTGAAGTTTGCTGCTGGTTGCTATGTGTATGGCCCTCTAGTGGTGGAGATGCACAGCTGTACCTGTTGCCTACAGACAGGCTTTAGTTAAATTGTAAAATCCATCCTTTCAAATCTGTGGACAGTGACATCACATGGTTAGATGTTTGTTTATTTATTTATTAGGATTTATTAATCACCTTTATGAAAAGCTTCACCCAAGGCAGTGTGCAACAGGTCTCCCCTAACATAGACAGCTTACATTGCAGTAGCAACAAAACAGTAGCAAAATGATCCCATGTCAGCATAATAGACAGTAAGATGAATTGTCTTCAAACCATGTAGATGCTTTTGAATATCCCCCCATATTTTTAAGCTGCATTCTTTTTGGTGAAAGGTCTGCACCAGTATTTTCTTAATTTACATGAATGTCCACTGAATTGATTAACAATAAAATAAGTAAGTATAAGTTTCTTGAATTTGTACCTTCTGTATACTATGGGGATCATTCAGAACTGCAAATAGCGGGGATGTGCGTATGGTTTGACATGCATACGCCGCTATTCGCTGGGGGCCTATCTGCCCCCAAAGCTCCCCGCTCGTACAGTGCCGATGTGCAGGGAGCTCTGGATGGGGGTGGGCAGGGGTGGAGACAGGGCGGAGAGTGGGCGGGGTGGAGGCGGGCCCACGACCCCAGATATACAGGGCCTATCCAGGTCATGGCACTGTATGTCCAGGGATGACAGGAAGGTCAGGGAACTTATTCCACCTCTGAGGTAGAATAAGCCCCCCCAACATTGATGGCCATTGCAGGAGGACCCTCCCTTCCATGTGAGCAATGGCAGGAGGATATAGGTATAATGTGTTGCGGGGGATCGGGGCTTCTGCATGGCATCCTAGTTACATGGCACATCTGGGCCTGCTTAATCAGGGCCCGTTTGGCCCGTCCAAGTGCCCCAATTCTGCTCCCCAAGGAATGTCTAGCTCCCACGGGTGCAGAATCAAGTGCAAATCCAGCTCGTCCGGATTTTGGACGTCTGGACGGGCTGGACATGCCCCAATTGGAATTGGCCTCCACAGGGGTAATTCTATAAGGAGACACATAAATTTACAGCTATTGACATATGCAAATTGTGGTATTTTAGTCTTTTATGTGCATAAGCAAGTACTTGCGTATAATATGTGGTCATGAATCTATATGTACTCGCGCAGAGCCTATCGTGCACACATGCACTGTGGGTGTGCACATGCAGGGGGCTTGAATTTTATTAAAAGAGGGCTGCTACGGTAAGCTGTGACCAACTTTCTGGGTGATTAACAGTCCTTGCTTGGATAGAAGGAGTCTTTCAAAATGGCCTTTTGACCTGCCACCTGGTGTTAACACCTATTGAAAAAGTTTCACAGGTCTCTTGACCCCTAGGTAGAAGGCCTCTTTGTAAAGGTCTCTAGAAGACTTTATTTGTTGCTCAGTGTACTGACCCTGTTTTGCCTTTTATGCTCAGCTATATTCTGATTTGATTTAAATTATAGCTCTTTGCTGCTGCTAGGCTCTGACTTATTATGAAATTTAAACTACAAGCTCTCTGCTGGGTTCTAAATTTAACCAGAAAGCTTTCTTCTGTGTTTTAAATTTAAACTAAAAGTACTTTGCTGATACTAGGCCCTGAGTGACTATTAAATTTAAACTACAAGCTCTCTGCTGGGTATGAAATGTAACCAGAAAGTTCTGTTCTGTGTTTTAAATTTAAACTTAAACTGCTGCTACTAGGCCCTGACTACTAGGCCCTGACATGTGGATATTACTTTATCAAATAGGTACAAAATCAATGTAAAAATATACATTAATTATGCAGGAGCTTATAGAAGTACCCTCTTAATATACAGGGTGGCCCCAAAAAAGTGAGAACATCTCGTAAATTAAAAGCATAAATAGTATACTTATTTACCTTTTTTAGCTATATCACGTCTTTATTTTGACAATTTCCAGTCGCCATCTTTGTTTTTTTAATTTGTCAATCATTTACATCTGTCTTTTTGAATTTTTAAATAACTTATATGCTACGAGATGTTCTCACTTTTTTTGGGCCACCCTGTAGAAAAATACTGACTTAATGGATCTTGGTAAAATCTGGCAAACAATTGTAAATTATGAGAACAATTTAAGAAGTTAAAATGCTAAATATATAATGTTGTCCCTTTGGTTAGTATATAATTAGTGTGTCTGGATGCAAATGTTTCAGCTCAGCCTTTTTGTTTCATCTCCTTTTCCGCTTAGGTTATCTAAGGATGTGGATAGTTTGGAAACCGAGGTTTTGTTCCTGCAGATTAAAATTAGTGAGGTACTGGGTGGAAGCGGTTATAACTCTGACAGACTGAGCACTCCATATGTACCACAACTGACAGGTAGGATATGAGAAAGGGAGGCCTCATGTCTTAAAATACTTTAATGAGACATCTTGTTTCTTAAAAGTAATTAGGACATATTTCTACTTTAAAATTTCTAGAGGGATAGCTATGTTTGCCTGTATAGATGCGAGGTTGGTGGATTTGGACAAAGTGGACTCTTTCTGCAAAGCTTATACTTTAATGTATCTGTCAATCTAGAAAGAACCACTAATCTCCATGCCTTGCTCTGCTATTTTAAGTGACTTTCTCAGAGATTCTAAGTTATCCAGTTTCAAGAGGGAGATTTTAGGCCAGACCCGGATTTCTGAAAACCCCATCCGGGTGCATTATCAGTCTTGCAGCATTGATTTCAGTGGCTAAAATCTGGGACTACAAATGCCACACTGCTTTGAGATGTATGTTCAAAACCAGGGCTGACCAAAACGTCTGCTGGAAGTGGGTAATTTGGCAGCTCTGCTTTTTGTTTTTTCTTAGTAGAAGTATCCTCACTTGTAATGTGTTCCAGATATTTCTGTTAATTATGAGCCCGATATTCAAAGGAAGTTGTATGGTCAATGGCAGCTGGCCTAAACTAACCAGTGGAGATGACATTGATCACACAATACATAGATTCAGTGCATTTCTTATTCATATAGAAGGTTATTTTATAATAGTTCTACATCTTTCCCACATGTAAATAGTGGCTTTTCTAAGTGGAGATTGGAATGTATGTGTAAATGTGATTTTAGAAAGTTCTTTGCTTGTGGAGATCCACAAGTCATCAAAATTCTGAGGGTGCATGGTTTGGGAGTGGCCTGGGTAAACCTAAAATCTACACATATAGTCTCTGTTTTACAAAGGGAATCTATGTATATGGCCGAAAATTTCCATGTCGGTCCATACTGAATGCTGGCCCAACCATTAGGAAAAATAGGCAGTTGCCTAGCAGCGTCAAGAAGGGTAGCAAAGAGCAGTTTGAGTGAAAGCAAAGCAGTGGCTCCTGGCAGCCACATAAACTCATCAGAATTAGCAGTGTGTACTTTTACCTGCAGGAAGTATGGGCAACATAGTCCATTTACCATTGTAAGTGGCTTTTTGAAATCTCCCTCATTATGCATATATTTACAAAACAAGTTTAATATTTAAAAGTGTGATGTCCAAATACGCATTCTTATAGGATTGTTCTGGGAAAGATGTTATTTAGATGATTACAATTGAATTTAAGAATCAAAATCTTTGGTAGGGGACTCTAGGGGTCCGATATTGAGTTGGGCGAACTATGCGTCGTGTTGGTGTATAGCCCTGCCCGCTCACCCTTAACCCTGGATATTCAATGCCCCGCTGACAGCACTGAATATCTGGTTTTGGCACCCTGGGGAAACTGCCGCACAGCCTAACCGGGTAGCAGCGATATTGGACTGCTACCCAGTTAGCATCCACAGCTAAGACTAGGCAAGCCAAAAGCTCGCCTAGTTTTATATGTGGAGCACTAACTGGGTAGCGGTCCAATATTTCCGCTACCTGGTTACCACCATTCTCCGCCCCAGAACGCCCCTAACACACCCCGAGGCTAACTAAATAGCATTGAGGTGCGTAGGGAGCATAGACAGCGATATTTGACGGCACTAACTGTGTAGGTGCTGTCGAATATTCCTGTTTAAGGCATTTACATGGTTTACTGGTCTGTGAATCATGTAAATGCCTTTTGAATATCGGGCCCTAGGGGTCTAAAAGCTAATTGCAAGAGGCACAAGGCTTAACTTTCATCTAGGGTGCCTAATATCCCTTGCACTTGCCTTGTCTACTCCTGCTCAGATGCATGCATAGTTTTCAAAAATG
This sequence comes from Ichthyophis bannanicus, assembly GCA_033557465.1. Classification (NCBI taxonomy): domain Eukaryota; kingdom Metazoa; phylum Chordata; class Amphibia; order Gymnophiona; family Ichthyophiidae; genus Ichthyophis; species Ichthyophis bannanicus. The sequence goes on along the minus strand of CM066033.1, from coordinate 951,878,769 downwards.
GCTTGCTTTGGTTGGGGATTTACATGATGGGTTAAAGGAGTAATTATCCTTCATCCCCATTGATAATTTCCCCCTCCAACATGTAAAAATTACCAAATTGCAGTCACAGTACTCAACGGACAGCGCTTCTACATATAGGTGTCCAAAATGGCTCAGATACACATGAAAGTGCTGACACTTGCACATGGAAGCGGCAAAATTGCCACTTGCATGTGGACATGTCAACCTTTAACGTGGAAGCTGTTGAGTTGGGGATGCTCAGCTTTCCCATGTGTAGATGTCTATAATGGGTCCTCTGGCTATATGTCACTGCACATCCAATGCAGTCCGGCACATCTTTGTAAGTATTTTACAAGAGGCTCTGTCCTGACCTCCTGGGCATCTCAATTCCTATCTCCGCGTCCTTTCGAAAATCGGGCTTATAGGAGGTAATTTTGTAAAGTCATTCCCGTGTGCATGTGGCCACATTTGTGCAAATGACCTCCTTGTAAATATCAGCTAGCGTAAAAGTATACTTGTTGGCATCAAGACGCATACATTGCTGGAGGGTGGACACATGGATGGAGTTTGTGTGGAGCATAGATGAAGTGTACATGTACGGTGTAGATTATGAAAAGTTTCTGGAAAAGCATGTAAATGAAAGTGGCCAGTATTCTTGGCGGAAGGATATATTTATTTATTTGATTTTATATACCGCGCTCTTTTGAAATCAGAGCTGTTTACACAGAACAAGAACTTTAAATGTTTTACAATTAACAGGGGTGTCAACTTGGATAGCAACTGGGAGAACTATGTTACATAATAATACGTTTCCTAAGGGCTTAGCATGAGGATAGACTGTGCCGTGAGACTGGCAGGCCTATGATAATATACAGTTATGTTACATGGTCATAGTAGAGGTGGAAGAGATGAGTCTTTATTGCCTTTCTAAAGGTTGACATGTCCAAGATTGTTTGGATCAGTGCAGGGAGAGTATTCCATAGGGTTGGTGCGCAGAATAAGAATGCCCGATTCTTAGCAGTTTGGGTACGTTTTGTTTTTGTTGAAGGGGTTATGATTGTATTAGCCATTCCAGTTCTCCTTACTCTGTTATTAGGAGTCAAGTGTATGATAGCCAAGAGGGAGTCTGCGGACAGGTTATGTGGTACTTTAAATGTCAGCAGTAAAGTTTTATATTTCAGGCGGCTTTATATTGGTAGCCAGTGTTACTTTAAGATGGGTGTGACATGCTCATATCTAGATGTTCTGTGTAAGGTTCGAGCTGCAGCATTCATGGCCATTTGGAGTGGTTGTAGTGTACTTCTTAGTAGGCCTTGGAGTATGATATTGGCATAATCAAAGTGTGGGAGGTGTAGTGCCTGGAATGTGGTGCGGAAGTCTGTTGCATCCGGAAGTGGTTGTAAGTGTCGTAGGGTAACATTGTTTATGTGAGTCTGCATACTCAGTCGTTAGTCCAGGGTGCCTCCGAGATAACGCATTTCCTGCTTTGTCATCAGTTCAGCATCTTTTACCCTAATAGAAGTAGGTGGGGTGACGGTCTGTTTTTTTGTTATGAACAACACTTCAGTCTTCTTGCAGTTCACATTAGGCTGTGTGTACGGAGTCAATCTGAAATATATGTAAAATACATGTAAAACATAAAGTAAATGTTAAATCTTAACTTTATCTCCTAGAATATTTAGAAAAGGAGGGATATGAACGTTAGGGCACCTCAGTTTCAGTTATTTAGCCAAATGTTTCATGTGACAAGATTCACAATAGTGATTCTGTGGAAGTCTCCTCCACTCATGGTGCAGTGTTGCAGCGAACTAATTTACATGTTGAAATCATTTCTAGAATGGATGTTATTATCCATCTGGGAACAAATGATCTGGCTAAAAAGAATGCTTATGCAGTGCAAAAAGACTTCCAAATTTTGTGTAGCATTATGTTGATTGTGTTGATCTGGCTACGCTGATGTAAAGGGCTGTTGCATCGGCTTGGTGACATCTTATACTGAGGTCATGTCTCCATTTTGATGTAGTTTTTTATGCCTTCAATAATAGATATTTTTTGCACTGTTTTTTTTTGTTTACTTTGTCTGCAGTTTGTTGTACCAGATGCTTGAGGGTTGTATATATTCAAAGGAAGATCATGCCAAACAAATCTGACTTCTTTGACTGGGTGACTAGGGAATTGGATCAAGACATGCAGTGGATGTGATCTACTTGAATTTCAGGAAGGTCTTTGATACTGTTTCTCACAGGAGGATTATGAATAAACTGAGCAGCCTGGGGATTGGTCCCAAGGTAGTGAACTGGATCATAAATTGGTTGACTGACAGATGACAGAGAGTGGTGGTAACTGAATTCCACTCAGAACAAAGAAACATGAGTAGCAGAATGCCTTAGGGATCAGTCCTGGGACCATTACTTCATAAGTGATGAATGTCTTCATAAGTGTCAATGTCTTCATAAGTGATATTGGCAAAGGCTTAAAAAGAAAAGGTTGCCTTTTTGTGGATGACATGAAGATTTGCAACTGAGTCTACACTTCAGAAAAAGTAGACAACATGAGAAAAGATCTACAAATATGGTCTAATAACTGACAGTTAAAATTTAAATGTAGATGCATTTGGAATGCAGAAATCCAAAAGAACAGTATGAGATAGGGAGGAGAGGCTGGTGTGCAAGGACCAGGTGAGATACTTTGGGGTGATAGTGTCTGAGGATCTCAAGGTGGTGAAACAATGTGACCAAGGCAGTGGCCAAAGTCAGAAGGATGCTAGACTGCATAAAGAGAGGCATAGCCAGCAAAAGCAAGGAGGTATTAATGCCCCTGTATAAGTCGTTAGTGAGGCCTCACTTGGAATATAGTGTTCAGTTTTAGAAACTGGAACTCATATGAGAAGAGGTTTGAAGACTTAAATATGTATACTCTTGAGCAGGGATGTCAAACGCCAGTCCTGGAGGGCCGCAAACCAATCGGGTTTTCAGGATATCCCCAATGAATATGCATGAGATATATTTGCATGCACTGCCCCTATTGTATGCAGGTATATCTCATGAATATTCGTTAGGGATATCCTGAAAACCAGGGTGGTTTGTGGCCCTCTAGGACTGGAGCTTGACACCCCTGCTCTAGAGGAGAGGTAGGATAGGGGAGATATGATACAGATGTTTGAATACTTAAAGAACATTTATGAACAAACTAAGCTCTTTCAAAGATAGAGAAGCTGTACAACTAGAGGATATGAAATGAAGCGGCAAGAAGGTAAATTCAAAAGCAATGTCAGAAAATTATTTTTCATGGAAAGGCGGTGGATGCCTGGAATGCCTTCCGATGGAGGTGATGGGGGCAAAAACAATGACAGAAATCAAAAAGGCATGGGACAGAAACAAAGGATCCCTTTAAAGAAATAGGATAGAATCAAAGCAAACTTATGTAACTTTTGTACTTCAAAAACTAAAGAGGGGTAACCTGCACAGAGCGGTGGGTACAACCCTAAACTAAAGTAGAGAGGGGCGTAACCTGCACAGAGCAGCAGATAAATCCTAAACAAAGGTATAGATAGGAGAAATCTACACAGAGCAGGCAGTACCCCTCTGTCCACCTCACTGGGCAGACTAGATGGATCATGCTGGTCTTTTTCTGCCATCATTTACTATGGGGTATGTTTACTAAACTGTCTTAATGTGCGCTCTGGCACGTTATCGCGCGATAAGGTACCTTATCGCACAATAATGGCGCTTTATCGGGCGCAGAGGTACCTTAGCGTGCGATAACGCGAGCAGTGGCGCAAATGAGCACTGAGGGTGGAGAAAGTCTCCCGGAGGGTGGAGTAAGGCTCCCCAGGAGCGGAGAGAGAGGGTCAATGGGCGGAGAGTGGGAGGGGAGAGGCTCCCTGCATACCAACGCTGTGAAATTCGAGGCTGAAAACTAACGCCAGGGCGTTAGAGCTGATTTAAAGGGAAAAGAAACCATTTCCGTCAGCAATGTACAGCAAACCCAGGGAAACCTACAAAAAGTGATAAGTGTGATACATGTGCACAGAGCAAAAGGGCAAAGAAACAGTGAAAATGGCCAGCAGAAAATGTAATAAAAACATAACTACGCTGGCCAGTAGTGATTTTAATGGTAAACATCAAAAAACACTCCCGAGAAAGCTCCAAAAAAACGATATGAATTTTGGAAGGGTCCATGCTCCGTCCCACAGTGAAATTACGCTGAGCAGGGTTTTCCCTCTCCATTGGGCAGGTTTTCTATGGCCTGCACATGATCTTCTTCAAGAACATGGGTAAAGTCTGCAGCTAGTATGATGATCGTTGCAGTTTTCTGAGTCATGCTGTGTCTTGGTAACTGGAACTGATCTTTCGGTCACCATACAGTGGCTTTCTTCAGGGTGAAATGGTTAATCAGTGGATGTCTGTTCTTTTATATAGTAGTCCTCAAAATGAATTAGTGGGATTGAGGTGGAAATTGGAATTTTGGCGGGAACGTTTGTTGGTGAACAGCTGGAGTCCCTCTCTTTTCCTGTAGTTCAGAAGGTTCTCTGGTGAGTTTAAAGATGCTCTCCCCGTAGAGTTTCTTTAAATGTTCTCTTGGGCCTCCGCAGCTAGTATGATGTAAGCGAAATGACCCAGAAAACTGCAAAGATCGGGTTTGAGGACTACTATACAATATAAAAGAGCAGACATCCACTGCTTAATCACTTCAGCCTGAAGAAAGCCACAGTACGGTAGCTGAAATGTCGGTTCCAATTATTAAGATGCAGTATGACCTGGAAAACTACAAAGGTCAAACAATTATCAGTTTGTCAGAAATTTGACACTTTGGGCTTGAGGTCTGCCAGCAAGCCTGGTTGTCAGCATAACTGAAATTAATCATTAACTAGATCTGTTACACATAAATAAATCTAACTCTTTATTATGAATATCCTGAAAATGAGAACAGAAGTTTAATGCCTACCTTTAACTCCTCATCTTTCATCTCTGGAGCAATTTGAGGCTGCTAAATCAAGTTACTTTATTCTGAACCAATCAGAATGTAGCTTTCATTTTATCCTGTTTTCCCTGTTTCCTTCCCTTTCCTGCTTTGTAGATGAAGATCGTCTGTCAAAGAGGAGGAGTATGGGGGAGACTATATCTCTTCAGGTAGAAGTGGAATCAAGAAACAGCCCTGAGAGGGAGGAGGTAGAACATCAGAATTTATTATTTCTATTGAAGTTTCCAAGACATCTCATTCCACCAGAGTTTGATTTTTACATTTCACAGAATCAATAGGTATAGACACACCCCTTAACTTTCAATTTTTACATTTCATTATTGGAGATAATTGTTTAAGTACAGGGTTTTTTTATGAAGAGCTAGATCTACTAAACAGTGCAACCAGTGGCGGAAACTCCAATGAAGGGCCCTCAAGCAAAATTTTGCTGAGGCCTCCCATTGTTGTGGTGGTGGTGCGCCCCCCCCATGCAGGCCCCCTTCGTACTGCTGGCCCCCCCATGTGGCAGAAGCAGCAGCAACATGGCAAAATTACTGCTGCTACTACTACTGAACATTTGTATAGCGCTACAAAATGTACGCAGTGCTGCACAGACACATGTAAAAGAAAGTCCCTGCTCACTAGAGCTTACAATCTAGTCAAGACAGACAACACAGTAGCTACAGCTAGGGGGAATGGTAAGGAAACACAAAGGAGATTAGGTGAGCCAAGATCCGAAAGCGGCAGCAAAGAGGTGAGTTTTCAGCCTGGATTTGAAAAGGGCCAGAGAAGGCACCTGATGTACACACTCAGGTAGCTTGTTTCAGGCATAAGGAGCAGCAAGGTGAAAGGAGCGAAGTCTGGAGTTAGCAATAGAAGAGAAGGGCACAGATAGGTGCAATTTGCCAAAAGAGCAGAGTTCCTGAGGAGAAGGGTAGGGAGAGATAAGAGAGGAAAGGTAGTGAGGAGCTGTGGAGTGAATGCACTTATAGGTCAGGGAGGAGTGGTCTAGTGGTTAGGACAAGGTACTTCAGGCCAGAGGGCCAGGGGTTCAAGTCCCACCTGGGGACAGCAATCTCAGGCCGTAGGGACTGGGATTTCTAGTCCTATAGGCACTCCTTGTGGTCTTGGGCAAGCCACTTAACCCTCCACTGTCCATGTTTCCTGTAAGTATTAGCGTATTTGTCTCATATTTATTTATTTAACATTGTTTGTATACCGCACTATTTAACATCAGCACGGTTTCCAGGAAACACAGATGTCCAAGGGGGGGAAACCTTGGACTTACATTAAAACAAGGAATTCAAACTTGGATAACAGATAACAACTATGTACAAATATCCCCTCGTATTAAATGTATCCCCCAATTGACCGCTTTGACCCGGTGAAAAGCGGGATATAAATACAGCTAAATAAATAAATAAATAGGTCAGCAGGAGAAGTTTGAACTGGATGAGGAAACAGATAGGGAGCCAATGAGGTGATTTGAGAAGAGGGATAATATGAGCATGACGAAGCTGGTGGAAGATTAGGCGCACAGCAGAGTGTTAAACAGATTGAAGGGGAGAGAGATGATTCAGAGGGAGACCAGCAAAGAGTAGGTTACAATAGTCTAGACGGGAGGTGACTAATGAGTGGATAAGTGTCTTAGTAGTGTGTTCAGAATTTTGTCGATGTTGTAGAGAAAGAAATGGCTGGTTTTAGCTATCAGTTACTTTATCATGTTTGCTGCACTGTTGAGCTATTGTATGTTTGCCGCAGGATCTTGCGAGACTCGGCCCTGCGGAGAACAGCCGCCAGACCCGTGTCCCCCGTGGTGAACTTACAAGAGCGGCGCAATGCGGCAGACCTGTTAAAATAAGTTTGCTCCACTGTTGCTGCTGCTGTTGTCTTTCTGCTCATGCCTCCCCGTGTTGCGGGGGCGGAATTTATGCCAGTGAGTGCGACTATAATAGCACATACTAACAAGCATTCACATATGGTATTTACCGCAGGCCTTCTTTATGTAATGGGACCTAGGGGTATGTTTACTAAACCATCTTAATGTTACCGGTGCTAGTTGCAGCGATAATGTGAAGAATGCCATATAAGGAGTGGGCGTTCTGGCAGCAAGGTAGCAAGAATCTGTATCGCACGATAGTGGGCTCCGTGGCACATTAATGCTCGTTAACCCTAAGTTCATGCCAGCGCAATGTTAGAAGCAATAAAGATGTAGCCCACTGGTTACTGCAATGACTGCAAAGGCAGAGGTTGTGGGTTTGATTCTGCAGTGGTGTTAGGTAAGAAGGCTGGCTGAGGCATTTCCTTTTAATTTAAATCAGTGCTGTCTGAGGCATTTCCTTTTCTTAATTTAAATCAGTGCTGCCAGCAAAAACACCCTCATAGTGCCATAACCTAAGGTGCAGCATAAGGTGCACTATAAGGCACTCCATAGGGCACATTATAAAGTGCACTGTCCGCCAAGGCACCTTATAATGTGCCCTTTAGGACGCTTTATAGGGCACCTTAGGCTATGGCACTGTGAGGGTGTTTCTGCTGGCAGCACTGATTTTAATTAAAAGGAAATGCCTTAGACAGCCTTATTAAATAACACCACTGTGGGATCAAACCATGACCTCTGCCTCTGCAGTCATTGAAGCAACCAGTGGGCTACATCTCTATAACATCTAACATACTGCTGGCTGGCTACAGAAAGACTGCAGGTCACCACTCAAACTGTCTGCTGTGGTTACTAGGATAGGGTAAACCCACCCGTACCCATGATGCACTGCACATGCAGATCAGCAGCCTACGTCTGATCACAGGATGGTGTATACACTTCTATAGCACCCTGGCCTGGTAGGGGGAACTGACCGTGTGTGTTACTGGCACAGAGTAGCTACAGACCATGACATTATGTGGTTCCTGAGGGTGAGGTGGGGCGCCCAGCACCAGGTCCGCAGCACCTGGCTTGGCTGAGGTAGGCTGAGCACCAGGTCCCCATCAGTGCCAGTGTGTGATAGGTAGTCCCAGCAGACACACCTAGGATATACCTGTGTCCATCTGTATTTCCCAGTCACGTCTAGCCCTTGTGGACTATGACACACCCAGAATAGTGCATATCCTGTGCGGGTGCCATGGTCACATGTTATAAATGAAGGGTGGTGTTTGGACTCCAAAGCGGATTATGTAGCACCAGGCAACCCACCCTCTGTGGGTCAGGGTGGGTGACATGAACCCCCACCAACAGATCCACATTCTACATCTCTGCAATGGTGGCAGTAGAGAGGACCATCAACCCCAGTCCTGCAGATCTGTACACATTACATAGGGCAGTAGACCTGGAAAAGCTCAGCTACCGCCCCACCCCTAGCTGACATTCACCAGCAGAGGGCACAGTCAGTCTCCCCCCACTGCACTCTGCAAGGTTCCAGCCATACACATGCTAACTGCAGACAGTCTGCTAGCTAGTACATAGTGCATGTTCCTGGAGGAACTATGTGCACCCAAAAATGTGATGTGAGCACACACCCCAAGCAGGCATGTCACTGATTAGGCCCCAGAAAAGGGAACCCATAAATATCACTTGCAAAAAATACTGTATAGCACTATGGGGGAACCTAGCCATGCCATGCTCACTGCTCAGTCGGGGTGAGAGTGACCTCCCAGCATGACATGCTGTGGCCACCCTGTCCATGCAGGTGGTGGCCGGGCACTACAGTGTCCCAGCCATTGCCCTATGCCCTGTGCAGATGCATCCTGTTCAGGCCGCCATGTCCGTACCATACCCACAGTATCTTGCTCCTCATTATGCACATTGGCAGGCTAACACTGGAAACAGTGCAAGCATTGTGGGCTGAGTAAGGTGTAGGCAGCCACAAAACACTGGATAGACATACACACACTCCCACACCTATTTCAGCATTGTGCAAAGAGAGAGGTGGTTGGCAGCTCTGGCGGCCACACCAGTCCTGGGCACAGTGCAGGCATTGCTATGGTACTCAATACAGTTAGGGTAACTCCCTGGGGTGGGAAACACTGTCAGACACAACAACTGACATACACTCCACAGATATCAGAAAGGTTGCTATGATGAATCTCTGTCAACAAATTGTGTTTAACTTAGGATTTGTTATCTGAAATTAATCATAGCAACCTTTTGATATATGTGGAACGTGTTTACAAGTTTAAGATGGCATTGCTAAGGTATGCAAGTGCTAGTATTGGTAGATGCTGCTCCGCATAGGGCCCAACAGCCTGACTCTCCATGAGCCGTTGGATAGTGGAACCTGTGGGTGTGGGTGTTTGTGCCCCTGTTGGCCTCTGCTCTAGGGCAGAACTTCACAACTCCGGTCCTGGAGGGCCAAACACAGTTCAGGTTTTCATGCTGTCCCTAATGAATATGCATGAGATACATTTGCATGCAATGGGGGCGGTGCATGCAAATGCATCACAAGCATATTTCTTAGGGACAACATGAAACCTGAATGGTGTTTGGCCCTCCAAGACTGCAGTTGGGAACTTCTGCTCTAGGGACTGCACATGTCTATTTTGTATGTGCTCTGTAGGGTAAAATATAGGCATTTGTGGCGTGTTTCTTTTATCAGCAATAAAGATTCCGTCTTTATTACCATGGTTTAGTACTGGGTAAAATGCAGGAACATGGTTTGCAGGAGCCACAGCTGGGACTTGAACCTGTGACCTTCTTTCCCTGAACACACTGGCTGTGTGTACTGCACCAAACCGTTGCCACAGAGGCAGGTCATTCCCTGGAGATACCATGATAGTTCGTCAGACAGACCTTGTCTTGCAGTGCACGGCACCCACCTAAACAGGGCTTGTCCTTGGTGTGTTGTGGGCAGATGCCACTGCCCCCTCCACCACCAGCACCCCTCCGCCACCATGCTGACATGCCCTTATGCCGGTGGTGCTCATGGTGCGCAGTCCCAGGCCATCCATTGTGCCGGTAGGCGGCTGCCTATAATGTGGAATCTGGGGTAGGAGTGCCTACATAGACATCCGCGCTTCCCCCCGGTACCGCCTGTCACTGTTATGTGCCCTTTGGGGTATCTGCTGGGTGATGTCCCCTGGGACACTGTGGGACACACACTCGTGGGCATGTTTGACCTTGGTCAGTTGCTGGCTTGCTGATTTGCAGTTTCTGTGTTCCTATGTGCCACCTAGGCATCTGCCTAGTCCACCCTGTGCCCCAGCTGCCCCACTGCATGTCCCGCCTTCAGCACCCTCTACTCCATTGGCAGTCTCGCCGTCGTGCCCTTTGTACTTGGCCACTATGCTGCTGCTGCACATGTATCACTACTATCACTTTTCTTGGTTTCCCTGGCTTTGCTGTACATTGCTGACTGAAATGGTTTCTCTCTCCTGCAAATGTGCCTCTAGCCGAGGTTTTCACTGGCGCTAATTTTCAGACCTTCATTTCATGGCGTTAGTGTGCATGGAGCATCTCCCTGCCCACTCTCCACCCATTGACCCCTTATCTCTGCCCCTGGAGAGCCTTATTCTGCCCTCTGGGAGCCTTACTCCACCCTCTGCGCACCTTAACGCCGCCAGAAACGTTATCGCACGATATGTGATGTTCTCGCACTGTAATGCGCCATTATCGCGTGATAATGTCACGTGTCGCATGATAATGTCGCAGCTGCAACGTTAGCGCCATTTAGTAAACATACCCCCTAGTTACTAATAATGGGGCAGGTTTGCTAAAATGCACTAATGGTGAGCATGGGGTTTGTTGCACACTAATTACCCTGCACTGACTGTTAGCATGGGACAGTGGGCTAAAAGCCTGCGCTATCTTCCTAGAATGGGCTGGTGTGGGTTAGTGTCGGCATTGACAAAACAGTGCAGTTTGCATGGGCATCATTGGTGCACACTAACTGCGAATGTTGCCATTAGCATGGGGCACACTTTTGGCCTCCTCAGTAGGTGGTGGTAAGTGAACCCGCGTTAAGTGTGCTTGCCGGTTAGCATCGTGAGGTGCGTTTCCCTGTGGTAACTGCAGGGGGACATGCTGGGCACATCCCTAATAGTTAGCATGGTTCTACACCATCTTCCGTGCTAGCTTTTGGGAGTTGCTGTGTGCAAACATACCCCAATGTACATTAACAGTGTTAGCACATACTCACACACCAATAACATGTTAGTCAATGTAACCCTAAGAGAAAGCTTACTAGTAACTAAACTAAGAGGTTATTTAAATTAGAATTCAGTTATTTCTCTTTAAAGCAAACTATTACTCTAATTATGTTTTTTTTCTTCTCCCAGAAAACACCAGCAGAAGAAATCACTTATGAAACATTAAAGAAAGCCATTGGTAAGTGCATCAAGATCAGTATGGGCTAGTTTAGAAAACATAGGGTTGGTTTCTCTTCCGGACTCCTTTTTAACTTTAAAATCTGTTGAATGATCTGGATGTTCCCCTTCCCACGGTAATTGATTTTCCGGCTCCTAGGGAAACGGTTGCTTCGTCTTCTGAGGTTTCCCTTAGAGACATATGGGAGGTGGTTTCCCGCACTGAGGTTTTTCTTCATGCCTCCTTGGGGAAAATTTCTCTTTTTTCCAAGGAGGTAGTTGCCAAGTTGTCGGACCATGAGACTTCTTTAAAGGGCCAGGCGGCGTTGGCTTCCTCGGTGAGGGACTCACTTTTGCTTCCTCGTCAGAATGAAATGTTTGAGAATAATCTTCGTTCTAAGAATTTGTGTCTGCTAAATTTTCCATGTACTCACTATCTCTCACCTCAAATTCTTTTTTTTAAAGTATCTTAAAGAAGTATTAGGATTTTCTGATGAAGGTATGCCTAAAGTAGCTAAGATTTATTATATTCCTAAGGGGAAGGTAGTGAGTGGGGACGTAGGGGATGTCGGGGTTGAACAGGGCTATGACCAGTTTTCTGTTCCCTCATTGGATATCTCCGCTTTTTTGGAAACTTCTCAGGAAGATATTGCTTCTAGGGCTACCCTAGTGGTATCCCTTATATCTGATGCAGATAAGGAGAAAATTATGAAACTATATTTTCCTAAGAAACTAGTTAAGTTCTGTGGTCAGGCAATACACATCTTTCCAGATGTCTCCCGAGGTACTCAAAAGTGCCGTAAGCCCTTTCTTGAGCTCAGACCTCGTGTCCAGGCTCTTGGAGGTTCGTTCTATTTAAAATTTCCATGTAAATGTCATATTGTTTATCAGGGGAAGGGATTTATGTTTTATGAACCTGTTCAGTTAGAGGTGTTTCTTCAAGGGAAAAATTAATTTTTCTTCTATTTTAATGTCTTCTTGATTTAGTTAAAGGGGTATTATTTTATTGTAAATTACAGAGATATTGCCTTTATATTAGGAAATTCCTTCTTGATGTGGACTTGATTGTATGTATGGATAGTTTGATGATACTATTCTGTATGTTTTTCTTACTATGCAGTGTAAAACTAAAAAAAAAAAAAGAAAACAGGGGTTTGTTTACTAAACTGCGGTAATGTAGCAGCGGCTACCTTAATGCGCGTTAACGTTACTTAACGCACGTTAACATCACCGGCAACGGTAAGTCCCGCAAAGGGTGGAGAGAGGGCGGAGAGAAGGGGTCAATGGGTGGGGCGTGGGCGGGGAGAGGCTCCTTTTACACTAATGTGGGGAAATGAAGGGCCAAACATTCCCGGGACTGAAAAACTGTCATTAGATGCACATTTGCAGGAGGAAACCATTTCAGCGTCAGCAATGTACAACATAGGCAGGGAGCCCAAGGAAAGTGATAGTAGTACTCCATTTGCAGTAACATAAGAACATAAGAACATAAGATATGCCATACTGGGTCAGACCAAGGTCCATCAAGCCCAGTATTCTGTTTCCAACAGTGGCCAATCTAGGTCATATGTACCTAGCAGTTTCCCCAAGAGACACAAGTTCCACAATGCTTGTACTGGGTCAAGCATTGATATCTTCGGTCACTTCTTAATAATGGTTTATGGACCTTTCCTCCAGGAACTTGTCCAAACCTTTTTTAAACCCAGCTACACTAACAGCCTTTACTACATCCTCCAGTAACAAATTCCAGAGTTTGATTACACGTTGAGTGAAAAAATATTTTCTTTTATTAGTCTTAAATAGTTTACACTGTAGCTTCATTGCATGTCCCCTAGTCTTTCTGTATTCTGATAACGTAAACAATCGATCTACGTTTACCTGTTCCACTCCGTTCATTAATTTATAGACTTCTATCATATCTCCCCTCAGCCGTCTCTTTTCCAGGTTAAAGAGCCCTAACCTTTTTAGCCTTTCTTCATAGGAGTATCCTTCCATCCCCTTTACCATTTTGGTGGCTCTTCTCTGAACCTTTTCTAAAATCGCTATATCCTTTTTAAGATACGGCGACCAGAATTGCACACAATATTCAAGGTGTGGTCTCACCATGGAACGATATAGAGGCATTATAATATCTTTTGTTTTATTTTCCATTCCTTTCCTTATCATACCTAGCATTCTATTTGCTCTCTTGGCCGCCGCTGCACACTGGGCCGAGGGTTTTAACATGGTATCCACAATGACGCCTAAATCTTTTTCCTGGGTGGTGGTTCCTAATGTGGAACCTTGCATCGTGTAACCATAGTTTGGGTTGTTCTTCCCTAGGTGCATAACCTTGCACTTGTCCACATTAAATTTCATCTGCCATTTTGATGCCCAGTCTTCCAATTTATCAAGATCCTCTTGCAATTTTTCACAATCCTCTTGGGTTTTAACAACTTTAAATAGTTTTGTGTCATCTGCCAATTTGATAACCTCACTCGTTATTCCACTTTCCAGGTCATTTATGAATATGTCAAAAAGCAGCGGACCCAGCACAGATCCCTGGGGTACACCAATATTCACCTTTCTCCATTGGGAAAATTGGCCATTTAGCCCTACCCTCTGCTTTCTATCTTTTAACCAGTTCCTGATCCACAATAGTACACTGCCTCCTATCCCATGACTCTTTAGTTTTGCCAAAAGTCTCTGATGAGGGACCTTGTCAAAGGCTTTCTGAAAGTCCAGATACACTATATCAACCGACTCACCTTAGTCCACCTGTTTATTCACTCCTTCAAAAAAACATAACAGATTAGTAAAACAAGATCTTCCTTTCTAAAGCCATGTTGGCTGTCTCCCATTAGGTCGTGACTATCTACATGCTGAGTAATTTTATTCTTTATGATGGTTTCTACCATTTTTCCCGGTACTGACGTCAAGCTCACCGGTCTGTAGTTTCCCGGATCACCCCTGGAACCCTTTTTAAAAATTGGTATTACATTGGCGATCCTCCAATCTTCAGGTATTAGAGATGATTTTAATGATAGTTCACAGATTACTGATAGCAGGTCTGCAATCTCATATTTCAGTTCTTTCAACACCCTTGAATGTATACCATCCGGCCCAGGTGATTTGCTACTCTTCAGTTTATCTAATAGTAGTAAGACATCTTCCCGATGTATCGATATTTCCTTCAATTCTTCCGCACCTTTAAATACCACTTCAGTCATGGGTAACATCCCTACATCTTCCTCAGTAAAGACCGAAGCAAAGAATTCATTAAGTCTCTCCGCTATCGCCTTGTCGCCTCTTAGTGCTCCTTTAACCCCTTTATCATCTAATGGACCAACTGACTCTCTCTCAGGTTTTTTGCTACGAATGTACTTGAAAAGGTCTTTATTTCGCGTTTTTGCTTCCGCAGCAAGCTTCTTCTCAAATTCTCTCTTTGCCTGCCTTATCAATGCCTTGCATTTGACTTGCCAGTGCTTGTGCTGTTTCCAGGTTTCGTCGTTTGGCTCTTTTTTTCCATTTCCTGAAAGATGCTTTTTTGGCAACAACAGCCTCTCTGACCTCACCTTTAAACCATGCTGGCAGTTTTTTGGACTTCCTTCCACTTTTCTTAAAGCGTGGAATACAGCTGGTCTGGGCTTCCAAGATAGTATTTTTCAACAACACCCAAGCTTGATGTACGTCTTTAACCTTTGCAACTGCTCCTTTTAGTTTTTTCTTAACTGTTTTCCTTATTTTATCATAGTCTCCCTTTCGAAAGTTAAAAGGTAGTACTGTGGATTTCCTTACTATCCCTCCTCCACTAATTAAATCAAAGGCAATCATGCTATGATCACTATTGCCAAGTGGCCCCAACACCCTTATCTCTTGCACTAGATCTGGTGTTCCACTAAGGACTAGGTCTAATATGGCTTCCCCTCTGATTGGTTCATGAACCAGCTGCTCCAAGAAGCAGTCATTTATTTCATCTAGGAACTTTATCTCCCTAGCATGTCCTGACATGACACTGACCCAGTCGATACCGGGGTAATTGAAATCACCCATTATTATTACTGCGCTGTAACATTTGTTAGCTTCCTTGATTTCTTTGAGCATTTCATCATCCATTTGGTCATTCTGGCCAGGGGCTCGATAGTACACCCCCACTGCCATTGCCTTCCCCCTTTTATATGGAATTTCAATCCATATAGATTCTACAGCAGATTTTGTTTCCTGCAAAACTTTAATCCTTTCTGAGTCAATGCCCTCTCTAACATAAAGCGCAACCCCTCCACCAATTTGATCAGCTCTATCATTACGATATAGTTTGTACCCGGGTATCACAGTGTCCCACTGGTTGTCCTCCTTCCACCATGTCTCTGATATTCCAATCATATCTAACCTTTCATTTAGTGCTATATATTCTAACTCTCCCATCTTATTCTTTAGACTTCTAGTATTTGCATGCAAGCATTTTAGAGAATGTATTTTATTCATGTTAATTTGGCTATTGTTAGACATGGGTAAATTGGGATCTTTAAGCTCTGTCTGCTCCATACTTGAGGGCATTTGGGCTACTTTACTCTTTTGTGGAACCTCTCTGCTTTTGGTAGTATCCTTCAAGGATACATTCTTCCTAACCATCCGCTCTTGGGCGCCTGTCGGCTTTCCCCTAATATCTAGTTTAAAAGCTGCTCTATCTCCTTTTTAAAGGTTAATGCCAGCAGCCTGGTTCCATCCTGGTTAAGGTGAAGCCCATCCCTTCGGAAGAGCCCCTCCTTTCCCCAGAATGTTCCCCAGTTCCTAACAAATCCAAAACCCTTATCTCTGCACCATTGTCTCATCCACGCATTGAGACTCCGGAGCTCTGCCTGCCTTTTGGGTCCTGCGCGTGGAACAGGAAGCATTTCGGAGAATGCTACCATGAAAGTTCTGGATTTCAACTTCCTACCTAAAAGCCTAAATTTTGCCTCCAGAACCTCCCTACCACATTTTCCTATGTCATTGGTACCGACATGTACCAAGACAGCAGACTCCTCCCCAGCACTATTTAAGACCTTATCTAGGTGGCGCGTGAGGTCCGCTACCTTCGCACCAGGCAGGCATGTTACCAGGCGATCCTCACGTCCACCAGCCACCCAGCTATCTACATGCCTAATGATCGAATCACCAACTATAACGGCTGTCCTAACCCTTCCCTCTTGGGCACATGGCCCTGGAGAAACTTCCTCGGTGCGAGAGGTTTTTACATCACCTGGAGGACAGGTCCTAGTTACAGGATCACTTCCTGCCACACCAGGGTGATGCTCTCCTGTCACGTGACCTCTCTCCTCCATGGCAACAGGGGTGCTGCCAGACTGGAGGTGGGACTTCAGGACTATATCCCTGTAGGTCTCGTCTATGTACCTCTCTGTCTGTCTTATGTTTTCCAAGTCTGCTACTTTAGCCTTTAGAGAACGGACTTGTTCCCTGAGAGCAAAGAGCTCCTTGCACCTAGTGCACACGTAAGACCTCTCACCAACTGGGAGAAAATCATACATGTGACACTCAATGCAAAAGACTGGAAAGCCCCCATCCCACTGCTGGACTGCTGTCTACATCTTAGTTTTAAGTTTGTGTCTATATCTTTAAGTTCTTACTTACTAGGGGTTGCTATGGGTATTTATACCAATAAAACTGTACCTAATACGTTTAATATACCTTGTTCACCTGAAGCTTAATTAATCTCAGGTCCTTAGTGTATGACTGATTTGGGTAATGAGCTTCACCTGAAAGCACCTCCTGTCTTTTAAGATGTGTAAGTACCTATAAAGCTATGATTATCCCAGGGGTGGGTGGGTGTGGGGAGGGAGGGAAATAACACTTATTAAAAGAGGGCTGCTACACAGTACCCTGTCTTGTGCTGCTGAGGTAAGCTAAATTCTGATTTGATTTAAATTATAACTCTTAGCTGCTGCTAGGCTCTAACTTCTTATGAAATTTAAACTACAAGCTCTCTGCTGGGTTCTAAATTTAACCAGAAAGCTCTCTTCTGTGTTTTAAAACTAAAAGTACTTTTCTGATGCTAGGCCCTGAGTGACTATTAAATGTACCCTACAAGCTCTCTGCTGGGTTCCAAATGTAACCAGAAAGCTCTCTTTTGTGTGTTAAATTTAAAATAAAAGTACTTTGCTGTTACTTGGCCCTGAATGACTATTAAATTTAAACTACAAGCTCTCTGCGGGGTATGAAATGTAACCAGAAAGTTCTCCTCTGTGTTTTAAATTCAAACTTTAATTGCTGCTACTAGGCCCTAACTGATCCAACAAAAAACAGTGGGTTCACAGATTAAGTAGCTTTAATACAAAGAATTCTTTAGAAAATTACCAGAAGTATATACTCACAGTTGCAGATTTCTCTCCAGAAGTAACAGTCCCCCTTTCTAGTCCTTCAAGCATAGTGCCCAAGTATGAAAGGCCACTATGGCAATGGTGCAAATGGAGCATAGGGGGCTGCATGCGGGACATGTAGTGGGGGCAGCTGGGGTACAGGGTGGACTAGGCAGTTGCCTAGATGGCACATAGGAACATAGAAACTGGACATCAGCAAGACAGCAGCTGACAAAGTCCAAACACAATCCACCTACATCTACCTAGTCCACCCTAGCTAACAGTTGCCAGAGCACTGACCTAACATCACCCCAGCCAACCCTCCCCCAAGCAGAAGGGACATAATATTGGTAGGCGGTGATGGGGGGGATGTGAGGATGCCCATGTATGCCTCCCCACCCCAGACTTCATTCCCTAGGTGACCGCCTACCCACACAGTGGATGGCCTGGGACTGTGCACTACCAGCACCAACAGCATATAGTCATGTCAGCATGGCAGGGGGGGGGGGTGCCCATGCTGGAGGGGGCAGTGGCACCTGCCTGCAGTGGACCTAGGCCATGCCCTGTACCAGTACATAGTATGCAGTGCAACATAAAAGTTCTGGCTGAAGAAAATTACAGGTAGCTCCAGGGGCTACTGTGCATCTGTGGTAGCAGTGTGGTGCAGAAGCAGAAAATCACAGGTTCAAGTCCCAGTTGTGGATCCTGCAGAGCATGTTCCTATGTTTTACCCTACAATGCAGATATAACAGCAACATGTGCAAAGCTCAAAGCAGCGGTGAACAGGGGTACAAACAACCACTCACACAGGCTCCACAATCCAAAGCTGCATGGAGAGTCAGGCTGTTGGCCCCAGCACGGAGCTGCAGTTATCACCAGAACACTACTACTACCTCCTGCACAGTTTATCAATGTCCGCACTGTGATCAGGACCAGTGTGGCGGGCAGGGTTGCCAACCACTCCTGTCTTTGCACAATGCTGCAATAGGAGTGTGTGTGTGTGTGTGTGTGTATGTCTATCCATTGTTTTGTGGCTGCCCACACCTCGCTGCTCCCACAATGTCCCACTGTTACCAGCATGCATAATGAGGAGCAAGGTATTTTGGGTATGGCCCGGACAGGGCGGATTGGCCAGGATGATCTTCACAGGGTGTGGGGCAAAGGCTGGGACACTGTAGTGCCCGACCACCACTTGCATGGACAGTGTGGCCACAGCATGTCATACTGGGAGGTCACTCTCACTCTGACCGAGGAATGACCATGGCATGTCTAGATTCCCACATAGCACTCTACACTGTTTGCTTCTAGTGATACTTGTGAGTTGCCAGTGTTGTGGCCTAATCATTGAGATGCCTGCTTGGTGCACATTGTTTTTTTGTGAGTATGCACTATGCAGTGTGAATTGTCTGCAGTTAGTCTGTGCATGGTTGGAACACCTTGTAGGGTGTTCCAGGTGCAGTCTGACTGTGTTGTGAGGCAGTTGAGGTTTTCCAGACCTAACCCCAGCATTACTTCTGGTCTGCCACTTCCTAGTCACAGGTAGGGCTCTGGCCCACCAATCCTGGAGGGCTGTCTTATACTAGGAGGATGGAGGCTACTTCACTGTGGCTCAGACACCTGTTCCTTACCTACAAAAAGGGTGATTGTGGGTCCCTTTGGAGTATATAGTGTTTACCACTTTGACCTATAGAGGCACTGCTACACATGTAAACGACGGCCAATGTATCTGGTCAAGTGTTCTATTGTTTTGATGTAAACCGCGCTGATGACAAATAGCGCGGTATATAAGAAATGTTAAATAAATAAATAAATAAAACCACATGCAAGTCTAGAAACCCCTCTGCCCTGATAACAGATGCCCTTATCAGCCAGACCCTAACACTGGGTATGCAATAATCTGGGTGGTGTCTGGTCCAAGAGAGCCACATGTGACTGTGGAATACAGATGGACACCAAATTACCTTCGGATGCACTGCAAGGAACACCTGTCACACACTGGTAGCGATGAGGATGTACAGCAGAACCTATCTCTAGCACCCTATGTATTGTGGACCTAGTGCTGGATGCCCATCCTATCCCTCAGGGTGAACACAGAACCTGCACAATGGCATGGTCTGTAGCTATTCTGTGCCAGTATCACACACTGTCAGTTCATCTTTCCAAGCTGAGGTACCGGAGAGGTGCACACCCCATTTGGTGATCAGCTGTAGCCAGCTATTCAGCATGTGCATTGCATCAGGGGTTACCATATCCTGGCACACAGAGCAGACAGTTTGTGCAGTGACCTGCAGCCCTTCTGTACCCAGCCATTGCTGTGAGATACACCATGGAGGTATAGCCTACTGGTTAGTACAATGCCGTTGTCAGCAGTGTTCATGGGTTCAGTTCCTCATTATTCCCTCCTTTCATACCTGTCCTACTCAAATAGTTGCATGCCTATTTTTGCAGATCTGTGCTGCCAGCCCATAATACCCTCACCAGATTTGCCAACATTCCTTTGGTCTGTCTATCTGCATCTGTCAGTTGTGTAGAGTCCTGTCTGCCTGTGCTGGCTGCCACCCCATGTTCTGCACTGCTACCCTTTCCTGCATTGTGCCTCTTCATGCTTGCCTCGCCTGTGCCTGATCTGCATGGCACCACCACTCCTCTGTCCACCTAGCATTGTAACTATCCTGCCACCTCCGCCTCCACTGTCTTTCATCTGCCAGCCACTGTCATCATCTGCCAGCCACTGTCTTTCCAGTACTTTACATTGCCAACACCCTGTGCTGTGGTACAGTCGCCCCCAACATGTTTGTCAACAGTACTGGCATCCACATGGGATGCCCGCAGATATGTCAGGTCCATCAGCTCCCAGCTCTCCCTCCTTCACTCACCTGTTTATTGCCTTTCCTCTGTGCTCTATCTAGTGTTAGGGCTACATCTGTCTCTATGCCTCACAGGTCATGCATGTCATCCTGAAGCACCTTGCAGCCCTTAGGGCACACTAACCTAGAGCACGTAACCTTGTTAGGCCACCTTAACCTATGGTTCCATAACCCAGGGTGCCTTCTAAGGTGCCTTGTCCAGGGGTGTCTAATAAGGCGCTTAGCCTAAGGAGCCCTATAGGGTACCTTACAAAGCGCCTTATGAGGCACTTTACATGGCATCTTACAAGGCACCTTATAAGGCACCTAACAAGGCACTTTATATTTATTTATTTATTTATTTATTTATTTAACAGTATTTCTAAACCGCCTTATCTTAATAATCAAGGTGGTATCACAGCAAGCAATCAGGTAAAGTGTGTGTGTTGTACATGCAGTGAGGATAAAACTTAGTTGTGTGAGGGATGTGTTGGGTGCTTGATTTGTTTGAGCTATATACAGGGTGGGCTATTTACAGTGGGCACCTTGTAATGTGCCTTGTAAGGTGCCTTGTAATGTGCCTTGTAAGGTGCCTTATAAGGCGCCTTGTAACGCGCGTTAGCTGACACAGCTTGCCATAACGATGCAATGCCCATGCCTTTATATGGGCATCCGTAACACTATCGGGGGAACTTAACGTGGGTAACATTACCGGAGTTTAGTAAACATAGCCCATAGTTGTGAACTGAAGTTTCAATGAATACTAATGTTAGATTCAGGTCCATGTAAGAGTCTGATTTACATGGCATTCTAAACTGCTGAAGAGTGCCATCTTTTTCAGAGCTAAGTTAACAGTGGATATGTGTTGATCATTTATTTTTGAGTAAAGTCCTTTACAGGTGTCCTGCAGTATGGTACTTTTGTTCATGGGTATTATATTTTTTCTGTTGTATTATTGATGTGGGCAGTGTGCATTCTAACGCTGACCTCTGACTGCTTGAAGGGAAGCACTGTGGGGGTACCTTTTCCATAGCAGGACCATACCTTCATAGATTTTTAAAGAACTTTCTAGATAAAATTGCAGATCACTCAAATATCATCATGAGCAAACCATAAGTGCTTTTAAATAAATTAAAAAAGTTGGAACTTTAGTCGTTGGCTCTCTTGTTCACTAGTTGAAGTACCGCTCATCGTTTTTTTCTTTTTTTAAAATTAGTATACTGCATACTGCATGTCATGTACTGTTGTGGAATATTTGCAGGTATCATGTCTCTGTTTTGTATGTTTCAGTGGACAGTGTTGCAGTGGAAGAGCAGGAGCGGGAAAGAAGGCGACAGGTGGTAGAAAAGTTCCAAAAAGCCCCTTTTGAGGAAATTGCCGCTCACTGTGGAGCCAGAGTAAGCACCGAGTTATTCATCTGTTACCATACATATTGCTCTTGTTCTGGTCCTGCTCTCCATGTTCCTTCATGACGTGTTCCATCGAATGACCATGATAAACTTGGTAAAGTCATTCAGGAGCATGAGGCATCTACTTGAACTTCATGACATATTAACTGTTGTACAATAAAACTCATTTCAAAAGATACTTACATGCAAAAATATAGTACTTCTTCAAGAAAAGAGGATGAAAGGTGGTAAATGACTGGTATTAGGGCATACTTTGACATTAAAATATGTGATTCCTTTACCACTGCATGCCAGGGAGTCCATTGTTTTGTGTTTATGTAGGGTGCTAATTCACTGAGCATGGAAGCCATTATATACAGTGAAGTCTATTTTTCATCTAATATTTTGTGTATTCAAATTAATTTATATTTTTAATTGCAACTTTTTTTCATGGGGTTGGTACTTTTGGCTTTTTGCATAACTGCCCAAAATAGTTGGCTTGCAATCTATTCTAATTTTCAATAGTAAACCCTCTGTAACTTCTTGTTGGGCCGATCCCCCAGGAATGTATGATAACCTCCTTTGCATGAGCTTGCAAATGGTATCTAGTGCTAGTTCAATAGTGGGAGAGCAAAACAAAGCTAAAAGTGCAGCTGAAGCATTCTTATTCAAAATTCATTTCATAGTGGACACTGTGGAGTAAGTTTTTAGCTGGTGCTGTCACTGTCTGAAGCTAGATCTGGCAATCCTACTGAATATTTATTTACACATTTATAAAAAGGCCCATTGGTTACATTGTTGCTGCACCGTCCAAGTGAAAATGTCTGCAAATCGATGTCAATTTTAGAGGAGAGGGTGGGCATGTGTAAGTCTGATGTAAAAGTGGCATTTCTCCGCCCCTCACCATGGACGTGCATATCAAATGAAAGAAGGAAGCACAGGAATACTGTACATGGTGATGGGCAGCCACGTGCAGCAGGAGATGCAGGTTTACAAACTTACACATGGGAAAGTTTGACAGCAGAAACTCAGTAACTTACACATGTAAATTCTGGCATTTTATAACTGGCACGTATAAATGTTGGCACATACACGCGCATCTTTGCAGTTTTGTAAATCCTGACATGTAGATGGTGCTAGTAACTTACAGAGACCACTGTCTTCCCCTTGTTGAGAATTTGAGTGGGACATAAACATTGAGAGATTAAGAAAGGGAAGGGCAAAAGGAGGACATCTTTTTCTTATTTATGTCAGTGAGCAGGTGTAAATCCAGATGTGGATAATTTTAGTCTAACATGTGCGTCCCTATATGAAAGCAGAGATACACGTGTAGCTTTTGGTGCTGCCTTGGCTATGCCTCCAACACACTCTCAACCCATTCCCGCCCCATTCAAAATAGATGTGATATGAACATCCACGAGTGAAGTATGTCCTATCTCAAATGGCCTTGTACACATGGATGTGATTTACATGTGTAAATCACAAATAAGGTTTCTAATATAACCCCCAATATTAATATCCCACCTACCAATAGTCCTAAGTGGGTAACAATAGTACACCCATAATCAATGACAAACACAACATAAAATCTGAAAACAATGAAAAAAAAACATTAATTTAGGCCTACTGTTACCCAGAATTCTGCAGAGCCTATTTACAAAACTGCATTAAGTGTTTAATGTGGCTTTTAAAGTGTGCTGATAGTGTGGCACCACATTAACATTTGGCAAATGCTAATTACCACATTAAACTCCTAGGGTTATGTTTACAAAGCAGAGGTAGCGACCTCTGTGCGATATTGGAGCTGCGGCTCTGATATTGCATGGAGACCCCTACCGCTGCTTTGTACACATACCCCCTAGTGTAGAAATTCCTATTAGGATGTGTCATAGGGGTGGTTATAGGTGCGGGCTGCATCTTATAATTAACGTTGAGGTCATGTTAACAGATAATACAGTAGATAACATGGGACAGTTGGCTACATCTTCAGACACCTAACTAACTAGGCAGGAGTGGCCTAGTGGTTGGGGCAAGTTACTTCAGGCTGGAAGGTTGGGGGCTCAAATCCCACTAGAGAACAGCAACCCTGGGCCAGAAGGGCTAGGGTTTCTAGTCCCACAGGTGCTCCTTGTGGTCTTGGGCAACCCTCCATTGCCCATGTTCCCTGTAAGTATTAGTGTATGTGTCTCATATCCCCTTGTGTTAAATGTATCCCCCAATTGTGTCGTGACCATTTTGATTGAAGGATTAGGTGGTATAAAAAATTGTCTAAATAAATAAAAAAAAATAACTGCCTTCCATATTATCTGCTGTGCTGTTAATGCATGCTAGTAATTATTGCTCTGTGCTAAACTGAGTGCTTACCTTCCTCAAAATGCTAGGAACACCGGGTGAAAAGCAGGATATAAATGCAGTTAATGCATGGATTTTGCACTTAACCTGCCTTATCTTTGACTGTTTACATCTTATATGCAAAACCTTAGCACCTGTTAGTAAATAGACCCCCTGGGCCTGATATTTTCTGGGCAGGCTATGCGCCCATATGGTGCATAGCCCTGCCTGCCGACCTTTAACCCTGGATATTCAATGCCGGGGTCATATGCAGCCACGGCATTGAATATCTGGGGATCGCCGTACATGCCGGAAGCCCCAGTAGCTAACTGGGCAGCGGCAATATTGCATGCTGCCTGTTTATCTCCTGCACCTTAAAGATATGCGTTAGTGCCATTGAATATCTCCATTTAAGGCATTTACATGGTTTGCTGGGCTGTAAACCGTATAAGTGCCTTTCGAAAATCGGGCCCTCTGCTTTTTTCCTGAGGAACTGCAGAAGAGCATTTCTCCCTAGCTACTGTACAACAAATTGCTGTGATCTGACTGACAACTGTGCAAACAAATTATATAGGATAAAGGCAGGCTGCCTTAAACTGAAAGGTGATTTGGAAGGCTTACAAAATTGGTGAGCACAGCTTTGCTAGGATGGAGAACAGGTGTTATAGTATGATGAAACAAAAGGGCTAACTGTATTCATCAAACTAACAAATATTTCTTTATGTTTTAGGCCACATTACTTCAAAGTAAACTCAACCAAATCTTTGAAATTACAATTCGGTAAGTATAAAAGTGGTATTAACTCATGTAAAGCATTTTTTTCAGTACTGTGAGGTTTTCTTTTGCTAAAAGAATGAATTATGGGGTAATTTACTACATGAAGTCTTTTTAGTCATTATAGGTGTTCTATATTTTCTGTAAACAAAAAAAAATCCCCATAACATAAGGAACAAAAAGGAGTCTATATAGAAAACATGGTTTTGGCTTATGGTTTAATTTATTTATTATACCGCCTTTTCAGGTTACACAAAGCAGTTTAGACAAATAAAATAAGGTAGACAGAAAGAGTTTGAAAAGAACTCCAATCTTGGAGAGGACAGAGAAAGTAAAAGAAAAGAAAACACACTACAGCTGTGGGCATCAGAGTAAGGTGGTCAAGCATACAAGTTGAGAGATGTAATTAACCTATAGCTGCTGTTCCCCAGCCCTGGGTAAGACCCACTGACCCTCTAATCCGGAAGATCAAAAGCTTTCTTAAAGATAAGCTATGTTTTGAAAGTAGCAAATGTTGCTTGAAGTCAGAGTTGATTTGTAGGTTATCCAAAGTGATGGGGCTACAGAAAAGAAGATTCGTTTTCTTGTGGATTCATAGGGGTATGTTTACTAAACCGTCTTAACGTCGCAGCGGTGGTATTATCGCATGATAAGTGATGTTATCGTATGATAATGTAACATTATCGCGTGATAACATCACTTATCGCACGATAATGCGGCGGCGGCGTTAAGGCACACTAACGCTGTGAAATCCGGGTCTGAAGGGTGGAGTAAGGCTTCCCAGAGGGCGGAGAGAAGGGGTCAATGGGCGGAGAGTGGGAGGGGAGAGGCTCCAGGCACACTAACGCTGTGAAATCCGGGTCTGAACACTAACGCCAGTGAAACCCTCGCGTTAAGGCACATTTGCAGGAAAGAGAAACCCAGAGAAGTGATAGTTGTGATACATGTGCAGGGAACAAAAAGGCAAATAAACATATAAAAGGACCAGAACCACATCTAAAATCCCAATAACCAAGTTGGCCAATAGTGATATGAATGATAAACATAAAGGAACACCACTGACAAAGCGTATAAATTAAGATATCATGTTTGGAAGGGCCTATACTCTGTCCCCCTACAAAGTGAATGATCCCACATTGAAATAGCGCTGATCAAGGTTTCTGTCGTTTAGATTGGGCAGGTTTGTTATGGCGTGCAGGGGGCTGCAGGCGGCACATGCTGTGGTCCAGCTGGGGCACAGTGTGGGCTAGGCAGATGCCTATGTGGCATGTGTAATCCCTAGAGCAGAGTTTCCCAAGCTGCAGTCCTGGAGGGCCAAACACTGTTCAGGTTTCATGCTGTCCCTAATAAATATGCCTATGCTGCATTAGTATGCACTGCATTAGTATGCACTGCCCCCATTGTATGCAAATGTATCTCATGCATATTCATTAGGGACAGCATGAAAACCTGAACAGTGTTTGGCCCACCAGGACCGGAGTTGGGAACCTTTGCCCTAGAGCAACGGCCAACAGTTGCAGAAACACCCGCACCCACAGGCTCCACTATCGAAAGCCTCATGGAGAGTCAGGCTTTTGGGCCCTACGTGCAGCAGCATCTCCCAATACTAGCACTTGCATACCTTAGCAATGCCGCACTAAACTTGGGAATACATCGAGGGGTTCTCAACCCGTTCCTCGGGACCCACCTAGCCAGTCAGGTTTTCAGGATAACCACAATGAATATGCATGGGAGACATTTGCATATAATGGAGGGAGTGTATGCAAATCTCTCTCATACATATTCATTGTGGTTATCCTGGGCAAGGTGCAGATGTCCTAGACATCGAAAGGGTATATAGAATGTGTTACATTCCTCCTCGATTCTCACCACCACCAAAACGTTGTCTAATAGACAATATTTTGGTGGTGGTGAGAAGTGAGGAGGAATGTGACACATTCTATCTAACCTTTTTGATGTCTTGGACATCTGCACCTTGCCCACTCACAATCTTAAATGACAGAGGTGTAAGGCAGGGGTCTCCAAATCCAGCCCTGGAGGGCCACAAACCAGTCAGGTTGGCAGGATATCTCTAATGCATTTATATCTCATGCATATTCATTAGGGATATCCCAAAAACCTGACTGGTCTGCGGCTCTCCAGGACCAGGGTTCCCTACCCCTGCCCTATAGGGAACATTATAAGGTGCCTTGGCAGACAGTGCACTTTATAATGTGCCCTCTGGAATGCCTTATAGGGCGCCTTATGCGGCACCTTAGGTTACGGCACTGTGAGGGTGTGTTTGCTGGCAGCAGTAATTTAAATTAAAAAAGAAAATGCCTCAGACAGCACTGATTTAAAGTAAAGGGTAATGCCTCAGACAGCCTTACTCATTAAGCCCACTGGGGATCAAACTCATGAGCCCTGTTTTATCAGTCAATGCGTTAACCATTGTGCTACACCTCTGTTGCTGTGTTTGTAGGTCAGCGCGCCTAATTAAGGCTAACGCGTGTTAACGTGCCACGGCTCCCTCTATCACGCGATAGCGGACTTTATTGCGCGATAACCCAAAATGCTACCTTAAGACCGGAACGCCCACTACCTTATATGGCATTCATCACAGTAAGACTGCAACTAACGCCGGTAACATTAAGATGGTTTAGTAAACATACCCCATAGTGTACTTTATTGAGTGCCAGTAGGCAAAGCCTATTGCTGTGTACTGAACTGTTAGAGCGTGTAGGAAAATAGGGAATAATCAGGGTAGATAAATACACAGGGGCAATCTGATACAAGCTTTGAATGTCAGGATCAAAATGTTATATTGTATACGAGCTTTTAAAGGCAACCAATGCAAGTTCTTCAGGGGTATATATCTTTAAAATATATAAAAATGGTTTCATAATAAATGATATAATAAGAAATAAGTGATGGAACCATAAAAAAACATAAAACAAACCAATAAAACATCAAAACTGTCACTTCTAAAAACATGTGGCACATACAAAAATAATATAGACACACATTTATATGTGTATATATTCCTTGTTTCAAATTTGGATAACATGGAGTAACCTTGTAACTGCAACTTATGCTAATAAATATATAAGAGGACTTAGAATTAAAAGTGAAAAATGAAAATGAGATGTGATTTATTTTGTAAGAAAAAAGGGGGTGATATTGTGAATCTGCGAGAGTGAGTGCCTTTTTGTGGAATAACAAAATGCTTGCTCTTTAAGAGTGGAGGAGCAGCCTAGTGGTTAGAGCATTTGTCCTGTTAACCAAGAGGCTGAGGATTCAATTCCCATTAGCACTCCTTGTGATATAGAGCAAGACACAACTTCCTCTTATTACTTCAGAAGCAAGGCCTGATGTTACACTGCCAAAAAGCCCCAGTAGTCAGCACTGACTTGAAGGCACTCATTACAAGCTTCAGAATCTACCTTCCTGCAGAAATGTGTTTAAAAATGCTTATATCTGACCCATCTCTAGCAATTCTAGGTGGCATACAATAAAACATTTGAAATAAGACAATCCAAAACATAAAATAAAGATACCATCAAATATTTACAAAAAAACTACAAATGGCAAAATAAATTTCATAATCAAACTGCCTGACCAAACTAGAATGTCTTCAATGTTTTCCTAAAATCCCATAAATCCCTATTCATTTTAATGTGAATCGGAAAAGCATTATAAAGGTTTGGGCCAGCTATGGGCATCATTCTATTGTCAGTACTGGTTCATGAGCCATGTGTAGTGAGGGAACAACCAAATTAGTATGGTCTTGAGAATGTAAAGTATTGGAAGGATATAAAAACCAGAGGCAAGCTGAGCAAGTTCTTTCTACAGAGGATAGACTCAAGAGTAATCTAAGGAAATATTTCTTTATAGAAATGATGGTGGGGGTGTGAAACAGCCTCCTAGTGGAGTCTAGGACTGTATCTGAATTCAAGAAAGTGTGCGACAAGCACAGAGGATCTCTAAGGGAGAGGAGAGGATTGTACAATGTAGTAGTCGGTATAAATGGGTAGACTGGATAGGCTGTATGGTCTTTATCTGTCATCATTTTCTATGTTTCTATGCAAAGAGAGCCATATAACTTTAAATACAAATGTCAACCTCTTGAATTTTATGTCACAGAACTGGAATTAACGCAGTGAGGATACAACCAGAGAAATATGGTCAGTTATTCATTGCACTGACACTATTCTAGATGTAAAATTCTGCACCTTCTGCAAAGATTTTAAGGAAGAGGCAACCAGACCTAAATAAATCACACTGCAATACTTTAAGGATGGTTGTAGTGATTGCTGGATAAGTGACTTAAGGTCATTTTAGCCTAAAACTTTCAATATTTGAAGAAGCTACAATTTATAAAAGGAAGTATGTACCATTTTAGCAATTTGAGCTTTAAACATCAGATCTGAGCCTGTAAGCATCCTCAACTTAGCTACCTCAGAATTCAATTTAACCAGTGATCATCCACTCATGTCCTAGGAGGGATTTTCATTTTATTCAAATTTTGAGCCTAAATCATTATATTGTTGCTAACCCTCAGCACACTTTATACGTTTGACCTTATAGTAGAAAGTTGCATCTAAGTTGATATCCATTAGGGGTATGCAGGTCAAATTTTTTCATTTTGTTTATGGATTTTTCATTTTTCGAGGGTATTCTCTATTTTATCATTTTGGGAACCAATGCTATCAATAGTACACAGTAATGCATACTATTGCTCAATAGGGGGAAGTATAGTTGAATAGTGTGCACTGTGAGAGATCCATACAATTCCTGGAATATCATACTTTTTGTATCTGGGCCTCTTAAATATAACTGAAACCGCTGTAACACAATATCTCCAACCCCACGTTCTTGAAATCTTGCCAGGATAATAGAATGTACCATTGAATCAAAATCCCAGAGATATCCAGGAAGACCGCCAAAATTGCCCCAGATATCTCAAGTTCACTCAAACCAAGCATCCACAATAGACACTAGTAAAGTTTTAGTAATGAACCCTTTGCAGAATCCAGATTGACAGTTACCTGGCAGCTTGTTATCAATGAATTGGAATAATTGAAACAAGGCTAGTTGCTTCATGATTTTAGCAAGGAACAGCAATGTCAAAACAGGACAATAGTTATTCAAATTAGTTTGGTCAACTATTCCCTTTTTTAAGATAGGACACACTGCTGTCTTTATCAAAGAGGGAGGTAAACACCAGCCAAAACCACAATCCAAACACCACTTCACAAAGGTAGTATCAATTATTTTACTTAAAATAGCTGAGACTTGTACAAAACATGAATTTATCGTATCCCAAGTTACACAGCATTTGCAGGGATATCGTAAAAAGAAAGTTGCTCCGAGAGCAAGAACCCTAGCCTTTAACACCAGAAAAGCTTTTCTGCGTTCTTGAGTACTACGTAATACATCTGGAAAGATTGAAACAGAATCCCCACAGAATTTTGTTTCTTTCTTTCTGAAATAGGCTTTAAAAAATAATACTCTTGTCTTCCTCGGAAGCTAAAGTGACAAGCAATGTTGCTCTTGAGGAAATATCATCATGCGTGTCCTCTATAAAAGCAGTTAGATTGAATTTATCAGAAGCCGAAAGGGCATCCCCCTCCTCATTCACCACAGTGGATCCTTTCTAGGGAAAAGACGCTTTGATGTTTCTATTTCCTTTTTCTTTATAAATTTTGGCGGGAGTGATAGGTGGGAAACTTGTCAGACTCTATTATTTGGCCAAGGTTTTATAATAACCCTGGCTTTGGTTATTTTGTATTTTTCCTGTTTAATTTTAAAGGAACTCTCCGATAAGTGGACTGTCATGGATAGATAAGTTTCCTAAAAATTTCTTTTATCTTTTTTTTTTATATGCCATATTTCTTTGTACTGTAATCTTTTACTGTATAATAGTAAAATTCTTCTAAATAAAATTAAAAAAAATAGCTGAGACTTCAATCTTACTCATTTTAACTAATCCAGTGGATCACATGTCTAACACACATGAAGAGTTTTGTCATACATGTCAGTAAGATTATAGTCTGTTCCAAGGACATAGTATCAAATGTGATTCATGTTGCAGTCTGATGAGTTCTCCTAACGAGCTGGAATGCAAGTATGGCCTGGCATCAAGAGGGATATGTTTTTACTGTAATAATTAGCCAGGTATCACTAGTGATCATAGCTGGTGTATCCTCGCTTCTTTCAGGATAAGCAAGATGCTGGACCACAAAGGTGAATTAACCCCTTTTGTATGTTCTTTGTATAGAAAGCTTTGCCATTCACTGCATGGGGCGGTATAGCAAGTTGTTATAAACCATAAATCATACATCCCTGTAATGGGTCATAGCTTATAATTATTCATCCTTTATCTCCGCTGTTTTATTCTTCCGCCAATACCTTTCCGTTCTGCGAAGTTCTTAGTTCACTTTTTTCAGTTCCTTTGGAAAACCAGGGAAAAATGCAAGCCCCTTTTCGACAGACATGATTGTAAAGAACAACATCATTCAAAAACAGAGCAATTTCCCAATCCCAAATGTCAGCTAGAGCAATCAAAATCGCTAAGCTTTTCCTTTATCAATCTCTTCATGAAAAGTACGGTAGCACTATGGAATACTTAAGACTAGGTCCAAAGAGAAGGAATCCATTTACAGGCTAGCACAAAATGATCCAAACATGGAACTTTCTAAATAGATAAATTAGGTAATTTTTGCACTAGGAAAAGATCTGGGGAAAAAAACTGAATCTAAACAATTACTTACACTTTTTGTATGTGGGAACCGTGTGCTACAGCCTATAGAATGCATATGATCTAGAAAATCATGAGTCAAACACCTCAATGTAAAGAGTAACAGAGGGTATCAACATCCCCAGTATGGTGGACCATGAAAAATACAGTTGCCCAGATGCAAGCAACTCTATTATTATCGAAGGATTGATATCAGTGGAGCATGGAGGTCAATATAGCAGATAAATGCCCCCCTGCCAGAACGAGATAATCAAAGCTTCACAACCTTGGCTGGCATATTGCTTCATTAAAGAAAATTTCAAATTCTTTTTTAAGATTAGCACAACACTCCACCCCACTCTTGTGCTTGCAGACTCTGTTCATAAAGAAATCCCACTGAAGATAATTGATTTAGAAATGAATCTGCATTCTATGCTAATAATAACAAAAGTGGGCATCTTGATGGAATAGAAGTAGGATTTACAGTATTAAGGGCCCCTCAAGAGACTTTACTGACAGATGAAGGCTTAGCAGAAACCTCAAGAGAATATTATGATGCCATATACATGGCAGAATGTGATAGCTCAAAACAAAATATATACTGTTTGCTATGAGACTTGGCCGGGCCTAAGGTATCTCTATCAGATAATGTGTATTTGAATTCCTCAATCTCATTGCAGGAGGTAGAACAGGAAATGGCATCCTTGTCTGTGTAAAAAACTCCCGGGATGGATGGATACACTGTAGAATGTTGCAAGACTTTTATACAACTATTAGCTACAAAATTACATCATCTGTATCAGAGGTTACTTATTAATGGGTGTCAATGAAAATCGTTTACCAAGGCAATGCTAGTTGTGCTACCAAAACCTGACAGTCTGCCATGGACACTTCTGCTATTCGTTCAGGATACCCATCTTCTTGGTTCTCTATATTCTTCTTCTGATCTATTAGGCATAGGATAAGGGGAATTCTAAGTTGTGGACAGATTGATTTGGAATGGGTTTGGTGGAAACAGTTGGAGTCTCATTGTTAGGTAGAGTTTCTTAATCAAGGTATTTCATATCACCTAAGGGGTCTATTCACTCTCCTTCCGTCTCCAGCAGAAGCCTCCCTGTATGAACAAGGAGTTTGTATAGGGAGGCTTAGTCGGGGGCAGGAGAGGGCATTCTGGAGGCAGAGTGAGGGCGGGGCATGGGCAGTCCGCAACCCCGGTTGTACAGGGGCAATTCTGAGGTCAGCCCTGTATGTCCAGGGTCGGCAGACTGGACAGGGACGTATTCCATGCCGGAGGTGGCATAAGTCCCACTGGATGTTGAGGGATAGCAGGCCCAGGCAGCGGCATAATGGTGAGGGGTGCAGTGGGTTCCCTGCAGCCTAACCCTGGCCATGGAAGGCCAGATTGGGGGGGAGTCAGGCTGCAGGGAATGGAGAAAGAGGTTGGCGGCCAGGGATCGCGGCGCCTGAATGGAGCCACAGTGCCATGGCAACGGGATGCCATGGCACCGCAGCTCCATTCAGGAGCCTGACTGAGTTAGCCAGGCAGGGGTCTGTATGTGCAGGCCGATCAGAATCAGGTCCTGGCTTGCACATAGAGGCCAACACCCAATACCAATCCCACAGGGGACACTTAGCTCCCGTGGGATCAGAATCGGGTTTGCCTCTGTGCGTCCCAATTCCAGTCGGGTTCACAGGGGCCTGGACACATATTAGAATGTGCCTCTAAGCTTTATGAAGCCCCTTAAAACTGTATAAAGCTAAACTACTTTTTTCTAGCATCCATTGGGGCTCTAAAAGGGAATTACATGATCAAAATGTATAATGCCACCTTAAATGTATAATTATGTGAAGGGAAGTGTTGCCTATTAATATTATTCCTTTTTGCAAATGTGGGGGGTGGGGGCGGGAAGATGTTCTGTTTTCCTTAGTTTCATCGTAAACATATTTGCTGAAAACCTCAATAAGACTTATTGAACTAACAAAGATATAGGAACTTGTGTGTTTATCTAGCTATGATGGTGGAGAACCAAAGAAGACGACTAAAACTGATCGTCATAAGCCGCAGCTGCTGTACTTCCTTATTGTTCTGAATAAGAGCAACTGAGCAGGCTGGAAGGACCATTTGTTTAATTTTTTATCATCATTTACAATATTACTATGACATTTTTGTCATTGTTTTTTTTCTTTTCATATAAATGGTGCTAAATGGGCAAAGCCTATGGTTTATTACAAACTTGAGTAACCGCATCAAAAAATGCATAAAAACACAAAACTCAAACAAACAACAAAATCAAAGAATGCAGCAAAAGCAACAGCAATTTCTCCACCCTACTGGTCCCAACCAACCTACAGATGCTCCTTGTGGCCTTTGGCAAGACACTTAACCCTCCGTTGCCTCAGGTACAAAAACATAGATTGCGAGCCCTTTGGGGACAAGGGAAAAATACATATACAGTACCCGAATGTACACCGCTTTGACTAGTAGAAAAGTGGTATATAAGCCTAATAAAATTAATAAATATTCACCAAAGGCTAATACAGGGCTACAATGAATTCATATATCTCAAAGATTGAGGGGTATGTTTACTAATCTGTGCTAACCATTTGTGTGTGGTTGAGCGCACAGAAACACCCTGTGCTAGCAGTTAGCATGGAACCCCATGCTAAAATCCCACACTAACTGGGTAGCATGCAATTGGGTTGGGGGTGGGTGGGTTGTGGGTAGAATGTGGACATGAACAGCGCTTCATGGTTAGCATGGCTGTTTTGGGCACACGCTAACCGTGAAGAGAGTTAATAATGTGAGTGTACTTAAAGCTACCTCAGTGGGTGATGGTAAGAGCACTCAAGCACTAGTTAGCACAGTGTGGCACATTAACACAACGCTAGCAGCAGAGGGATGGATGCACCCCCCAAAAGTTAGCTCTCTGTCCACACTAACTCTTGGGCCCCAACACACACTACTGGTGCATTTCTTAGTAAACATGCCTCTAAGGGTGGGACTATTATCAGATTATGTATTATATACAAAAATTATATAGATTTTTTTTTCTTTGTTACAGGCCACCTCCAAGCCCCTCCGGTACAATCACAGCTGCTTATGGCCAATCACAGAATCATTCAATCCCAGTTTATGAAATGAAGTTCCCAGATCTCTGTGTCTACTAACCCATGGGATATGTTGAGAATGAAGAGAGAAAAATAAATCTTTAACATTGTGAAAACAGTAAATAATTGAACTCTGTGAATAAGACTGTGTCATGAGAACTGCCATTTTTGTGAGCTGTGTTGTTTATAATGAGGTTCCTATGATATCAGGAGGTCTTGAAGAGCCATGTTTATTTGCAAAATCAATAAGATAAATTCACAGCTCTTGCCTACAGAACTCTTTACCTTAAATGAAGAAGAGTGTGTTCTTGCGAGCTGCTGGGTCCTGGGATGTGATGAATCCAGAAAGGGTCTGATCAGGAAGAAGCAGTTAATTGGAAAGGTTCCAGGCCATTGTCTTCTCTTGTAATCAAAGGGGTATGTTTACTAAACTGCGGTAATCGTGAATAACGCGCGTAATGTAACGTTAACAATCGTTCGTGCGTCATAACGCGCGTTATGATGTGCGAACGATCGTTAACGTTACATAATGCGCGTTAACCGTAGTTAAAGATCGTAAACTCCCGCGGCGTGGTAAAACACCGCAGAAGGTGGAGAGAGGGCGGAGAGAAGGGGTCAATGGGCGGAGAGTGGGCGGGGAGAGGCTCCCTTCACACTAACGCGCTGATCTGAAGAGCTCAATTCCAACGTGAATGAAAACCTGCCGTTAAATGCACATAACAGGGGAGAGAAACCATTTCAGTGTCAGCAATGTACAGCCCAGGCAGGGAAACCTAAAAAAAGTGATAAGTGTGATACATGTGCACAGAACAAAAGGGCACAT
This sequence comes from Ichthyophis bannanicus, assembly GCA_033557465.1. Lineage (NCBI taxonomy): Eukaryota > Metazoa > Chordata > Amphibia > Gymnophiona > Ichthyophiidae > Ichthyophis > Ichthyophis bannanicus. The sequence goes on along the minus strand of CM066033.1, from coordinate 951,843,193 downwards.
AAACACTGAAAATTACCCCAACAAACCGGAAAAAACCATAACCAAGCTGGCCAATAGTGGTATCAATGAGAAACATCAACCCCTCCCCCCCCCCGAGTAAGCTCCATAGAAAAGATATAAATCGTGGAAGGGTCTATACTCCGTCCCCATACAAGGTGAATGAGCCCACAGTGAAATAGCGCTGCTCAGGGTTTTCCCCACCATCGGACAGGGTTCCTATGGCGTGCACATGTCCCGCAACATCAGGGCGGGCATGTCGGAATGGCAACTGGACAGATGCCGGAGAAGGGGATATAGTGGGCCACAGGCGGCACATGCTGTGGTGGAGCTGGGCCACAGTGCGGACTAGGGTGATGCCTAGGTGGCCCATACGAATGCTGAAACAGCAGAGCAGCCAGATAGCAACTGCTGAAGACCAACATGGGCACGAGTGTGTTTCCCACAGTGTCACAGGGGATAGTACCCAACAGCCACCCCCAAGGGCACGGAACATTGGCAGGCGGGGCTGGGGGAAGCGTTGACATCTATGCAGGCACCCCTACTCCAGAACCCACACCATAGGTAGCTGCCTACCGGCACACTGGATGGCCTGAGACTGCGCACCACCAGCACCACCAGCAGAAGGGCATGTCAGCATGGTGGCTGAGGGATACTGGTGGTGGAAGGGGCAGTGGAAGCAGCCCAGAGCAGACCGTGGCCTAGCCCTGTATAGGTGGGTGCCGTGTACTGCAACAGACGGGCCCTGTCTGACGAACAGTCATGGTATCACCAAGGAATGTACTGACTCTGTGACAACAAGGTGGTGCAGTGCACAAAACCAGTGTATTCAGAAGCAGAGGGTCACAAGTTCAAGTCCCAGCTGTGGTTCCTGCCAAACCAGTCCCCAAATTTTACCCACTACTACAACTTGCTAATACAGACAGCACCTTTATTGCAGATGATGTAAACATGCCCAAAACACCTACGTTCTACCCTACAGAGCACAGACACCATAAACATGCACATTACCTAGAGCAGAGTCTCCCAAATGCAGTCCTGGATGTCCAAACACCATTCCGGATCCATGCTGCCTCTGATAAAGATGCCTGTGCTGCATTTCTATGCGCCACCACCATGGTATGCAGATGTATCTCATGCATATTCATGAGGGACAGCATGAAAACCCGAACAGTGTTTGGCACCGCAGGACTGGAGTTAGGAACCTCCGCCGTAAAGCAGCAGCCAACAGGGGCAGACACACCCGCACCCACAGGTCCCATTATCCAAAGCCTCCTGGAGAGGCAGGACTTTGGGCTCTGCATGCATCTCCCAATACTAGCACTTGCATACCTTAGTAATGCCAACCTAAACCGGGGAATATGGTACACATTTATCAAAAGGTTGCTATGATTACTGGCAGATAGCAATTCCTAGGTTACGTACAATTTTATGAGTGAGCTGCATCATAGCAACCTTTCTGATGTCTGTGGAGTGTGCTACAGGTCTGGTGTCAAACAGTGTTTACCAATCTGGGGAGTGACTCCTACAGTATTGCATACCATAGCCATGCCTGCACTGTGCCCAGGACTGGTGTGGTGGCCTGGGCTGCCCAACACCTCTATAGTTGCACAATGCTGGCATAGGTGTGGAGAGTGTGTGTCTGTCTATCCAGTGTGTGGTGGCTGCCAACACCCTCCACAGCCCTCACTGCTAGCACTGTTGCCAGTATTGGCCTGCCAATGTGCATAATGAGGAGCAAGGTACTGTGGGAATAGCCTGGATAGGGTGGCCTGACCTGGATGCATCTGCACACGGCATAGGGCAATGGCTCGGACATTGTAGTGCCTGGCCACCACCTGCACGGACAGGGTGGCCATAGCATGTCCTGCTGGGAGGTCACTCTCACCCTGACTGAGCAGTGACCATTGCATGGCTAGGTTCCCCCATAGTGCTATGTGTCTTTTTTCTTGTGTGATATTTATGGGTTCTCTTTTAGGGCCCAATCACTGACTTCTCTGCTTGGTGTGTATGCATCTCCCCCAGGACCATGCACTATGGACTAGCTCAGGGGTGGGCACCTCCGGTCCTGGAGAGCCGCAGACCAGTCAGGTTTTCGGGATATCCCTAATGAACATGCATGAGATATATATGCATTAGAGATATCCTGCCAACCTGACTGGTTTGTGGCCCTCCAGGGCTGGATTTGGAGACCCCTGCCTTACACCTCTGTCATTTAAGATCGTGAGTGGGCAAGGTACAGATGTCCTAGACATCGAAAGGGTATATAGAATGTGTCACATTCCTCCTCGATTCTCACCACCACCAAAAAGTTGTCTAATAGACAATTTTTTGGTGGTGGTGAGAAGTTAGGAGGACTGTGACAAATTCTATCTAACCTTTTTGATGTCTTGGACATCTGCACCTTGTCCACTCACTATCTTAAATGACAGAGGTGTAAGGCAGGGGTCTCCAGATCCAGCCCTGGAGGGCCACAAACCAGTCAGGTTGGCAGGATATCTCTAATGCATATATATCTCATGCATATTCATTAGAGATATCCCGAAAACCTGACTGGTCTGCGGCCCTCCAGGACCAAGTTTGCCCACCCCTGGACTAGCTGCTGGACTGTCTGCAGCTCGTATGTGTCTTGCTGGAACACCTTGCAGGGTGCAGTGGCTGGAGGCTTGCTGCTGGAGAATGTCAGATAATTTGGGGGGGAGGGGGTAGGGGTAGCTGAGCATTTCCAGGCCTGCTGTCTGTCTGCCAGCCATTGTGTTATGGATATGTAGCGCTCTGTCTGTTCCCCAGCAGGGCTGGGGTTGATGGTCCCCCTCTACAGCCACCATTGCAGGGAGGTAGACTGTGGATCTATTGGTGGGTGCTCCTGTTTCCCACCCTGATCCCCAGAGGGTGGGTTGTGTAGTGGTATGTAATCTGCCTATGGGTCCACCTACAGCAGGTAACCATGGCACCAACACAGGATATGCACTATTCTGGGTGCATCATCGCCCGTAGGGACTAGACATGACCGAGACATACAGCAGGACACAGATGTATCCTAGGTGTGTCTAACGGAACTACCTATCACACACTGATGGGGACCTGCAGCATGGCATATTTCAGCCATGAAAGGTGCTGTGGATCTGGTGCTGGGCGCCCCACCTCAACCTCAGGGTGGGCACAGTACCCGCACAATGTGACTGTCTGTGGCTACTCTGTGGCAGTGCCACACATGGTCATCTCGCCCTACCAGGCCAGGGTGCTGTGGGGTGCATACCCCATCTTGTGTTCATCTCTGGACTGCTGATCTGCATGTGCAGTGCACCATCGGTATGGGTGCGTTGACCCAGATCCTGGCCAACACAGTGGACGGTTTGGGTGGTGGCCTGACGCCCTTCAATAGGCAGCCAGGGGGTTGTTAGTAGCTATGGGGCTGTAGCCCAGTGGTTCCTTCACTACCTGTGGGGTCAGTGGTCATGGGTTCAAACCCACCATGGGTTTATTTTATAGGGCTGTCTGCAGCATTGTCTATTTTTAATGCACATTAGTGCTGCCAGCGACAACCGCTCAGCATACTGTAACCTTACAGTGCCTCATAAGGCGCCCCATGCGGCACCTTATATGGTGCCCTATAAGAGTGTTCTATAGGGGACATGGGGTGCCTCAGCGGATAGTGCACTTTATAATGTAGCCTATGGAGTGCGTTATGGGGTGCCTTATGCGGTGCCTTATGCGGCACCTTAGGTTACGCCACTGTGAGGGTGTGTTTGCTGGCAACACTACTGAAAATAAACATAAAATGCCTCCTCATTCACTACTTAAATATACAGGGTGATGCCTCAGCCAGCCTTATGCACACTGGGGAATTGAACCCATGATTTTTTTATTTTTTTTATTTATTCACATTTATATACCGCATCTTCCAAGAGTTCAGTTGCGGTTTACATTTAACAATAATTAACAAATCAAGTTTGTTTTACATGGAACATTGAAATATAACAGAACTTATTTACAAGGAACATCATATAAAATATAGAACAAACAATGTGGTATAATACCGAACAGTGCGATAACTATATACAAGTTATATATGAATATATATACATGGATGCCTGTATCATCAGTCAGTGCAGTAACCATTGTGCTACAGCTCTGTTTTAGTGTTTTGGGTCTGTGCACCTTCTTAAGTTTAACGCACGGTAATGCGCCACGGCGCCCTCTAACGCTCGTTAATTTCTGTAATGCGCATTATCAGTAACGATGTACCGCCCATGTCCTTATTTGGGATTTCTGGCTCTACCGCGGCTCCTAACGCGAATCAAACTAACGCAGTTTAGTAAACATACCCCAAAGTGTCTTGTTGAAGTCTTCAGCTTTAATACTTCCATTGTGGCAAAGCGGATCCAGTTACATCACCTCTTTGCATTTGAGATATTTGAATGCATTAAGAAGCTATAAAAAAAAGCATGAGAAGCTCTTAGAGACAATATTATCTCTTTACCTGTCTTCCCATGGATCAATTCCAACAATCCAAAAATCTAAAAAATCCTTTATCTTCACTCATGGAGGAAGGTTGTTCCCTTTTATCCCAGCAAATGTACAACGTGCTCTTCATTCTTTTCCTCACATTGTATTTTTAATATTTTGCCTGCATATTTAAATGTATTATGGTTTTTTTTAAAAAAATTTATTTATGAAAATTTTTACAATTGAATCAAGAAAGTTAACAATCCACTCTCTTGAGGAAACAGGATGACACAAAAAAAAACAAACAACAAATCAGAAAAGATACACAATCTCATGAAGCTTCATGAAATGTATTATGGTTTTTAATCAAGTGTGCACCTAACTGACTGTACACCCTACAAATGTGCTTTTATAACATGCGAAGACACATTTTAGATAATATGTGGTGATCAGAATTGAGACAACTGGGTAATGACATACACAATTCCAGCAATATTATAGAAAAGCTCTGCCAAACATGGAGCCTTTTCTAAACTGCATATAAGGAAGTGCAGGAGTACAAGTGGATATGCATCCATGAATAGTGGGAGGAGCCATTTTACCAACCTACATGTAGGAATAATCAGTGGACGAAACATGGCAATTTATATGTGTAAGTGCCGGCCTTTACAGGTATGGGTTCGTATTTTAAAATGTACATGTTTAAGTGTCGGTCCCTACTGTACAAGTGTAGATTATTTATTTTGCAAACCTATTCATAGAAATGATGCCATGAACTACCGAAACTCTTACCGTTCCATTATTTAAATTTATAGGGGAACTAAACAATGGGGGATTATAGAGGATAATCACCTTTATCTGTCCTGTAAAGGGCTGCCTGAATCAAGCACTTTGTAAAAACTTATACATGCCAGGTAACAGCCCTAAATCCCATCATGGACACTTTTGGCCATTCATATGCATTCCCTATATGAAATGGGGAATTCACATGTAAATTTTTGACCTGTCAGCTACACTCTAACCATGCCTCTGACACGCTCCCTTGTAGTTTCTAAATATTATGGACATCCATGTGGAATTTTACCCTTTCTAGAATTGTCATTTACTTGTGAATGCCATTAACACGTGTAAGTGCTGGATTTTCCATGTGGAAATTGTGAATAAGTCATCTAAAATAACCCCCATTGCATTGCATAAGTGCTATAAATAAACCACTGCAACAGAGGAAGTACTTAATATAATAAGTAGCCAGTCCACAAAAAAATCTACAAAAACCTATTTGCAATAAGGCTTATTTTTTCACTGGAAAAGGACCACTTTTGGCAAAATAGCACAATGAGGCCTATATTTAAGAAAAAATGGAGCTCCAAATTTTAGACACATGGAGACCAATTCAGACCGGGGTATGTCCAGACATCCAAAATCTGGACGGGCCGGATTAGCACCCAATTCTGTCCCCATGGGAGCTAGATGTTCCCACGGGAGCAGAATCAGGCCTTAGACAGGCCAGATGTGCCCCGGATTCAGCGGGCCTGGGCGTGCAGTGATCACCCCGTCTAGCCCTCCCAATGCTCCAGCATGGAGCCTCGGTGCCATTGCATCCCATCGTCATGACACTGGGACATCATGCGTTAGCATTGGGAGGACCCCACCACCGAAATAGCCCTCTCTCCTGCCACCTGAGCCTCGGCGGGAGACACCAGGGCCGGGCTCCTCCTGGACACTGTGCCGTGGGTTGCCATGAATTCATGTCAGAAGAGCATTGATCATAGTACATTTGGATAAGCTTTTAAAAATTCTAGAATAAATATTGGTATTTTAACATATGTTGAGAACTGATGATGAAATTTATGGGAAAGTAGTCAGTCTTTATGAGAAAATATAGACTGATTCCCAGATTGCTGGTTCCTTCTATTCTTTGACAATTTTTTTGTATGGCTATGAGTTTGTAATCTCTGATTGAAGCAGCCTGTAGCTCTTGAGGGTTTACTGTTTATTATATTGGATACCCTCGAGTGTCAGAACATTCTAGATTGAGTATTCTGGCACTGGCCTCATTGAACATATATTCTGTGCCAACCACTCTGTGGACACCAGCAATTAACATCTGGATTTAATTTTGTGATATCAGCCAGCATTTAAAAAAAACAATGACTATTGTGGCTGAATATTGACTGGCTACATTTTTTTTCCTCCATTCTAAATCCACTGCTATTGTCACCTACCTCTAGTGAAATTAAGAGCATAAATTTGATATTTAGCTGTAGTCACTTTTCAAAAAGACCAATTTGGGAGCTTGACTCTCAAGGTTAGGAGTCTAAACTCTTTGGGTCAGATTTTCAGTCAGCACAGTCACCAGATTAATTTAAGTACTGTGATAGCATTGGTGCTTAACGTAATCTGTTTATTCAGTACTGCTGTCTGCATAGTTAGTGACTATCTCATTTAGCGAAGATATCCATCCTAAACTAAACAGATAACATCCATTTAACAGCCAAATATCACTGCTAAATGGATAATTCACGGCACCTACCTTTCTTCCTCTCCTAACCTGGCTCACAATTATACAGTTAGTTTTAGGCTGTTTAGCAATTCAAATGGCTGATACTAGCCATGTAATTTTTATAGACATGGATGCTATATATTGGTCACCTGGCAGCCAACACATAACTCTCTTTGAAGATCAGTACACTTTTCCAAATTCAAGACAAGCAGCATCATTAAAAATGTGACAGTTAAAGAATTTCTTAAAAGAAGGGCTTAAATCATTGTGCTATATAATTCCTGTGTTCTCTTAGGGGCTTTCATTTTAAATGATCTCATATTCTTTGTATCTGATTGCTCTAGGTTGACACTTGTCACAAATGACATAAACATAATTTTGTTCCTTACAAGGTGCTCCTTGCAGTTGAGGAAATATAGAGGAGTTATATAAAACATCTCAATACTAAGGACTTAAAAGTATAAATTGTCATTTATGGAAGGTGAGTATTATTGCGTGCCATTTGTATTTTTGAAATACTTAGGGGTTTGTTTACTAAGCAGCAGTGGCGGCTTCCGACCGATATCGGAATTCAATGGGGCCGTGGCTCTGATATCGGTCGGAGGCTGCTACCGCTGCTTAGTAAAAAAGCCCCTTAGTAGTCTGTAGAAGGCACCCTTTTCATCAGGGGAGACTCTGCACTTAGAATTTTCTGGTAGATGGCTAGCAATTTCTTCTATTTCTTTAAGGTTCCAATTCAGTTGTAGCTAGTCTCTTCTGATGTTACAGCGCCTTCAACCTTCCTTCCCAAGTATCCGGGGCATGGATCATAGCCATATCTGAGAACTTTTGAACTCTGTTCATCCTGAGATTAGTGGAAGGAGCCACTTAGACTTGTTCTCGTCCTCCTCCTTCTCTTTCCACATTCTCTGCCCCCTCTTGCCAGAACCACATTTTAAATGTAATTTTCTTTATCAAACAAGACATTGATTTTATGAGTTTCCTTCAGTAGCAGTTTAATACTTTTTTTCCCTCTTTCCTCTTTTTCCCCCTTGTCTCATTATCTGACTTTTATTATTGCTACTTAATAAATGCTTTGCATTTAATTTTAGTCATAGAGAGAGTAATTTTATAACAGAGTGCCTATGCGGGCAGGCTCCAAAGGCACATATTCCAAACATATTTTACAGGCACACGTAGGCACTTGTGTATCTTTATAAAATACTACCACCAATCCTGCAGCACCAGTGGCTTAACTGAAGCTGCCACATTTCTGCCTGCTCAGGCGTGTAAAGTATATGCATATTTTATGAAATAGGTATGCACATTGTGATGCCATCCGTGCTGTGCCCAGACTCCTCTGATGTGTATGCCCATGCATAAAAGTATGCATTTTCTTGTCATTGTGTGTAAGTGGCCTTTTACGCACATATGCAGTCATACACACACAAAAAAGCTTTATAAAATTACCCTCTTTATGAATTGTTTGGCAATACATGTATAAAATTCTCCTGCCAATAAAGTTATTTGAATTCTCTTCCTGTTCTTGCCTGTTTGTCTTTCCCCATTCCTACTCCTGTTTCCTTCCTCTTTCTCCTGCACTCTTTCTTCAATTCCTCATGCCTTCTCCTACATTTTCTCCCTGGATTCCTTTTTCTCCACTTTGGTCAAGTGTCCTTCCTCTCAGTGTCTATGCTCAAATCTATACCTTTCCATCACCTGCCAGTCATGGTCTTCTCTCCTTCCCTCTTTCTTAGATCCCCATCATTATCCTCCCCGATTCCAGGTCCTCTCTTCTCTGCCCTTTTCCTGTCCTCAGTTGTCTTTCCCAACTTGGCATCCTTTCTCCTTCTCTTCCCCTGCTCACCTCCCCCGTTTCCCCCACCCTCTGCTTTTGCCCTACCTTCTTCTTTGCTCTTACCCTTCTTCTTACCCTTACCCAGTCCTGTTCCTCAACTTTTGATCGCTTTTTTTCTCTCCTCCTCTTTTCCTCTATGTCCTGTGTCATGCTGATGCCACTGATTGGGTCTGATGAGGAAAATGAGCCACTTAGTGGTAAAAGGTGTGGAAACAACAGTAGGATGAAATATTTCTTTATTTATTTAACAGGTTTTTTTATCATTTCAGTCAAAGCGTTTTACATTGTAACTTAAACTTGGTAATGTACATTAAACAGGGGCATTGATAACTTGGAACACACTTAATTCTGGCTCCTGCATTTGCAGAGAAGTCACTGCCCACTTGGGATCAATGTATCAAAAATATATAACTAATATCAGACAAAAGACAAGCAGTACCATTGGGGCCACTTCTCTCCAGGGCCATACCAAGGTTTGTGTGAGTGGGTGCAGTCATAGAAGGTGCCAATTCAGAAGGGGAGCTGATATCAATGTGCTTCCAGGAAGCTCATAAAGAGTGAGTTACTACACATGGCTAGGTGGGTCGGGGGCACCAGATTCATTAGTCGCACAGAGTGTATTTCTTGCTTGGTACAGTCCTGCTTCTCCCACTCCTCTTCTGATGGTGACATCGATTTCAGAGACCCAGAGTTGTGTCTTTAAACCCCTAAGTCTCCTGGTGAAATCTATAGAGTTCCAAGGTATGACCATAGTTCTCTCTGAAATTTTGCACATATGCGTTTTAAGTCTGCTCAGTAGTTATACTTGTGGGAAATTACTCTAGCTCCATTGACCTGGGCCAATATCAACGGCCAAAGTCAGGCTTGGAAATCAAACCCAGGTCTCCCACATTTCCATATCATAATGTGTACCACTGAGCCAATCAATTGCCTGTATATTTTCATTTTCATGAGAATTCCATAGTCAGAATTCAATGTTATGCTTCTTTTCAAATAAATGGCAACTATGAAACGAATGCGGCATTACTTATAATATACAGTTATACATCACAGGGGGAAATACAGGTTATGTGTACCCCTGGTCAGATTCTCTGTTTCACTGAATCCCTAAATAAACAGAAGCTAACACAACCTCTAGAATCTAGAGTCTAGATCAGGGGTGGGCAAATTTGGTCCTGGAGGGCCGCAGGCCAGTCAGGTTTTTGGGATATCCCTAATGAACATGCATGAGATATATATGCATTAGAGATATCCTGCCAACCTGACTGGTTTGTGGCCCTCCAGGGCTGGATCTGGAGACCCCTGCCTTGCACCTCTGTCATTTAAGATTGTGAGTGGACAAGGTGCAGATGTCCAAGACATCAAAAAGTTTAGATAGAATTTGTCACAGTCCTCCTCACTTCTCACCACCACCAAAAAATTGTCTATTAGACAACTTTTTGGTGGTGGTGAGAATCGAGGAGGAATGTGACACATTCTATATACCCTTTCAATGTCTAGGACATCTGTACCTTGCCCACTCATGATCTTAAATGACAGAGGTGTAAGGCAGGGGTCTCCAAATCCAGCCCTGGAGGGCCACAAACAGTCAGGTTGGCAGGATATCTCTAATGCATATATATCTCATGCATGTTCATTAGGGATATCCCAAAAACCTGACTGGTCTGCGGCCCTCCAGGACCGGAGGTGCCCACCCCTGGTCTAGATGGTACAAAGTTAAACGCAAGAGGGTCAACATTCAAAGGGTTAGGCTCCTAAATTGCCCTATCTGAAAATTTACTAGGGCTAAATACCTAAATTTATGCTCCTAGTTTTATTAAACTCCTAAGTTTAGAATCCCAAAAACTGAGTGGTAGCAGAGAACAGTTCGAGGCAAGGAAAGAAAGTTAGGAGGTTATTATTGATTTTCAGCAGTTGGCATCCAAATTAAGAACATAAGATATGCCATACTGGGTCAGACCAAGGTCCATCAAGCCCAGTATCCTGTTTCCAACAGTGGCCAGCCTAGGTCATACGTACCTAGCAGTATCCCCAAAAGACACAGGTTCCACAATGCTTGTATTGGGTCAAGCATTGATATCCTGGGTCCCTTTTTAATAATGGTTTATGGACCTTTCCTCCAGGAACTTGTCCAAACCTTTTTTTAAACCCAGCTACACTAACAGCTTTTACTACATCCTCCGGTAACAAATTCCAGAGTTTGATTACACGTTGAGTGAAAAAATATTTTTTCTTATTTGTATTAAATAGTTTACCCTGTAGCTTCATTACATGTCCCCTAGTCTTTCTATATTCTGATAGCGTATACAATCGATCTACGTTTACCCGTTCCACTCCATTCATTAATTTATAGACCTCTATCATATCTCCCCTCAGCCGTCTCTTTTCCAGGTTGAAGAGCTCTAACCTTTGTAGCCTCACTTCATAGGAGTAGCCTTCCATTCCCTTTACCATTTTGGTGGCTCTTCTCTGTACCTTTTCTAATAACGCTATATCCTTTTTAAGATAGGGCGACCAGAATTGCACACAATATTCAAGGTGCAGTCGTACCATGGAATGATACAGAGGCATTATAATATCCTTTGTTTTATTTTCCATTCCTTTCCTTATCATGCCTAGCATTCTATTTGCTTTCTTGGCCGCCGCTGCACACTGGGTGGAGGGTTTTAACATGTTATCCACGATGACTCCTAAATCTTTTTCCTGGGTGGTGGTTCCCAATGTGGAACCTTGCATTGTGTAACCATAGTGTGGGTTGTTCTATCCTAGGTGCATAACGTTGCACTTGTCAACATTAAATTTCATCTGCCATTTAGATGCCCAGTCTTCCAATTTATCCAGATCCTCCTGCAGTTTTCCACAGTCCTCTTGGGTTTTAACAACTTTAAACAGTTTTGTGTCATCTGCAAATTTTGATAACCTCACTAGTTATTCCCTTTTCCAGGCCATTTATGAATATGTCAAAAAGTAGCAGACCCAGTACTGATCCCTGGGGTACTCCACTATTCATCTTTTTCCATTGGGAAAATTGGCCATTTAGCCCAACCCTCTGCTTTCTATCTTTTAACCAGTTCCCGATCCACAATAGTACACTGCCTCCTATCCCATGACTTTTTTAGTTTTGCCAAAAGTCTCTGATGAGGGACCTTGTCAAAGGCTTTCTGAAAGTCCAGATACACTATATCAACCAACTCACCTTTGCCTACCTGTTTATTCACACCTTCAAAAAAACATATCAGATTAGTAAGACAAGATCTTCCTTGTCTAAAGCCATGTTGGCTGTCTCCCATTAGGCCATCACTATCTACATGCTGTATAATTTTGTTCTTTATGATGGTTTCTACCATTTTCCCTGGTACTGACGTCAGGCTCACCGGTCTGTAATTTCCCGGATCACCCCTGGAACCCTTTTTAAAAATTGGCATTACATTGGTGATCCTCCAATCTTCAGGTATTACAGATGATTTTAATGAAAGTTCACAGATTACTAATATCAGATCTGCAATCTCATATTTCAGTTCTTTCAACACTCTTGGATGTATACCATCCAGTCCAGGTGATTTGCTACTATTCAGTTTATCAAATAGTTATTTATTATTTATTTACATTTCTTATATACCGCACTATTTGCGATCAGCATCTTCCCGGTGTAGCGATATTTCTCTTCATTCCTCTGCAGTATCACCTTTAAATACACCTTCAGTATTGGGCAACATCCCTAGATCTTCCTCAGTAAAGACCAAAGCAAAGAATTCATTCAGTCTCTCCGTTATAGCCTTGTCTCCCCTTACTGCTCCTTTTACCCCTCTATCATCTAATTGTCCAATTGACTCTCTCACAGGCCTTTTGCTATGAACGTACTTGAAAAAGTCTTTATTTCGTGTTTTTGCTTCTGTAGCTTTGCCTGCTTTTCATTTAACTTGCCAGTGCTTGTGCTGTTTCCAGTTTTCGTCGTTTGGCTCTTTTTTCCATTTCCTGAAAGATGCTTTTTTGGCAGCAACAGCATTTCTGACCTCACCTTTAAACCATGCTGGCAGTTTTTTGGACTTTCTTCCACTTTTCTTAATGCGTGTAATACAGCTGGTCTGGGCTTCCAGGATAGTATTTTTCAACAACACCCAAGCTTGATGTAAGTCTTTAACCTTTGCAACCGCTCCTTTTAGTTTTTTCTTAACTATATTCCTCATTTTATCATAGTCCTGGTTTCTCTTCAGATCGAACAAATCTTTCGCCTTCTTTCAAAAGTTAAAAGGTAGTACTGTGGATTTCTTTACTATCCCTCCTCCACTAATTAAATCAAACACAATCATGCTATAATCACTATTGCCAAGTGATCCCAACACCCTTATTTCTTGCACCAGATCTGGTGTTCCACTAAGGACTAGGTCCAGTATGGCTTCCCCTCTGGTCGGTTCATGAACCAACTGCTCCAAGAAGCAGTCATTTATTTCATCTAGAAACTTTATCTTCTTAGCGTGTACTGCCATGACACTGACCCAGTCGATACCAGGGTAATTGAAATCACCCATTATTACTACTCTGCTGTGACTTTTGTTAGCTTCCTTGATTTCTAGGGTAGGATAGCGAGAAGACTGGTCTGAGAGGAGAGAGAGGAGTATAAGGAGTGAGTAGGTCAGCAATAAAGATGAGGGTATACAGGCCGGTAAGGAAGGATCAGAATTTGAAAATGTGCATGATAAATTATTGGCAACCAATACTGCTCCCTCAGAAGTGAAATAACATGATCATGTTTAAGGTTGTAGGTTAGTTCAATGGTAACATTTTGAATCAACTCAATATGCTGTATATATAATAGCCTAAGACCTGTCAGCATGGAATTACAATAATAAATTCAATTCAAAATTAGTGCATGAACTAAAGTCTTAAGGTCATTAGTATTGACAAAGAGATGAACAGAATAAATCATATGAAGGGCAAAAAAAAGAATATCTAGTTAAAGCTGAAATCTGAGAATGAAAAATAGATTGAAAAGTAAATTGATTATTAATAAGTACTCTTAGGACTTTGATGGTATGATTAAGTGCAATAAGAATACCCTGGATACTAAGAGGGTAGAACTGAGAGCATGAAGTCTTCTGGGAGAAAATAGTAGCTTCAGATTTAGAGAGACTAAACTTTAACCTATATTCCTACAACCAGTTGGCTACAGCGTCAAGACATTGGGGTATGTTTACTAAACTGCGGAAATGTTACCCGCATTAAGTTCCCCGGAGTGGGTGGTGCATCGTTAAAGCAAGCCGTGTCAGGTAACGCGCATTACAAGGCGCTAACGTGCGGTACAGTGTGCCATGGACCCACCATGTGCCATGTTCCCACAGTGGATGGGAAGCAGCAGCACGTCCGAAGGGGTTGCAATCTAAGGCGCGCTGACAGTAGAAGACGCGCTGAGGGATGTTCAGACATGGTGCCAAATGAGAAACGGAGCTGTAGGTGTAAGGCCATAGACCACAGGCAGCTGATATCGCAGTCTGTAATGGGGATATGAGCCACAGGTAACACAGGCACACACACCATGAAATGGTGTGCAGTGAACCCAGCATGCAGAGGAGTAAACAACAGTAATGGAAAGAGCGTCAGGGGTCAGTCTGAAGGGCCAGCTCAGTCTGAAGGGCCAGCTGTGTGGATGGTCTATGTACAAGGCAAAATGAGCAAGAGATCCAAAAAGGAGTAAGTGGGAATTGAGCCAGTACACTGATGAGCCCAAACACAGCTCACTGACACCAATACCAAACCACTGAGCCACCTGCCCACACAGATAATCCAAAGAAAGGGAGCATATGTAACAGCTAGTGTGTGACAGATAGGCAGCATGGAGGGGAACACTGCAATGTACAGTGAAGAGAGGGAAGGGTGTGTGGAGAAGGGACAAAGCTGGAGCCATTGTATGGTAAGGAAAGGAGAACAAATGAAAAGAAAGGAAAAGGAACCTGTGGGACCCAAACCCACAACCTATGTTGGTGCCATGCACGTCTGCAACCACTAGCCAAAACAACCACAACAAGCGCAATGCAAATATGTTCCACCAAGTGGCCATCGTGTCTGCTAGATTATCACGCAGTAGTGCATCCTACATGCATTGCGGAGAACGCGCGTAGCAGGGCTTCGGACACGCAGCACATACAATAATGTGCGTGACCGTACAGAGCTTTTTATGTGCCCTATAAGATATGACTAGGCGCCTTAGCATATGTGGTCAGATTATGGCGCATAACAACACACGTCCCAAACAGATGTCACGCGCACTATTATGCACACTGCAACACATGTGCACTGTAATGCGCATACATTGTAATACTGCACACTACCTGTCCATTGCCCTTCCCCTGTGCCCCCACCAATTCTAGGACTACAGCTGTACCCCAGCACCCAACCATGGTCTGACATTAACCAGCAGCAGGCACAAGCAGACTGTGCCTGCTGCACCACGCCAGGTGTCCTGGCCATGCACAAACTAACCACGGGCACTCCACTAGCCAGTCTATCCTGCATGTTCACAGTAGAACTGTGCGCTCCCAGACCTGGGCTGTATGGCACAGGCACCCGGCAGGTGCCCCAGAACAGGGGGCAAATATATATCACTTGGGACAAGTACTATGTAGCACTATGTGGGAACATAGCCGTGCCATGGTCACTGTTTGGTCACTGTGAGCGTGCCCTAACAGCAAGACATGCTGTGGCCACCTTGTCCATGCAGGTGGTGGTTGGACACTACAATGTCCCAGCCATTGCCCTATGCCCTCTACAGATGCATCCTGCCCAGTCCACCCTGCCTGGGCCATACCCACAATACCTTGCTCCTCATTATGCACATTCACAGGCTAACACTTGAAATACTGGGACATTGTGGGCCCAGAGAGGTGTAGGCAGCCACAAAACAATGGATAGACATACACACACACACAGCATTGTGCAAAGATAGGGGTGGTTGGCAACCCTGCCCGCCACACTGGTCATGATCACAGTGCCGACATTGCCAAACTGTGCAGGAGGTAGTAATAGTGCTCTGGTGATAACTGTGGCTCTGTGCTAGGACCAACAGCCTAACTCTCCATGGAGCTTTAGATAGTGGAGCCTGTGTGAGTGGATGTTTGCACCCCTGTTGGCCGCTGTTTTGGGGATTGCACATGTTGCTGTTCTATCTGCATTGTAGGGTAAAATGTAGGGACATGCTCTGTAGGATCCACAGCTGGGACATGAACCTGTGACTCTCTGCTCTGGGACACGCTGGCTGTGTATACTGCACCACACTGTTGCCACAGAAGCACAGCAGTCCCTGGGGCTACCTTTACATCTTCTCAGCCAGACCTTTTCTGTTGTAATGTACACCACGTACTGGTACAGGGCATTGCCTTGGTGCACTGCAGGCAGGTGCCACTGCCCTCTCCAGCAACAGCACACGCCCCCCTGCCATGCCGCCTGGGCATATGCTGTCGGTACTGGTAGTGCGCAGTCCCAGGCCATCCACTGTGCAGGTAGGCGGTTGCCTAGGGAGCGGGTTCTGGGGTGGGGAGGCATACATGGACATCCTCACATCCCTCCCATCACCGCCTACCAATATTATGTCCCTTCCACATGGGGGAGGGATGGCTGGGGGGATGTCAGTGCCCTAGCAACTATTGGCTATGGTGGACAAGGTAGATGTAGGTGGATTGTGTTTGGCCTTGGTCAGCTGCTGTCTTGCTGATTTCCAGTTTCTATGTTCCCATGTGCCACCTAGATGACAGCCTAGTCTGCCCTGTGCCCCAGCTGCCCCCACTATATGTCCCGCCTGCAGCCCCTATGCCCCATTTGCACCATCGCTATAGTGGCCATTCATACTTGGGCACTATGCTGTTGCTGCATATGGAGCACTACTATCACGTTCTTGGGCTCCCTGCCTATGTTGTACATTGCTGATGCTGAAATTGTTTCACCCTCCTGCATATCTGCAGCTAATGACAGGTTTTCATTCCCGGTAATGTTCAACCCTTCAGTACCCCGCGTTAGTGCCGCGGGAGCTTCTCCCCACCCATTCCCTGCCCATTGACCCCTTCTTTCTGCCCTCTCTCCACCCTCTGCGGGATTTACTGAGGACGGTGATGTTAACGTGCGTTAGGTACCGTTAACACGCGTTAACATTACCTAATGTGCATTAACATAGCAGCTTCTACATTAACACGGTTTAGTAAACATAACCCATTGATTTAGAAACATAGAAACATAGAAACATGATGACAGAAAAAGACCACAAGGCCCATCTAGTCTGTCCTTCCATAACAACAACTACAACAGTCCACTTTTTACCTTTAGAGATCCTCTGTGTTGGTCCCATGCTTTTTTGAATTCAGTTACTGTCCTCATCTCTACCACCTCCACTGGGAGACAATTCCACGGATCCATTACTCTTTCCGTAAAGAAATATTTCCGCATATCACTCCTGAATCTATCTCCCTTCACCCTCATCCCATGTCCCCTCATCGCAGAACTTGCTTTCAATTGAAAGAGGCAATCTCCCTGAACATTTATGCCACGGAGGTATTTAAACATCTCAATCATATCACCTCTATCCCGCCTTTCCTTTAAGGTGTACATATTAAGATCCTTTAGTCTGTCCTCATATGCTTTATAATGAAGCCCATTAATCATTTTAGTAGCAACCCTCTGCACCGACTCCATCCTGTTCACATCCTTTTGAAGGTGCGGTCTCCAGAATTGCACACCATACTCCAAATGAGGTCGCACCAAAGACTTATACAGAGGCATTATCACCTCTTTTTTTCTGCTAGCCATTCCTCTCCGTATGCACCCAAGCATCCTTCTAGCTTTTGCCATCGCCTTTTCTACCTGTTTAGCTACTTTAAGATCATCAGACACAACCACGCCTAGGTCCCGCTCTTCTTTAGTGGACAAAAGTACTTCACCTCCTATACTGTATTGCTCCCTTGGATTGCTGCAGCCCAAATGCATGACCTTACATTTTTTAACATTAAATCCCAGCTGCCAAATTCTAGACCATTCTTCAAGCTTAGCTAGATCCCTCCTCATGTTATCTACACCTTCCTGGGTGTCTACTCTATTGCAGATTTTGGTATCATCCGCAAAGAGGCAAACCTTACCCGACAGCCCTTCCGCTATATCACTAACAAAGATGTTAAAAAGAATCGGACCAAGGACAGATCCCTGGGGCACACCACTGGTAACATCCTTCTCCTCAGAGTGAGCTCCATTTACTTGTACTCTTTGTCGCCTCCCACCCAACCAATTTCTAACCCAAGCAGTAACTTTAGGGTCCATCCCTAGGGTGCTCAGTTTGTTTATAAGTTGCCTGTGAGGAACAGTGTCAAAGGCTTTACTGAAATCTAAATACACCACATCTAGAGCTCTCCCTCGGTCCAACTCCCTGGTCACCCAGTCAAAGAAATCAATCAGATTTGTCTGACAAGACCTGCCTCTGGTGAATCCATGCTGCCTCGGATCCTGTAATCCGCTGGACTCCAGAAACCTCACTATTTTCTCTTTCAGCAGCGTTTCCAATAATTTACTCACCACTGAAGTTAAACTAACCAGCCTGTAGTTTTCAACCACATCCTTACTTCCGCTTTTGTGTAAAGGCACCACATGAGCCTCTCTCCAGTCCTTTGGCACCACTCCCGACTCCAACGAGGCATTGGAAAGGTCAGTCAGTGGAGTTGCTAGAACGTCCCCAAGTTCCCTCAGTATTCTAGGGTGTATCCCATCCGGTCCCATCGCTTTGTCTACTTTAAGTTGAGCTAGTTTCTCATGAACACAGTCTTCTGAAAATTGTTCAAGATGTCCCTCGCTTCTGGTCTTATTTGTGGGTGTTTTCTGAGGTCCTGCTCCTGGTTCTTCATCTGTGAACACAGAACAAAAATATTTGTTAAGCAATTCCGCTTTATCCTTATCAGCTTCTACATATTCCCCCCCTGCACCCTTGAGTCTGACAATACCACTTTTGCCCTTCCTCTTCTCACTAATATATCTGAAAAATGTCTTATCCCCCCATTTTATTGCATTGGCTATTTCCTCCTCCTTTAGAATCTTTGCCTTCTTGACTACTTTGCTAGCTTCTCTAAGTTTTTCCAAATACAGATGCCTGTCTTCCTCTCTCTGTGATCTCTTGTATTTCATGAAGGCCTCCCTCTTTTTCTTCACTTTTTCAGCTACTTCCTTCGAAAACCATAGCGGTCTCCTGTTCCTTTTGCCTTTATTTACCATTTTAACAAAAAGGTTGGTTGCCTTTAAAATACCCCCTTTCAGTTTTGCCCACTGTTTTTCTACATCCCCCAGCTGTTCCCATCCCACTAACGACTCCCTGAGGTATTGGCCCATCTTCGCAAAGTTAGTCTTCCTAAAGTCTAAGATCTTCACCTTGGAATGGATTCTAACAGCCCTAGTCCTAATACTGAACCACACTATCTGGTGATCACTGGTTGCAAAATGATCTCCCATTACAACATCAGAAACACTTTCACCATTGGTAAGCACCAAGTCTAGTATAGCCCCTTCACGTGTGTGGTCTGTTACCAATTGCCTGAATAGTTCTCCCTGTAGAGAATCCAGGATCTCCTTACTCCTAGATGATACTGCAGCAGGAATGTGCCAATCAACATCTGGCATATTGAAATCTCCTAGCAGTAGCACTTCCCCTTTCCTAGCAATGCTGCGTATGTCTTCAATTAACTCTCTGTCCACCTCTTCCTCTTGTGAGGGAGGTCTGTATATCACACCAATGCAAATAGATTTCTCTTTCCCTCTTTCTAGTTTAACCCACAATGCCTCCTCTCTCCCTTTTAAGCTCTGTAATTCCAAAGCTTTAATAGTAGTTTTTACATATAGTGCCACTACTCCTCCCCTTCTTCCTACCCTGTCCTTTCTGAATAAAGTATAGCCAGGTATAGTTACATCCCAGTCATGGTTTTCTGTGAACCATGTTTCTGTAACTGCCACTAAATCCAAGTCAGCCACTCCCACCAAAGCTTCAACTTCAGGGATCTTATTTCCCATGCTACGGGCATTAATCCACACTGCTTTCCATATGTTACCCCTGTTACCCATTTCCATAAAGGTATTTAATGTATCACTTACCTGGGGGCTTTCACTTACCTGGGGGCTTTCTTCACCCATCCCCAACGAATCTAGTTTAAAGCCCTTTTCAGTAGATTAGCCAGTCTACTACCAAAGATGCGTTGACCTTTCTTGGACAGATGGATGCCATCTCTGCTCTGCAACCCTTGGAACAGCATCCCATGGTCTAGGAAACCAAAGCGATATAAAGGAAAGATGACACTGTTATATCAGTTGCAAATAGAAGTTGAAAGTTACCATGTTATCAGCACACATGAATATGGTAACACCCAATTATTGAATCAATGTTGGCTAAAAGAGTGAGAAATTGAAAGGTGTAGGAGCAAGAATAGACCCCTAAAGAACTCCACAGGGAAGGGAGTAAGCAGCAGAAATATCTAATCAGTGAATTCTAAATGAATGTTCACTGAGAAAGGAGGAGAACCTTTTAAAGCCATATCCCTAAGACAGATGCTATGCAAAGAGTGATTAACTAGATTAACTAGATCGAAGGCTGCCCTCATGTCAGAGGCGATAAGGACAATATCCTTACTCCTTTCCAGTATGTTCAGATGTAATTTAATATGCCCACAATCACTATTTGTTTGCTATGATGTGGTCTGAAGCCCACTTGCCTAAGATGCATAGCATTGATTTTGTTGGCAAAGTCAGTAAGTTGATTATGCATGATCTTCTCTTATAAATAAAAGGGAGATTTGAGACAGGTCTGTAGTTGTCAGTGACAGGAGGATCAAGCGATGATTTTTTGAAGTGTAGACAAATCCAAGCTTCTTTCAAGATGATGGGAATGTGCCAGCAGAGAGACTGTTTATAATCATAGCCCAAAGATTAGGAAAGAGGCACAGGTGGAGTCCTTCAGTTTAGAGAGAACAGAGTTAGAAGGAGCAGTGATGAATTTCATAGATAAGCTTCACTAGACTGCCTTTTAAGGAGCCACAGTCCAGGATGATACTAGGGGTAACTTGATCTTTTATGCTGTAAAACTACGACGTGGGACTTTCTCATCCAAGGTTCCTTCTAAAATTGAGTTCCAGGTAAAATATTAAATATCCAAAGAAAGAGAAAATTCTTTGGAAATTAACCCCGTCCTTAAATTTGTCAACACTAATTTTTGAAAGCTCCTAACATAAGGAGTTTTAATCTGGGACTGAGACAACAGGACAGGCTGAACTGAACCAAAAACTGAATGGACCATGAGACTGGAAGTATGGAGATAGTATTACCAAAGATAAAAGATGGATCAGATGTGAAAACCAAATCAAGGGTGTTCCCTGCAGAGTGAGATGGTTCTTTGAACAATTGCATAAAGCCTAGATCTGTCATGTAAAATGCAAGGTGTGCCTTTGAGTCAATGCTGACTTCTGGTGATCCAGCAGCTCCTGAGTTTTCTTAGCAGTATGACTGGAAGTAGATTGCCAGGCTTTTCTTCTGAAGCAATAGAGCAGCGATGGCGAACCTATGGCACGCGTGCCAGCTGTGGCACGCGAAGGCCTTGCAGCTGGCACGCGTGAAGGTCCGCAAAAAAAGAAAAAGCGGGCTCTGGCTGCTGCCGCGGACGCGGCAGCATGCAGTGTCCCGCAGGGCCCCCTCCGCCCGCTAAGCCCCTCTGCAAGGGCTTTCAGATTCGCGAGGGAGACAGCGTCTCCCTCGCGTCTCTGTTAAGCCCGTAGGGGTTAATGGGAAATTTCCCATCAGCCCCTTTAGACGCGAGGGACTGATGGGAAATTTCCCATTAGCCCCTGCGGGCTTAACAAGAGACGCGAGGGAGACGCTGTCTCCCTCGCGAATCTGAAAGCCCATGCAGAGGGGCTTAGCGGGCGGAGGGGGCCCCGCGGGACACTGCATGCTGCCGCGTCCGCGGCAGCAGCCCGAGCCCGCTGTGTCTGTGTTTAAATTTGCCGGGGGGGGGGGGGTGTGAGGACTGCGGATGGGCGTGGGGGGGGGGGTGTTAGGACTGCTAATGGGCTAGGGGGGGGGTTAGGACTGCTAATGGGCTGGGGGGGGTTTGGACTGCTAATGGGCTAGGAGGGGGGGGGTTAGGACTGCTAATGGGCTAGGAGGGGGGGTTAGGACTGCTAATGGGCTAGGGGGGGTTAGGACTGCTAATGGGCTGTGGGCTGATGGGGGCTGTCTGGAAATGGGGTGATGGGGGGTTAGGACTGCTAATGGGCTAGAGAGGGGGGGTTAGGACTGCTAATGGGCTAGGAGGGGGGGGTTAGGACTGCAAGTGGGCTGGGGGGGTTAGGACTGCTAATGGGCTGGGGGGGGTTAGGACTGCTAATGGGCTAGGAGGGGGGGTTAGGACTGCTAATGGGCGAGGAGGGGGGGTTAGGACTGCTAATGGACTGGGGGGGGGGTTAGGACTGCTAATGGGCTAGGAGGGGGGGTTAGGACTGCTAATGGGCTAGGGGGGGGTTAGGACTGCTAATGGGCTGGGGGGTTAGGACTGCTAATGGGCTAGGAGGGGGGGGGTTAGGACTGCTAATGGGCTGGGGGGGGTTAGGACTGCTAATGGGCTAGGAGGGGGGGGTTAGGACTGCTAATGGGCTAGGGGGGGGTTAGGACTGCTAATGGGCTAGGAGGGGGGGGTTAGGACTGCTAATGGGCTAGGGGGGGTTAGGACTGCTAATGGGCTGTTGGCTGATGGGGGCTGTCTGGAAATGGGGTGATGGGGGTTAGGACTGGTAATGGGCTATGGGGGGGGTTAGGACTGCTAATGGGCTAGAGAGGGGGGGGTTAGGACTGCTAATGGGCTAGGGGGGGGGGTTAGGACTGCTAATGGGCTGATGGGGAGGGGTTAGGACTTGAGGTGGGCTGTTGGGTGGGGTTAGGACTGGAAATGGGCTGATGGGGGGTTAACACTGGAGGTGGTCTGATGGGGTTAGGACTGGTAATGGGCTATGGGGGGGTTTAGGACTGATAATGGGCTATGGGGGGGCTGGGACAAGAAATGGGCTGATGGGGAGGGGTTAGGACTTGAGGTGGGCTGATGGGGTTAGGACTGGTAATGGACTGTGGGCTGATGGGGGGGTTAGGACTGGCAATGGGCTATGGGGGGCTGACTGGAAGTGGGGGGTTAGGACTGGTAATGGGTTATAGGGGGGGGCTTAAACTGAAAATGGGGTGATGGGGGTTAGGACTGGAAGTGGGTTGATGAGGGGGGGATAGGACTGGTATTGGGTTGGGGGGCTGCTAGGACTGGAAATGGGCTGATGCAGGGACTAGAAGGGAATGGATGCTGGGTGAGGCTGGAACTAGAAGGGAGCTGGTGTTGGGGGAGGATTAGAATGGGATGGGGCTGGGAGAGTAAAATGGAGAGGGGAAAAATATTTTGTGTGGGAGGGATAAAAAATCTACAATTGGCCGGGTATTGGGAGAGTAAGTGGGGATTGAGGATGGAGGGGTAAATTTTGAGTAGATGAAATAGGAATGAGGAAAGAGCCAAAGGAGAAAGATTAGTATGTTAAAGCAGATGTAGAGAGAGAATGGAAAAAAAAACCAAGAAGACAGAAGAAAGGACAAATGGACAGCAGATGGAGAGTTAGCAGAAGACACGAAGAAACCAGAAGAAAGTGGCTGGAACAATTGCAACTGAAAAAAAATGCACAAAAGGTAGAAAAATATCTCTTTATTTTGAATTTATTAACTGGAATATGTCAGCTCTGGGAAATGTGCATCATTAATTTTTGCGCTTTGTTTAGTACAAGAGGAAATTAATATATAGTTTTATTTCTACAGTGTTGTTGTATATTCCAAGTTTGGCTTTTGGGGTTCCCAGTTTAATTATTGTCTTCCTGTTTCTAAATTGTGATTCCTTGTTTGGTGATGGTCTGTTCTGCATGTGTAACTGAGCTGAGGTATTCTGTTTATATAATTCCTATTTGACATTGCCACTTGTTCTTTCCCCAGTAGGTCATGTATTGTTGTTCTCTGAGATGTATTGGTTTAATATTTGCAGTGTTGCCTTTTGATAGGTAGAGTATGGTGCTTTGTGAGTCCTGGTAGTGCTGTTAGGATACGGCGGGTTTGCTATGGGTTCTAAATGGGCAGCGTTTGTAGTAGTTCCTAATGTGCCTGGCGGTTGGTACTGGATTATAGTAATGTAGAAACCTTTTAGTCTTTCTTTATCCATATACTCATTAAGAGGCATGTTTACTAAAAGTTAGTGTATGGTAACATTATGCAAATATTTATGCAAATGAAGCACCTTATGCAAATGGGGCTTTAATTGACGTGCTGGCACTTTGAGGAAATTCTTTGGTTTTGTGCGGCAGTTTGGGCTCAAAAAAGTTAGCCATCACTGCAATAGAGGATCCACTGACTTACCCAAGGCCACAAGAGGTGCTAGTGGGAATTGAACCCTGGTTTCTTGGTTATTAAGCCACTGTGCTAATCACTAGGCTACTCCCCCACTCATAATGATCACCAATTCCTTATTTAAGGAACTGGATAGACAATCTGCATAGATATTAAAATCTCCTAGGACAGGAGGTCTTAACTGTGGGTATGGGAACCAAACAATAGGGCCGTGGGACTGGATCTCTGAACAATTAAAACAGATTTTAAATTAAAATTTAGATTAGCGTGAAGCGGGGAGGGGAGGGGAGGGTAGGGGGAGGGGGAGGTGGGAGGTGGGTGGTGGGGGGGTAGAAAACTTTAAAAGATTGTGAATTATTTTAAGACTGTGAGTGTTGTAGTGTTGGAATGTACTGCAAAGGGTTTTTTTTGGGGGGGTTTTGATGGTGCTACTATAACTATGTTCAATAAAACACATTTAAACATAAAATTGTATTAATTATCACAGTTACAATTGTGGTCAACATTACTGGCATCCTGCAGTTAGACCACTTAGGAGGTCATTCTGAAATGTGGCTTGTGGGGCTGCATATCCCAGTGTACGTCCTTCTCTCCCCGCACATCCCGTGCTCTAAGATGGGGAGAGCCGGGGGGGGGGGGGGGTAGGAGGGGACGGGCCAGCCCGACAGCGCATACAGGGCCTATTCAGGTTACAGCCTTGTATATGCTGCTTATATCACTGAACCTGATCCAGGCCCCGGCTGACAAGCCATGGTTCGGGTGGCAGGGAAGTGGGAGGGCCGAGCTGCGGCAGCCAAGGGATCCTGTGAGGGAGGACATCTCTGCAGGCAGGTAGGGGCACGCTAAACCATCCACAGGCACACCGGGCCATCAGGCCCGATTCTGGCTACTGTAGGGCGGCCTGGACGTGCCCCTACAGGTATCGGGCTCTACATGTCCAGTATGTCCTAAAAAAAATTGGTCAGTGAAATGGCTTTGGGCTATATATGCACACATATTTGACATATAAAAGAACCAAATAAAACAAGGCCAATTAAAAAAGGAAATAGTATAAAAACTGGGACATTGGCAGGACATGATTAGTGGCACCCTTATAAACAATTCAAATCAGTTTGAACAGAAGACCAAATTTCCATTAGATGCACCTGTGATCAATTGTCAGTATTCACATGACTTGAATCAACAAATGAATAATGGCTCTAATGTTTAAAATGGCCACATTCACTCCCTGTTCCATTTTCACAATGGTGAAGACAAGAGAGCTGCCTGAGACCATCAGAAAAGCCATTATCACCAAACAAAACTTCAAAGGAGTACAAGGCCATCTCCAAAGACCTTTGGCTTCGTGTGTCTACAGTTTGCAATGTTATTAAGAAGTTTTCTGCTCATGGAACTGTCAATAACCTCCCAGGACGTGGTGGGAAGAGGAAAATTAATTCAAGAAATCTTCAATAGTTAGTGCAAGCTATTGGAAAAATACCACATACAGCATTCAAAGAGCTTAAGGCTGACCTGGAGCAATCTGGGGAGGTGGTTTCAACCTGTACTATACGCTGCATGATAAACAAAGAAGGACTTCATAGGTGAAGGCCAAGGAGGACCTCACTACTCAAAGACAGACATCAAAAGGCATACTTGATCTTTGTCTAAACCCACCTTCTGGGAAAATGTTCTGTGGACAGATGAAACCAAACTTGAGCTCTTTGATAATGCAGATCAGCGATACAGTTATAGGTGAAGAAATGAAGCTTATAAGGAAAAAACACCCTTCCTACAGTTAAATATGGTGGAGGTTCCATAATGTTGTGGAGCTGTTTCGCTGCTTCAGGAACTGGAGGCCTAGAACGTATTAAAGGAATCATGAAGTCAGAGGACTATCAAGGTATTTTGGAGCAAAATGTGCTACCTAGGGGTATGTTTACTAAACTGCGTTAGTGCAATTCGCGTTAGGAGCCGCGGTAGTAACAGAAACCCCAAATAAGGACATGGGCGGTACATCGTCACCACTAACGCGCGTTAAAAAAATTAACGAGTGTTA
Source organism: Ichthyophis bannanicus (assembly GCA_033557465.1). Taxonomy (NCBI): domain Eukaryota; kingdom Metazoa; phylum Chordata; class Amphibia; order Gymnophiona; family Ichthyophiidae; genus Ichthyophis; species Ichthyophis bannanicus. Next base: position 951,816,946 of record CM066033.1, on the reverse strand, counting down.
CCGGGCGCCGTGGCGCGTCACTGCGCGTTAAATGTAAGAAGATGTACAGACACAAAGCACTGAAACAGAGCTGTAGCACAATGGTTACGGTACTGACTACTGTTACAGGCAGCATGGGTTCGAGTCCCCAGTGTGCCTAACGCAGAAAGCTGTCCCAGGCATCACCCTGTACATTACAGAGGGAAAGAGGAGGCATGTTTTTCGTTACACTGAGTATTGGTGTCAGAAAAACACCCTTGGAGTGTGCCTAGCCACGTACGTTGGTGCGTGCGAGGTTGCGTGCATTGGTACGTGCGTAGCTGCGCGCGTACAATCGTGCGTGGGTACGTGTGATTTTACGTGCGTGGGTACGTGTGTTTTTACGTGCGTGGGTACATGTGTTTTTACCAGTGTGGGCATCTTATTTTACAAACTCTGTAGGGTGTCTTGCACCTATGCATTATGCTAGCAGATGTACGTGTGATGGCCTATGGTTTATCAGAGCCTGTGAGCAGGTGCTGGGGTTTCACAGGGTTGGATTGTGCCAGTCACACCCATGATGCACTGCACATGCAAATCAGCTGTCCACAGATACACACCATGGGGAATGCACCCCCACAGCACCTCAGCCTGGTAGGGGGAACTTACCATGTGCACCCCCACAGCACCTCGGCCTGGTAGGGGGTACTGACCGTGTGTTGTACTGGCACAGAGTAGCTACACACCGTCACATTGTGCGGGTACTGTGCTCACCCTGAGGGTGCAGTGAGGCGCCCAGCAACCCTAGTCCTGCTGAGGAGCAGACACCCCACAGGGCAGTCAATGCAGCTCTGTACACAGCCATAACACAATAGCAGACAGACATTAGGCCTGGATATGGTATGCTGCACCCCACCACTATCTGATATTCCCCTGGTGCAAGCCATCAGCCACTGCAAGCCACTCCATCACAACACCTACCAGCTACAAACAGTCTGCTAGTGCCCAGTGGAGATGCCTGCACCCAGAACTGGGATGTCAGCATACACAGCAAGCAGGTACATCAGTGACTGGGCCCCAAAAGAAAACCCATATTTATCACATGAGAGAAATACTAGATAGCACTATGGGAGTGCCTAGCCATGCTGTGGTCACTGCACAGTCAGGGTGAGAGTGATTTCTCAGCAGGATATACTGAGGTCACCCTGTCTGTGTAGGTGGTGGCCAGCCACTACAATGTGCCTGTCACTGCCCTATGCCCTGTGCAGATGCACCCTGGCCAGGCCACCCTGTCCAGCCTATACCCATGGTACCTTGCTCCTCATTATGCACATTGGCAGCCCAATACTGGCAACATTGCTGGCAGTGTGGGCTGTGGAAGGTGTTTGCAGCCACCACACACTGGATAGACAGACAGCCACCCCCACACCTATGCCAGCATTGTGCTACTATAGAGGTGGTCAGCAGCCATACCCACCACACCAGTCCTGGGCATAGTACAGGCATGGATATGGTACACAAGACTGTTGGGGGGTCACTCCCCAGGGTGGTGAACACTGTCAGAGACCAGACCTGCAGCACACACCACAGACATCAGAATGATTGTTATGGTGGAGCTCAATGAGCAAAATGTGCTTAATGTAGGAATTGATATCTGCCAGTTATCAGAGGAAACGTTTGATAGCTGTGTACCATATACCCAGGTGTAGGGTGGCATTGCTAAGGTATGCAACTGCTAGTATTGGGGGATACAGGCAGGGCCCAATGTCTTGCCTCTCCAGGAGGCATTGGCCAATGGGGCCTGTGGGTGGGTGTGCGGCCCTGTTGGCTGCTGCTTTACGGCAGAGTTCCCCAACTCCAGTCCTGGTGTTCCAAACACTGTTCGGCTTTTCATGCTGTCCCTCATAAATATGCATGAGCTACATCTGCATACCATGGGGGTGGTGCATAGCTATGCAGCACAGGCATCTTTATTAGAGGTAGCATGAAGCCGTAATGGTGTGGGGCCCTCCAGGACTGCATTTGCGGGACTCTGCTTTAGGTAATATGCCTGTTTCTGGTGTCTGTGTTTGGTGTAGTAAAATATAGGCCATGCCTATGTTATCTGCAATAATGGAGTGTCTTTACTATCACTGTTTGGTGGTGGGTAGGGCTATGGGGACTGGGTTGGCAGGAGCCCCAGCTGGGATTTGAACCTGTAACCCTCTGGTCTTACAGGCACTGGCTGTGTCTGTTGCACCACACTGTGGCCACAGAGATAGTGCAGTCCCTGGAGTTAGTTAAACCGGCCTGACGAGTCAGAAACCCTGCTCTGCAACAGGTTTACTGTGACCTCATTTACCTTGTATGCAGACAACGGTGCACATAAACCTCAGAGAATACCTCACAAAAGGGGCACACACCCATAACCAAGCTGGGCAACAATGATATCATTGGGCAACATTACACAACACTCCCAGGACAGCTCCATTACAATGAAATGATCTTTGAAAGGGTCTGTGGAGCGTAGACCCTTCCACACATCATTTCTTTTTATTTGGTGCTTTCCAGGGAGTGTTGTTCCTTGTTGCCCATTGCTATCACTGTTGCCCAGCTGAATTATGCTTTTTAAAATGTTTCTTGTGGTCATTTTTAACGTTTTATGTGAAATTTTGTTCTGTGCACATGTATCACACTGCTCACGTTTTGTGTGTTTCCCCGGTTTTTCTGTACATTGCTGACGGAAATGGTTTCTCTTCCCTTTAAATGCCTTTAACGACAGGTTTTCATTCGCGTTGGAATTGAGCTCGGAAATTCAGCGCGTTAGTATGAGGGGAGCCTCTCCCCGCCCACTCCCCGCCCATTGACCCTTTCTCTCCGCCCACTCTCCACCTTCTGCGCTGTTTTAACGCGCCGCGGAGGTTTACGATCGTTAACTATGCTTAACGCGCGTAGTATTACGTTAACGGTCGTTAGTGCGTCGGTACACGCGTTATACGGCACTTACAGTCGTTAACGTCGTATAACGTGTGTTAGTCACGTTTACCGCACTTTAGTAAACATCCCCCCTAGTGTCAGAAAGATAGGTCTGGGTCGAAGATCATGGGTCCTCCAGCAGGGCAATGACCCAAAACATAAATCCAAAAGTACAAAAGATTAGTTAAAAAGGAAGAAATGGATTGTTTTAAACAGGCCAGCAATGAGTCCTGATCTCAGTCCAATCAAGAACCTTTGGAAAGAGCTGAAATCTGCTACTGGTAAAAGGAATCCTGGAAACATTCATGAGCTGGAAGAAATTGCAGTTGAAGAGTGGGAAAAACTACCAGCAGACAGATGTACAACACTTATAATGGCTATAATAAACATTTGGAGGCTGTCATCACTGCCAACGGTTGCGCAACCAATATTAGTGAAGGGTGCCATTAATCCTGTCCAGGTCATATTTAGTTTTTTTTTTCTCAAAAATTATTATGTCTAAGGGGTATGTTTACTAAAACCCCGTTAGGTGCGCGCCGCGCTAGTGTGCGGGATGCCATATAAGGAGTGGGCATTTCAGTCTGAAAAAGCAAACCGGGATTAATCATGCGCTAATGTGCGCTGTGTGCTCATGTGCGCCGCGCAGATTAGCGCATGAGAAACTTGCGCGGGAAGCATAACTGGCGCGCTGATGTGCAAGCATAGGAACAGAGCCACAATACAATGGTGAAGACACTGACCGATAGTGCAGGGCTCATGGGTTCAATCCCCCACTGTGTCCAATAAAGAAGGCTGGCTGAGACATTACCTGTTAAAGGTAATATTGCAGTCTGAGGCATATTAATTTTATTTTAATTACTGCTACTAGCAAACGCACTCTGAAAGCACTGTAACATAAGGCGCCCCATAAGGTACCCCAGAGGGCACATTTTAGAGTGCACTGTCCGCCAAGGCACCCTAGAATGTTGCTTATAGGGCGCTTTATAGGGTGCCGTATGAGGTACCGAAGGTCACAGCACTGTTTGTGATGGCAGCACTGTGCAGTTTAAGGAATGAAAATCATAAGTAGCTGCGCTGACATGCAAGGAGGAGCAGCAGTGTAGCACAATGGTTAAGACACTGACCAATGATGCAGAAATCATGGGTTCAATCCCCCACTGTGTCTAATGAAAAAGGCTGGCTGAGGCATTACCTGTTATAGGTAATATTGCTTTAGGAGGCATTTTATTTTTATTTTAATTAGTGCTGCCAGCAAGCACACCCTCAAAGTATTGTAACATAAGGTGCTACATAAGACGCCTCATAGGGTACCCCAGAGGGCACATTTTAAAGTGCATTGTCCGCCATGGCACCCTACAATGTTGCTGAAAGGGTGGCCTATAGGGCGCCATATAGGGTGCTCTATGAGGCACAGCAAGGTCATAGCACTGTGTTTGATGGCATCACTGTGCATTTAAACGCATGGAAATCTGAAGTAGGTGCGCTGACATGCAAGGAGGAAAAGTAGTATAGCACAATGGTTAAGGCACTGACTACTGATACAGGGGTCATGAGTTTAATCCCCAGTGTGCCTAATGTGTAAGGCTGGCTGAGGCATCAGCTTTTATATGTATGTATTGTTTCCTGCAGCACTTTATTTGTATTTTATTAATTGCTGCCAGCAAACACGCCCTCACGTGCCGTAACTGAAGGTGCCGTATAAGGCACCCTATAAGGCACTCCATAGGGCACATTATAAAGTGCACTGTCCGCCACGGCACCCTATAATGTCCCCTATAGGGCACCCTATAAGTCGCTCCACAGGATAACGTATAGTGCACCTTATATGGACGGTAACCATAAGGTGCCCTATAGGGCGCCCTCTGAGGCACTTTATGGGTACAGTATGCTGAGGGTGTTTTTGCTGGCAGCAATAATGTACATTAAAAATAGACAATGCTTTGGGCAGCCCTATCAAATAACCCCACTGTGGGTTTGAACCCATGGCCTCTGGCTCCATAGGCAGTGAAGTAACCAGTGGGCTACAGCTCTATAGCTGCTAGCAAGCTCCTGGCTGGTTGCAGAGGGACTGCACGTCACCACACAGACAGTCTGCTGTGGTCACCAGGATAGGGTTAGCCCACCCATACCCATGATGCACTGCACATGCAAATCAGCTATCTAAAGATGAACACAAGATGGGGTATGCACCCCCACAGCACCTCGGCCTGGTAGGGGGAACTGACCATGTGTGTTACTGGCACAGAATAGCTACACACCATCACATTGTGCGGGTACTGTGCTCACCCTGAGTGTGCGGTGGGGCGCCCACCACCAGGTCCACAGCACCTTCCATGACAGAAATAGGCCATACTGCAGGTCCCCAGCAGTGCTAATGTGTGAGATAGGTAGTTTCTGCAGAAGCACCTTCGATATATCTGTCTGTCTCAGTCAGGTGTAGCCCCTATGGACTCCTAGGAGGATCATGTGCCACCACTCTCCTCCTCCAGGGCTGAGGATGACAAACAGGGTCTCCCATCAACAGATCCACATTCTACTTCCCTGCAATGGTGGCAGTAGAGGGGACCATCAACCCCAGTCCTGCTGGGGAACAGACACCCTACAGGGCAGTCAATGCAGCTCTGTACACATCCATAACACAATAGCAGACAAACATTAGGCCTGGATATGCTAAGCTGCACCCCACCACTATCTGATATTCTCCTGCAACAAGCCTTCAGCCACTGCACCCTGCAAGGTGCTCCATCAAGACACATACCAGCTGCAAACAGTCTGCTAGCTAGTCCATAGTGCATGTTCCTGGTGGAAATGTGTGCACCCAGAACTGGGATATCAGCATACACAACAAGCAGATAAGTCAGTGACTGGGCCCCAAAAGAAAACCCATAAATATCACATGAAAGAAATACTATATAGCACTATGGGGGTGCCTAGCCATGCTGTGGTCAGTGCACAGTCAGGGTGAGAGTGATCTCCCAGCAGGACATGCTGAGGCCACCCTGTCTGTGTAGGTGGTGGCCGGGCACTAAAATGTCCCAGCCAGTGCCCTATGCCCTGTGCAGATGCATCCTGGCCAGGCCACCCTGTCCGGGCTATACCCATGGTACCTTGCTCCTCATTATGCACATTGGCAGGCCAATACTGGCAACAGTGCTGGCAGTGTGGCTGTGGAGGGTGTTTGCAGCCACCACACACTGGATAGACAGACACACCCCCCCACACCTATGCCAGCATTGTGCTACTATAGAGGAGTTTAGCAGCCTGGCCACCACACCAGTCCTGGGCACAGTACAGGCATGGATATGGTACGCAATACTGTTGGGGGTCACTCCCCAGTGTGGTAAACAATGTCAGAGACCAGACCTGAAGCACACACCACAGACATCAGAAAGATTGTTATGATGGAGCTCAATGAGTAAACTGTGCTTAACGTAGGATTTGCTATCTGCCAGTAATCATAGCAAACGTTTGATTGCTGTGTACCATATACCCAGGTGTAGGGTGGCATTGCTAAGGTATGCAAGTGCTAGTATTGGGAGATGCACTCAGGGCTCAATGTCCTGCCTCTCCAGGAGGCATTGGCTAATGTGCCAAACACTGTTCGGGTTTTCATGCTGTCCCTCATGAATATGCATGAGATACATCTGCATACCATGGGGGTGGTGCATAGATATGCAGCACAGGCATCTTTATTAGAGGCAGCATGGAACCTGAATTGTGTTTGGCCCTCCAGGACTGCATTTGGGAGACTCTGCTCTAGGTAATGCGCCTGATTATGGTGTTTGTGCTCGGTGGGGTAAAGTATAGGCGTATTAACCATGCGTATGTTCTCTGCAATAAAGGTTTGTCCTTACTATCACGGTTTAGTTGTGGGAAAAATATGTGGACTGGATTGGTGGTAGCCCCAGCTTGGCTTTGAACCTGTGATCTTCTGTTCTTACACACACTGTCTGTGTGCACTGCACCACCGTGTTGCCATAGGTATGCTGTATTCCCTGGGGAGCCCATGACTGTACATCCGACAGGGCCTGTTTGTTGTAGTGCACGGCACCCACCTGGACAGGGCTTGGCCATGGTCTGCTGTGGCCACCAGCTGCTGCCATCTCCACCACCAGTACCGCTCCATCCTTAGATTGGAGACAGCATAAACCCTAAAGGATTTGTGGCCCTCCAGGACTGCATTTGGTGGAATCTGCTCTAGGTAATGTGCATGTTTCTGGTGTCTGTGCTCTGTAGGGTAAAATAGAGGTGTTTGAGCCATGCTTATGTTCTCTGCAATAAAGGTTCGTCTTTACTATCACTAGTTAGTTGTGGGTAAAATATGCGGTCTTGATTGGTAGGAGCCCCAGCTGGGGCTTGAACCTGTGACCTTCTATCTCCAAACACGCTGGTTGTGTGCACTACACCACTGTGTTGCCACAGAGACAGTGCATTCCCTGATGATACCATGACTGTTTGTCCGGCAGGGCCTGTCTGTTGCAGTGCATTGCACCCACCTACACAGGGCTAGGCTATGGTCTGCTCTGGGCCGCTGCCACTGCCCCCCTCCACCTCCAGTACCCCTGTGCCACCCTGCTGACATGCCCTTCTGCTGGTGGTGCAGGTGGTACGCAGTCTAAGGCCATCCTGTGTGCGTGTAGGCGGCTGCCTATGGTGCGGGTTCTGGGGTAGGGGTGCCTGCAAATTTGTCCGCACGTCCCCCAATCACCACCTGCAAATGTTCTTTGCCCTTGGGGGTACCTGCTGGGTACTATCCCCTGTGACACTGTGATAAACACTCTCATGCCCATGTTGGGCCCTCATCAGTTGCTGTCTGGCTGCTGTTCAGTTTCAGCATTCCTAGGTGCCATCTAGGCATCTGCCTAGTCCGCACTATGCCCCAGCTGCACCACAGCATGTGCCGCCTGCAGCCCTCTGTATCCCCTTTCCCAGCATCTGTCCAGTTGCCCATTCCGACCTGCCCGCCCTGCTGTTGTGGAACATGTGCATGCAATAGGTAACCTGTCCAATGGAGAGGGAAACCCTGATCAGTGCTATTTCACTGTTGGATCATTCACCTTGTATGGGGACGGAGCGTAGCCCCTTCTAAAATTCATATTTATTTTTTGCGGCTTTCTTGGGAGTGTTTTTTTATGTTTCCCATTACTATCCCTATTGCCCAGCTTGATTATAATTTTATTTTATTTTGTTGGGGTCATTTTCAATGTTTATTTGCACTTTTGTTCCGTGCACATGTATCACACTTATCACTGTTTTGTAGGTTTCCCTGGTTTTGCTGAACATTGCTGACAGAAATGGTTTCTCTTCCCTTTAAATCGGCTCTACCGCGAGGTTTTCACTCGCGGTATTTTTTGCCTTGAATTTCAGCCCCGCTCGTGTGCGGGGAGCCTCTCCCCTCCCACTCTCCACCCATTGACCCCTTCTCTCCGCCCCTGGGGAGCCTTCCTCCGCCCTCCGGGAGCCTTTCCACGCCTTTATCGCACAGTAGCGTGCCGCGCACATGAGCGTGCACTTTAGTGCACCGTGCACCTGTGCGGGGCACATTTGTGCCCCGTAACGCGATATTACCATGCGCTAAGGTACCTTAGCGCATGCTAATGTGCGCCGTGCACATTAGCGCAGTTTAGTAAGCATACCCCTAAGTTGTAGAGACATCTGCTTTTGTTGTATACCTTTGAACATACTATTAAAATATTAAGACAACATACTGTTGGAATATTTCCATTTTTTTTTCAAGCTATTGTACACAACATTCCTAAAATGCAAGGGTGCCAATAATATTCAACACAGAATGTGATGGTAAAACACTGCCTGTGGAACTACTTCAAGAAATCAAGATCCATTTGGAAATTAAGTACAAATTTTGAAGGTTACTTCTAAGATATTAATGATTTTAGCATGGAATCTGTTTGGATTTTGAACCCATTCTCATCTGTTTTATCTATGATGTGACAATGATTTAGCAAAGGATGATTTCATTGAATTCCAAGAAGATTTAGTAAAAGTAAATTTAGTTTCCTAAATTTAGGAGCTCAGCTTTTTTTGACTATCAGAGTCAACATCTTTCTGTAAATTTTAATATGTAATTACTACATATTTGCTTATTTTAACAGATTGAAAATGATAAAATTGTGACTTGGTCACTGTAAAAGCTAGACACCATTCCACTTGATTCATTACAATGTTTTTTTTTTAAATAGTTCATAATAGGGGGGGGGGGGGCGCAAGATGGCAGCAGGTACCTGACCTCTGACTGCTGCTCCGCGTTTTGCTCATTGTGATCGTGCTGGCGGTGAACTGTCCTTCGAGTATGGGGCAGAGGAAAAGAAAACAAGTGGGCTTCCCTGTCGCTCCACTGCAGGCTTCCTTCCTGAGCCAGAGGACCCTCAAGCATTGTGGTTTTGTGACAGCAGGGTCTATAGCAGCGTCCTCGACAACACAGCTTGAAGATCTTGAGTCGGTGCTGGGCACATCAGGAGTAAGTTTGTCTCCTGATCAGCGGGCGCCTCCGACACAACCCGGAAGTGTTATCTCTCCAGTTGGAGCTTGTTCCCCAGTGTTGCCGGGCATTTGGGTGAGCTCTCCGTTGCTCGATGGAGAGGGGCAAGTTTCTCAATGGCTGGATCTGGATTCCGGAGGGGAGAGGCTGCTAGGGAGATGGATTGTGGGAGATTCGTCTGTTCGTGTGGGTTTCCCATGGCAGCTGGAGCCTGGAGAAGAGCTGAAGCCAGTAAGTTTGGTGTTGGAAAAGCTTGCAGTTATTATTTTAGAAGCACTGTGGGACGTCATCTCTGCTTTAACCACCACCCTTACAACTGTTGTGGGTTCTGTAAGTACTGAAATTTCTAATATGAAAATGGAAGCAACTTAAAACCATGAGTTGCAAGCTAGTTCTTTGTTACAAGTCAAGGAGGAAATATCTCGCCTTAAGGAGGAGCATGTTACTCTGATGAAAGAAAGGACTATGTTAACAAGGAAAACTGACCATCTTGAAAATCTTTCCTGACGGAATAATCTCCGTCTTTTAAACTTTCCACGGTCTCCTCTTATGACCCCGGAAGAGATGGTGTGGAAATATCTGATGGAAGTGCTCAAAATTCCAATGGAGCACTTACCTCCACTCACTAGGGCACAATATTTGTCGGTTAACATCTCAGAAACAAGGGGGCAGAATGTGGAGGTTTCTGTGAGTGGAGTGGGGGACCTAACAGTTTTCCTGGAAAGTTCTTTGGACGTGGTTACAGAAAGAAGTTCTATGCTTGTGACTCTGGCTTTAGAGGCTAACAAAGCTTTAATTCTTCGATCTTTTTTCAAAAATGAGAAGTTCTTAGGATCTAATGTTTGTATATTTCCTGACTTGTCACGTTTAACCCAATTGAGAAGGAAGGAATTCTTGGCTTACCGTGCCAGGACCATCTCCTTGGGTTCTTCTTTGTATTAAAGTATCCGTCTAGGTGTTATATTTCCTATCAGGGGAAGAATTCCCTTTTTTTTTTGATCCTAAGCAGCTTTCAGAATTTATATGTGCTAGGGAAGAGATTGGGGTAGAGGTCGAGCCCATTATGGCTGACGCATAAGTCTTATCCTGCCGGTAAATATTCTTTTTTTGGGAACCTTATTTTGCTCTTAAGAAGGAGTGTAAATGTTGGTAATGATATTTCTTGTAGCCCCCTAATTTTTCTTGTGGACTAAAATTTTGGGACAATTTACTTCTTAATTATGTATGAGTTATTATACATGTATTTAATGTGTTAAGTCTCATGTTTTCTATATTCTCATTTACGTGAATACCTGAGTGTTATTATAAATGTCAATAAAGAGTTAAAATAAATAATTGATAATAAGGCCCAAATGTTTAATGATTGTAGGCCTTCAGTTAGGGGAAGACAATTCCACAGTTCAACAAATACTTTTGCCCATCTATTCTTTCAGCTTGTGATTAATGTTCTGTTTTCAACTCCTCTAAGTAGCTGTCTGAGTATTTGAAAACGAAGATAATTCACTCTTGCAAAGCAGGGGAAGTCTATAAAAAAATCTCTAAACCCTTCCAGCAAGGAATTTCAACTGTCAGAAATATTGTTAAGGAATGGAAATTATATGAAACTGTTAAATTCAAGGGAAGATCTGCAAGACAAAGAAAAATCTCTGATAGAACGCTCTTAAAACAGGTCCGATCTATAAAAAGATCATAACAAACGGCCTTCTGAAAATTTTTGCTGACAATGAATAGTTGTCCACAGGTTCACTGCACAGAATTGGTTACACAAAAATGATGTGCACGGGAGAGCTTTCAGAAGAAAAACTTTTCTATGACCTACCACAATAGTCATTGTCTAGCTAGAGTATGCAAATGAAAACCTTAATAAGTCTGAAAAGTTTTTGAAAAAAGTGCTTTGGACTGGTGAAAATTGAACTGTTCAATTGTAAGTACACAAGATGCATTGGGAATAAAGAAGGTGAACCATATGAAAAAAATAAGAACACCTTGCCAACTATTAAGTATGGAAGAGATTGAATTATGCTTTGGGTTGCATGGTAATCATGGCACAGCAAATATTGTGCAAGCAGAAAGAAGAATAGATTCTGCTAAATATCAACAAATACTTGAAGCTACAGTTCCATAGTCAATCCAGAAGTTGAAGATGTGTATTTAAGTAATACAGCAATCTAAACTACACCTCAAAGTACAACATGAAATACTTATAGAAAAGGAAGATGAAGGTTTTGGAATGGCATTCACAGTTTCCAGGCTTGAGTACTATTGAAAATCTGTGGGGATACTCAAAGCTTCAGAGCATTCAAGGAGAACTAAGGGGGATGTTTACTAAAAACCGGAAATGTGCGCGCCGCAAAATAGCGCACGGAAACGCGGCACTGAAACGCTAATAAACGCATTTAAATGCCCCGCACACGTGCGTGTCACCCCCGCAAAGGTGCGCGGCACACTAACGGGCCCCGTACAAGTGCGGGCCCGCAAATGTCCGATAGAGGCGTGGAACGGCTAAAGGAGGGCGGAGGAAGGCTCCGGAGGGGCGGAGGGACGGGGTCAATGGGTGGAGAGTGGGAGGGGAGAGGCTCCCCGCACAGTATCGGGCCCGAATTTGCATGTAAAAACTACCGCGAGGGAAACCCTCGCAGTAGAAAGCATTTAAAGGGAAGAGAAACCATTTCCGTCAGCAATGTACAGGAAAACCGGGGAAACCAGCAAAACGTGAGCAGTGTGATACATGTGCACAGCACAAAAGTGCAAATAAAAATAGAAAATGACCACAACAGAACTATTAAAAATAGTAATTCAGCTGGGGAACAGTTATAGTGATGGGAAAATACAGAAAACACACCCAGCAAAGCTCCAGAAAAAAGAAATGAATTTTGGAAGGGTTTACGGAGCGGAGACTCTTCCAAAAAACATTTCCTTTTGTGGAGCTTTCCTGGGAGTGTTTGCTATGGTTGCCCATTAATATCACTGTTGCCCAGCATGGTGATATTTTGTCCCCCATTTCCCGTGGTCATTTCCGGGGTTTATGTGCACGTTTGTCACCAGACAGGGTGCATATGCCCACAGTAAATTTGCGTAGAGCAGGGTTTGTGACTCCATCCTGCCAGGCTTACTACCTCCAGGGGCTGCACTGTCTATGTGGCCATAGTGTGGTGCAGCGGACAGAGTCAGTACTTCTAGGACCAGAGGTTCAAAGCCCAGCTGGGGCACTTGCCAGCCCAGTCCCTATATTTTACCCACCACTAAACACAGATAGCGCAGACACCCCTGTATTGCAGGGGACATAAGCATGGGGAAAACACCCATATTTTACCCAACAACGCACACACACCACAACAATGGGCATTACCCACAGCCAAGTACCCCAAATGCAGTCCCGTACTGCCACATTCCAATCAGGTCACCTGCCTTTTATGGGAGAAGCTCATGCCAGCTTGTTGGCGGACGAGTACATGTGGTGCAGGGGGCAGTGGCTGCTAGCGACAGAAGACAGTGGCCTAGCCATGTGCAGGCTGGCACAGTCCACAGCAACAGACAGGCCCTGCCGGATCCACAGTCATGGACTATCCAGGGAATTCAGCCAAGCTGTGGCTACACAGTGGTGCAGTGCACACAGACAGTGCATGCAAGAACAGAAGGTCACAGGATCAAAGACCAGCTGAGGCTACCAGAAATCCTGTCCACATTTTTTCCCCACAAATAAACAGTGACAGTAAGGACACACCTTTCGTGACGAGGACATATGCAATGGTAATACGTCTATCTTTTACCCCACTGAGCACAGACACCATGAACAGGGGCAGAACCTACAGCAGAATCCCCCAAATGCAGTCCTGGTGGGCCACACACCAGTCAGGTTCCATGCTGCCACTCATACAAATGCCTGTGCTGTATATCTATGCACGGCATGTAGATGTAGCTCATGCATATTCATGAGGGACAGCAGGAAGACCCGAACAGTGTGATGCAAAACTGGGCTGGAGTGGGGAAGCGCTGCTGTAAAGCAGCAGCCAACAGGGGCAGACATACCCACACCCACACCCACAGGCCCCAATGGCCAATGTCTCCTGTAGAGGCAGAACATTGGACCCTGCGTGCATCTCCCAATACCAGCACCTGCATACCTTAGCAATGTCACCCTACACCTGAGGTACACAGCTCTGAAACGTTTGCTAAGAGTACAGGCTGATAGATATCCCTACGTTACGCACATACTGCTAGTTGACCCCATCCGAACAATCTGTTTGGTGTCTGCGGTGCGTGCTCCAGGCCTGGCCTCTGACGGTGTTCACCACCCTGGGGAGTGACCCCTAGCAGTACTGTGTACCATATCCATGCCTGTGCCGTGCCCAGGACCGGTGTGGTGGCCAATGCTAATCACCCCTCAATAGTAGCACAATGCTGGCATAGGTGTGGGAGTGTGTGTCTGTCTATACAGTGTGTGTTGGCTGCAAACACCTTCCCCAACCCACACTGCCCGCACTACTGCCAGTATTGGCCTGCCAATGTGCATAATGAGCAGCAAGGTACCATGGGTATAGGTCAGACATGGTGGGCTGGCCAGGATGCATCTGCACAGGGCATAGGGCACTGGCTGTGACATTGTAGTGCCAGGCCACCACCTACACAGACAGGGTGACCTCCGTATGTGCTGCTGGGGGAGCACTCTCACCCTGAGTGTGCAGTGATGACAGCATGGCTAGGCACCCCCATAGTGCTGTATTGTGTTTCTCTCTTGTGATATATATGGGTTTCCTGTTGGGGCCTCCTCACAGAACTCTCTGCTTGTGTGTGCTGCCACCCCAGTTTTGGGTGCATGCATTTCCATCAGGGCTAACCAGCAGACTGTTCACAGCTGGTATGTGTCTTGATGGAGTGCCTTGCAGGGTGCAGCGGCTGATGGCTTGCTGCAGGTGAATATCAGATAGTGCTGGGGTGCATCTTTGGATATCCAGGCCTAAAGTCTGTCTGATACTGTGTTATGGATGTGTATGGAGCTGCTTGGACTGCCCTGTAGGGTGTCTGTTCCCCAGCAGGACTGGGGTTTGATGGTCCACTCTACTGCCATGGGGGGGGGGGGGGGGTAGGATAGGGATCTGTTGGTGGGGAGGCCCTGTTTGCCACCCTTTGGGGGGGGGGGTGTAACCTGTCCTTGAGGGCCACAATCCTGCCAGGTTTTGGGATAGCCCTAATGAATATGCATGAGATATATATGCATTAGAGATATCCTGCCAACCTGACTGGTTTGTGGCCCTCCAGGACTGGATTTGGAGACCCCTGCTTTACACCTCTGTCATTTAAGATGGTGAGTGGGCAAGGTACAGATGTCCTAGACATCAAAAGGGTAGCTAGAATGTGTCACATTCATCCTCGATTCTCACCACCACCAAAAAGATGTCTAATGGACAATATTTTGGTGGTGGTGAGAATTGAGGAGGAATGTGACAAATTCTATCTAACCTTTTGATGTCTAGGACATCTGTACCGCCCACTCCTTATATGGCACCAGCACACTAACGGGAACCCGCACAGCAACGGTGTTTAGTAAACATGCCCCTAAGGGTACGTCTGAGCCAGAAGAGTTCTGCAAGGAAGCAGGGGGAAAACATTTCCAGAACCAAGAGTAGGAAGACTCTTCTCCGGCTCCAGAACATATATGGAAGCTGTTATTTCTGCCAAATATGTTATAACGTACTGACGGAAAGGCGCCCAAACTTTAGCTCTTGCTACATTCGTGGTTTTATTTTGAATCTGTGAAAAACATCAAATAGTAATAATGAATTAAAATTTGCAGAAAGATGTCAAGGTCAATAATTACCCGCAGTCAATGTATAATTTGAAACGTCTAACTCTGATATTTTCAGATCACATGTATATTCGGTGATGCTATCCATTTAGTTAGTGCTGCTGAATATTCACATATAACTTGAAACATCTAAGTTAGAAGTTTGAGGTCATCCCTAGTTTTTTTGTGGCCTCTTAGACACATAGGAGGACATGCAAATAGCAACATTTACACTTGTAGATCACAGTTTCGTTTTGGAGACCATACCTCACAAGGCATATAAAAAGACTTGAAACAGTTCAAAGGAAGGTGATCAAAGTGATATGGGGCCTGTGCCAGAAGGCATATGAGAAGACACTTGAAGACCTAAATATGTATACTCTAGAGGAGAGGAGGGACAGGGGAAGTATGATGCAGATGTTTAAAGGGTATTAATGAACAAACTAACCATTTTCAAAGACAGGGACGCTGTTGTACTACAGGACACAAACGGAAGCTGCAAGGAGGTAAAAGCAACATCATGAAATACTTTTTCTTAGAAAGGAGTGCCCTCCCAATAGAGGTGGTGGGAGCAAAAACAGAGACAGAATTCAAAAAGGAATGGTACAGACACAGAGGACCTCTTCAAAGCAAGAGGATGCTATCAAAGCAAACTTACATAACCTCATAAATTCAGAGAGATAATCTGCATAGAACGGCAGGTACAACCTTAAACCAAGGCATCGAGAGGTCATAACCTGCATGGAGCAGTAGGTGCAATTCTAACATGCTACTCTCTGTCTGCCGTCATTTACTATGTTACTCTGTATGTCTAAATAGCAAGTTTAGAAAGCCCCCTGTTGTCATGTGGAGATCCACCCCATGCAGACATTTCAAGGGGTATGGTAGAGGTGTGGTTTGGGCATAGCCAAAACATAGATGTATACTTCCCATTTTACAATAGGAATACATGTTTATGACAGAAAATGTTCCTGCCCACTTTTCCCTGAGGCACGCACAAGTACCAGCTGTCTGTTTAGACCTGGGATCGAAATAATGGGGCAAACCAACATTACCCCTCCCAATTTCCTGATACCCCCAATGTCTCTAACCTCTTCAACAGAACAAAATTCCACCCTACCCTCCGAACTCTAGCAGCAAATGATTGCAACTCCAACTGTATGCTTTTATTTGGCAGCTTGATTCCTATTGTTAGTACTGCTAGAGAGTCAGACACAGCAGCAAGAGCATCTGCTATCACTCCTGTCTCCCACTAACCAAGCTCTCCGCGTCTAATCTTTAAACATCAGATGATTACACATCAGGTGTTGTATTCTGATCAACCATTCTTTTCTTGTTTTCTATAGGCCAGCTCAACAGGCTCATCTTTTGATGGTTCCTATGGTTCAGCAGTTGCGCTTGAAGAGATCCAGGTGTGCTGCATTTTGTTGTATGGCCTCTGTTTGGTGGAATTCTCTTCCTCAGGTTATTCTCTTTGGGGGTCATTCTGAGCAGCGTTTAGCAGGGATGTACATCCAGTATGGATATACATCCTCATTAAATGCCAGGGGCCGATTCCCAACCCAAATCTCCCCGCATCTACAGAGGAGATGTGTGGGGAGCTCTGGACAGGGGCAGGAGGGGGAGCATGGGTGGGACGGAGCCATGCCCATGACCTGGACATACAGGGCTGATTTCAGTTGCGGCCCTGAAGGTCCGGGGTGGCAGGACTGGATGGGTGACTTATTCCACCTCAGAGTGGATTCTCTCCCCGAAAAATGGAAGTGGCACCAGCGGAGCCCCCAGAAATGATGAGGAGCACCTGGAGGTTTCCCGCCACCCGATCCCAGCCTTGGCAGGTCCCTTTGGGGGATCGGGTGGTTGGGAACAGCATTCTGTAACTTTTGAGGGGCAGCGGAGTTCCTGCATGGTGTCCCGGTGCCATGGCGATGGGATGCCACAGCACTGAGGCTCCATGCAGGTGCTTCAGCTGGGTTGGATGGGGTGAGAGCTGGATGTGCAGCAGCACGGAATCGGGGCACATCCTGCCTGTCCACCAGATTATGCTCTCGTGGGAACTAGATCCCGTGGGTGCAGAATTGGGTACAAATGTGACCCGACCAGAATTCAGACAGCCAGACAGACCCTGATCAGAATGGGGCCCTCTGAGTCTTCATATAAAAAAATTCAGAAACAGGGGAAGGCTTGGCTGTTTTGCCAAGCTTTTTGAGGTTGTTTGGTGGTGGGGATCCAGACACTGTGTGTCAGACAGTTTTCGTGTTGTATGCGTTCATGTTGTATGCAGCTTTCGTGTTGTATGGATTTATTTTGTTGTCCTATGCCTTTCCCTTCTTGTGTTTTTTCTTATGTGTGGTGTTAGAAACATAGAAACATGATAGCAGAAAAAGACCACATGGCCTATCTAGTCTGCCCTTCCACAACAACCAATGCAAGAGTACCCTTTTTTCCTTTAGAGATCCTTGTTCCCATGCTTTTTTGAATTTAGATACTGTCCTTATCTCTACCACCTCTACTGGGAGACTATTCCATGCATCTACCACTCTTTCCATAAAGAAATATTTCCGCATATCACTCCTCAGTCTATCCCCTTTCACCCTCATCTTATGTCCCCTCGTAGCAAAGCTTGCTTTCAATCAAAAGAGGCTCTCTTCCTGTGCATTTATGCCAAGGATGAATTTAAATGTCTCAATCATATCACCTCTGTCCCGCCTTTCCTCTAAAGTATACATTATAATTACTACTTCTTTCTGGTGTTGTAAATCTCAAAGATGCAGGTTTTTCTACTATTAGCAGTACAGCAAGTATTCTAATAAATAAATAATAAATCACCAGGAATAGCTCAGTAAGAGCCAGGGAGAACATAAGAACATAAGATATGCCATACTGGGTCAGACCAAGGTCCATCAAGCCCAGTATTCTGTTTCCAACAGTGGCCAATCTAGGTCATATGTACCTAGCAGTTAACCCAACAGACACAAGTTCCACAATGCTTGTACTGGGTCAAGCATTGATATCTTCAGTCACTTCTTAATAATGGTTTATGGACCTTTCCTCCAGGAACTTGTCCAAACCTTTTTTTAACCCCAGCTACACTAACAGCCTTTACTACATCCTCCGGTAACAAATTCCAGAGTTTGATTACACTTTGAGTGAAAAAATATTTTCTTTTATTAGTCTTAAATAGTTTACCCTGTAGCTTCATTGCACGTCCCCTAGTCTTTCTATATTCTGATAAGGTAAACAATCGATCTACGTTTACCCGTTCCACTCCGTTCATTAATTTATAGACTTCTATCATATCTCCCCTCAGCCGTCTCTTTTCCAGGTTAAAGAGCCCTAACCTTTTTTAGCCTTTCTTCATAAGAGGGGGGGGGGGTGTAGGGGGGCTCAGGGATTTGGAGGGTTATGCTGATGTCTGGAGGGGGGGAGGGGGTTTTGGAGGTTGGAGTGGGGTTATCATGGGTTTGGGGAGTAGTGGGATGAAAGACCTAGATATGGGGTCTTTCATACCACTAATGGCAGTGAGCATCTTTAAGAGATAGATGACTGGACTTGGGGGGTCCACTATTTGTGTTACGGCAGCAAGGGACCTGCAATGTTCCTGGCTGCAGCATGCTAAATTTATGACCTTAGATGCTCATAAGAACATAAGAAATGCCATACTGGATCACACCAAGGTCCATCAAGTCCAGCATCCTGTTTCCAACAGTGGCCAATCCAGCTACCATTACCTAGCAGGTTCCCAAAAAAGCACACAGGTTCACAGTGCATGTCCTGGGGTAAGCAGTGCATTTCCTTGGGTCCTCTTTAATAATGTCTTATGAATCTTTCTTCCAGGAACTTGACCAAACATTTTAAAACCCAGTTACACTAATAGCTTTTACTACATCCTCAGTTTCAGATTGGGGAGCTCTCCTTTTGGGCTTGGATTAATTTCTGCAATGGAGGCCATGGAGACGGCAATTCAAGGTAGCAAGTCAAAGCAGCATTGATTTGGTACCACACAACATACTACTACTACGCCTAGAATCAATTGGATTAACTGGTACAACCCTGAAATGGTTTCAGTCAATCATACCTAACCAAAAGCAAACAGCAAGTCACAATAAAAGGTCTCTACTCAACCCCATACAGCAAGGAGTTCCACAGGACTCAGTAAAATCTTCACTCCTATTTAACATCTTTCTCCAACCTATCTGCAAAATTATCCAATCTCACAACATATTCTCAGGGGTGGCTATATAGTGATGCTGAGTGAGCCGGACACCTCAGGTGGCAAACATTTGGGGGTGACAAAAAATGCCCCCAAAAAACAGCCGCCTTACTCTGCCCTCAAAGTTTAAAAAAAAAGGGTGGACAATCTGCTACCACTGCTTCTCAGCAGCTGCAGTATCAACCCCCTTCCAGCCCCCACCTTCCCTCCCCTCATGTCAGCTCTCTTCATGCTCCCACCTCCCCCTGTGTCAGTTCCCTTCCTGCCCCCACCTTCCCCCCCTGGCCCCCCAATGTTAGCTCCTTTCCTGCCCCCTCCTTGCCCTGATAGCCGCAGCCTCTTCATTTTAGAGAGCCACGGCTGTGATAGCGCTAGTAATTTAAAATAAAAGCAAAACCAGTGCGGCCCTCTCACACAATTTCTTAACAGACCCCGATAGACAAGAATGGAACAGAGCCTGCAGGCAGCTAAGCCCACACAGGAAAAAGTTTTAAACTCTGCAGCAATGGAGACAGAGTTAGGATAGGTATTGAATTAAATGTTAACTTAGCCTCCACAGACAGACCAGATAGTAGAAGGAATGTTGCATTAGTTATGGAGAGGAGCAAGAGAGAGAGCTGAGAAAAGCTGAACACTAGTGCAAAAGGTACAAATGAGGTAAAAGAGCACACTAACAATGATAAATAAGTAAATATACATAGAGAGGCAGACAGGACTCACAGAAAGCAAGCAGATTCACTCACAAAAAACAAGCAGGTTCAAAGTGCCAAGCAGAGCTTGTAATGGAGCAGCTCTCTTCTCAGAAGAGAGAGAGGCTAACAGAGCTAAACATATGTGGAAGACAGGAAAGGGGGCTATACAATACCTCAGCAGGGGGGAGGAGTTAATCACTCAGGGCAATGGGGAAGGGGTTAGTCATGCAGGGCAGCCAGAGGAAAGTCCCAGGGCAGCCAGAGGTACAGGAAGTCCCTGCTGCCCGATCTTGGCTGCCCCCACCGAGGGTCGGGCAGTGGAGAAAGAATAGTGGGATGATGTCAGGCCATTCACCACTCCTGCATGGTGTCCCAGTGCCATGGCAATGAGACACCATGGCACGGGGGCTCCTGCAGGAGCTTAGGGGGGCTAGCCGGGGAGGTTGATGGATGTTCAGCGTGTCATAATCAGGCACATATGGCCTGTCTACATGCCCGATTCTGCACTCGCAGGAATGTCTAGCTCCCATGAATGCAGAATCGGGTACATATTCGGGCCATCCATATTTTGAAGTCCAGATGGCCTGGACATGCCCTGAATACAATTGTCCTCTAAATGAATACTGGATACTAAGGGATGTGTGAATGCTGCAGAAGTTGAAAAGTTGGTATAGAGCAGCAGCAGGGGTAATGGATACTGTGGAATGGGGAAAAAGGCAAGAGGGCATACTGGATACATGATGATATGGGAGAACAGGGACACAGCCTTAGGCAGAGACTCTAGGATTGGCTGGTAGTGCAGAAGATGGCAGACTCTAAGATTGGATGATTATTGGGGGTGTAAAGGGGAACTCCAGGCTTGGTTGGGATTATGAGTGAGGACACAGGGATTTGTTAGGATGGAAGAGTGGTGATTTGGGGATTCAGTGGTAGAGTACTGAGGACTGAGACATCGAGTAAGGATTAGGAAAGCAACAGGGACTAGGTGATTTTGTGATAGTATGAGTAGATCTGTGAGTAAGTGAAGAAATATGGATAGGGAAGATGATTTGAAAGACCTGGAAGATTTGGGAGAAAGTTGAAAGGGACTGAGGGTTATGGCCAGGGTGAAAGACAAAGAAAGTTTACAGGTCTTTGAAGAAAATCTGAGAGAGTGGGAATGGGAGCCTGAACACATAAAAGAAAGGGGTAAGATGGAGAGGGAATGTGTGGTAGGGAAGGAACTAATGGAGCGAATGAGTACAGGAAGTGGAAATACAGGGATTAGAAAGTGGTAAGATAGGTGAGGGGGAATAGGAGGCTGGGGAAGGAATGAAACAGAGGTAGGGAATGGAAAAACTAGAGAAGTAAGATTAGGAAATAGTAAACCTATATAGGTGAAAGATGAAAAGAGGGAGACTGAAGGGGGGGGGGGGGGAGAAAGAGGAATGAGAGAATTTGAGAAGAAGCTTGCTATGGAAGCAAAAATGTGTAATAAAGACTTTTTCAAGTACATTCATAACAAAAAAAACTGTGACAGAGTCAGTTGGACCATTAGATAATAGAGGGGTAAAAGGGGCACTAAGAGGGGTAAAGCCCATAGTGGAGAGATTGAATGAATTCTTTGCTTCAGTCTTTACTGAGGAAGACGTAGGGATGTTACCCATCACTGAAATGGTATTTAAAGGTGATGCCACAGGAGAACTGAAAGAAATATCGATACACCAGGAAAATGTATTACAACTATTTGATAAACTGAAGAGTAGCAAATCACCAGGACTAGATGGTAAACATCCAAGGGTGTTGATCCTCAAGCCCATTGTTAACACCGCAGCATTCTCAGAAGTTCTACCTGTTCTTGGGAAGAGGGCAGAAATGCTGCATCACATAAATAACTTTAAAACATGGCTCCAGACCTGGTGCAAACAAGAAGGATTCAGATTTATAGGCAAACGGGGAAACAGATGGATCAACAAGAGACTATATTGTGCTGATGGAGTACATCTCTCCGTCGCAGAGAAAATAATCCTAAGTTAAAAATTCAGGCAGTAAGTGGACAGGCATTTAAACTAGAGAAAGGGGGTGATGGATGGGGAAGGACAAGTTCAGGACGTCACTCCCAGCAAAAGCAGAATAACATTAGAAACAGCCACATTTTTAAACCACACATCAATGACAAGTGGCAAGAGGTGTGTAGAACAAAATCAATGCAAAATATAGGCAAGCCAGTTAACAAATGCTGGAAAGCAATGAGCACAAATGGGTCCGCTGCTTTTTAACATATGGTTTAATGAATCGTATGAATGGGATATAGCCATAGCTGGCTATAATCTATTCAGAAGAGATAGAGAAGGTAGAAAAGGAGGAGGAGTAGCCCTATATGTCAAAAGCAATATTAAAGCTACTGAAGTGCAGGGGACATGGGGAAAAGAAGAATCACTATGGATTGTGTTGGAAAGAGGAGATGGCACTGTCATCCATACTGTTGTGGTCTACAGGCGTCCGACTCAAACTAAAGAAATAGATAGCAAATTGATTATAGATATTGCAAAGATAGCCACAAAGTGGGAAGTGATCATATTAGGTGACTTTAACCTACCCGATGTGGATTGGAGTATTCCTTCTGCAAATTTGGAAAGAAGTAAAAAAATTGCGGATGCCATTCAAGATGTGTTACTTAGACAAATGGTGATGGAACCAACCAGGGAAAGCTTGATGCTGGATTTAGTGCTCATCAATGGAGATAGCGTGTCGAATGTCCAGGTGGGTGTCCCTGTGAGCAGCAGCGATCATCACACGGTGTGGTTTGAGATAAATGCATAGATGCAGTTCAATCATAGCAAGCTCAAAGTTCTAGACTTCAAAAACACTGACCAGTAAAATGGACAAGTACCCGAAGGAAGAGTTGGCATGGTGGGAGGGGATAAGGGAAGTGGAATTGCAATGTGCTAAACTAAATGTGGCGATAAAAGGGGCAACAGATAAATATGTAAGGAAAGTAAACAACAACAAGAAGAGAAGGAAACCTATTTGGTTCTCCAAAGAAGTGGCTGCTCAAATAAAGGCAGAAAACACAGCTTTAACAAAATTCAGAAGCTCGCAAACAGAGGAACACAGAAAACAATACAAGATTAACCTAAAAGAGACAAAAAGAGAAATAAGGACAGCAAAATCTAAGGCAGAGGAAAAGATGGCTAAAGATGTGAAGTGTGGCGACAAGACTTTCTTCAGTTACTGTATATTCGGGAGAGGAGGAAAATCAGAGGTGGAATTGCAGAACTCAAAAGTGCTGGGAACAGACTCGTGGAAAGTGACATTGAAAAAAAGAAATTGCTAAACAAATACTTCTGCTCTGTTTTTACTAAAGAAAATCCTGGAGAAGGACCACCTGTGACTCCCAAATATACAAATGGGAATGGAGTAGATACCACACCATTCAAAGAAGATGATGTGTTAGAACAACTTGCAAAATTAAAAGTGGACAAGGCTATGGGACCAGATGGGATACATCCCAGGTTACTGAAAGAGCTCAGAGAGGTTCTTGCAGGGCCGTTAAAGGATGTTTTTAACAGATCCTTGGAGACAGGAGAAGTTCCTCAGGACTGGAGAAGGGCTGATATGGTACCTCTTCATAAAAGTGATAACAGGGAGGAAGTGACAAACTACAGTCCGGTAAGCCTTACCTCGGTGGCGGGAAAAGTAATGGAGGCGCTCCTGAAAGAGTGAATAGTGGACTTTCTCAAAACCAGCAGGTTGCATGTTCCGAGGCAACATGGTTTTACCAAAGGACGATCTTGCCAAACAAATCTGATTGAATTCTTTGACTGGGTGACCAGAGAACTACATCAGGGGCATGCGATGGATGTCATCTACCTAGATTTCAGGAAAGCCTTTGATACTGTTCCTCATAGGAGGCTTATCAATAAACTCAATAGCTTGGGGATGGGTCTCAAGGTGGTGAACTGGATCAGAAATTGGTTGACTGACAGATGACAGAAGATGATGGTAAATGGAACTCACTCGGATGAAAGGAGGGTGATAAGCGGTGTGTCCCAGGGTTCGGTCCTGGGACTGGTACTGTTTAATGTATTTGTGAGCGATATTGCTGAAGGACTGAATGGAAAGGTCTGTCTTTTTGCAGATGACACAAACATTTGCAACAGAGTGGACTCCCCTGAGGGAGTGGAGAACATGAGGAAAGATCTACAAAAGCTGGAAGAATAGTCTAATACTTGGCAGTTAAGATTTAATGAGAAGAAGTGCAGTGTCATGCACTTGGGAAGCAGAAATCCAAGGGAAATGTACATGATAGGGGGCGAGAGTTTGGTGTGCACAGACCAGGAGAAGAACCTCATGTGACTATTTCTGAGGATCTCAAGGTGGTGAAACAGTGCGACAAGGCGGTGGCAAAAGCCAGGAGGATGCTGGGTTGCATACAAAGAGGAATTGCCATCAGAAAAGAAGAGGTACTAATGCCACTGTACAAGTCGCTGGTGAGGCCTCACTTGGAATACAGTCTTCAGTTTTGGAGACCATATCTCACAAAGGATATAAATAGACTGGAAATGGTTCAGAGGAAGGCGATCAAAATGATTTGGAGCTTGCACCAAAAGACTTATAGAAGACACTTGAAGACCTAAATATCTACTCTCTGGTGGAGAGGAGGGACAGGGGAGATATGATTCAGACCTTTAAATACTTAAAGAGTATTAATGAACAAACAAACAAACCTCTTCCAAAGACAAGGAAGCTGTAAAACTAGAGAGCATAACATGAATCTGCAAGGGGGTAAATTGCAAGGCAATGTCAGGAAATACTTTTTCACTGAAAGGGTGGTGGATGCTTGGAATGCCCCTCCGATGGAAGTGGTGGGGGCAAATACAGTGACAGAATTCAAAATGGCATGGGACAGACACAGTGGATCTCTTTATAGCAACAGGATAAAATCAAAATAAGCGTAACTATCTCTTATATCTCAACAAAAAGGGGTGCCTACACGGAGCGGTGGGTACACCCCTAGACAAAGGCATGGGGAGGGGTGACCTGCATGGAGCAGCATGTGCACCTACTCTTGCCACCTTGTTGGGCAAACTAGATGGACCATACTGATCTTTGTCTGCCGTCATATATTATGTTACTATGAAAGAACTGAAATATGTCTTTGCAGAACTACTATTAGTAATCTGTGAACTATCATTAAAATCATCTATAATATATGAAGATTGGAGAATGGCCAATGTAACACCAGTTTTTAACAAGGGTTCCAGGGGTGATCCGGGAAACTACAGACCGGTGATGTCAGTACTGGGAAAAATGGCAGAAACCATTATAAAGAACAAAATTACTGAACATGTAGATAGTCATGGCTTAATGGGAGACAACCAACATGGTTTTAGCCAAGGAAGGTCTTGTCTTACTAATCTGTTATGTTTTTTTGAAGGTGCAAATAAACAGGTAGACAAAGGTGAGTTAGCTGATATAGTGTATCTGGATTTTCAGAAAGCCCTCATGAGGGACTTTTGGCGAAATTAAAAAGCCATGGGATAGGAGGCAATGTACTATTGTGGATCAGGAACAGGTTAAAAGATAGAAAGCAGAGGGTAGGGCTAAATGGCCAATTTTTCCAATGGACAAAAGTGAATAGTGGAGTATCGCAGAGATTTGTGATGGGTCCGCTGCTTTTTAACATATCCGTAAATGAGCTGGAAATGGAAATAATGAGTGAGGTGATCAAATTGGCAGATGACACAAAATTATTCAAAGTTGTTAAAACCCACGAGGATTGTGAAAAATTGCAAGAGGACCTTGATATATTGGAAGACTGGGCAGCCAAATGGCAGATGAAATTTAATGTGGACAAGTGCAAAGTTATGCAGCTAGGAAAGAACAACCCAAACTGTGGTTACACGATGCAAGGTTCCACTAACAATGTGGAACCTTGCATCGTGTAACCACAGTTTGGGTTGTTCTTTCAGGTGCATAACTTTGCACTTGTCCACATTAAATTTCATCTGCCATTTGGAGTGGAGGAGTGGCCTAGTGGTTGAGGCAAGGTACTTCAGGCTGGAAGGTTGGGGGTTCAAATCCCACTAGAGGACAGCAATCTTGGGCCAGAAGGACTGGGGTTTCTAGTCCCACAAGTGCTCCTTGTGGTCTTGGGCAAGCCACTTAACTCTCCATAGCCCATGTTCCCTGTAATATAGTTATCTCCAAGTTATAATGCCCTGTTCAATGTAATTTCAGTTTGTTCAATGTAAACTGCACTGATGCAGAATAGTGCAGTATATAAGAGAATGTAAAAAAATAAAATTAGGAACCACCACCCAGGAAAAAGATTTAGGCATCATCATGGATAACATGTTGAAACCCTCTGCCCAATGTGCAGTGCAGTGGTGGCCAAGAAAGCAAATAGAATGCTAGGAATCATAAGGAAAGGAATGGAGAATAAAACAAAGGATATCATAATGCCTCTGTATTGTTCCATGGTGCGACCACACCTTGAATATTGTGGGCAATTCTGGTCATCGTATCTTGGAAAGGATATAGCGTTATTAGAAAAGGTACAGAGAAGAGCCATCAAAATGATAAAGGAGATGAAAGGATCCCCTATGAAGAGAGGCTAAAAAGGTTAGGGAGATATGATAGAGGGCTATAAATTAATGAACGGGTAAACGTAGATCGATTGTTTACGCCATCAAAATATAGAAAGACTAGGGAACATGCAATGAAGCTACAGTGTAACCTATTTAAGACTAATAAGAGAAAATATTTTTTCACTCAATATGTAATCAAATTCTGGAATTCGTTACCAGAGGATGTAGTAAAAGCTGTTAGTGTATCTGGGTTTAAAAAAGATTTGGAAATTCCATATACCATTATTAAAGGAGACCCGGGATATCCACTGCTTGCCCCAGTGCAAGCATTGTGGAACCTGTGTCTTTTGGGGAAACTGCTAGGTACTTGTGGCCTAGATGGGCCACTGTTTGAAACTGGATACTGGGCTTGATGGACCTTGATCTGACGCAGTATGGCATATCTTATGTTCTTATGAGGAATGACATCTAGCTGTACACAGATAAGAAAAATGTGGAAAAAAGATTAAACTAAAAGATCAATGTCAGAGGTAGATGTAGTGGAGAAAGGGGAAAAGACGGAGACTGAAGAAATAGAAAATGTAAATGATATTGTGGAAAAAGACTTGAGATAGCTAATAATGGGAAGTAGTAAAGACAAACCAAGACCATTTCAGCTGTATAATGAACCAGACAACAAAGGTGCCCAAATATTTGCCAGGTTATAGAGATTTTTTTGTATTTTTTTCAGTGTTTCACCAAACACAGAATCTGTTTGTTGGAGTTTTCATTTCATGCTTCATCTGTATATTTATTTCAAATTTGTAGGGGTTTTTGTGGGTTTTTTTAGTTTCTTATTCCTTTGTAAGTAATGATCTGCATTTTATATGTGTAACTGAAGAGAAAGATTCTGTGTAGGAATCCATGGCAGGTTAGTTTGTTTTCTTTTCTCAACTGGAGGTCTATTGGTGTTCTAGAAGATTTGCAGTGTTGACTTTTCATAAGTAGTGTTGGAGATGATATGATATGGTGAGCCTCCGATTGCCCATTTGCAGGGTTGTGTGTTACTTCTCACAGTGTCTGGCACTGGAGGCAATTTGTTGCTGATGTGACCTTAGAATCTGAATACAATCTTCTATGGGGCTTGTTTACAAAGCCGCGGTAGTGGTTCGCGATCGCGATCGCAGCCGCAGCCCCATTGAAATCAATGGGGCCGCGGCTCCGATTACGATCGCAAACCGCTACCGCGGCTTTGTAAACAAGCCCCTATGTGTGTTGAATTGAGACATTCTACTGCTCTGTTTATGTTTATGTTTATGTTTATTGTTTCTTGATAAAATCGCCCTTCTCCAAAAATCAGAGCGATGTACAATTAAAAATCAATATGCACCCATTGTTAGGGGAGTTTTATTAGCTGATCTGCAAATGTTCCATGTGAATGAATAATTATATTCTACTGAACTAATATTCAAGGCAATTTTGTGTTTTCAATCCAATCCACCCATGTGCGTACAAAGAATATATAGATTATACCGGCCCATTTCAATCATTCAGCGGCCAGATATTATCCATCTGTGGAATGGGTTAAGGGAGGAGCAAGGGCAGGTTCAAAATTATCCAGCACAATCACTGCACTAGCTGTATATTCAGTGCTGCTGCCCATATGGATACTGGCACTGAATATATGGATTATGTTAAACCCTGGTATCAGCATTTAACTTAAGTCAGTGACTGTTCTCGCTGAACATTTGCCTCGATCTGTATAGCTCATAGTGCAGACTGGCCCAAAGAGGGGGCCAAAAAGCAAAAGTTGTCTCAGGGTACTACAACATCTTCAGCTGGCCCTGCCTGTGCTACTATGTAACTCCACTTTTATATCTTCTTCCAAAATTTAGGCACGCCTACTGCTGGGTTTTCTTCAGATTAGATATCCCATCATTAGTTTTGAGGAGCATTACTCCGAAGCAGAGACCCAGAATGTTTCTCATGTTATCCAATGCAAGGTACATTTTGGTGTCCTGCTACATGCCATGTCCAGGAGGGCAAATCTGGCTAAGGATGTCTGCTAGGTAAGTACTCCTCAATAAGGACAATCTTCAGAGGAATTTGCCCTGATAACTAAGCAGTGGCCCAGGTAAATTCTTCCAGGTTGGGGCTCTTGGAAAGGAGGGAGGGGAGGGGAGTACTGTAGGCCTTTCTGACTATAGTCAGGTGTAGGGCTTATCCAACTAGAGGAAGTTATAAATCAGCCTGCAGACTGCCCGAGGCAGAGATAGCCGAGGTGCAATACTGTATTAAAGACAGAATACTGAGTAAAAGCTGGGAGAAAAGCAACCTTGCTTGTTTTTCAAAGAAATAGGTATTGTTCATGGGGGGCCGGGGGGAGGGTGCAATTGTTCATCTGTAAGAAGAATGAGCTAGTGAATCTACAGCCCTCAGCTATCAGTTCTTCCAAGCCGCTGCATAAAGAATGTTTATGAGAACCTCATAAAAAGAATAAGGGAAGTAAGGTGTGGACTCCTGCTAACTGTAAATGCAACCTGTGCCTTTGAGTTAATGCTGACTCCTGACAACCCAGAAGCTCCTGGGTTTTCTTGCTAGTGTGACTGGAAGTAGATTGCCAAGCCTTTCTTCCAAGGTAATGGAGGGTTGAGTAACCTGCCCAAGGCCACAAGGAGTGCTAGTGGGAATCAAACCCTGGGTATATGGTTATCAAGCCAATGTTCTTACCACTAGGCTACTCCTCCATGCCCTGCTAACTGTACCTGAGGCAAATATAACATGAACCCGGTATAAGAAAAGATAGTTATCTTTGTGGATATTGATTGGATAAAAATGCCGAATCAGCTCATGCAAACTCCTTCCCCCTTCTTTTGTGGAAAAGGGAACCGCCACAATCACTCATCATCTCTGTATATAATGGACTTTGTCTCCACCAAAAGTGGAGGCAAAATGCCTATCAGAGCTAGAGTTTTAGTATTTCTCTGCCCTAGTCTGTAAGTTTTTAATACATGTTTTGCATGAGCGTAGTGCCTATTGTCAAGGGTCCAGTCAGCTGGGTAAATTTTTATCTGTCCTTAGGCATATTCATTTGTGCATGTGTAATGTAGCCCCCCCCACCCCCACTCCCAGAGAAGGGAAGTGCTCAGACTCCTATGATGCTCATACCTCAGATGTTATAGTGTAAAAAACAGTTAAATAAAATAAATGTCTCATGCTGAAAATGGGGGAAACATACCATTGTGTCATTCTACAAGTGTATACTTTTCAACTTGTTAGACTTTTATGTAACTTTTCAATGAAGTGTAAATATTTTATTATATTTCTGCTATTGATGTAACTGCTTCCAAATTATGCTTTGGCTACTGGCATTTCTGCAGCATTTCTCGTGAGATGCCACTATATAATGTTGGGTTAAACGGTAAACATCTCAAACTGATTTGTAGACTGATAGATATTTTCTTTGAGGAACAGAATTTCACTTGTTATTCCATGCATGCTATCTATTACAAAATCGAATCTGCATCTTGAATTTCACAGTATTTTAGTTTATTTCATTGTATATACTGCTTAGCAAAAAATCTCTAAGTGGCATACAAAATAGCCTTGGGCTACCTGGCTATATTCAGCAACACTATATGGATAGTGTCGCTGAATATCTCACAGACTCAGGACCATCTGGATAGTGCCAGGATGGTCCTTGGGTAGAGCAAGGATAAAGCATGGAATTATCCAGATAACAGTGCTATTCAGTCTGCTATCTAGAAAACTATCCAGATAGTTTAGGACAGCAAAATGGTTGAATGTAGTGTACCTGAATGTAACTCATCTTGTGCTACTACCGAAAAGGTGTGAGCTAAATCAAAATTATTTATGTAAATCATAATGAGTATAATTATTCATTCACATGGGACATTCCCAGACCATTCAATACATTTCCCCCTCCATATGTTAATGAGGTAAACATCAAGTCCCCTGTGATTGATTAAGAGTGGCTTCACATCTAGGCTTCTAAAATGGCCAAGATTCAAGTGCCAACATATGTGAAATACTGGCACTTACATGTGTAAGTTGCTGGGGTTCCCTCACCGATTTTTCCCATGTGTCTGTGAAATGGAGCCTGCAATTGCATCTGGATGTCCATTCCCATACTCTCCTGCACATCCTTCTTTGAAGTCCATGGTGAGGGGCGGAGTTATGTTGACTTTACATTGGCCTTACACGTGCATACCCTCTCTTCTAAAATTGACATTGATTTGCAGAGATTTTCACTTGGACGATGCTACAACCACATAAACGGCCTTTCTAAAAGGTGTCTTCAAACCAAAAATAAAATGATTGTTTTCAGATTTTGTAGTCTGGACATTTTGGACCCTGACATAACGTCCCCTCCTACAACCTACCCCAAGGACCAATACAACTACCAGAGCTGGATCTAATGAGAAAACCACATTTTAATGTTTGATATATTTCTGTAAAAAAGAGGAAGTCATAATCAGATACACCAAAAGCTATAAAAAATACTCTGGGCCCAATATTGAGTTGGGCAGGCTATGCGCCGTGGTGGCGCATAGCCTGCCTGCTGACCCCCCATAACCTGGATTTTCACTTCCGCGCCGACGGAAGTGAATATTCGGGTTAGCTCGGATGCCCCGGCAGCCGCAGAGGCTACATGGGTAGCAGTAATTTTCATTGCTACCCGCATAGCCTCTGCTTCTTAAAGATAGGCGAGTTTTTTTCTCGCCTATCTTTAAGGCATAGAGGGTTACGCGGGTAGCAATTAAAATTATTGCTACCCATGTAGCCCCTTCCTCCACCCCCGCTCCACCCCAGAATGCCCCTAACACGCCCCGATGCTGTATAGATGCCCTTCATATATCCCAAGGCCTAAGGAAGTTACCCATGTAAGGGCCTTCGAATATCGGGTCCTCTTTGTCCTATCCAAAGAATATTAAGATGCATGAAACATTTTTTTCACTGCAGTATCATGGATTGGGAAAAGTGAAACTGAAATTTAAAAAATGTCTGACTTGCTTATAAGCCATCTAATTTAAGCACCTAAGCAATCTCAAACAACTGTGTTGCTCTGAATCTGACCAGAGGAGAGAGGAAATTCTCCACAAGAAGACCAAATCCAGCTGTAAAGAGGAGAATAACCACAGCCAAACCAAAGATTTCTTGAAACAGTCGTTTTATTATTGGACCCAACTTGGCCAAGTTTCAGCGCTTAGACCGGATTGATGATGCTCCATTAAAGGGGAAACTTTCCAGAAAGGATTCACTGTCAACGCTCTGTAGTAAACCTTGGAGGAATCATCTGCCCAAGAGAAGTGTCAAGACAGCCACATTCGGACTGCTTCCCAAAGTGAGAGATTTTCAGAGTTGCAATTCTTGGATACACCCTGCCATACTCCCAGGTGCAGAAATCAGCCAAGGTCTAATCCCCTCCATCTGCCAACATCAACCCTCTTCTATCAACCCCAGCCTTGTGTCAGGCTTCAGCCATGTTTCCCCAATTCCAGCATCAGATCCTTCTCACATTCCCTGGCTTAGAAGTGAGGTTCAGGACTGCCATAGTATGCACAAAACTAACCCATTTGGAGAAACTACCGCTAGTCCCAGCATCAGCCCTCATCTCCTACCATCTTCCAGCGTGTGCCCCCTTTTCCCACTTGCCCCTGTAAGAGCAATAGACTGTTGAACATTGGTAGTGAAGGAACAAACTCTGGCCACCAGTACAGCATGGATGTTGAAACGTGAGATCAGGTACTTCCAGTATCTTGAGAGATATATGACTTACCTGCTATTGAGCTACTTGCTTGCTGCCAGCAGCCAGAGCCAGCTAAAAATATATTTTGTGTGACATGGCATTGGGGGGCATGTTTGTCCTGTTTTTCCTGCTGTGAGTTAATGCAATAAGTGATGTGATAAAATGCTTCGGGCCTATGTTAGTGCTGCTGAATATCCCGTTCACCGCAATTGACATGGCTAACAGCTCTGTTAACCGCATTCATTTGCTTTGAATATCGGGCCCTTTGTCATTTAATTAAACCATAGAATTTGTCACCAGAGGACATGGTGAAAGGTAATAGAACATTTAGACTTATAACTGAGTTGACCAGGTTTCTGGAAGACAGGTTCATTAGCACTTATTGACTAGACAAACATGGTGGATCCTACCTCGTGCATCTTGGAGTAAGAAAGAGGAAGGCAAATGATCTAGATGCTGCCAGAGACAAGATGCTGGGCTATAGAATATTTGGTATGATCCAGCATGACTTTTCTTATGTTTTTATGTTTACTTTTACATACAGTTCAGGCTACATAGTATTTGACATTCTACAGAAGTAAAATGTGGTCAATCCTTGTGGAAGAAAGACAGTAGTACCAGCTTCGTCTTTGTTCAAGTAAATCTTTAAGCAACTAATTTTTTGGCAAATTTGATTTCTTCAAGCACAGATGGAAAATCCATGTTCTTTTTAGTTTGATTAAATCCAGAAGACTTGATGTTATTGTGGATTCTTGATAAATAGGGTTGACATTCAAACTGAAGCAAATACTTGCTTACAAATTCCTAACTAACCTGTGGCTTGTGATTTGAATTAGTCATGGATTCTGGGCATGATTGGTACGGATATGGAAAGGCAGTAGTATGAAAGGGGTTGCAAGTGCAGGCAAAAGGCTTAAAGGCCCAATATAGATAGGTTCTAAAGACTGGAATTG
Organism: Ichthyophis bannanicus; assembly: GCA_033557465.1. Classification (NCBI taxonomy): domain Eukaryota; kingdom Metazoa; phylum Chordata; class Amphibia; order Gymnophiona; family Ichthyophiidae; genus Ichthyophis; species Ichthyophis bannanicus. Next base: position 951,783,570 of record CM066033.1, on the reverse strand, counting down.
AGATAGCCAGGTTGGGAAGTACTCAGTTATCCCTGCATTATACAAAAGGCTCTGCTGAACATGGAGCCTTCTGTAAAATATGTCTGAGGATATGCAGGAGTTCACATGTATTTGCTAGCATGTACCATGTGAACAGAACAGCCACTATGCAAATGTACGTAGCCCTCTCTGGAGTTTGAGGGATGGAAAGAAAGAATCCACATGAGGCTGGAAAAAAAGGGGAGGCCCCTGGTAACTTGCTCTTCCTTTATTAGGGCAGTGATCCTGTGGAGTGAAGCACACGGGAGAGGAGGAGCAGAGTGGGAAGGGACAGTACTGTCAGATAAGACACCATGGGAGATGCTAATTAGCATCTTTGGCTAAGAAGCCATTGTACCTTCAGTATAGTGAAATGAAGATTATCCTTTCCCAGCAAGGGCAAAGGGGTAAGGCCTCTGGCCACACAATCAGAGGGGATCCGACCAGCAGCTCTGGCCATGGCTAGACCCCAGACTGTCATAAGGGTGCTTGGACCGGGAGGGGGGGGGGGGTGCCGGGAGAACACAAAGAGATCCAAAGTGGTGTTCCTGAGGAGAGAGCCTCCATCTGAGAGGTGAGAAGGGTTCCTCTAGAGCAGGGGTCTCAAACTCCAGTCCTGGAGGGCCTCAAACCAGTCAGGTTTTCATGGTATCCCTAATGAATATGCATGAGATATATTTGCATGTACTGTCCCATTGTATGCAAATATATCTAATGCATATTCATTAGGGATATCCTGAAAACCTGACTGGTTTGCGGCCCTCCAGGACTGGAGTTTGAGACCCCTGCTCTAGAGGCAGTGACGTAAAGCTTGGGTGAGACACTCACAGTTCACATTTTTTTTCCCTAAAGATTTACTTGCAGAGATATAATCAAAGTTCCTGTAATATCGTTTGGTTGTACCAGAGAGGGAAAAGACATTGACTGTTTATGAATTCAGTAAGATTATATGGGTTCAGAATCGATTCTAGCCTGAACTGAATATATTATGGTGTGAGAAAGAAAGAAAGACTGTAAGTGCAATAAGCCTCCTGAGAATTTTCCCAGTCCTACCCCAAGGACTCAATGAACAAACTGACTAAGCACATAGCCAGAAGTTGGAAAATGCTTTGTGTGCCCCATGCGCAGTGGGGCCATTTTATAAATCTATGCATACAAGTGCTGCCCATTAACTTTTGAAGCTTCAATTTTTATTTTAATTTAGAGGTGGAAATAATAAACGAGGGATTTGGGAGAATTACTACTCCCTTAGTCTCTCATGTAAAGCCCTGGCTGAAACAAGCACTTTTAAAAAATCTGTGCATACCTCTGAACTGGTACAAAACTGGATAGCGAGACTTGTTTGACTATATATGCATTCCCTTTGAAAGATAAGGAATACATGTATAAATTATGGGCCCACGCAAACCATGCCCATTCCACACTCCCTAGAAATCGGAGTCCTGTGGATCTGCACATGTAAAATTGCCATTTACATGTGTGTGATCTACATGTGTAAATGCCACTATTTATATGCATAGGTGACCTCCATAGGTGGTATTGGGTTGGGTGTGGGAATTTAATTGCTCATCAACTCAGTGTGAGAATTGCAACTGGGCAGACGGGTTGGACCAGTTTTTCTGTTGCCATTTACAATATTACTGTGCAAGATCACTAATTTGGAGGTTCCTGAATCATGGATTCTTTCTACAACCTTTTATTGCATCAGGATAATAACTGAAGGTGATGCTATACATGAGCTTTCAAGGCCACAGATGAAACCTATGTACAACATCATCTTTGGAGAATTTCTATGTTGATCCAATAATAGGTTGCACAACTTGCAAAGAATCTTGTTTTCTCTAATATCAATATAACAACCAGCCCTCTGCACCACAGAATCGCATATCATAAATTTGGATAAAGTCTTCACAAGTCTGACACCATCAAATTGCCTATGTGTTTGACATGCATTTGTTGAGCAATAGCCCGACAACATAGAAATCAGACATCTTGGAGAACCATTTAGCTTGCAAAAAATGTATTTTTCATTCGTTTACAGTACTTTACAGTTCATTAAATATGAAAATAATTTGGCCGACTAAAAAGTAGATATTCACTCACTGAGACATCTCTTTGTTTACTTATATACAACATTACCATGTTTGGTTTTTTTAATGTTTATAGGGCAATACATTCAAAACAGAGTACGAACATAAAATCAATTCTGAAAAGAGTAAACTGCTTAGTTGTTTAATTAGAAGTGATTAATATAGTTGTAACTAAGTGAAACATGCTGGTTCACCTGAAACTAGAGCTGCACAAAATCCTGAATTCTCTACTGGCCCTTTTTGTGGGCATTCTTAATGATAGCATTTTTAAAAAGAGTCATTAGCGGTGTCTGACTCCTTTCAGGTGTCATGAACCCTCCATATCGCTTGTCCTTTGGAGGTTTGCCCCATCGGAAGTGATGCATTATGTAGTTCCCATCTTTCTTCTCTGCAAGGCCCAGGATCTGATTGTTTTCCAAATCCTCTTGAGAACTGAAGTTAGGGTAGTCGAGTTCTTCTGAGAGGTCTCGTCTGTACTCCTGGGGATAGCTCTCAGAGGATTCCTCCTCCACACCATTGGGGTAAATCTTGACTGGCCTCCTCTTTTTGCCAACCGGTTTCCCCCATCGGAAATGTTCCATGGAGTAGGATCTCTTCCCCTCTTGTCTCTCAAGGGCCTCTGCTTCTTTGGTATTTTCATTCTCTTCGCTGTTCTGACTTTCTGATACTGGAAAGAAGCTGAAGGAAGGGTAGTTGGAGACATCTTCTCGCTTGGAGCCTGTACTACTGGTACTGGTGCTGCTGCTATTCCTTCTACCAAATTTGTTCCAGCGAAAGTGACTCATGACATATTTCCTGATGTTTTCAGACAATGGTTGCATGTGTCCATTGCCTGGATAGACAGGGGACTCAGCCGTTAGGTCTGCTTTACAAGCTTTGATGCATTCCTATAAATGAAAAGTACATTTCATTAAAGGTACAGCTTTCTGGTTTTATGTGAAAATCAAAACTATATTTTACAAAGATAGGGTCTCTATCATATGGAAAGATTTAGTAGAACTGTGATCCTACATTACAGGCACCATGTTATATGACAAATAATATCCACTTATACTCACTTGTATTGCATTTGTATTGTTTCTGCAGCTAAAGACCCAAGATATTGATTATTTAGTGTTACTTCCATAATGGGAAAAACTGTTCTAACAAATAGAACCTGTCATATATCTCAGGATATAGGGGTCAATGCATTAAAATCCATGCTTTTTAATGTGCATGTTGCTAAAAATGTAACATGCAAGCTAAAATATGATGCAATCAACAATGCACTAAATTTTAGTGTGAATACATGAGCATTATTAATGGGGTTATTTTAGGTCCCTAGTGCACATAAGCCTGTAACCACTTTGGGGGTCATTCTGTGCCACGAATAACAGGGATGTACGTCTTGTCAGGACGTACATCCCCGCTATTTGTCCCCTGTTGCCCTGGTGCAAAAGCTCCCCATATGTACAGATGTGTTGTATGGGGAGCCATAGGCTGGGGTGGGAGGGGGCAGTCAGGAGGTGGGGTGAGGGCAGGGTGTGGGTGGTGCAAGATCCCGGATGTACAGGACCGATTCAGAGGTTGGCCCTGTATGTCCAGGGTCGACTGGGTAGACTGGGAGTTATTCCACTTCCGAAGTGGAATAAATCCCCCTGGATGTCAGGGGATAGCAGCGGATGGCAGGGACAGACAGGTGAGAGACAAAGGGAGTTTCCCGTAGCCCGACCCTGGCCATGGGAGGCCAGATCAGGGGTTGGGCTGAAGGGGAAAGGGAATTTTGGGTCAGCGGCCGGGGATCATGGCTCCATAATGGAGCCATGGTGCCATGGCAACGCGATGCCATGGCACTTCAGCTCCATTATGGAGCCAGGCTGATTTAGTCAGGTATGTGAGTGGGCATGAGGCTGATCAGAATCGGGGCCTGGCCTGCACATCCAGGCTGTAGACCTGATTCTGATCCTGCGGGCACATTGAGCCCCCGCTGGATCAGAATCGGGTCTACCTCTGTACACCCCGATTCAGATCAGTCATACAGGGGCTGGACGGCCAGTACAGAATCGGCCTCTGTGCTTCTGCAGGCCTGAAAACTGATTTTCAAAAGGATTTTCATGTGTTACACTGCATAGTCTCTCCCTCACTCAAATGTATACAGGACTTCCCCGTACTTAGAATTTGCTATCACATACGGTCAGGGCCTGGGCTGGAGCAAGGTGGATAGTCTAGTCCCAGGGTGATATGGAACAAACTGGAAAAGGCAGGAGGCATAAGAAATTACAGGCCAAGGTGGAATGGCAGGCAGGAGTGCAGCTAGGAACCAGGAACAGCAAGCAGATGGCAAGCAGATAACCAAGGAGGTGACAAAGCCGGTACCAACAGGAAGAAGAAGAGCTCATACAAGCAAAACATAGTACAGGCCTATCAGATTACATTTTAGACCAGCAACAAATATTTGGTGAGACTCTTAATCTGGTTCTAGATGGGGGTTGTTAAATACTTTGCCTATGACGACCATAGAGTATCTTGGGGACAATATGGCATGAAGCTAGATTGGTATTCCTGTGTACTACACACAACAAATTCTATTTGCAGCTGGAAGTGAGTGCCGCTCCATCATGAGAAGACGCATCACATGGTCATATTTTTTTGCATTATATATGAGTTTTACTTCTACATTCTGAATAAGTTGGAGTCGCCTTAGTTGGTATTAACAGGTAAGTTTCAAGGATATTATTATTCTAAGGGTGGCATGGCTATTCTTAACAGTCTGTGAGATGCGTAATACAAATGATAAGTTATTATCCCATATTACTCCTTGTGATGTTATGGAATCTTTGTTTGATGTTGGGGTTCCTGAAGAATGAAAGGTGGTGATTTTTCTGGAGATGATATCTAAAGTGCCTCTGACTGCTGTGGATTAAGAATTAATTTATTTTCCTCTATCCAGGAGGCTGTTTTGTCCAATTTCTCTTGCAATTGTTGGTGAACTTAAGGGGGTGTTTACCAAACGGCGGTAGCGGACTCCATGCAAAATTTGAGCCGAGGCCCCATTGAAATCAATGGGGCTGTAGCGCCGATATCGCACCGAGTCCACTACTGCCATTTACTAAACAACCCCCTTAGTATTCCAGCTATGAGAATTGGACATCATCTGCTTAGAGATAAACACTGATCCCTAATTCTGGGTCAGCATCGCAAGAGGGGCAATGGAAATATTAAACATAGGGGCTAATACTGAGGCCTATTGGAATCTGTATGAGAGGGGATAAATTGAAAAAGATGGGTTATGAAGTAACGTTAATATTTATTTATTTATCTATATTTTTCTATACCGCCCCTTCCAGCGATCAAGGGCGGTTTACAAGGAACATTTTAACAATTGTACACAGATGTATACATTTACATTGAACAATCAGATTCAACTATTTACAATGAACGGTTAAGTTTAACTATTTACATTGAACAAAACTTCAACTTCATGATGTATTAGTAATACAAACAACCATTAAATTATTTACATTGGATATTTACAGTGGTTGTGTGTTGTGTATATTTTGGAATTAATTTCCTTTTATGACGTAAATCGGGGGTGTGTATGGGGTGTCAGACGGGGGGGGGGGGGGTGAGTTATTTAGTTTTGAGTAAGGGGGTTCGTGTGTGTAATACCATGGTTATGGAGGTGTTTTGGGGGAATATGGGATTTCAAAGTGTTCGGTAAAGAGGTAAGTTTTCAGTTTTTAAGTTTTTAATATGGGTTTTTAAAAAAAAAATATGAGAGAAACCAGTTTAAAATTGTGTCAGAAAGTCTGACTTGTAAGCATTCCAAAAGGAGGTGTTGATCTCTGACATCAAAAGCAGCATTAGAGATCTAATTGAATGAGCAAAGTATTTTTAAAACTGTCTAGACTGAAAACTGTTTCATTTAGCATAGCTAATAGTGCAGCCTCAGTGCTGTGCCCACTCCAAAATCTGGACTGACATGGATGGAAAGTGTTATTAAAGTTAAGGAACCTAAGTACCTGACCTACAACTGCTTTTCCAGAGGTTTTGCAGTGAAAGGGATATATGAAATAGGGTGGTAATTTCCTGGGAACTGCAGATTTAATTCATTTTTCTTTAATTGAGGCCAGATGGCTGAGAGTTTCCAGATGCTTAGGATAAGGCCAGATGACAAGCTAGAGTTTATTAATTCTAGAAACACTGGAGAAAAATCAGGCCCGCAATTTTTCAATATGCTAGTTGGAATTGTATCTGCTTGTGAAGGTATGGAGTCTAATGAACTAACCAGCTTTCCTAACTGGAATTCTGTAAGTGGTTTAAATCAAGATAAAGTGCTTTAATTAATGATAGAACTCTGTGAAACACTTTTCCCCCCTCATCAAATAATACTGGAAAGCGGGAAAAGTAATCTAACTGTTGTCACCTGGGTTCCAAATGGTGGCTTTACTACTACTACTACTATTATTCTGCACTTGTAAAGTGCCACGCACGCAGCGCTGCACAGCTGACCTACAAGAGGTAGCCAACATACAAGAGACAGTCCCTGCCCGTCACAGTCATGCTCATCGGAGCTTGCAATCTAGTTAGAACAGTACATTAGTTAAAACAGTACAGAGCATTAGTCAGTTCTGCGCAGGGTACGGTGTGGTATAGTTTGGTCAGTTGTTTGGTCATAAACGATGACGGGGGTTAGGGTAGGATGAGGAAGGAGTCAGGATCTGAATGCAATGGTGAAGAGGTGGGTCTTCAACCTGGATTTGAAGAGGGTCAAGGAGGGTGCCTGGCACACAGACGCAGGTAGGCTGTTCCAGGCGTAAGGTGCAGGAAGGTGAAAGGAGCACAGTTGGGAGTTCGCGGCTCTGATCCTTAGTGGTAGTCTCATGGTACTACCACCAGGGCCGGCCCGTCCATTGAGCGAGAATGTTTTTTGCACAGGGCCCCGCGTTTCAGGGGGCCCCGCGCAAAAAACATTCTGATCTAAAAGTTAAATTTAAAAAAAAAAAAAAAGTTGTCTGCTGCCGCTGCCGGGGCCGCCGCGGCAGAATCGAGTGTGCCGCGGGGCCCCCCTGCCCAGCAGAGCCTGCCCTCCCCTGTATCACCTCTCTTTCAGCTGCCTGCAGTCACACGCGCCGGTTTCAGAGCGCGAGAGGAGAGGTTCTCCCTCGCTGCTCTGTTAAGCCCGCGGGGGCTGATGGGAAGTTCCCAACAGCCCCCGCGGGCTTAACAGAACCGCAAAAGGGAAACTAGTTCCTTCACGCTCTGAAAGCAGGCGCGTGTGACTGCAGGCAGCTGAAAGAGAGGTGATACAGGGGTGGGCAGGCTCTGCTGGGCAGGGAGGGCAGGCTCTGCTGGGCAGGGGGGCCCCACGGCACACTCGATTCTGCCGCGGCGGCCCCAGCAGCGGCAGCAGACAGCTTTCTTTTAAAAACATTTTTCCTTGGGCGGGGCTGGGCTGGGCTGGGGTAGGAGTGGTGATGGGCTATGGGGGGGCTAGGAGTGGTGATGGGCTATGGGGGGGGTGGTGGGGTTAAGATTGGTGATTGGCGATGGGGGGGGTTGGGGGGTTAGGAGTGGTGATGGGTGGGGGGGTTAGGAGTGGTGATGGGGTTAGGAGTGGTGATGGCGGGGGGTTAGGAGTGGTGATGGCTGGGGGGTTAGGAGTGGGTGATGGGCGGGGGGGGGTTAGGAGTGGAAGGGGGTTGATAGGGGTTAGGACTGGTAATGGGCTGGGGGGGTTAGGAGTGGTAATGGGCTGGGGGGGTTAGGAGTGGTGATGGGCAGGGGGGGTTAGGACTGGAAGTGGGTTGATGGGGGGTTAGGACTGGTAATGGGCTGGGGGGTTAGGAGTGGTGATGGGCATGGGGTGGGGGTTAGGAGTGGTGATGGGTGGGGGGGTTAGGATTGGTGATGGGCAGGGGGGTTAGGACTGGAAGTGGGTTGATGGGGGGTTAGGACTGGTAATGGGCTGGGGGGGTTAGGAGTGGTGATGGGCTGGGGGGGGTTAGGAGTGGTGATGGGTGGGGGGGGGTTAGGACTGGAAGTGGGTTTATGGGTGGTTAGGAGTGGTGATGGGCTGGGGGGGTTAGGAGTGGTGATGGGCTGATGGGCTTAGGACTGGAAGTGGGTTTATGGGGGGTTAGGACTGGTAATGGGCTGGGGGGGTTTGGAGCGGTGATGGGCTGGGGGGTTAGGAGTGGTGATGGGCTGATGGGATTAGGACTGGAAGTGGGTTGATGGGGGGTTAGGAGTGGTGATGGGCAGGGGGGGTTAGGAGTGGTGATGGGCGGGGGGGGGGGTTAGGAGTGGTGATGGGCTGGGGGGTAGGATTGGTGATGGGCGGGGGGGTTAGGAGTGGAAGTGGGTTGATGGGGGGTTAGGACTGGTAATGGGCTGGGGGGGTTAGGAGTGGTGATGGGCGGTGGGGTTAGGAAAGGAAGTGGGTTGATGGGGGGTTAGGACTGGTAATGGGCTGGGGGGGTTAGGAGTGGTAATGGGCTGGGGGGGGTTAGGAGTGGTGATGGGCGGGGGGTGGTAAGGAGTGGAGATGTGCTGATGGGATTAGGACTGGAAGTGGGTTGATGGGGGGTTAGGACTGGTAATGGGTTGGGGGGGGGGGTTAGGAGTTTGTGATGGGCTGGGGGGTGGTTAGGAGTGGTGATGGGCTGATGGGATTAGGACTGGAAGTGGGTTGATGGGGGGTTAGGACTGGTAATGGGCTGGGGGGGTTAGGAGTGGTGATGGGCTGGGGGGGGCTTAGGAGTGGTGATGGGCTGATGGGATTAGGACTGGAAGTGGGTTGATGGGGGGTTAGGACTGGTAATGGCCTGGGGGGGTTAGGAGTGGTGATGGGCTGGGGGGTTTAGGAGTGGTGATGGGCTGGGGGGGGCTAGGAGTGGTGATGGGCTGGGGGGGTTAGGAGTGGTGATGGGCTGATGGGATTAGGACTGGAAGTGGGTTGATGGGGGGTTAGGACTGGTAATGGCCTGGGGGGGGGTTAGGATTGGTGATGGGCTGATGGGATTAGAACTGTAAGTGAGTTGATGGGGGGTTAGGACTGGTAATGGGCTGGGGGGGTTAGGAGTGTTGAAGGGCAGCGGGGCTTAGGAGTGTTGATGGGATGGGGGGGTTAGGACTGGAAGTGGGTTGATGGGGGGTTAGGACTGGTAATGGGCTGGGGGGGTTAGGAGTGGTGATGGGCTGGGGGGGTTAGGAGTGGTGATGGGCTGATGGGATTAGGACTTGAAGTGGATTGATGGGGGGTTAGGACGGGGAATGGGCGGGGGAGGGGGGTTAGGACTGGTAATGGGCTGGGGGGGTTAGGAGTGGTGATGGGCTGATGGGATTAGGACTGGAAGTGGGTTGATGGGGGTTAGGACTGGTAATGGGCTGGGGGGGGGTTAGGGGTGGTGATGGGCTGGGGGGGTTAGGAGTGGTGATGGGCTGATGGGATTAGGACTGGAAGTGGGTTGATGGGGGGTTAGGACTGTAAATGAGATGGTGGGGGGGTAGGAGTGGTGATGGGCTGGGCGGGTTAGGAGTGGTGATGGGCTGATGGGATTAGGACTGGAAGTGGGTTGATGGGGGTTAGGACTGGTAATGGGCTATGTGGGGGCTTAAACTAAAAATTGGGTGATGGGGGATTAGGACTGGAAATGGGCTGGTGGAATTAGGACTGGGAGTGGGCTATGGGGGGCTAGGACTGGTAAGGGGTTGGGGGGTTGCTAGGACTGAAATGTGCTGGGGGATTAAGACTGGAGGGGGGCGGATGGGGTTAAGACTGGTCATGGGCTATGGGGGACTAGGACAGGAAATGGGCTGATGGGGAGGGGTTAGGACTTGAGATGGGCTGTTGGATGGGGTTAGGACTGGTAATGGGCTATGGGGGCTAGGACTGGAAATGGTCTGATGGGGGGTTAAGACTGGAGGTGGGCTGATGAGGTTAGGACTGGTAGTGGGCTGTTGGGGGGGTGGGTAGGACTGGTAATGTGGCTATGGGGGGGGGGGCTAGGACTGGAAATGGGCTGATGGGGGGGTTAAAGCTGGAGGTGGGCTGATGGGGTTAGGACTGATAATGGGCTATGGGGGACTAGGACAGGAAATGGGCTGATGGGGAGGAGTTACGACCTGAGGTGGGCTGATGGGGTTAGGACTGGTAAATGGGCTGTGGGCTGTTGGGGGAGGGGGTTAGAACTGGTAATGGGCTATGGGGGCTGAGACTGGTAATGGGCTGTTGGCTGATAGGGGCTGTCTGGTAATGGGCTATGGGGGGGTTAGGACTGATAATGGGCTATGGGGGGGCTAGGACAGGAAATGGGCTGATGGGGAGGGGTTAGGACTTGAGGTGGGCTGATGGGGTTAGGACTGGTAATGGGCTGTGGGCTGATGGGGGGGGTTAGGACTGGCAATGGGCTATGGGGGGCTGACTGGAAATGGGTTGATGGGGTTGGGACTGGAAGTGGGCTGATGGGGGGTTAGGACTGGTAATGGGTTATAGGGGGGGCTTAAACTGAAAATGGGGTGATGGGGGTTAGGACTGGAAGTGGGTTGATGGGGGGGCTAGGACTGGTATTGGGTTGGGGGGTTGCTAGGAGTGGAAATGGGCTGATGGGGGGCTTGGACTGGAAATGGGCTGATGCAGGGACTAGAAGGGAATGGATGCTGGGTGAGGCTGGAACTAGAAGGGAGCTGATGTTGGGGGAGGATTAGAATGGGATGGGGCTGGGAGAGTAAAATGGAGAGGGGAAAAATATTTTGTGTGGGAGGGATAAAAAATCTACAATTGGCCGGGTATTGGGAGAGTAAGTGTGGATTGAGGATGGAGGGGTAAAATTTGAGTGGATGAAATAGGAATGAGGAAAGAGCAAAAGGAGAAAGATTAGTATGTTAAAGCAGATGTAGAGAGAGAATGGAAAAAAACTAGAAGAGAGAAGAAAGGACAAATGGACAGCAGACGATGGAGAGTTAGCAGAAGACACGAAGAAACCAGAAGAAAGTGGCTGGAGCAATTGCAGCTTAAAAAAATGCACAAAAGGTAGAAAAATATCTCTTTATTTTGAATTTATTAATTGGAATATGTCAGCTCTGGTAAATGTGCATCATTAACGTCTGCACTTTGTTTAGTACAAGAGCAAATTAATGTATAGTTTTATTTCTACAATGTTGTACATCCCAAGTTTGGCTTTTGGGATTCCCAGTTTAATTATTGTCTTCCTGTTTCTAAATTGTGATTCCTTGTTTGGTGATGGTCTATATTCTGCATGTGTAACTGAGCTGAGGTATTCTGTTTATGTAATTCCTATTTGACATTGCCACTTGTTCTCTTTCCCCAGTAGGTCATGTATTGTTGTTCTCTGAAATGTATTGGTTTAATATTTGCATGTTTCCTTTTGATAGGTAGGGTATGGTGCTTTGTGAGTCCTGGTAGTGCTGTTAGGATACGGCGGGTTTGCTATGGGTTCTAAATGGGCAGTATTTGTAGTAGTTCCTAATGTGCCTGGCGGTTGGCACTGGATTATAGTAATGTAGAAATCTTTTAGTCTTTCTTTATCCATACACTCATTAAGAGGCATGTTTACTAAAAGTTAGTATATGGTAACATTATGCAAATATTTATGCAAATGAGGCCCCTTATGCAAATGAGGCCCCGCACCGAGTCTCCGCACATGGCCCCGCACCCCCCTTGGGCCGCCCCTGACTACCACTAGGGTCAAGCTGCCAAATGAGTATATTTGGAATCCCTAATAATAGAGCCTTTGGAGTCAACCTCAAGATTACAGAAGATGACTTCTGGAATGCAGAACCCCTTGAGGCCAGTTTTGGTAACATGGAAAATGGAGTCTTCGGAGCCAGGTTCTCCGTGCAGAAACAGGAACAACCATGGAAAGTGGGGTATGTGGTGTGCCTTTGGATTGCAGGGGAAGATCAAAGGCTGGAGTCTCTGGAATTAGAGACTGCAGTATGAGAGTCCCTGAAACTAAGACTGGAAGCATTGAGTGTTTGGAGTCTTGGGAGAAAGAGGCACTGAAGCAAAGCTAGCTGTGGTCTATACTGGGTCCTTGGAAGCAGGAAACTCTGAAGCAAAAGTAGGTGTGACCTAGATGGGAATACCAGGAGCTGGAGTCTTGGAAGCACAAGGCTTTAAAACACAGCTTGAAGTCAGAGATTTAGGAATCTTTGGAGAACATGAAGGCACCACAACTCAGAGCCACGGCAGTTACAAAGTCTTTCAGATTGCACAGAAGTGGGCTGTTCTCATCCAAGAGGAAAATAACTCAGTATAAAGCTTTTCCTTTGAGGAGGAAGCAAATAAAGCCCAACTGGACCTCTTCAGTAAAAAAACCCAAAACCCTATGGGTGTGCCAGGAACCACTGGAAGCACTTCATAAGGAAACTCTCTAATGCAGAGACGCCACCTTACCCAGTTCCGAGGGAAGACTTTTTTTTAGCCAATTCTGGTTTAGACCTTGCACCTAACAGCAGTGTGGGATTTGTAGTTCCTGATCCTACCCATGGAAATCTGTGCTGCAAGTCCCATAATACATCATGACAAGATTGTCAAGAAAGCCAGAACTGAGACAAAATCTCGCTCTTGCAGCGGAGCATCCTAGCAGCTCTGCTAATGCCTCTTGGATATCATCAAACATTTCAGGGAAAGGCTTCAAAGGTCTCTGAAAGGTTACTAGATGTTTCCAGGCACAGGGGCTAAATTTTACTTTTAGAGATAGTTTTAGACTTTACTTTTTTAGACTCAATTCTCAGAATTTCTGAACTGGATCATTAATTGGCTGACCAGGATCTGGAGTAAGCTTGGTAAATGTCTCTGATCGTATAAAAGTAACTGGGAATTTCACACAAGGATTCAGGATCTAAGTCCAAGAATTGATTAGGTAAAACATTTTAACAAGGGTTCCAGGATACTTTTCCTAGAACTTACAGGGCTAAGAACATGGCACAAGCAAAGCCATTGGAGTAAGTCTCTAGAGCAGGAGTCAATAGAATCACAAGGCAAAAAACTCAAGAAAGGTTTCCCCCAGAGCTCAGGACCAGACAGGAGAAACTTTGGTATCTACTCTGCAAGCAGTCAATTCTGTGTGTAAGGAGTTCCCACCTGCTAGCTGTGCAGAGGGAGAAGGAAGAGAACCCCTCCCCCTAAACACCAGATATCTTGTGCATGTAAGCTTCTTTCCCCCTTAAGCTGTTGTGCAGACTCTGAGTCCTATCATCCTTTCTATTTAGATAACTGAGTCAATCTATCAGTACCTTTACTTTGGTAGAGCTGCCAAGTTACCCAGTTCCAAGAGGGAGATTTTAGGGTATTCCTGAACTTCAGGCAATCCTATTCTGATGCATTATTTAGGTTACTTTAATTTATTAAAAACTTGATATACCCCTAAGTCAAGACATCATTATGGGACCTGCAACACTGATTTCAATGGGTAGAATCAGGGACTACAAATGCCACACTGCTTTTAGGATGTATTTGAAAACCGGAACTGACTAAAAAGTCCCCTTCCTGGAATTGGGTAATTTGGCAGCTCTGCTTTGGCTGGTTCATTCTGTCATAGAATCCATATCTGGGGCATGGGTGGCTACTAGACAGGGACTCCCAAGGCTTAGAATAAGATGATAACTAGGATTGTGCATAACATAAGTACATGCCATACTGAGTCAGACCAAGGGTCCATCAAGTCCAACGTCCTTTTTCCAGCAGTGGCCAATCCAGGTCACAAGTACCTATCAGCTTCCCTAAAGATATGCAGATTCCATGCTGCTTGTCCAATGGGTAAGTAGTGAGTTTCCCCAGTCCTCTGTAGTAGTGGTTTATGGACCTTTCCTCGAGAAACCTTTCCAAGTCTCTTAAATCCAGCTCACCAACAGCTTTTACTACATCCTCTGGTAACGAATTTCAGAGTTTGATTATGCGCTCAGTGAAAAACTATGTTCTCCAATTAGTCTTAAATATGCTACATTGTAGATTCATTTTGTGCCCTCTAGTCCTTCTACTTTTTGAAGGAATAAAACAACTGATCTACGTTTACCTGTTCGACTCTGTTCATTATTTTATAGACCTCTGTTATATCTCTTCTCAGCCATCCCTTTTCAAAGTTGAAAAGTCCTAACCTTTTAAGCCTTTTCTGTTAGGAATATCCTTCCTTCCCCTTTACCATTTGGGTCACTCTTCTCTGTACTTTTTCTAATTCTGCTATATTCTTTTTAAAATACTTTGATCAGAATTGCACAAATATTCAAGGTGTGATCGTACCAGGGAGCGATACAGAGGCATGATAATATCATTGGTTTTACTTTCCATTCCCTTCCGTATGACTCCTAGCATTCTATTTGCTTTCTTGGCCACTGCTGCATACTGGGTGGAGGGTTTCAATGTATTATCCACAATGATGCCTGGATCCTTTTCCTGGGTAGATTCCTAATGTGGAACCTTGCATCGTGTAATCATAGTTTTGGTTGTTCTTCCCTAAGTGCATAATTTTGCACTTGTCCACATTCAATTTCATCTGTCATTTGGACACCCAGTCTCCAAATATTTCAAGGTCCTTTTGTAATATTTCAGAATCCTCTTGTGGTTTAACAACTTTGAATAATTTTATCCTATCTGCAAATTTGATCATCTCACTTGTTATTCCCTTTTCCAGGTCATTTATCATTATGTTAAAAAGCTGCGGATCCAGCACAGATCCCTGGAGTACTCCACTATTCACCTTTCTCCATTGATAAAACTGACCATTTAGTCCTGCTCTGTTTTCTTTCTTTTAACCACTTCCTAAGCCATAACAGAACACTGCCTCCTGTCCCATAACTTTATTGTCACTGCCCCTCCAAGATGTGCATCCAACAAAAAAAGACAGAGAGGATTCCTGGAAGCAAAGAACTTGATAATAAGCTGGAATCCTGAGGTATCAAGAAGCAAGGCAAAGGAAACAGGAACCAAATGCAGGACCACAGTGTACAAGACAGCTGGACAGTAGCAATGAACAAGCAGAAACAAGCCTAGAGAGGGCAAAAATACCCAAGCCTGCTCTGGGCTGAAATCAGAACCTACGATAGGTAAGAATGGGCTTCCAGGAGATAGAATACCTTCTCTTGGAAGAGCGGTGAACTCCATCGCAAAGGGCACAGGCTTATGGGCAGCTTACATCTAACAACACTGGACAAAAACATTGCCAAAAGTTTTTTTGCTATTTTGCATTAAAGCTGATATGAAACAATGGTGTTGATCTTTCCAACGTTGTTTCAAACAGATGTACATCTCTAGTAAATGGTGAATTCAAAATGCCACTATTTACACCAGGAGATCATGGAGTGGCCTAGTGGTTGGGGCAAGGTATTTCAGGCCAGAAGGTCAGGGGTTCAATTCCCACTAGAGGACAGCAACCTTGGGCCGGAAGGACTGGGGTTTCTAGTCCCACAGGTGCTCCTTGTGGTCTTGGGCAAGCCACTTAACCCTCCATAGCCCATGTTCCCTGTAAAATAGTTATCTCCAAGTTATAATGCCCTGTTCAATGTAATTTCAGTTTGTTCAATATAAACCGCACTGATGCAGAATAGCACGGTATATAAGAGAATATAAATAAATAAATAAAATAATTTGACTGTTTCTTTTGGAGGCAGGGCAAAGGGTGGGGCCATCAGATTAGTGAGGGAGGACTGACATATTTTCATAGCCATCTGCATATATACATCTCATGCATATTCATTACCTATCTAATGTATATATAATTATGTATAATTATGTAGATAGTTATCCCCAGTTTACACCCAGTTTATCCTCCCTGTTATCTGTAAACCTAGATCAGTCATGTATTGACAGGTATGTTGTTGTTCAATGTAAACCGCACTGATGATGAATAGTGCGGTATATAAAAAATGTTAAATAAATAAAATAAATAAAATTATCACTTAATAAAAAAACACAGATCAAGTAGAAAGTCAGTGTATCAAACAGTAAAGATTTTTAATGAAATAGGTCAGCACCATTGGATCGTGATCCGCTTAGTCTCCTATGTATTTTCTTACCATTCCCTTAGATGTATCCTTGTCCTTAGCTGTTGTGCTGTCTGTCTGGAATAGATTGTAAGCTCTGATGAGCAGGGAGCATATTTTACATGTGTCTATACAGCAATGTGTTTGCCTTGTAGCGCCATACAAATGATCAGTAGTAGCAGTACCATGAGAATTTTCTCATGATGAGAAATAGGAAGCTGAACAGACTCCCAAAAATAAAACAATGGCACTGTAGGCTTGGCTGCTTGTTTCTAATCTGTCTTCTGGCTGCGTGCGTGGTTCTGGGCCAGGTCCAGGGACAGATTTTGCGATTGCTCCTCTCTCAAGCCCCAGCTGAGAGGAGCTGGGGCCAGAGAGACAGGAGTGCACGAACATTTCAGCCTGACCAGCATGTTCTTGTATGTTAATTCAGCTGCAACCACCACAGCAAGCTTTCGGTAATGGCTGCAACAAAATGGGGCATGAAAATCCTCTGCACTGGATGGAAATTTCTAGTCGCCATGGCAACCTGGCGCCAGGGAGTTGTCAAGCTCTGACTTAGAACATAGATAGACCCATGCCATGTATAGAAAAATGTGACCATGAAATAAAAACAGAAATATGTGGGCAAACGTTAAGCTGGAACCGCAAGAAACCAGACTCTGCATGCAGTGCAACGTCAGATAAATAGAAAGAGATGCACGTAAACATAAAGACAGTAGATGTAAGTTACAAGATGGCCCCACCCTAAAAGAAATTACCCCTCCCTATGTTACATGTTACACCGCTTTGACCCGGTGAAAAGCGGGATATAAATGCAGTTAACTAACTAACTAACTAACTAACTAACTAAAACTGTCGTCGGGCATCTTAAAGTTGGAAGCCCAGCGGCAGTAAAATGTGATTAGCGCTGAGGACTAAAAAGAGCGGAGCCTGATGATTCTGTGGAGAGTGACCTGTGGACATTAAAGTTAAGTTTTTTTCTCTTTGAAACTTGTACATGTGTTTGGGCAAAATATAATTGGGAGCTGTTTTGTGCACTTTTGAATGTGAGACACATTAAGATAGTTAATAGATTTTAATGTTGAGGGATTTGGACACATGATGAGAAATAGGCCTTGAAGTCAAATGATGAAATAAGTGGGAGGTATCCAGTCGACCTTGGAGTTTGGCAAGTGACTAACTCATTGATGTCTCCTTGAAGATGCTATAAAATTGTCAGGAAAGATCTTTTGACAGTTACCCCTGCTTTGGTAATATCATGCATAAAATTACTGCCATGCGGTGTATCTGGGATTACTTCTGCTGGAGCATCAGAAGTTACTTTGCCCAAACTGTGGATTCCCCTGTACAGTTTGCTTACCAGAATACTGTCGTCTGTGGTGAGGTCTCTGCACGTGCTGCTTTCCCAGCACTGGCTGTGGACACCCTGGGTGTGAAGAAGCAGTGCTCCCAGCATCGCCAGAACACAACTCCAAACTGGCCGCGACATTTCCAAGCAGAGTTCTAGGGAAGAAAGCAGAGTTTGAGGCTTCACGGTAACCATCTGAACTAGTTTATGCAGGACTCTGCACATGAGGGGCAAGGAGGGACAAGGTCAGAGGCAGCAATACATGTAGGAACCCCACAGGAAAAGAAAAACGTTTATTTACAGTGCTGGACCTGAGATTTTGGCAGCATCAATGGAGACAAAAATAGAATCTTTGAGAATAGCCTCCCCTGATACAGAACACTCCTGCTCAAAAGGCGGCATCCTCTTTCAGTATAATTGCTTGGTAGCAGAGAAAATTTCATTTTGGGCTTTATTCACATAGACCCCCCCCCCCCTTCTTAAATATCCTGACTGCAAAATGGCCTATACCTGTGCAAGTACCCAGTCTTGCTATGAGTGTGGGTATCTGGGTGGGTGGATGTGTTTGTGTGTGATGGGGGGGAGGGTGGTATCTCTAGAACTGGATACCTGGATGTTTATTTTTCGGGTGGAAATGAAACAATTTCATATACTGTGCGTGCCTCCCTTCACTATTGCTAATCCCCTGGATTTGGACGTTCCGTTCTAGATGTCCCAGATTCTTCCTAGATGTCCCTTCTAAACTGCCATTTAAATTTTTTGGATAGTTTGTGTTTGAATGTCGGGTTGATCTGTGGACTTGAAAGCACGCATGGACTTTTGTTGTTTGAAGCCTTATTGAAAATTTATCCTTCTTTTGTATCTTGGCAATATTTGCTAGAAACAAATTGACTAGATTATTTGCCAAGAGACCATTAGTGAAAACACGAACAGTATATATCCAAACATATTTCTTACCAACCAAGTTTAACAATGTCCTGGAATGTGTTCATAGGAGAGCTCTCGCTTAAATTTTAAGAAACAAACAAACAACATCCTACTGTATCTGCTAAATTTATTTAAATAACTCTGTAGCTATTTTCAAGTAGAATCGTGTGATAAGAAATTGATAGCATAACACTGATCCATTGAAATCCAGATGTGGATTCAATTTCATATGAAAAAATTAGAGTAATTAACAAGTAAACTTCCAGGAATCATTGGCTCTTAGTACAATGAAGGAACACTTCATAAAGGGGTTATTTTAGAAGCTGTATTCGTTATTTACACGTGTAAATATGCCCACTTGGGTAAATTGCATCCACATGTAAGCGGCCATTTTAGAAAAGGTTCATTTTCCACGTAGCTGTTCATAACATGTTGAAAGTAGATGGGGGCATGTTGGGGGAGGGCATGGCCTGGGAGGGACAAAAATCTACATGTGCATCCCCCATTTTATATAGGGATTACACATACAAGCCATCAATTATCCATGTCTGGATTCATACTTGCTCCTTGACATGAATAGGTAATTTAAAAGTGCTCCTTTTGGCCATTCCTTTACAGAAGAGAGTAAGGGGGATATTCTCCTTAATCCCCAAATGTTTAATCGTCTTCCAAATGAACATGGGGTAAAGATAGAGTCCTCTGTAGTTAATTAGTAGCACCTACACCTCTAGGACTGTGAAATGGTGAGATACACATGTAAGTGCAGCCACATGTGCGTGTAACTAGCCGAGATCACTACAGCCAGACTGATCTCAAGGACATCAAGACAAGAACATATTACTCCAGCCCTAAAAAGCCTACACTGGCTACCTATACAAGCACATTTAAAATTTAAATCAATTATGAATACCTATCAAACCATCCATAACTTGGCACCTAATTGTCTACATTCCTCATACAGAAGATCCCTGACAATAGATCGGAAAGACCACAAAACCAAAATTTGCTCGAAGTACCAAAGCTAAAAACAACCAGCACTCAAGCTCTGTGTCAGAGATCATTCTCGATCTATGATCCTTCTTTATGGAACTCTCTCCCAAACATATAAGAGCAATATGTGATAGAAATGACTTTCGGAAAAACCTGAAAACCCACTTATCATCCCAGGAATCATTTGGACCCATTACTTAACCCTTATGTCAATGTCCTATCCCAGGGGTGGGCAATTCCAGTCCTGGAGGGCCGCAGACCAGTCAGGTTTTCATGATGTCCCTAATGAATATTCATGAGATCTATTTGCATCCACTGCCTTCCATTGTATGGAAATAGGTCCATGAATATTCATTAGGGACGTCATGAAAACCTGACTGACCTGCGGCCCTCCAGGACTGGAATTGCCCACCCCTGCCCTATCCTCTAAACATCACAAAAATTCTACAAGATAATTTCATTGTACAAAGATGTCACTTATCACTCCCTACTCCATAGATCTTAATTAGATAATATTGTGTTCTAGTAAATATTTCAGTTGATCTAACAATATATACCTGTTCCAAATATCCTATGTAACTATCATTTTGCTCAATGTAAACTGCTTTGATAACTTGAAAAGTGGTATAAAAGAATTGTTAAATAAATAAGTAAATACATGTTGTGAAGTGGGTGTACTTACACATGTAAGTCACCATGTTTTCCCCACTGATTTTCTTACATGTACATTTGTGAAATAGCACCTCCTGCTGCACGTAGATAGCTATCACCATGCATTTCTACACTTTCTTCTGTCTGCAGCCCGTTCTCAGGGGCGGCTCTATAATGAGGTAGAGTGAGGTGGCCGCCTTAGGTGGTAAAGTTTTGGGGGTGGCAAAAAATGCACCAAACCAGCCACCGCACTCTTTATTTAAAATGTTTATAAAAGAAAAAGAGTGGATAAGCTGCTGCTGTGTTTGCTTCTGTGCAGCAGGAGAATCAACCTCTCCATCCTTTCAGCATTGTCCCAAATCCGAGGACATTGGGCAGCGGTAGGGAGCTATCACTGTTGGCTAAAAAAAAAAAAAAAAGCAATTGAAAAGTGCAGGGTTTTCAAGCCTCTGTCGGCTTGTAAGTCCCTGCTGGTTCTGACCCACCTCTGACATGAAAAGCATCAGAGGGGGCTGGACCCATCTTATCGGGACCCATGCTTGTAAGGCCCTGATTGATCCTGCTCCCTCTGATGATGCTGTTCGCATCAGGGGAGGGGGGGGGGGGGCGGAACCAGCAGGGACTTACAAGCAGATATAAACTTGAAAACCCCATGCTTTTCAATTGCTTTTTTTTTGACCAATGGTAATAGCCTCCCATTGCTGCCCCAGTGAAAATCCCACACTTTTGTATTCCTGCCGCTAAGAAGCATCAGCAGCGGCAGGAAGAGAGATTGAGGTAGACGTCAGATGCTGGACAATAGGGGGGGATTGCATGAGGACAAATGCTGGACAACGTGGGGAGGGGAAAGGAACACAAATGCTGGACACAGGGAGGGAAGCAGTAAGACAAATGTTGGATGGGGGGAGACAAATGTTGGACATGGGGGGGAAGCAGTAAGACAAATGCTGGATGGGGGGAAGACAAATGCTGGACAGATGGGGGAGGAGAAAGACAAGACACGTGTGGGGGGGAGACAAATGCTGGACAGAAGGAGGGAAGTGGGAAGACAAATGCTGGACAATGAGGGGGGGGGGAGGGAAGCAAGAAGGCAAAGTCATTGCATTAACCATTGTGCTACATACTATGGGAGTTATCATACCAATGGCTGGCTACAGAAAGAGTGCACATCACCATAAAACTGTCTGCTGTGGCTACCAGGATAGGATAGAACCAACAGTACACATAATGCAATTCATATGCAGAACAGCAGTCTACATCTGCTCACCAGATGGGGTATGCACCTCTACAGCACGTCAGCTTGGTAGGGGGGGATGACTGTGTATGTTACTGGCACAGAGTACCCACAAGCCATGCCAATGTGCGTGTTCTGTGCTCACCCTGAGGGTGAGGTGGCGTGGCCAGCACCAGGTCCCTGGTACACGAGTTGGTTGAGGTGGGCTATGCTGCAGGTCTCTATCAGTGCCAGTGTGTGACAGGTATTTGTTGCAGACACCTTTAGGAAGTCTCTGTGTCCATTTGTAATTGCAGTCATGTCTGGCCCTTGTGGACCATGATGCACGCAACATAGTGCATGTCCACTGTGCTTGCTATGGTCACCTGTTTAGGGAGCAGGGGTGTGTTAGGGCTCACATGGTGACAATGTACTTAACAAATCACCCTCTCTGGGTCAGGGATATGATCTGCCCCAAACAGACCCACACTCTCACCCTTTGCAAGGGGGGCAGTGGAGGTACATGAGGACAGGCTGTGGGAACAGCAACCCCAGTCCTGGTGGCAAACAGACAGCTGCTGAAGATCTGCACTTGGGACAGGGCCACTGGCAGATAGATAGTGGGCCCAGTCAGCTCAGCTGCCCCCCACTACAATCTGACATTCACCAGCAGAGGGCAGTCAGTGTGCACCTGCTGCACCATGCAAGGTGGTGCAGCCATATGGATGCTAACTGCAGACAGTCTGCTAGCTAGTACATAGTGCATGTTCCTGGAGGAACTGTGTGCACCCAAAACTGCGATGTCAGCACACACACCACACAGGTATATCAGTGATTGGGCTCCAGAAAATAGAACCCATAAATATCACCTGAGAAAAATACTGTATAGCACTATGGGGGAACCTAGCCATGCCGTGGTCACTGCTCAGTCAGGGTGAGAGCGACCTCCCAGCATGACATGTGCAAATGCATTCTGCTCATGCCACCCTGTCTGGGCCATACCCACAGTACCTTGCTCCTCATTATGCACATTGGCAGGCTAACACTGGAAACAGTGCAAGCAATGTGGGCTCAGTAAGGTGTAGGCAGCCACAAAACACTAGGATAGACAGACACACACTCCCACACCTATGCCAGCATTGTGCAAATATAGAGATTTGTGGCAGCCCTGGCCGCCACACCAGTCTTGGGCTTAGTGCGGGCATTGCTATGGTACTCATTACTGTTAGGGTCACTCCCCGGGGTGGTAAACACTGTCAGAATCAATAACTGAAACACACTCCACAGATATCAGAAAGGTTGCAATGATGAATCTCTATCAACAAATTGTGTTTAACTTAGGATTTGTTAGCTGACATTAATCATAGCAACCTTTTGATATATGTGGAATGTGTTCCCATGTTTAGGACGGCATTGCTAAGGTATGCAGGTGCCAGTATTGGGAGATGCTGCTCTGCACAGGGCCCAACAGCCTGACTCTCCATGAGGCTTTGGATAGTGGAGCCTGTGGGTGTGGGTGTTTATGCCCCTGTTGGCAGCTGCTCTAGGGCAAAGGTTCCCAACTCCGGTCCTGGTGGTCCAAATACTGTTCAGGTTTTCATGTTGTCCCTAATGAATATGCGTGAGATACATTTGCATACAATGGGGGCGGCGCATACAAATGCAGCACAGGTATATTTATTAGGGTCAGCATGAAACCTTAATGGTGTTTGGCCTTCCAGGACTGTAGTTTGGGAAACTCTGCTCTAGGGATTGCACATGTTTATGATGTCTGTGCTCTGTAGGGTAAAATATAGGCGTTTCAGGCATGTTTATTTTATCTGCAATAAAGGTTCCGTCTTTATTACCACGGTTTAGTAGTGGGTAAAACATGGGGATAGGGTTGGTAGGAACCACAGCTGGGATTTGAACTTGTGACCTTTTGCTCCTGAGCATACTGGCTGTGTGTACTCCACCACACTGTTGCCACAGGGGCAGATCATTCCCTGGGGGTACCATGACTGTTCTTCAGACAGACCCTGTCTGTTGCAGTGCATGGCACCCACCTAAACGGGGCTTGGCCATGGTCTGCTGTGGGCAGATGCCACTGCCCCCCTGCCATGCCATTATGCCGGTGGTGCTGGTGGTGTGCAGTCCCATGCCATCCAGTGTGCTGTTAGGCAGCTGCCTATGGTGTGGGTTCTCGGGTAGGGGTGCCTACATGGATATGCGCGCTTTCTCCCCGGCACTGCCTGCCAATGTTATGTGCCCTTGGGGGTACCTGCTGGGTAATATCCCCTGTAACACTGTGGGACACACACTCGTGCTGATGTTGGACCCTCATCAGTTGCTGTCTTGCTGCTTTACAGTGTCGGCATTCCTATGTGCCATCTAGGCATCTGCCTAGTCCGCACTGTGTCCCAGCTGGGCCACAGCATGTGCCGCCTGCAGCCCCCTGTATCCCATTTACAGCATCAGTACAGTTGCCCTTTCCTACGTGCCCACTCTGCTGTTGCTGCACATATGCACGCCATAACAAACCTGTCCAATCTAAATGACAGAAACCCTGATCAGCGCTATTTCAATGTGGGATCATTCACTTTGTAGGGGGACAGAGCATAGACCCTTCCAAAAATGATATCTTAATCTTTACGCTTTGTCAGTAGTGTTGCTTTATGTTTATCATTAATATCACTATTGGCCAGCTTGGTTATTGGGATTTTAAATGTGGTTCTGGTCATTTTATATGTTTATTTGCCTTTTTGGTTCCTGCACATGTATCACAACTATCACTTTTCTGGGTTTCCCTGCCTTTGCTGCACATTGCTGACTCAATAAGTTTCTCTTTCCTGCAAATGTGCCTAACGCGAGGGTTTCACTGGCGTTAGTGTTCAGACCCGGATTTCACAGTGTTAGTGTGCCTGGAGCCTCTCCCCTCCCACTCTCCGCTCATTGACCCCTTCTCTCCACCCTCTGGGAAGCCTTACTCCACCCTTCAGACCTGGATTTCACAGCGTTAGTGTGTCTTAACGCCGCCGCCACGTTATCGCGCTATATAATACCACTGCTGTGATGTTAAGACAGTTTATTAAACATACCCCTTAGTTACATTAACACCATGTTGGTCTTGTGCGCAGTTTCAGGAGTTACGTTGGGGTTGTCAAGCATTTCTTGGTGTTTATGTTGGAGTGGGAGGTGTTGTGTTGGGGTCACAAAGTCCCTCTTGTTTTTCAGAAAGTGGGAAGTGCTGTGTAGGAGCTACTGAGCCTCTATTGTTTTTCAGAGGGTGGGAGTACTATGTCGGGGTGCCAATTTGCTCTTGTTTTTGTGGAATTGGGAGATGCTGAATGGGTACTGTTGAGCCCCTCTTGGCATATTTAGCAACATGTTTCCTAGGCTCTGCACTGGTAACATATAAACATAAGAACATAAGAAGTGCTATCCTGGGTCTGACCAAGGTCCATCAAGTCCTGTATCCTGTTTCCCACACTGATCAATCCCAGACATAAGTACCTGGCAGGTTCCCAAAAAGGCACACAAGCTCCACAATGCTTGTCCGAAGCAGGCAGTGGATTTCCCAAGTCCTCTTGAATAATAGTTTATGGACCTTTCCTGCAGGAACTTGTCCAAATCTTTTTTAAACTCAGCTACACAAACAGCTTTTACTGCATCCTCTGGTAACTAATTCCAGAGTTTGATTATGTGGGGCCGGCAGCTAACTACAGGGAGTTAGCCTCTGGCCCCACATGGGATGGGTGGCAAAACAGCTGCCGGTGCAACTATTTTCTGAGATTACAGAATCGGAATTACACATTCTATGGCCAAATTTGTCAAAAAGAACTGTGTATTGACTCCATGTCCAACCTCTCTACTAAGGGAAACATTTTCAGCAGCAACGGCCATCATTGTTAAAGTGACTGGCCGTCAACGCTTTAAATAAAGCTAGATATTCAGTACTGGGCCATATCCAGGGATAGGTGCTGAATATACAGTTTGTCCACATTGCCCTTTTGTTATCCAGTCAGAGGCAATATCAACCACTAACCAAATTTTAAAACCACCTAAAGTTAGGACAGCCTTTTACCTGTCCTATCTTTAGGAATTTTAGCTAACTAGTTAGTGTCTGAATATCGTCATGTGCCAGTTAGCTAATGGTGCTGCCCCTGGTACGACCTGTCACTAATTGGTTAGCGATGAGGTTTTTAACCGGGTTAGGAAGGGATATTCAGCTGATTGTCTTGGTGAGTGGATTTTCTTTGAATATGTCCCCTAAAATATTTTGCAGATAGCATGGTGACTTGGCTGACTGAATATCTTAATTGTCTATTGAGTCAAGGGTGTTATCCTTTAGCTTTAAGATCTATCATACTAATTCCCATTTTGAAAGTTCTTTTTTTTTTTTTGGATAATTCTTCATGTGGTGGTTTTAGACCTATTGTTATCTTAATCCATTCTGACTATGTTGCTGGAGGCATTAATAGCTGTGTAGTTACAAATGTTTGTGGACAAATACAATGTCTTACATCAGTCAGTGAGGCTCTGGAAAAGCCTACAGTACAGAAATAGTGTTGGTAGCCCTATTAGAACAGCTTTGTCCTGCAAATGGACCTGCCATCAGCCTTTGACTTGGTAGACCGTTCTAGTCTGTAGACCAAGTTGGCCAAATTGGGAGTAGGTGGATCTGTTTTAAAACAGTTCAACGTTTTCTTTTTCAAACTGCTAAGACGATTTTCAAGACAGAAATTCTCAGACTTGTACATCTCCCTCAAGGTTCTCCATTATCCCCACTTTTGTATTCCCACATGAGTTAGGGGATTTGATTCAGGGAGATAATATCTCCCATCTTTCTTATACAGACAATTTTTAACTGATTCTACCTATAACTTGACTCTTTGATGGCAATTGCACTTGTTTGCAGGTCTTTGTATCATCTTCAAAATAGCAAACCTTTGTATTAACATGACTGTAATATCACTTCTCAAATATTGAATAGCAGCAAGCCAGTGCTCTATTCACCTGGCTACTCCTCTACTCCAAGGCGAAAGGTGAATGCTGAGGGGATAAGCACTCAACTACAATCACAGATTAAAATTTTGGAGTTATCATTGATTCGATGTTATCATTATAAATCCAGGCGTAGAATCTTCAATAGGTCACTTCTGAAATTATGTATGATAAGACAGATCCACTCTCTGGTAAAACAACAAATCTGAGGCAGGTAGTCCAGGTAGTGCTACCCCTGGGTTTGAGAGCTAGTTTTACAATTAGTTACTTTTCTCTTTAAAATCGTGCATGAAGTTGGCCTGAAATATCTTTCTAATCCTTTGGCCCGGTATCATTCAGCAAGAGATCTCTGCTCGGAATTAGATTTTTGCTAAGCAAAGGACTGAGGTTAGTTTCCATAAGGGACAGAATGCTTAGAGGAATAACACCTTTAATTTGGAATCAACTGCCATCTGAGCTTAAAACGGAGTCAAGTTGCTTTTTATATAGGATGCATTTAAAAATATGACCGTTTGAGGAGCTGCTAGTGCAATGATAGGTTGGGTTGATTGTCATGGGAAGCTTGGGAACATGATTTGTGATGGATTCTTTGATCAGTTGAGAATAGTATGTTGTAATGGGGAGGATACTGATTACTATTAGAAGTGTTTACATTTTGTACTATTTTTATGCTTGAACATTTTTATGTATTGTATTTTTGTCATTTTAATAATTCTATAATTCACCATGATCTCATATAGGGTATAATATGGGGTATAAATATCAAATTAAGCATGCATTAAATTTTTAAAGCACACTAAGGGGTATGTTTACTAAAGGGCGCTATTTGTGCTGCTGTCACGTTATCGCGCAATAAGGTGCCTTATCGCACGATAATGGTGCTTTACTGGGTGATAAGGTGCTTTATCACGCATTAACGCTCGCAGCGGTGCAAACGAGCGCTGAAGGCGGGGAAAGGCTCCCGGAGGGCGGAGGAAGGCTCCCCAGGGGTGGAGAGAGAGGGTCAATGGGTGGAGAGTGGGAGGGGAGAGGCTCCCTGCACACTAACGCTGTGGATTTCAGGGCTGCAAACTAACGCCGGTGAAACCCTCGTGTTACAGCAGATTTAAAGGGAAGAGAAACCATTTCCGTCAGCAATGTACAGCAAAGCCAGGGAAACCTACTAAAGTGATAAGTGTGATACAAGTGCACGGAACAAAAGGGCAAATAAACAATGAAAATGACCTCAACAAACTGGAAAAAAAAACATAACCAAGCTGGGCAATAGTGATATTAATGGGAAACATCAAAAAACACTACTGAGAAAGCTAAAAAAAAAAGATATCAATTTTGGAAGGGGCTATGCTCTGTCCCCATACAAGGTGAATAATCCCACAGTGAAATAGCGCTGATCAGGGTTTTCCCTTTCTATTGGACAGGTTTCCTATGGCATGCACATGTCCCACAACAGCAGTGTGGGTATGTCGGAATGGGAAACTGGACAGATGCTGGAAAAGGTGATACAGAGGGCTGCAGGCGGCACATGCTGTGGTGCAGCTGGGCCACAGTGCGGTCTAGGGTGATGCCTAGGTGGCCCATAGGAATGCTTAAACAGTAGAGCCGCCAGACAGCAACTGATGAGGGCCCAACATGGGCACGAGTGTGTTTCCCACAGTGTCACAGGGGATAGTACCCAGCAGGTACCCCCAAGGGCATATAACATTGGCAGGCGGTGCTGGGGGGAAGCATGGACATCTATGCAGGCACCCCTACCCCAGAACCCACACCATAGGCAGCCACCTACCAGCACACTGGATGGCCTGAGACTGCGCACCACCAGCACCACCAGCAGAAGGGCATGTCAGCATGATGACAGAAGGGTACTGGTGGTGGAGGGGGCAGTGGCAGCTGCCCACAGCAGACCATGGCCTAGCCCTGTTTAGGTGAGTGCCATGCACTGCAAGAGACAGGCCCTGTCTGACGAACAGTCATGGTATCCCTAGGGAATGAACTGTCCCTGTGGCTACAGTGTGGTGCAGTACACACAGCCAGTGTGTTCAGGAGCAGAAGGTCACAGGTGCAAGTCCCAGCAGTGGCTCTCACCAACCCAGTCCCCATATTTTACCCAGTTCTAAACCGTGGTAATAAAGAGGGAACCTTTATTGCAGATAACATAACCATTCAGGCGTCATGCTGTCCCTAATAAAGATGCCTGTGCTGCATTTCTATGCGCCACCCCCATGGTATGCAGATGTATCTCATGCATATTCATTAGAGACAGCATGAAAACCCGAACAGTGTTTGGCCCACCAGGACTGTATTTGAGAACCTCTGCCCTAGAGTAGCGGCCAACAGGGGCAGAAACACCCACACCCACAGGTGCCATTATTTAAAGCCTCCTGGAGAGGCAGGATGTTGGGCCCTGCGTGCAGCACCATCTCCCAGTACTAGCACTTGCATACCATAGCACTGCCACCCTAAACCTGGGAATACGGTACACATATATCAAAAGGTTGCTATGATTATTGGCAGATAGCAATCCCTAGGTTAAGCACAATCTGCTCATTGCGCTGTATCATAGCAACCTCTCTGATGTCTGTGGAGTGTGTTTCAGGTCTGGTGTCTGACAGTGTTTACCATCCTGGGGAGTGACCCCAACAGTATTGCGTATCATAGCCATGCCTGCACTGTGCCCAGGACTGGTGCGGTGGCCAGGGCTGCCAAAAGCCTCTACAGTTGCACAATGCTGGCATAGGTGTGGGAGTGTGTGTCTGTCAACCCAGTGTGTGGTGGCTGCCAACACCTTCCTCAGCCCACACTGCTTGCACTGTTGCCAGTGTCAGCCTGCCAATGTGCTTAATGAGGAGCAAGGTATCATGGGTATAGCCCGGACAGGGTGGCCTGGCCAGGATGCATCTGTACAGGGCATAGGGCAGAGGTGTCCAAACCTGTCCTGGAGGGCCACAATCCTGCCAGGTTTTGGGATAGCCCTAATGAATATGCATGAAATATATATGCATTAGAGATAGCCTGCCAACCTGATTGGTTTGTGGCCCTCCAGGACTGGATTTGGAGACCCCTGCCTTACACCTCTGTCATTTAAGATTGTGAGTGGGCAAGGTGCAGATGTCCAAGACATCAAAAAAGGTTAGATAGAATTTGTCACATTCCTCCTCACTTCTCACCACCACCAAAATATTGTCCATTAGACATCTTTTTGGTGGTGGTGAGAATCGAGGATGAATGTGACACATTCTAGCTACCCTTTTGATGTCTAGGACATCTGTACCTTGCCCACTCACCATCTTAAATGACAGAGGTGTAAAGCAGGGGTCTCCAAATCCAGTCCTGGAGGGCCACAAACCAATCAGGTTGGCAGGCTATCTCTAATGCATATATATCTCATGCATATTCATTAGGGCTATCCCAAAACCTGGCAGGATTGTGGCCCTCCAGGACAGGTTTGGACACCTCTGGCAAAGGGCAATGGCTCTGACATTGTAGTGCCCGGCCACCACCTGCACGGACAGGGTGGCCACAGCATGTCCTGCTGGGAGGTCACTCTCACCCTGACTGAGCAGTGACCACGGCATGGCTAGGTTCCCTCATAGTGCTATACAGTATTTCTCTCATGTGATGTTTTTGTGTTCTCTTTTGGGGCCCCATCACTGACTTATCTGCTTGTTGTGTATGCTGACATCCCAGTTCTGGGTACATGCATCTCCTCCAGGAACATGCACTATAGACTAGCTAGCAGACTGTCTGCAGTTAGTATGTGTGTGGCTGGAACCCCTTGCAGGATGCAGCGGCTGGAGGCTTGCTGCTGGAGAATATCAGATAGTGGTGGGGGCAGCAGAACATTTCCAGGCCTACTGTCTGCCTTGCCTTATGGATATGTATAGATCTGCATTGACTGCGCTGTAGGGTATCTGTTCCCCAGCAGGACTGGGATTGATGGTCCCCTCTACTGCCACCATTGCAGGAAGGTAGAATGTGGATCTGTTGGTGGGAAATCCTGTTTTCCCACCCTGAGCCACAGAGAGTGGGTTGGGTGGTGGTACATAATCCACCTATGAGTCCAACACAGAATATGCACTATTCTGGGTACATCATAGCCCATAAGAGCAAGATGTGACTGAGACTTACAGATGGACCCAAATATATCTCACTCACACTGATGGTGACCTGCAGCATGGCATGCTTCAGCTATGAAAGGTGCTGTGGACCTGATGCTGGGCACCCCACCTCACCCTCAGGGTGAGCACAGTACCCGCACAATGTGATGGTCTGCAGCTACTCTGTGCCAGTAATACACACGGTCAGTACCCCCTACCAGGCTGAGGTGCTGTGGGGGTGCACACAGTCAGTTCCCCCTACCAGGCCAAGTTGCTGTGGGGGTGCATACCCCATCTTGTGATCATCTGTAGACTGCTGATTTGCATGTGCAGTGCATCATGGGTACGGGTGGGTTAACCCTATCCTGGTAACCACAGTAGACAGTTTGTGTGGTGACCTGCAGTCCTTCTGTAGCCAGCCAGGGGCTTGTTGGCAGCTGTAGCCCACTGGTTACTTCACTGCCTGTAGTAGAACCAGAGGTCATGGGTTGGATCCCACAGTGGGGTTATTTGATAGGGCTGTCTGAAGCATTTTCTTTTTAAATTTAAATTAGTGCTGCCAGCAAAAAAACCCTCACAGTGCTGTAGCCTTAAGGTGCCTCATAAGGCGCCCTCTACAGCGCTCTATAAGGCGCTCTATAAAGCACCCTATAAGGTGCCTTATAAGGCGCCCTATAGGGAACATTATAAGGTGCCTTGGCGGACAGTGCACTTTATAATGTGCCCTCTGGAGTGCCTTATAGGGCGCTTTATGTGGCATCTTAGGTTACAGCACTGTGAGGGTGTGTTTGCTGGCAGAACTAATTTAAATTAAAAAAGAAAATGCCTCAGACAGCACTGATTTAAAGTAAAGGGGAATGCCTCAGACATGCTTACTCATCAAACCCACTGGGGAATCAAACTCATGACCCCTGTTTCATCAGTCAATGTATTAACCATTGTGCTACACCTCTGTTGCTGTCTTTGTAGGTCAGCGCACCTAATTAAGGCTAGCACGCATTAACGTGCCACGGCTCCATCTATCACACGAAAACGTACCTTATCGCAGTGGTCCCCAACCCAGTCCTATGGGGCCCACCGGCCAGTCAGGTTTTCGGGATATCCCTAATGACTATGCATGAGATATATATGCATTAGAGATATCCTGCCAACCTGACTGGTTTGTGGCCCTCCAGGGCTGGATTTGGAGACCCCTGCCTTACACCTCTGTCATTTAAGATTGTGAGTGGACAAGGTGCAGATGTCCAAGACATCAAAAAGGTTAGATAGAATTTGTCACAGTCCTCCTCACTTCTCACCACCACCAAAAAATTGTCTATTAGACAACTTTTTGGTGGTGGTGAGAATTGAGGAGGCATGTGACACATTCTATCTACCATTTTGATGTCTAGGACATCTGCACCTTGCCCACTCACAATCTTAAATGACAGAGGTGTAAGGCAGGGGTCTCCAAATCCAGCCCTAGAGGGCCACAAACCAGTCAGGTTGGCAGGATATCTCTAATGCATATATATCTCATGCATATTCATTAGGGCTATCCTGAACACCCGACTGGCCTAGGGGTTCAAGGAGGACTGGTTCAGAACCACTGCCCTAAATGCTACCTTAAGACCGGAATGCCCACTACCTTATATGGCATCCTGCACTCTAACGCCGGCTGCACGTTAAGACTCTCTTAGTAAACATACCCCTAAGGCTGAATGCATGCTAATAAATGTATATCCCCAAAATATGTTGTTTTCTATGTTTTATTTTGATGTTTTCATGTTTCACAAAGGAAGCACACCCCTAACTGAAATGTGCTTTGAACTAACAACTCTAGGATTATTGCCTATTGCACTGCAAACAAAACAAACCTGGTAAAAATGTTTACATTATAATTTGTACTACCTGATGCTGCTTTCAGTTCCTGATATTTGGAAGTCCTTGAATGTTATGCTACTTTTCATATGAAGCATCCAGAGATGTTCTACATGCACTTTCCAAACCATTTTGGTTCTATCTTTGGATGCTGACTTCTGAAGACAGGGCTATATGGTCTTAGAAGCTCATATACAACATCTATGAAATAGTGTGGCCACAGGTAAGGAAAGTAAAGCCCAACTGGCCTGAATAACAGTTGGTCAAAAACGTGATACTGAAACCTTCAAAGAAGCCAATTTTACTATGGAAACTCTACGGCAGGGATGCACATTCATGAACACACATTAGGGGGTATGTTTACTAAACTGCGGTAATGTCATTTGCGGTAGGTTCCGCGGTAAAGGTAGAGATGCCCATATAAAGGCATGGGTGTTGCATCGTTACAGCAAGCTGACAGCTAACGCGCGTTACAAGGCACCTTAGACTAACGAGCATTACAAGGTGCCATGTAAGGTGCCTCATAAGACGCCCTATAGGGCCTCCAAGGCTAAGTACCATATTAGGCACCCTTGGACAAGTCACCGCAGAAGGCACCCTGGGCTATAGAACCATAGGTTAAGGTGGCATAACAAGGTTATGGTGTCCTAGGTTAGTGTTCCCTAGGGACTGCAAGGTGCCTCAGGATGACATGCATGACCTGTGCGGAACAGAGACAGATGATGTAGCCCTAACACTAGATAGAGCACTCAGGAAAGGCAATGAACAGGTGAGTGAAGGAGGGAGAAGTGGGAGCCGCTGGACCTGCCATATCTGCGGGCATCCCATGTGCCTGCCAGTACTGATGACAAACATGGTGGGGCAGCTGTACCACAGCACAGGGTGTTGGCAATGTAAAGTACCAGAAAAACAGTTGGTGGCAGACAATGGGAATACATGTCCCCCAGTGGAGGCAGAGGTGGCAGGATAGTTACAATGATGGGTGGACAGAGGAGTGGTGGTGCCATGCAGATCAGGCACAGACGAGGCAAGCATGAAGAGGCACAATGCAGGAAAGGGTATGACATGGGGTGGCAGCCTGCACTGGCAGACAGGACTCTACACAGCTGACAGACGCAGATAGACAGACCGAGGGAATGTTCTGGAAGCGCAGATCTGCAAAAATATGACCTCCACAGGCATGCACACTATTTGAGTAGGACAGGCATGAGAGGAGGGAACAATGAGGAACTGAACCAATGAACACTGCCAAGAATGGCAATGTATTAACCAGTAGGCTATACCTCCATGGTGTATGTCACAGCAATGTCTGGTTACAGAAGGCCTGCAGGTCACCGCACAAATTGTCTGCTCTGAGTGCCAGGATAGGGTAACCCCACCATACCCATGATGCAATGCACATGCTGAATAGCAGTCTACAGCTGATCACCAAATGGGGTCTGCACCTCTCCGGTACCTCAGCTGGGAAAGACGAACTGATAGTGTGTGATACTGGCACAGAGTAGCTACAGACCATGCCATTGTGCAGGTTCTGTGGTCACCCTGAGGGATAGGATTGGTGCCTAGCAGTAGGTCCAAAGTACATGTGGTGCTAGAGATAGGTCCTGCTATACATCCCCATCACTACCAGTGTGTGACAGGTGTTCCATGCAGTGCAGCCGAAGGTAATTTGGTGTCCATCTGTATCCTGCAGTCACATGTGGCCCAGTGGGACCAGACACCAGCCAGATTAGTGTGTACCCTGTGTGAGGGTCTGGCTGACATGGGCAGCTGTTATCAGGACAGAGGGGTGTGTAGCAGTGGCTGTATAGGTCACAGTGGTATACACTACATACCCCAAAGGGCCCACCTCACCCAGTTGTAGGTAAAGAACAATGCCCCTGCCCTAGGGGAGCAACCTCCATCCTGTTTGTACAAGACAGCCCCCCAGGGTTGGTGGGCCAGAGCCATACCTATGACTAGGACAGTACCAGACCAGCAGCAATGCTGGGGTTAGGTCTGGAAACCCCAATTGCCTCCTACCAATTTTTGCTAGTCACCAGCAGACAGCACAGACTGTACCTTAAAGGTGTTGCAACCATGCACAGTCTAACTGCAGACAGTCCACCAGGAACTATGTGCAGTAAGCAAGCACCTCAGTGATTGGGACCCCAGCACTGGGGAAGACAAATACATCACTAGAGCCAAACAGTGTAGACCGCTATGTGGGAACCTAGACCTGCCATGTCACTGCTCGTTCAGAGTGAGTGCCCTCCCAGCATGCCATGCTGTGGCCACCCTGTCCATGCAGGTGGTGGTCAGGCACTACAGTGTCCTAGCCTTTGCCCCACACCCTGTGAAGAAGCATCCTGGCCAATCTGCCCTGTCTGGGCCATACCCAGAATACCTTGCTCCTCATTATGCATCTAATCAGGCTAACACTGGTAACAGTGGGGCATTTTGGGCCTAGTGAAGTGTGGGCAGCCATAGAACAATGGATAGACATACAAACACGCTCACTCCTTTTGCAGTATTATACAAAGATAGGGGTGGTTGGCAGCCCTGCCCGCCACACTAGTCCTGAGCACAGTGCCGACATTGCTAAACTGTGCAGGGGGTAGTAGTAGTGCTCTGGTGATAACATCATCCCAATGCTGGGGCCAACAGCCTGCCGCTCCATGCATCATTGGATTGTGGAGCCTGTGTGAGTGAGTGTTTGCACCCCTGTTCGCCGCTGCTTTGGGCTTTGCACATGTTGCTGTTGTATCTGCATTGTAGGGTAAAATATAGGGACATGCTCTGCAGGAACCACAGCTGGGACTTGCACCTGTGACCCTCTGCTCCTGGACACACTGGCTGGGTGTACTGCACCACACTGTTGCCACAGATGCATGGTAGTCCCTGGAGCTACCTGCACTTTTCCTCAGTCAGACCTTTTATGTTGCACTGCACACCACGTACTGATGCAGAGCATGGCCTAGGTCCACTGCAGGGAGGTGGCACTGCCCCCTCCAGTAAAGGCACACGCCCCCCTGCCAAGCTGACGTGGCCATTTGCTGTCGGTGTTGGTAGTGCGCAGTCCCAGGCCATCCACTTTGTAGGTAGGTGCCCGCCTAGGGAGCGGGTTCCAGGGTGGGGGGCATACATGGACATCCTCACATCCCCCCATCACTGCCTACCACTATTATGTCCCCTCCAGATGGGGGCGGGATGGCTGGGGGGATGTCAGGTCTGTGCCCTAGCGACTATTGGCTAGGGGGGAACAGGTAGATATTGGTGGATTGTGTCTGGCCTTGGTTAACTGCTGTCTTGCGGATCTCCGGTG
Source organism: Ichthyophis bannanicus (assembly GCA_033557465.1). NCBI lineage: Eukaryota > Metazoa > Chordata > Amphibia > Gymnophiona > Ichthyophiidae > Ichthyophis > Ichthyophis bannanicus. The sequence continues at coordinate 951,748,106 of CM066033.1, read as the reverse complement.
TCTATGTTCCTATGTGCCACCTAGGCACCTGCCTGGTCCACCCTGTGCCCCAGCTGCCCATGCTACATGTCCCGCCTGCGGCCCCCTATGCCCCATTTGCACCATCGCCATAGTGGCCATTCATACTTTGGCACTATGGTATTGCTGTACATGGAGCACTGCTATCACAGTTTTTGGGCTCCCTGCTTGGGCTGTACATTGCTGACACATAAATGGTTTCTCTCTCCTGCATATGTGCATCTAACGGCAGGTTTTCAATCGCGTTAGGATTCAGCTCTTCAGATCAGTGTGTTAGTGTGAATGGAGCCTCTCCCCACCCACACTCCGCCCATTGACCCCTTCTCTCCTCTCTCTCTCCACCTTCTGCGGTGTTTACCACGCCGCGGAACGTCAGCGATCGTTAGGTTATGATACTGCACGTTAACGTTACATAACGCACGTTATGTAACGTTAACGATCGTTAGCATTACATAACATGCTTTAACGTTACATAACATGCGTTTTGTAATGTTACCGCAGTTTAGTAAACATGCCCCTAGGTTTGTTTGGGCACTTTAAAAGGTTAGTGCATACAAAATGGATTGTTTCAGTGTTAATTCACACGTTATCTGTTAAATAAATAATTAATTATGGATCCAATCGATTTGCACATAGAAAAGTTCTAATGTGTGTCAAAAATGATTATTAAAACAACTGTGTGAAATAAGTCACCAAATAGCTGACAACTGGAAAAAAAAAGCCAAATAAACTGAAAAAGAAAAACAACTTTTGTGCCTGTGCATATCTCTACTTTATGGTTGCTAGAAAACTGTGCTACAAGTTTTACAGTAGGATGCAACACCTCTTAAGTTTCATTTTATTAAAAGAAACACACTATCCTTGGTATGTTCTATAGACCCTGTACCCACTAAATATGTACAGTAGCTGTTAACAGTTATTAGTTTTAAATACTTTAAGCTGCACCCCGGGAATGCTGCTGAATCTTTGATAATGTTAAGAGAGCTGCAAATTGCATCACATTTCTTGAATCAATTGGCCCATGCTGACTATTATGTCACTAATGGCATTACGCACTAAATGATTCAATGATGCCCAATTCCATGCAAAGTCATTTGTGGTACTGTTTCAAAACTAACTGCTCCCAGAGACTAAGGGAGAGACAGAGTATGTAACTGGAATACGAAAACCGAGGAATAACAGACACTGCAGTAAGAGATGTACGGCTCATTTACTCTTCCTAATTGAAGATGACTTCCTTGATCTCTGGCCTCAGAGCTAGGGATTCTTTGTGCTTATCCCATGTGTTCTTGAATTCTCTTCCTGTTTTTTACTCTAAGATTGCAACTGAAAAACTGTTTCAAGTATCTGCTATCCTTTCTGTGAAGAAGTATTTTCTAACATAACCCTGAGCTTGAATCTCCTTTCTATTGAAAATGCTTGCACCTTGAGTGTGAAGTATTTGAATATTTATCATAGTCCTCTCTCCACTTTCTTCATTTTACTACTACTACTATTGCTTATCATTTGTAAGCAATAGTAAAATTGTAAGCAATTGTAAAATAGTTATCATTTGTAAGCAATTGTAAAATAGTTATCTTCAAGTTATAATGCCCTGTTCAATGTAATTTCAGTTTGTTCAATGTAAACCGCACTGATGCAGAACTGCGCAGTATATAAGAGAATGTAAATAAATAAATAAATTTGTATAGTGTTACAATGCAGCCACAGCGTGACTCTACAGAGATGACATGGAAGAGTCAGTCCCTGATCATAAGAGCTTACAGTCCAGTCAAGACAGACAATACAAGAGTCAAGACAGACAACTCAACATGTGGGGACTAGGGTATATCTAAGACAACACAGAGGCGGTGAATAGGTGACTAGGGGGAATCAGGATCCAAAAGCAGCCTCAAAGAAGTGAGTTTTTAGTCTGGATTTGAACAAGGCCACTGATGGAGTGTGATGTATCGTTTCAGGTTGTTCTTTCCGGGCATAAGGAGCAGAAAGGTAGAAAGATTGAAGTCTTGAGTTGGCAGTGGAAGAGAAGGGCACAGATTGAAGGGATCTGCCAGAAGAATGGAGTTTCTGAGAAGGGGATAGGGAGAGATAAGAGAGGAAAGGTGGTGAGGAGCAGCCAGATAAAGGCACTTATAGGTCAACAGTAGAAGTTTGAACCTGATGCAGAAACTGATAGGAAGCCAATGAAGCGATTTGAGCAGAGGAGTGACATGAGCATGGTGACACTGGTGGAAGATTAGCCGTGCAGCTGAGTTTTGAACAGATTGAAGTGGGGAGAGATGATTCAGAGGAAGACCAGCGAAGAGGAGGTTGCAATAGTCTAGGCGGGAGGTGACTAGAGAATGGATAAGGGTCAGTAGTGCACTCAGAAAGGAAGGGATGAATTTTGACAATGTTATAGAGAAAGGTTTTAGCTATCTGTTGGATGTGTGTGGAGAAAGAGAAGGAGGAGTCAAAGATGACCTCAAGGTTGAGAGCTGAGGAAACAGAGAAGAGTAGAGAGTTATAAACAGAAACAGAGAAAAGAGGAAGGGGGAAGGTGGGCTTAGGGGGAAAGATAAGGAGCTCAAGCCAAAGTCAGTGAGAAAGGTAGAGGAGGACTTATCAGGGGGTCGATAAATGACAGCAATCCCGAGAGGTAGTGGAGTAAAGAGGTGAATGGAATGGACATCAAAGGAAGGAATGGAGTGAGACTTAGGCAGAAGGAGGGATTGAAATTGGCAGGAATGAGAGAATAGAAACCCAAAACCACTGCCACGCCAAACAGAGTGAGTCAAATGGGAGAACTGATAGCCCCCATGACAGTGGGCAGCAGTTGAAGTAGAGTCTTTGGGGAGAAGCCAGGTCTCAGTTAGAGCAAGAAGATGCAGAGTATTAGAGATAAAGAAGTCATGAATGAAGGCAAGGTTTTATTAGAGATGGAGTGAGCATTCCAGAAGGCACATGAGAAAGGAAGAGAAGACGGGGAAAGGAGAGGGATGGGAATACGATTTGAGGGGTTGCATGTGGATCTGCCCTGACAGTGTGAAAAAAGTCTAGGGGGACCAGGATTGGGATTGATATCCCCAGATCAGAGAAGGAGAAGTAGCAGGAAAGTGTGGGGGAGAGAAAAAAGGGGTACAATGATAATGAAAGTGAAGTTCTTTCTGAGAAAGAAGATGGTTGAATGAGAAGAAGAAGAAGATGGTGAAGTTCAAGAGCACATGACAGGGTAGAAGACAAGATGGAAGAATAGGTGAGGATGGTAAGGGGGGTGGTAAGGAGCTGGGGCTTGAGATCATTGGAATGAGGGGAGAAGATTAGGGAGTGTCAAGAACAGGAAAAAAAAGTGATGTGGAGTCACTGGAATGAGATAGAGGGGGAAGTAGAAGTAGAAGGAGATAAATGATTAATAGGCAGGAGAGACGTTCAGAAGGGCTAGAGTTCACGGGTAATAAGCACAGGACAGCTATAAAAGAATATTAGTCTAGGGGTGGGTGGGTTATGGGGTGGATGGGAGGGATAAAGAAGGTAGAAAAGGAGCAAAGAATGATCAGCAGAAGATGGCAGAAAAGCTGTTGTTCTCAGCAGAGCAGAGGACCAATAGGGAGGACAGCATATGTGTTGAAAGAACTGAAATATGAGATTGCAGACCTACTACTAGCAATCTGTGAACTATCACTGAAATAATCTGTAGTACTGGAAGATTGAAGAATAGCTAATGTAATGCCAATTTTTAAAAAGGGTTCCAGGGGTGATCCAGGAAACTACAGACTGGTGAGCCTGACATCAGTACCGGGCAAAATGGTAGAAACCATTATGAAGAATAAAATTACTGGACATGTAGATAGTCATGGTTTAATGGGAGAAAACCAACATTCTTTAGCCAATGAAAGTATTGTCTTACTAATCTGTTATATTTTTTGAAGGTCTGAATAAACAGGTAGACAAAGGTGAGCCAGTCGATATAGGGAATCTGGATTTTCAGAAAGTCTTTGACAAGGTCCCTCATGAGAGACTCTTGATGAAATTACTACCGGAAAAAATTGTGGATACACTTGTAAAATTTGAACTCTCCGCGATAATATCTGTCTTACGTTAATTAAGTATTCTATATATTAGATACTCTATGCAGATTGTTGCCATAACATTTGGGAACATATTACAAATGAATATCATCAACAATTATCAGAAACAACTTTGATTTGGAGTCAGACAAGGTAATTGATGTCTTTTTCTCAGGAAAATGATATTTTTCATGAAACTGTCGATCCATTTTAAGCAGGTTTTATGCAGGATCTCATATATAAGCTGATGCTTCAGATAATGTGTGCTATGCTGCCAGGTGTATACAAGCTGTATCAAAGTCATATTTGTGCTTTTGTTATTTTTACAAATTTATTTTATTTATTTATTAGCGTAAATATAAAAAAAAAATGACACATGCTTAATAAAAAGTTTCCAATTTGGATTATGTTGTTGTATTTTGTAGATTAATGATGGCAGCAACAAAGAGGGTTGACTGGTCTCCTAAAAAGAGAGCAACAGCCATTACTTTGAGAAATGAGGGGTACAGCTTTCGTGAAATCGCTCAGAAGATGGGCCATGGAGTGATAGCATCTGGTGTACAAAAGTTGTGTGCTCGCTTCAAAGTCACTGAAAGTGTTGCAACTCAGAAGGGAAGAGGAAGGAAAAAGTCTACAACTCCAAAAACTGACAGAATGATTGTTAGGCTGGCTTTAAAAAATCGTAAATCATCTGCCAAGGACATCAATCAGGAACTTATGGATCTTGGTGTGTCCGTTACTGATCGAACTGTTCGAAACAGGCTACTCAACGCTGGTCTGAGGGAAAGAATTCCAAGAAAGAAACCTTTTCTGAATATTCAGCAAAGAAAACAATGTCTCCAGTGGGCTAAACAGCACCTAAACTGGTCTACAGAAGATTGGAAAAAGGTAATCTGGAGCGACGAGACAAGAATATCGATATTTGGAAGCGATGGGGTTCGTTACATAAGAAGAAGATCAGGTGAAGATTGTCTCCCAGATTGCATGAAAAGCACAGTCAAGCATCCTTTGAATGTTATGATATGGGGCTGCATGTCCTGGCATAGAGTAGGCAGAATCCAAGTCAGGAGGAGTGGCCTAGTGGTTGGGGCAAGGTACTTCAGGCCGGAAGGTCAGGGGTTCAAATCCCACTAGAGGACAGCCACCTTGGGCCGGAAGGACTGGGGTTTCTAGTCCCACAGGTGCTCCTTGTGGTCTTGGGCAAGCCACTTAACCCTCCATAGCCCATGTTCCCTGTAAAATAGTTATCTCCAAGTTATAATGCCCTGTTCAATGTAATTTCAGTTTGTTTAATGTAAACCGCACTGATGCAGAATAGCGTGGTATATAAGAGAATGCAAATAAATAAATAAATTGGTGGAACAGTTAATGCGAGTCAGTACATCCATGAAGTCCTTGAGCCGAAATTACTGCCATCAATGCGTGATCTGCCTGGCCATCAGACAGATTGGATCTTTCAACAAGATGGTGCACCATGTCATACTGCACGACTAAGCAAGAAGTGGTTTGCAGAGAAGAAGATTCCACTTCTGCCCTGGCCAGGAAATAGCCCTGACCTGAATCTTATTGAGATCTTATGGTCTAGGCCAGGGGTCTCAAACTCAAATTGCTTTGAGGGCCAAATGAGGACTTGTAAAGTAACCCGCGGGCCGCATCGTCGGAACTTTTTTTTACAATAGAAAAAAGTCAATGAAAAGGTCAACATAATAAGAACATAGTGCTGACTCATAGTGCCCAGAGGGGAAGTTTACCTTGAATTCTCTTCAGAGTCATCCACCGGATGTCTCATGTCTCCGCCGGATGGACCAGCTTCCCGCTCGGGCCATGTGGAACGCTGGACCCCTCATGCGTTCCACCTCCTCGTGGTAATGGCTGCAGCCATCCAGGGACCGAAAATCACCTTCAGGCAGCCAAATCTCAGGGCCAGAACAACAGCAAGAGCTCCTCATTCACCTCTCAAAATGCCAGCATCTCCTGCATTCCATCTGCACTCAGTAGCACTTTTTTAAATACGGGTGAGTTTCGACGTTAAACCGGGCTCTCCGATCACTCCATCAGCTCATTTCCAATCCCAGAGCCCATCAGCCCATTTCTAGTCCTTTCCTAGCCCCACCATCAACAATGTCAAATCCTAGCGCCCCTCCACTCAGCCCATTTCCAATCCAAGCCCCCCCATGAGCCAACTTCCAGTTCTAGCCCCTCCATGAGTCCATTTCAATCCAAGCCCCCACCACAGCCCATTTCCAATCTTAGCTCCTCCCAACAGCCCATTTCCAGTCCTATCCTAGCCCCTCCATCAGCCTATTTCCTGTCCTAGCTCCCCCCCCCCACTCAGCACATTTCCAGTCCTAGCTCCCTCCCCTCACAGCCCATTTCCCCATCAGCTATTTGCAGTTCAAGTCCCCCTTCTACTCCGCCCATTTCCATTCCAAGCCCCCTCCCCATCAGCTATTTGCAGTTCAAGCCCCCCCTTCCACTCAGCCCATTTCCATTCCAAGCCCCTTCCACATCAGCTATTTGCAGTTCAAGCCTCCCCTTCCACTCAGCTCAATTCCAGTCCTAGCAACCCCCCAACCTATTACCAGTCCTAGCCCCGCTATAGCCCATTACCAGTCCTAAGCCCCCCATCAGCTCACTTCCAGTCCTAAGCCCCCCATCACCCCATTTTCAGTCTTAGCCCCTCCATAGCCCATTACCAGTCCTAACCCCCCATCAGCCCACTTCCAGTCCTAACCCCATCAGCCTATTTCCAGTCTTAGCCCCCTATAGCTCATTACCAATCCTAACCCCCCCAACAGCCCACAGCCCATTACCAGTCCTAACCCCATCAGCCCACCTCAAGTCCTAACCCCCCATCAGCCCATTTCCAGTTCTAGTCCCCCCCTGAGCCCACTTCCAGTCCTTACCCCACCATCACCCCATTTTCAGTCTTAGCTCCTGCCATAGCCCATTACCAGTCCTAACCCCACCCATCAGCCCACAGCCCATTACCAGTCCTAAGCCCATCAGCTCACCTCAAGTCCTAACCCCCCCATCAGCCCATTTCGAGTCCTAGCCCCCCCCCATAGCCCATTACCAGTCCTAACCCCCCCATCAGCCCACTTCCAGTCCTAACACCCATCACCCCATTTTCAGTCTTAGTTTCCCCCCCCCCCATAGCCCATTATCAGTCCTAACCCCCCTCCCCCCATCAGCCCAGGGAAAGTTTAAAATTTAAAAAAAAGCTGGCTGGCTGCTGCCACTGCCGCTGTGGCAGAGGCAGAATCGAGTGTCCCGCGGCCTCCCCTCTGCCCGGCAGAGCCCTTCCTCCCTGCATCAGTCCCTTCGACGTGGCTTTCAGAGCCGCAAAGAGAGAGTTTCTCCCTTGCGGCTCTGTTAAGCCCACCGGGGCTGCCCAGGCGGGCTTAACAGAGTCGCGAAAGGGAAATTCTCCATTGGACAGGTTTCCTATGCACATGTTCCACAACAGCAGGACGGGCATGTCGGAATGGGCAACTGGACAGATGCTGGGAAAGGGGACACAGAGGGCTGCAGACGGCACATGCTATACTGTAGCTGGGCCACAGTGCAGACTAGGGTGATGCCTATGTGGCCCATAGGAATGCTGAAACAGTAGAGCAGCCAGACAGCAACTGATGAGGGCCCAGCATGGACATGAGTGTGCTTCCCACAGTGTCACAGGGGATAGTACCCAGTAGGGACCCCCAAGGGCACAGAACAGTGGCAGGCGGTGCTGGGGGGAAGCGAGGAAACCTATGCAGGCACCCCTACACCAGAACCCGCACCATAGGCAGCCGCCTACCCGCACACTGGATGGCCTGAGACTGCGCTTCACCAGCACCACCAGCAGAAAGGCATGTCAGCAGGGTGGCAGAGGGGCACTGGTGGTGGAGGGGGCAGTGGCAGCTACCCAGAGCAGACCGTGGCCTAGCCCTGTGTAGGTGGGTGCCATGCACTGCAACAGACAGGCCCCGTCTGTTGAACAGTCATGGTAGCCGCAGGGAATACACTGTCTCTGTGGCATCTCAGCATCTCCAGGGCTAATGTCTGTCTGCTATTGCTTTGTGGATGTGTACAGAGCTGCATTGACTGCAGGACTGGGATTGATGGTCTTTTCTACTGCCACCATTGCAGGGAGGTAGAATGTAGATCTGTTGGTGGGAGACCCTGTTTACCACCCTCAACCCCGTGGTGGTGGTGCATAATCCTCCTATGGGTCCATAAGGGCTAAACCTGACTGAGAAATACAGATGTATCCAAGGTGTGTCTACAGAAACTACCTATCTCACACACTAGCACTGCTGGGGACCGGCAGCCTGGCCTATTTCTGCTGTGGACCTGGTGCTGGGCGACCCACCTCACCCTCAGGGTGAGTACAGTACCTGCACAATGTGACAGTGTGTAGCTACTCTGTGCCAGTACCACACACGGTCAGTCCCCCCTACCAGGCCGAGGTGCTGTGGGGGTGCATACCCCATCTTGTGATCATCTGTAGACCGCTGATTTGCATGTGCAGTGCATCATGGGTATGGGTGGGTTAACCCTATCCTGGTGACCACAGCAGACTGTTTGTGTGGTGACGTGCAGTCCTTCTGCAGCCAACCAGGGGTTTGCTAGCAGCTATGGAGCTGTAGCCCACTGGTTACTTCACTGCTTGTGGAGTCAGAGATCATAGGTTCATACCCACAGTGGGGTTATTTGATAGGGCTGTCTGAAGCATTGTCTATTTTTAATGTACATTAGTGCTGCCAGCAAAACACCCTCAGGGTACTGTAACCATAAGGTGCCTCAGAAGGCGCCTTATAGGGCACCCTATAAAGCGCCTTCTGAGGCACCTTATGGTTACAGTCCGTATAAGGTGTCCTATGGAGCGCCTTATAGGGTGCCGTGGCAGACAGTGCACTTTATAATGTGCCCTATGGAGTGCCTTATAGGGTGCCTTATGCGGCACCTTAGGTTACGGCACGTGAGGGTGTGTTTGCTGGCAGCAATAATTAAAATGCCTCAGGAAACAATACTTACATGTCAAAGCCAGCCGTATGCACTAGGCACTTTGGGGGATCGAACTCATGAACCCTGTATCATCAGTCAGTGTATTAACCATTGTGCTACACTTCTATTTCTATGTTGGAATGTCTGTGCGCCTACTTAAGATTTCCGCGCGGTAACGCGCTTAGCGGCGCTTTGCCCGATAATGTGCGCAGCAGCGCGCGTTATTGCGCACTAATCCTGTTTTGCTACTTTAGACTGAAACGCCCACTCCTTATAAGGCATCCTGCACACTTACGCCGGGCGCACATTAGGAAGTTTTAGTAAACATACCCCTTTACTAAACCATCTTAACGTGCGCTCTCCCATGTTATCGCACGATAAGGCGCCTTATCGCGTGATAATGGCACCTTAGCGCGTATTAACGTGTGCTAAGGCGCAAACGAGCGCTGAAGGCAGAGAAAGGCTCCCGGAGGGCGGAGGAAGGCTCCCCAGGGGCGGAGAGAGAGGGTCAATGGGCGGAGAGTGGGAGGGGAGAGGCTCCCTGCACACTAACGCTGTGAAATCCAAGGCTTTCACTGGCGTTAGTTTTCAGCCTCGGATTTCACAGCTGATTTAAAGGGAAAAGAAACCATTTCCGTCAGCAATGTACGGCAAAACCAGGGAAACCTACAAAAAAGTGATAAGTGTGATACATGTGCACGGAACAAAAGGGCAAAGAAACAGTGAAAATGGCCAGAAGAATACGTAAAAAAAACATAACCAAGCTGGGCAATAGTGATATCAATGGGAAAACATCAAAATACACCCCCAAGAAAGCTCAAGGTGAATGAGCCCACAGTGAAATTGCTCTGATCAGGGTTTTCCTCTCCATTGGACAGGTTTCCTATGGTGTGCACATGCTCCACAACAGCAGGGTGGGCATGTCAGAATGGGCAACTGGACAGATGCTGGAAAAGGGGACACAGAGGGCTGCAGGCGGCACATGCTGTGGTGCAGCTGGGGCACAGTGCAGACTAGGGTAATGCCTTGCTGGCCCATAGGAATGCTGAAACAGTAGAGCAGCCAGACAGCAACTGCTGAGGGCCCAACATGGGCAAGAGTGTGCTTCCCACGGTGTCACATGGAATACTACCCAGCAGGTACCCCCAATGGCACGTAACATTGGCAGGCGGTGCTGGGGGAAAGCGTGGACAGCTATGCAGGCACCCCTACCCCAGAACCCGTACCATAGGCAGCCACCTACCCGCACACTGGATGGCCTGAGACTGCGCAGCACCAGCACCACCAGCAGAAGGGCATGTCAGCATGGTGGCAGAGGGGTACTGGTGGTGGAGGGGGCAGTGGCAGCTGCCCAGAGCAGACCATGGCCTAGCCCTGTTTAGGTGGGTGCCATGCACTGCAACAGACAGGCTCTGTCTGACAAACAGTCATGGTATCTCCAGGGAATGCACTATCTCTGTGGCAACACGGTGGTGCATTGAACACAGCCAGTGTGTTCAGGAGCAGAAGGTCACAAGTTCAAGTCCCAGCTTTGGTTCCTGCCAACCCAGTCCCTGTATTTCACCCACTACTAAAACGTGCTAATACAGACAGAACCTTTATTGCAGATAACAGAAACATGCCCAATAAACCTATATTTTACCCTACAGAGCACAGACACCATAAACATGCACATTACCTAGAGCAGAGTCTCCCAAATGCAGTCCTGGAGGGCCAAATACCATTCAGGTTCCATGCTGCCTCTAATAAACACGGCTGTGCTGCATGTCTATGCACCACCCCCATGGTATGCAGATGTATCTCATGCATATTCATGAGGGACAGCATGAAAACCCGAACAGTGTTTGGCCCACCAGGACTGGAGTTGGGAACCTCTGCCCTAGAGCAGCGGCCAACAGGGCAGACACACCCTCACCCACAGGCTCCATTATCCAAAGCCTCCTGGAGAGGCAGGATGTTGGGCCCTGCGTGCATCTCCCAATACTAGCATTTGCATACCTTAGCAATGCCACCCTAAACCTGGGAATATTATATACACCTATCAAACGGTTGCTATGTTTACTGGCAGATAGCAATTCCTAAGTTAAGCACAATTTGCTGATTGAGCTGCATCATAGCAACCTTTCTGCTGTCTGTGGAGTGTGCTTCAGGTCTGATGTCTGACAGTGTTTACCACCCTGGGGAGTGACCCCAACAGTATTGCATACCATAGCCATGCCTGCACTGTGCCCAGGACTGGTGCGGTGGCCAGGGCTGCCAAGAGCCTCTATATTTGCACAATGCTGACATAGGTGTGGGAGCGTGTGTTTGTCTATCCAGTGTGTGGTGTCTGCCAACACCTTCCTCAGCCCACACTGTTATCAGTGTAAGCCTGCCAATGTGCATAATGAGGAGCAAGGTACCATGGGTATAGCCTGGACAGGGTGGCCTGGCCAGGATGCATCTGCACAGGGCATAGGACAATGGCTCGGACATTGTGATACCTGACAACCACCTGTACGGACAGGGTGGCCACAGCATGTCCTGCTGGGAGGTCACTCTCACCCTGACTGACCAGTGACCACAGCATGGCTAGGTTCCCCCATAGTGGTTTTTTTTTTTGTGATGTTTATGGTTCCTTTTTGTGGTTCAATCACTGACTTATCTGCTTGGTGTGTATGCTGACATCCCAGTTCTGGATACATGCATTTTCTCCAGAAACATGTACTATGGACTAGCTAGCAGACTGTCTGAAGCTAGTATGTGTCTGGATGGAACATCTTGCATGGTGCAGCAGCTGGAGGCTTGCTGCTGGAGAATGTCAGATAGTGGTGGGGGGCAGCTGAGAATTTCCAGGTCTTCTGTCTGCCTTGCTTTTATGGATGTGTACAGATCTGCATTGCATGCCCTGTATGGTGTCTGTTCCCCAGCAGGACTGGGGTTAATGGTCCTCTCTACTGCCTCCATTGCGGGGAGGTAGAGTGTGGCTCTGTTGGGTGGGAGATCCTGTTTCCCACCCTGAGCCACAGAGAGTGGGTTGGGTGGTAGAACATAATCCACTTATGGGTCCAAATACCCCCCCTTCACCTACATCATGTGACCATAGTACCAACACAGGATATGCACTATTTTGGGTGCATCATAGCCCAAAAGAGCTAGACATGACTGAGAAATACAGATGTGTCTGCAGGAACTACCTATCACACACACTAGCACTGATGGGGACCTGCAGCATAGCCCATTTCAGCTGTGAAATGTGCTGTGGACCTGGTGCTGGGTGCCCCACCTCTCCCTCAGGGTGAGCACAGTACCCGCACAATGTGACGGTCTGTAGCTCCTCTGTGCCAGTAACATACATGGTCAGTAACCCCTACCAGGCTGAGGTGCTGTGGGGGTGCACACGGTCAGTTCCCCCTACCAGGCCGAGGTGATGTGGGGGTGCATACCCCATCTTGTGATCATCTGTAGACTGCTGATTTGCATGTGCAGTGCATCATGGGTACAAGTGGGTTAATCCTATCGTGGTAACCACAGCAGACTGTGTTGTGACATGCAGTCCTTCTGTAACCAGCTTGTTAATAGCTGTAGCCCACTGGTTGCTTCACTGCCTGTGGAGCCAGAGGTCATGCATTCAAACCCACAGTGGGGTTATTTGATAGGGCTATCCAGAGCATTGTCAATTTGTAATGTACATTAGTGCTGCCAGCAAAAACACCCTCAGAGTACTGTAACCATAAGATGCCTCAGAAGGTGCTTTATAGGGTGCCCTATAAAGCGCCTTCTGAGGCACCTTATGGTTACAGTCCATATAAGGTGCCTTATAAGTTGTCCTATTGAGCGCCTTATAGGGTGCTCTATAGGGGACATTCTAGGGTGCCGTGGCAGACAGTGCACTTTATAATGTGCCCTATGGAGTGCCTTATAGGGTGCCTTATGTGGCACCTTAGGTTATGGCACGTGAGGGTGTGTTTGCTGGCAGCAATAATTAAAATACAAATAAAATGCCTCAAGAAGCAATACATACATGTCAAAGCTGATGCCTCAGCCAGCCTTATGCATTAGGCACACTGGGGATCAAACTCATGACCCCTGTATCAGCAGTCAGTGTATTAACCATTGTACTACACCTCCATTTCTGTGTTTGCATGTCTGGGCGCCTACTTAAGATTACCACGCGTTAACGCGCTTAGCGGCGCTTAGCCCGTTAATGTGCGCAGCAGCACGCATTATCGAGCAATAATCCCGTTTTGCTACTTTAAGACTGAAACGCCCACTCCTTTTATGGCAGCCTGCACACTATCGCCGGGCGCACATTAAGGCGGTTTAGTAAACATACCCCTTAGTGTATCCACAATTTTTTCCATTAGTGTAGTATACTACTGTGGATCAGGAGCTGGTTAAAAGATAGAAAGCAGAGAGTAGGGCTAAATGGCCAATTTCCTTAGTGGAGAAAGGTGAATAGTGGAGTACGCGAGGGATCTGTGCTGGGCCCACTGCTTTTTAACATATTCATAAATGACCTGGAAATAGGAATAATGAGTGAGGTGATCAAATTTGCAGATGATACAAAAATTTTCAAAGTTGTTAAAATGCAAGAGGATTGTGAAATATTGCAAGAGGACCTTGATAAACTGGAAGACTGGATGTCCAAACGGCAGATGAAATTTAATGTGGACAAGTGCAAAGTTATGCACTTAGGAAATAACAACCCAAACAATGGTTACACGATGTAAAGTACCACCAGGAAAAAGATTTAGGCATTATCGTGGATAATACGTTGAAACCCTCTGCCCGGTGTGCAGTGGCGACCAAGAAAGCAAATAGAATTCTAAAACCAACGGTATTATAATGCCTCTGTATCATTCCATGGAGCGACAGCACCTTGAATATTCTGTGCAATTCTGGTCACCATATCTTAAAAAGGATATTGCAGAATTAGAAAAGATAGTGAAGAGCAACAAAAATGGTAAAGAGGATGGAAGGATACCCCTATGAGGAGAGGCTTAAAAAGTTGGGGCTCTTCAGCTTGGAAAAGAGATGCTGAGGAGGGATATGATAGAGTTCTATAAATTAATGCATGGAGTGGAACAGGTAAATGTAGATTGGTTGTTTATTTTATTTATTTATTTAGCGTACATTTATATCCCGCTGCTTCCAGTGATCAGCAGCGGTTGTTACACATGGTAAGGTTGGCTGTACTGGCCAGAATTAAGGCTGTATACAAACTGATTTAGGGAGGGATTTATGCTATTGAAAAGTATAAAGACAGAGGACATGCAATGAAGCTACAATGCAATCCATTTAAGACTAATAGAAAATATTTTTTTAATCAGTGAGTAATCAAACTCTGTAATTTGTTATTGGAGGATGTAATAAAAGCTGTTAGAGTAACTGGGTTTAAAAAAGATTTGGACAAATTCCTGGAGGGAAGATCCATAAACCATTATTAAAGAGGACCCGGGAAATCAACTGCTTACCCCAGGATGAGCATTGTGGAACTTGTGTGCCTTTTTGGGAACCTACCAAGTACTTGTGACCTGGATTGGCCACTGAATACTTGTGACCTGGATTGGAAAGAGGATACTGGGCTTGATGGGCCTTGGTCTGACCGAGTATGGCATTTCTTATATTGTTATGTACAATCTCCAGAACTGGAACTACTGTGCACGTTGGGAGATCGTGGACACTCTCAGCTATAGCCACACTATCTTGGCTTCCTGGACCAGATAATTGCACCGGCAGAGACTCCTACACACAGTGGTAAGCTCCATCCCATTCACTTTGTCATCACCTGGGGCAATCTGTAGCATTTAAAACAAGGGTACTGCAGTACAGATTCTCTTTACTGCTAGTTCGGCACACATCGGGGGATCATGGACACTATATCAACTTCCCGGACCTGACTATCATACCAGCAGAGATTCCTATATGCAGTGGTAAGCTCCACTCCATTCCCTTCATCATCACCTGGAGAAATCTGTAGCATTTAAAACAAGGATGCTGCAGGTGCACCTATGTCTAAGGGCCATGCCAAAGAGCCCTTAGGTGTGGCCCTTAAGCATGAATCTCAGTGTGTTCAAACACAGTGAATTTCCCACGGAGAGTTCCCCAGGCTGTCTGAATAGCACAGCCCACAAGGGTAAGGATGTTACCTAAGCTTATTTTGCAAGAAACATATTAGCTGCTTAATCCAAAAGTTTCAAAATGGATATGAAACTCTTTGTGACCATTCATTGTATACTTATGTTATTTATCTTATATTCTCTTTCATTGTCTCATGCCTTCTCACCCTCCCAACAATATTATAAAATCACAATTCTTCAATATCAATATCCTAAAGTGTCTACAGCCAGACCTAAATGTTTTGGGGCAATGCAGTGTAAAAGCAACAGGCTTAACCATATTGCACCCAACTGGCAGGCTCCAGGTATTAAGATAACTGAAAACCCTAGCTCTAAAATTCTAAGTTGCTCTTTAATTAACACAAGATCATTCAAGAATAAAATTCCTATACTAATAGACTATATCCATGACAATGATCTAGACATTATGTTTATCACTGAGTCATGGCTTTCAGATACTGATACAGTGCTTCTTAATTAACTTAAGCAACCAAGCTTTGAGATTTTCCATACTCCCAGAAAAGACAAGTGTGGAGGAGGTGTTCTCATCCTAACAAAAAAAGAGCTAAAGGCCTCCCTATCATCTACCATTAGTATAGGAGACCTGAATATATGTACTTTTGGTGGAAAGCAAGCAGTTTACATTAAGCCTCCTATATAGATCTGACATCAATAGTTTAACTAAAATATTGGAAACTGTATGCTCATATGCACCTATTAATAAATAATTCTGCTAGGTGATTTCAACCTGGCCTCACTCTGCAATGGTCAAACATACTCTTCCCTTAAAGCTATGAGTGATATGGACTTTTACCAATACTTTTACCAAATATTCCTTCCTAATGATTTACTTAAGGAATCTAGTCTCCCTTCACTCTGAACTAAAGCTGTTCCCTAGTCAGACCATTACCTCATCAATTTTACGATCACACAGAATTATACCACACTCAGGCAGACCACCAACCCCAACATACAGTCCCACATTAAACAATTTGACAAAGACTTATTTTTAAAAGAAACCCTTCCTCAACTTAACCCAGACACTATTGATATAGATACCCTACTACAGTGGTTCTCAACTCAGTCCTCTGGGACCCCCAGACCAGTCAGGTTTTCAGGATATCCGCAATGAATATGCATGAGATAGATCTGTATACAATGGAAGCAGTGCATGCAGATCTATCTCAGGCATATTCATTGTGGATATCCTGAAAACCTGACTGGCCTGGGGGTCCCAGAGGACTGGGTTGAGAACCACTGCCCTATTAGATAACTGGAATTCTGTACTTAATGCATACCCACACAAAACCACATTTGCCCCCACAACTAATTACAACAAAGGCAATAGGTGATCCAATATATGGTACACTCAAGAGCTTAGAGCTTTAAAGAGCAATTTAAGAAAGTTGGAGCGTAAATGGAGGATATCAAAGCTACCAGACAACAAGATTCAATATATGAACATACTCCACACCTACTGAGAAAGCATCAATAACCATAACAGAGATAATCATGCTAAGGGGCATGTTTACTAAAGTCCGCAAAATAGCGCCCCGCAAAATAGCGCACGCAACGTGGCACTGAAACGCGCAGAAACGCGTTTAAACGCCCCGCACATGTGCGTGTCACCCCCGCACAGGTACGCGGCTCACTAACGGGCCCCGTACAAGTGCGGCCCGCAAATTTCCGATAGAGGCGTGGAACGGCGAAAGGAGGGCGGAGGAAGGCTCCGGAGGGGCGGAGGGACGGGGTCAATGGGTGGAGAGTGGGAGGGGAGAGGCTCCCCGCACAGTATCGGGCCCGAATTTGCATGTAAAAACTACCGCGAGTGAAACACTCGCGGTAGAAAGCATTTAAAGGGAAGAGAAACCATTTCCGTCAGCAATGTACAGGAAAACCGGGGAAACCAGCAAAACGTGAGCAGTGTGATACATGTGCACAGCACAAAAGTGCAAATACAAATAGAAAATGACCACAACAGAACTATTAAAAACAGTAATTCAGCTGGGGAACAGTTATAGTGATGGGCAAATACAGAAAAACACACCCAGCAAAGCTCCAGAAAAAAGAAATGAACTTTTGAAGGGTTTACGGAGCCGAGTCTCTTCCAAAAAACATTTCCTTTGTTTGGAGCTTTCCTGGGAGTGTTTGGTATGGTTGCCCATTAATATCACTGTTGCCCAGCGCGGTGATATCTTGTCCCCCATTTCCCGTAGCCATTTCCGGGGTTTATGTGCACGTTGGTCACCAGACAGGGTGCATATGCCCACAGTAAAATTGCATAGAGCAGGGTTTGTGACTCCATTCTGCTAAGCTTACTACCTCCAGGGGCTGCACTGTTTCTGTGGCTATAGTGTGGTGCAGCGGACAGAGTCAGTACCTCTAGAACCAGAGGGTCAGAGGTTCAAAGCCCAGCTGGGGTACGTGCCAGCCCAATCCCTATATTTTACCCACCACTGAATACAGATAGCGCAGACACCCCTGTATTGCAGGGAACATAAGCATGGGGAGAGCACCCATATTTTACCCAACAACGCGCACACACACCACAACAATGGGCATTACCTACAGCCAAGTCACCCAAATGCAGTCCCGTACTGCCACATTGCAATCAGGTCATCTGCTTTTTCTGAGAGAAGCTCATGCCAGCATGTTGGCGGACGAGGACATGTGGTGCAGGGGGCAGTGGCTGCTAGCCACAGAAGACAGAGGCCCAGTCATGTGCAGGCTGGCACAGTCCACTGCAACACAGGCCCTACCGGATCCACAGTCATGGACATTCCAGGGAAATCACCCAATCTGTGGATACACGGTGGTGCAGTGCACACAGACACTGTATACAAGAGCAGAGGGTCACAGGTTCAAAGCCCAACTGGGGCAACTGCTAATCTTTTTCCCCCAATTAAACAGTGATAGTAAGGGCACACCTTTCCTGGGGAGGACATATGCAATGGCAATACGTCTATCTTTACCCCACTGAGCACACACACCATGAACAGGGCCAGTACCCAGAGCAGAATCACACAATGCAGTCCTGGTGGGGCACACACCAGTCAGGTCCCATGATGGCACTCATACAAATGCCTGTGCTGTATATCTATGCACCACACCCATGGTATGTAGATGTAGCTCATGCATATCCATGAGGGACAGCAGGAAAACCAGAACAGTGTGATGCAAACCTGGACTGGAGTTGGGAATCTGTGCCGTAAAGCAGCAGCCATCAGGGGCAGACACACCCACACCCACACCCACAGGCCTCATTGACCAATGTCTCCTGGAGAGGCAAACCATTGAACCCTGCATGTCCTACCAATGTCACCCTACACCTGAGGTATATGATACACAGCTCTGAGATGTTTGCTAGTTCCACACATACTGCTAGTTGACCCCATCCGAACAATCTGTTAGGTGTTTGCGGTGTGTGCTCCAGGCCTGGCCTCTGACGCTGTTTACCACCCTGGGGAGTGGCCACCAGCTGTACTGCCTACCATATCCATGCCTTGCCGTGCTCAGGAGCGGTCTTGGTGGGCAAGGCTGATTACCTTCTCAATAGTAGCACCATGATGGCATAGGTGTGGAAGTGTGTGTTTGTCTTTACCGTGGGTGTTGGCAGCAAGCCCCTTCCACAGCCCACACTGCCAATGTGCATAATGAGGTGCACGGTACCATGGGTATAGGCAGGACAGGGTGGCCTGGGCAGGATGCATCTGCACCGGGCATAGGGCACTGGCAGGGACACTGTAGTGTCCGGCCACCACCTACACAGACAGGGTGGCCAAAGCATGTCCTTCTGGGAGATCACGCTCACCCTGACTGTGCAGTGACCACAGCATGGCTAGGCACCCCCATAGTGCTGTACAGTCTTTCTCTCATGTGATACATATGGGTATCTATTTGGGGCCCAGTCACTGAGTTATCTGCTTGCTGTGTATGCTGGCAGCCCAGTTCTGTGTGCATGTGTCTCCACTGGGAACATGCACTATGGACTAACCAGCAGACTGTTTGTAGATGGTATGTGGTTTGCTGGAATGGCTTGCAGGGTGCAGTTGGCTTGCTGCAGGGGAATACCTGGTGGTGGGGTGCAACCTACCATACCTGGTCATATGTTTGTCTGTTATTGTGTTATGGCTGTGTGTGTGGGGGGTGTTCCTCAGCAGGACTGGGGTTGATGTTGCCCTCTACTGCCACCTTTGCAGGGAGGTAGAGTGCGGATCTCTTGATGGGGGACCATGTTTGTCTCTGGGGGCAGCCCGGGGGGGGAGGAGGGAGGGGCTATGGCTGTGCCTGACTGGGATATCCATGGTGTTTGTGCAGAAACTAGCTATCTTACACATTAACACTGCTTTGGAACTCCCGCTTGGCCTCCATCAACCATTGAAAAGTGTTGTAGACCTGGTCCTGGGCGCCTCATTGTACACTCAGGGTGAGGCCAGAACCCGCACGATGTAACGTTGTGTAGCTACTTTGTGCCAGTAAAACACCCGGTCAGTGCCCCCTACCAGGCCGAGTTGCTGTGTGGGTGCACCCGGTAACGTCCCCCAACAGGGCCGAGGTGCTGTGGGGGTGCATTTCCCATCTTGTGTCCATCTGTGGACAGCTAATTTGCATGTGCAGTGCATCATGGGTACGTGTGGCCTAACCCTATCCTGTTTACCCTGGCATACTATCTGTGAGATGACGTGCAGGCTATCTGCAGCCAGCCAGGGGCTTCCATACAGCTATGGTTAGGTCACTGCCTGTGCAGCCAGAGGTGATGAGTTCAAACCCACATTGGGGTTCTGTGAGACAGGTGTTCAAAGCATATTTTTTTAGTTTACTGTACATATGTTGATGTCAGCAATAGCACCCTCAGTGTACTGTACCCATAAGGTGCCTCTGAGGGTGCTTTATGGGGCGCCCTATAGGGCACTGTATGGTTGCCATCCATATAGGGTGCACCATACATTATCCTGTGTCGCAACATACATGCTGCCCTATAGGGGACATTCTAGGGTGCCTTGGCAGACGGTGCACTGTAACATGTGCCTTATGGGCAGCCCTATATTAATATGCTGTGAGAGTGCGTTTGCTAGTAGTTATCATAAAACTAAAATTATAGAGCCTCCTACAGCTCTCCCCAACATAAAACATACTGCCTCAGCTAGTCTTTTTCTCTGGGCTTTGTGAGGGATTGAACACATGGCCCCTGCACCATTGCTCAGTGTCTTCACCATTGTGCTGTGGCTCTGTTCCTGTGTTTGAGCAGCAGCGTGCAGCCTTGTAGCCATTGGCGCGCCGTCTTGTGGCGCACAAAATTACAATTAACAGCGCGCCGCCTTCTGGCGCGTAACATTAACAGCGCCCAACATGGGCATGCCCCTTAAAATACTGCCTCAGCCAGCTGTCTTCAATGGGCACTGGGGGGAATTGAACCCATGATGCCTGCATGGGTGGTCAGTGTCTTAACCATTGTCCTATGGCTCCATTCCTGCTATTTGCACATCAGCGCGCCACTTATCCCTCCCACTATTGGGCTGCCCCCTCACACATCAGCGCGCCGCCTTCTGCCCACCGGCTCGCCGCCTTCTGTTGACCAATTTTATCAGTGCGCCGCCCTCTGCCGCCCAACCTTAACAGCGCGCCGCCCTCTGCCGCCCACAATAAACAGTGCGCCGTCTCATGCCGTTTAAAAAAATAGGTGCGCCGCCTTCTGCCGCCCATAATCAATATGCCTCCTACACCACTTTTGCCCATAAAATTTGATGCCTCAGCTGGTCTTTTTTGTTGGGTGCAATGGGGGTTTGAACCCCTAGACCCTGCACCATCGGTCAATGTCTTCAACGTTGTACTACGGCTTTGTTGTTTGGTTGTGCAGCAGCGCCCCACTTAGCCTTCTCACGCGCTAATGTGGGACCCGCACATTAGCGCGACTCACAAACCTGCGGTCCGTTTTTTTCCTTTTTCTGCCTGGCCCGCCCACTCCTTATATGGCACCAGCACACTAACGGGGACCCGCACAGCAACGGACTTTAGTAAACATGCCTGTGAGTTACTTATGAAATCACTAAATCACCCAAGGGAGCTCTTTGATATTATGAAATCATTAACATGATCCCCTAACATGGAAGACAGAACTATTAGCATCAACCCACAAGTGCTAGCCAACTACTACATGAATAAGTTAAGTTTATATACAACTGATGCACCAGCACCTGTACCCAACCCCTCACTCTATGGTATTCATTCACCCAAATCAATTCAGAACACCTAGATCAAATAATTACATCAATTAACACTACTACATCCCCAGTTGATTCATGCCCAGTCAGCTGGCTAAAAATGTCTTGTGCAGAAATGACACCTACTATACTCAAAATAGTTAACCTCTCTTTATCTCACAGTCACATACCTCAAGCCTTAACTAAAGCATCAATGTGGCCAATACTGAAACATAATTCCTTGGATAAAATGAGCCCTAACTCATACCGCCCAATATCAAGACTCCCTTTTATGGCAAAAATAATTGAAAAGATAGTCCAAAACCAGCTTCAAGATCACTTAGATACTCAAGCCCCACTGGACCCCCACCAATATGGATGTCGACCATACCATAGGGTAGAAACTCTCCTCCTAGCCCTCTTTGATAAGCTGATTAAGGGAACTGAAGCTCCTAAACAAGCCTTCATGCTGATATTCCTTGATATTGCATACGCTGGTTTGAATTTTACTTGGAAGACCATACTCAACAGGTTAAAATTGGCCAAGCTACATCTAACATATACAGTCAGCAGCAAGGAATACCCCAAGGATCAGCACTCTCAGCTTTATTGTTCAATATCAACCTTCAGCCAATCTGTAATATCATTCAGAAACATAAAGTAAATTACCACATTTATGCGGACAATATAACAGATCATAACATGCTTCAGTGAAGCCATTCAATGGCTTACATTGCACAACCTAAGAATAAACTGCAATAAAACTGAAGTGCTATTTGTCACTAGGAACAAAGAATTCATCCCCCCCCCCCCCCGCACAAAATACAAGACAAAGAAGCTACAGTTGAAGTAAAGAGTGAAGTCAAATATCTAGGTATGATTCTAGATCAAAACCTGAGTCCATCTTCACACCTCAGCATAACAATTCAAGCTATATACAGAAAGATTAGAATGCTACAACACCTAAGGCTTTTACTAGCCTCTTGCAACTTCTGATCTGTCCTGCAAACCATGATACACCCTCATCTTGACTATTGCAACATACAGCTGCTCGTGTAATTCTCAAGGCAGCTAGGTCTGAGCACAGCACCCCCATATTATGTCAGCTACAATGGCTACACATCCTGAGTAGGATCAAATATAAGAATCTAATTATTACATGCAAACTACTGCATAACATACCCCTCTCCCACCTTAGTTCTCTAATTAATAGGACACCAAAAAGCAGACAAAGAAGAGGATGCACTCAAAATTCCCTAGTTCGCCAAGCAGACCTCCGAAAGACCAACCAATCAACAAGCAATAGAGCCTTCTCTTACTATGCTCCAATTCTCTGGAACTCCCTCACAGATAGAATAAGAGATATAGGAGACCTCTCCACCTTCCATAAAAATATCAAGACGTTGCTATTCTCAGAATACTATGGAATGCAGCAAGTCAAAACAGATATCTACCAAACATGAGCAATCCTTGCACTCGACACCTGACATATATTCCTGATCCACTGTCTCCATCGTTTGTGGTCCTCCTTACTCCTAATTTGCATAAGATCCCTAACCCACATGTAAATATTTTAATAAATGTAAATAAGTTGCAGATGGTTACTTTGTACATATGTTAATTATTTTGCTGTAAATGTCTGCATTTTTGCATTCTTTGTAAACCACTTTAATTGCCTGATAAGGCGGTATAGAAAACTCTCAATAAATAAATAGATATTCCAAACGAAGTCTCACCATGATTTGCATAGAGGCATTATCACTACTCTTTTTCAATAGGTTACAGCTTCCTATATATATCATAGAATTCCTCTGGTTTTGTTATCTGCCTTGGTTCTTTGTTTTGTAAGCTTAAGATCTCTTTTGTTTGATGCACGCCAGTACCTCACCCCTTCATTTTATTTATCTTCTCTGGATTTCTGCACCTCAAGTTCATGAATATAAGTTTTAAAAAATTAAGGGGCATGTTTACTAAAATCCGCAAAATAGCGCGCCGCAAAATAGCGCACGGCAACGCGGCACTGAAACGCGCAGAAACGCGTTTAAACGCCCCGCACACGTGCGTGTCACCCCCGCACAGGTACGCGGCTCACTAACGGGCCCCGTACAAGTGCGGGCCCGCAAATGTCCGAAAGAGGCGTGGAACGGCGAAAGGAGGGCGGAGGAAGGCTCCGGAGGGGCGGAGGGACGGGGTCAATGGGTGGAGAGTGGGAGGGGAGAGGCTCCCCGCACAGTATCGGGCCCGAATTTGCATGTAAAAAACTACCGCGAGTGAAACACTCGCGGTAGAAAGCATTTAAAGGGAAGAGAAACCATTTCCGTCAGCAATGTACAGGAAAACCGGGGAAACCAGCAAAACGTGAGCAGTGTGATATATGTGCACAGCACAAAAGTGAAAATAAAAATAGAAAATGACCACAACAGAACTATTAAAAATAGTAATTCAGCTGGGGAACAGTTATAGTGATGGGCAAATACAGAAATCACACCCAGCAAAGCTCCAGAAAAAAGAAATGAATTTTGGAAGGGTCTACTGAGAGGAGACTCTTCCAAAAAAACATTTCCACGTTTTGGAGCTTTCCTGGGAGTGTTTGCTATGGTTGCCCATTAATATCACTGTTGCCCAGCGTGGTGATATTTTGTCCCACATTTCCCGTGGTCACTTCCGGGGTTTATGTGCACGTTTGTCACCAGACAGGGTGCATATGCCCACAGTAGAATTGCGTAGAGCAGGGTTTGTGACTCCATCCTGCCAGGCTTACTGCCTCCAGGGGCTGCACTGTCTGTGTGGTACAGTGGACAGAGTCATTACCTCTAGGACCAGAGAGCAGAGGTTCAAAACCCAGCTGGGGCACCTGCCAGCCCAGTCCCTATATTTTACCCACCACTAAATAAAGATAGCGCAGACACCCCTGTATGCATGGGGAAAACACCCATATTTTACCCAACACCGCACACACACCACAACAATGGGCATTACCTACAGCCAAGTCCCCCAAATGCAGTCCCATACTGCCACATTGCAATCAGGTCAACTGCTTTTTCTGAGAGAAGTTCATGCCAGCATGTTGGCGGACAAGTACATGTGGTGCAGGGGGCAGTGGCTGCTAACCACAGAAGACAGAGGCCTAGCCATGTGAAGGCTGGCACAGTCCACTGCAAGACAGGTCCTGCCGGATCCACAGTCATGGACAGTCCAGGGAATCCAACCAATCTGTGGCTACACAGTGGTGCAGTGCACACAGACAGTGCATACAAGAATAGAAGGTCACAGGTTCAAAGCCCAGCTGGGGCTACTGCCAGTCCTGCCCACATATTTTTCCCACAACTAAACAGTGATAGTAAGGACACACCTTTCATGGCGGGGACATATGCAATGGTAAGACATCTATCTTTTACCCCACTGAGCACAGACACCATGAACAGGGGCAGTACCTAGAGCAGAATCACCCAAATGCAGTCCTGGTGGGCCACACACCAGTCAGGTTCCATGCTGACACTCATACAAATGCCTGTGCTGTATATCTATGCACCACCCCCATGGCATGTAGATGTAGCCCATGCATATTCATGAGGGATAGCAGGAAAACCCGAACAGTGTGATGCAAACCTGGACTGGAGTTGGGAATCTGTGCCGTAAAGCAGCAGCCATCAAGGGCAGACACACCCACACCCACAGGCCCCATTGGCCAATGTCTCCTG
The DNA here is from genome assembly GCA_033557465.1 of Ichthyophis bannanicus. Classification (NCBI taxonomy): domain Eukaryota; kingdom Metazoa; phylum Chordata; class Amphibia; order Gymnophiona; family Ichthyophiidae; genus Ichthyophis; species Ichthyophis bannanicus. The sequence continues at coordinate 951,723,048 of CM066033.1, read as the reverse complement.
GAAAGGCAGAACATTGGACCGTGCATGCAGCACCCAAAACGAGCACTTGCATAACTTACCAATGTCACCCTACACCTGAGGTATACGGTACACAGCTCGGAGACGTTTGCTAGGAGCACAGGCAGGCAGTTATCCATACGTTACGTACATACTGCTAGTTGACCCCATCCAAACAATCTGTTAGGTGTTTGCGGGGCATGCTCCAGGCCTGGCCTCTGACGGTGCTTACCACCCTGGGGAGTGACCACCAGCTGTAATGCGTACCATATCCATGCCTTGCCGTGCTCAGGACCGGTTTGGTGGGCAAGGCAACTTACCCCCTCAATCGTAGCACCATGATGGCAGAGGTGTGGAAGTGTGTGTCTGTCTATACAGTGGGTGTTGGCTGCAAGCCCCTTCAACAGCCCGCACTGCCAGCACTGTTGCCAGTATTGGCCAGTCAATGTGCATAATGAGGTGCAAGGTACCATGGGTATAGCCAGGGCAGGGTGGCGTGGCCAGGATGCATCTGCACTGGGCATAGGGCCCTGGCAGGGACATTGGCTGGGATATTGTAGTGTCCGGCCACCACCTACACAGACAGGGTGGCCAAAGCATGTCCTTCTGGGGGATCACGCTCACCCTGACTGTGCAGTGACCACAGCATGGCTAGGCCTCCCCCATAGTGCTGTATAGTAGTTCTCTCATGTGATAGATATGGGTTTCTCTTTGCGGCCCAGTCACTGATCTATCTGCTTGCTGTGTATGCAGACAGCCCAGTTCTGGGTGCATGCATCTCCATTGGGAACATGCACTATGGACTAACCAGCAGACTGTTTGTAGCTGGTAAATGTCTTGCTATAATGGCTTGCAGGGTGCAGTGGCTGTTGGCTTGCTGCAGGGGAATATCTGGTGGTGGAGTGCAGCTTACCATACCCTGGGCTTATGTCTGTCTGCTATTGTGTTATGGCTGTGTATGGAGCTGCCTGCCTGGGGGGGGGGGGTGTTCCTCAGCAGGACTGGGGTTGATGTTGCCCTCTACTGCCACCTTTGCAGGGAGGTAGAGTGTGGATCCCTTGATGGGGACCATGTTTGCCACTGGGATATCCATGGTGTTTGTGCAGAAACTAGCTATCTTACACATTAACACTGCTTTGGAACGCCCGCTTGGCCTCCATCAGCCATGGCAGGTGTTGTTGACCTGGTCCTGGCCACCTCATTGCACACTCAGGGTGAGCACAGTACCCGCACGATGTAACGGTGTGTGGCTACTCTGTGCCAGTAAAACACCCGGTCAGTGCCCCCTACTAGGCCAAGGTGCTGTGTGGGTGCACCCGGTCACTTCCCCCAACAGGGCCGAGGTGCTGTGGGGGTGCATTCCCCATCTTGTGTCCATCTGCGGACAGCTAATTTGCATGTGCAGTGCATCATGGGTACGGGTGGCCTAACCCTATCCTGTTGACACCAGCAGACTGTCTGTGAGGTGACGTGTAGGCTATCTGCAGCCAGCCAGGGGCCTGCTTACAGCTATGGAGCTGTAGCGCAATGGTTACATCACTGCCTATGCAGCCAGAGGTCATGGGTTCAAACCCACAGTGGGGCCCTTTGGTAGGGCTGTCCACAGCTTTATTTTTATTTACTGTACATATGTCTATGCCGGCAAGACCACCCTCAGCTTACTCTACCCATTAGGTGCCTCTGAGGGTGCTTCATAGGGCGCCCTGTAGGCCACCTTATGGTTGCCATCCCCTATAGGGTGCACTATACATTATCCTGTGTCGCAACATACATGCTGCCCTATAGGGGTCATTCAAGGGTGCCTTGGCGAACAGTGCACTGTAACATGTGCCTTATGGGCCGCCGTATGTTAAGAACATAAGAACATAAGAACATAAGATATGCCATACTGGGTCAGACCAAGGTCCATCAAGCCCAGTATTCTGTTTCCAACAGTGGCCAATCTAGGTCATACGTACCTAGCAGTTTCCCCAAGGGACACAGGTTCCACAATGCTTGTATTGGTTCAAGCATTGATATCCTGGGTCCCTTCTTAATAATGGTTTATGGACCTTTCCTCCAGGAACTTGTCCAAACCTTTTTTAAACCCAGCTACACTAACAGCCTTTACTACATCCTCCGGTAACAAATTCCAGAGTTTGATTACACGTTGAGTGAAAAAATATTTTCTTTTATTAGTCTTAAATAGTTTACCCTGTAGCTTCATTGCATGTCCCCTAGTCTTTCTATATTCTGATAAGGTAAACAATCGATCTACGTTTACCCGTTCCACTCCGTTCATTAATTTATAGACTTCTATCATATCTCCCCTCAGCCGTCTCTTTTCCAGGTAAAAGAGCCCCAACCTTTTTAGCCTTTCTTCATAGGAGTAGCCTTCCATCCCCTTTACCATTTTGGTGGCTCTTCTCTGAACCTTTTCTAAAATTGCTATATCCTTTTTAAGATATGGCGACCAGAATTGCACACAATATTCAAGGTGCGGTCTCACCATGGAACGATATAGAGGCATTATAATATCTTTTGTTTTATTTTCCATTCCTTTCCTTATCATACCTAGCATTCTATTTGCTCTCTTGGCCGCCGCTGCACACTGGGCCGAGGGTTTTAACATGGTATCCACAAGGACGCCTAAATCTTTTTCTTGGGTGGTGGTTCCTAATGTGGAACCTTGCATCGTGTAACCATAGTTTGGGTTGTTCTTCCCTAGGTGCATAACCTTGCACTTCTCCACATTAAATTTCATCTGCCATTTTGATGCCCAGTCTTCCAATTTATCAAGATCCTCTTGCAATTTTCCACAATCCTCCTGGGTTTTAACAACTTTAAATAGTTTTGTGTCATCAGCAAATTTGATAACCTCACTCGTTATTCCACTTTCCAGGTCATTTATGAATATGTCAAAAAGCAGCGGACCCAGCACAGATCCCTGGGGTACACCACTATTCACCTTTCTCCATTGGGAAAATTGGCCATTTAGCCCTACCCTCTGCTTTCTATCTTTTAACCAGTTCCTGATCCACAGTAGTACACTGCCTCCTATCCCATGACTCTTTAGTTTTGCCAAAAGTCTCTCATGAGGGACCTTGGCAAAGGCTTTCTGAAAGTCCAGATACACAATATCAACCGACTCACCTTTGTCCACCTGTTTATTCACTCCTTCAAAAAAACATAACAGATTAGTAAGACAAGATCTTCCTTGTCTAAAGCCATGTTGGCTGTCTCCCATTAGGTCATGACTATCTATATGCTGAGTAATTTTATTCTTTATGATGGTTTCTACCATTTTTCCCGGTACTGACGTCAGGCTCACCGGTCTGTAGTTTCCCGGATCACCCCTCGAACCCTTTTTAAAAATTGGTGTTACATTGGCGATCCTCCAATCCTCAGGTATTAGAGATGATTTTAATGATAGTTCACAGATTACTGATAGCAGGTCTGCAATCTCAAATTTCAGTTCTTTCAACACCCTTGGATGTATACCATCCAGCCCAGGTGATTTGCTACTCTTCAGTTTATCTAATAGTTGTAGGACATCTTCCCGATGTATCGATATTTCCTTCAATTCTTCCACACCTTTAAATACCACTTCAGTCGTGGGTAACATCCCTACATCTTCCTCAGTAAAGACCGAAGCAAAGAATTCATTCAGTCTCTCCGCTATCGCCTTGTCGCCTCTTAGTGCTCCTTTAACCCCTTTATCATCTAATGGACCAACTGACTCTCTCACGGGTTTTTTGCTACGAATGTACTTGAAAAGGTCTTTATTTCGCGTTTTTGCTTCCGCAGCAAGCTTCTTCTCAAATTCTCTCTTTGCCTGCCTTATCAATGCCTTGCATTTGACTTGCCAGTGCTTGTGCTGTTTCCAGGTTTCATCATTTGGCTCTTTTTTCCATTTCTTGAAAGATGCTTTTTTGGCAACAACAGCCTCTCTGACCTCAGCTTTAAACCATGCTGGCAATTTTTTGGACTTCCTTCCACTTTTCTTAAAGCGTGGAATACAGCTGGTCTGGGCTTCCAAGATAGTATTTTTCAACAACACCCAAGCTTGATGTACGTCTTTAACCTTTGCAACTGCTCCTTTTAGTTTTTTCTTAACTGTTTTCCTCATTCTATCATAGTCTCCCTTTCGAAAGTTAAAGGGTAGTACTGTGGATTTCCTTACTATCCCTCCTCCACTAATTAAATCAAAGGCGATCATGCTATGATCACTATTGCCAAGTGGCCCCAACACCCTTATCTCTTGCACTACATCTGGTGTTCCACTAAGGACTAGGTCTAATATTGCTTCCCCTCTGGTCGGTTCATGAACCAGCTGCTCCAAGAAGCAGTCATTTATTTCATCTAGGAACTTTATCTCCCTAGCATGTCCTGTTGTGACACTGACCCAGTCGATGCCGGGGTAATTGAAATCACCCATTATTATTACTGCACTGTAACTTTTGCTAGCTTCCTTGATTTCTTTGAGCATTTCATCATCCATTTGTTCATTCTGGCCAGGCGGACGATAGTACACCCCCACTGCCATCGCCTTCCCCTTTTTACATTGAATTTCAATCCATAGAGATTCTACAGCAAATTTTGTTTCTTGCAAAACTTTAATCCTTTCTGACTCAATGCCCTCTCTAACATAGAGCGCAACCCCTCCACCAATTTGATCAGCTCTATCATTTCGATATAGTTTGTACCCAGGTATCACAGTGTCCCACTGGTTGTCCTCCTTCCACCATGTCTCTGATATTCCAATCATATCTAACCTCTCGTTTAGTGCTATATATTCTAACTCTCCCATCTTGTTTTGTAGACTTCTAGCATTTGCATACAAGCATTTTAGAGACTGTATTTTATTCATATTAATTTGGCTATTGGTAGACATGGGTAATTTGGGATCTTTAAGTTCTGTCTGCTCCATACTCGAGGGCATTTGGGCTACTTTACTCTTTTTTGGAACCTCTCTGCTTTTTGTAGTATCCTTCAAGGATACATTCTTCCGAACCATGCGCTCTTGGGCGACTGTCGGCTTTCCCCTATTATCTAGTTTAAAAGCTGCTCTATCTCCTTTTTAAAGGTTAATGCCAGCAGCCTGGTTCCATCCCGGTTAAGGTGAAGCCCATCCCTTCGGAAGAGCCCCTCCTTTCCCCAGAATGTTCCCCAGTTCCTAACAAATCCGAACCCCTCATCTCTGCACCATTGTCTCATCCACGCATTGAGACTCCGGAGCTCTGCCTGCCTATTGGGTCCTGCGCGTGGAACGGGAAGCATTTCGGAGAACGCTACCCTGGAAGTTCTGGATTTCAACTTCCTACCTAAAAGCCTAAATTTAGCTTCCAGAACCTCCCTACCACATTTTCCTATGTCATTGGTACCAACATGTACCAAGACAGCAGACTCCTCCCCAGCACTATCTAAGACCTTATCTAGGTGGCGTGTGAGGTCCGCTACCTTCGCACCAGGCAGGCATGTTACCAGGCGATCCTCACGTCCACCAGCCACCCAGCTATCTACATGCCTAATGATCGAATCACCAACTATAACTGCTGTCCTAACCCTTCCCGCATGGGCACTTGGCCCTGGAGAAACCTCCTCGGTGCGAGAGGGGTTTACATCACCTGGAGGACAGGTCCTAGTTACAGGATCACTTCCTGCCACACCAGGGTGATGCTCTCCTGTCACGTGACCTCTCTCCTCCATGGCAACAGGGATGCTGCCAGACTGGAGGTGGGACTTCAGGACTATATCCCTGTAGGTCTCGTCTATGTACCTCTCTGTCTGTCTTATGTTTTCCAAGTCTGCTACTCTAGCCTCTAGAGAACGGACTCTTTCCCTGAGAGCAGAGAGCTCCTTGCACCTAGTGCACACGTAAGACCTCTCACCAGCTGGGAGAAAATCATACATGTGACACTCAATGCAAAAGACTGGAAAGCCCACATCCCGCTGCTGGACTGCTGTCTGCATCTTAGTTTTAAGTTTGTGTTTTGATCTTTAAGTTCTATATGTACTAAAGGGTGCAATGGATATTTATACCACTAAAACTGTACCTAAGAAGTTTAATATACCTTGTTCACCTGAAGCTTAATTAATTTCAGGTCCTTGGTGTATGACTGATTTGGGTAATGAGCTTCACCTGAGAGCACCTCCTGTCTTTTAAGTTGTGCAAGTACCTATAAAGCTGTGAATTTCCCAGGGGAGGGTGGGTGTGGGGAGGGAGGGAGGGATATAACACTTATTAAAAAAGGGCTGCTACACAGTACCTTGTCCTGTGCTGCTGAGGAAAACTATATTCTGATTTGATTTAAATTATAGCTCTTTGCTGCTACTAGGCTCTAACCTATTATGAAATTTAAACTACAAGCTCTCTGCTGGATTCTAAATTTAACCAGAAAGCTCTCTTCTGTGTTTTAATTTGAAACTAAAAGTACTTTGCTGATGCTAGGCCCTGAGTGACTATGAAATTTAAACTACAGCTGTCTACTGGGTATGAAAGGTAACCAGAAAGTTCTCTTCTGTGTTTTTAAATTGAATCTTAAACTGTTGCTACTAGGCCCTGACTGATTTAACAAAAAAAATAGTGGGTTCACAGATTAATTAGCTTTAAAAGAAAAAAAATTCCTTTCAGAAAAATTCCCAGAAGTATATACTCACAATTTCAGATTTCTCTCCAGAAGTAACAGCCCCCCTTTCCAGTCCTTCAAGACAGGTTAACATGCTGGGAGAGTGCGTTTGCTAGTAGTGATAACAAAATACAATTATACAGCCTCCTACAGCACTCCACAACATAATACATACTGCCTCAGCAGGCATTTTTCACTGGGCATTGTGAGGAGTTGAACCCCTGATCCCTGCACCATTGGTCAGTGTTTTAACCATTGTGCTGTGGCTCTGTTCCTGTGCTTATGCATCAGCGCGCCACCTTGTGCCTATCAGCGCGCCGCCTTCTGCCGCCCAAGGGGACCAGTGCGCCGCCTTCTGCTGCCCAAAAATAACTGTGCGCCGCCTTATGCCGCCCAAAAAGCACTGTGCGCCGCCTTCTGCCGCCCAAAAATAACTGTGCGCCGCCTTATGCCGTTCCAAATTAATTTGCCTCCTAAAACAATGTTAATCATTACAGTTACTGCCTCAGCTGACCTTTGTCGTTGCGCACACTGGGGGATTGAACCCATGGCCCCTGCACCATTGGTCAGTGTCTTCACCGTTGTACCACGGCTCTGTTGTTTTGTATACTCAGCAGCGCGCCACTTTGCCTTTCCACGCGCTAATGTCGACCCCCGCACATTAGCGCGACGCACACACGTCCGGTTGCTTACTACCGTTTTTTTTCTATTTTCTGCCTGAACCGCCCACTCCTTATATGGCACAGGCACACTAGCACGGCCCCGCACGTTAGGAATGTTTAGTAAACATGCCCCTAAGTCTTTAACTGCCAAACACTTGACCATTACTCAGGTTCTTTCTTCTTGTTTGCTCCATTATAATTGATCACTCTGTTACAGATCTTTATATCATCTGCAAAATAACAAATCTTTCATATTAACATGCCCTATGGGTGTGGAGGAGTAGCCTAATGGTTAGAGCAGTAGGCTGCGAACCAAGGAAGCCATGTTTGAATCTTACTGCTTCTTGAGCAAGTCACTTTATTGCCTCAGGAACCAACTTAGATTGTAAGTCTTCTGGGGACAGGGGAATACTGTTCCTGAATATAATTCATCTTGAACTCTGAGAAAGGTGTAAGCTGAATCCAATTCCCTTTCTATAATATAATTTATAAAATACTGAATAGCACCAAACCAAGGAATGATCCTTAAGGCATTTTAGAGATAAACTCTCTTTCCTTGGAAAGAATTCAATTTATCCCTACTCTCTCATGTGTATTAACTCAAGTAGTTCCTAACTTAGGGGAATGTTTACTAAGCCTCATAGCAGTAACGCATGTGTGAGCTGCTGTCACCAATGTGGATCTCGGGTTTAATTTGCAGAAGGACATGTACATTTATCCCCCTGCAGTTATCATGCTATAGTGTGGTGAACTTGCTGTAGGTGCAACTAATGGTCCCCACTGAAGTGGCAGTGATTGCACCCATGCTACCTGTGCCGAGAACAGGTAGTGTGGACAGGGCCGGCGCAAGGAGATGAGGCACCCTAGGTCACCCTAATCCTTGCGCTCCCCCTCCCACACTCATTTCTGCCACTGCTGCCCCTCTCTGGAATCTGCAGGAGCAGCAATGACAGCAAACAGCCCCGTGGTGCTTACCTTAATCTTTGGCATCGCGGGGCTGTTTGCTTCCAACCCTTTCTGACTCCCAATACTGGCTTCCAGTGCTGAAAGGAAGTCGGCATCGGGAGTTGGAAGGGGTGGAAGCAAACAGCCCCTCGGTGCAGAAGCTTAAGCTAAGCATCACAGGGCTGCTAGCAGTGATTGCTGCTGCTGTAGGTCCTGAGAGAGGCAACAGTGGCAGCAATCGGCGACCCCAAAGGGCCGGTGCTCTAGGTGACCACCTAGTTCACCTAATGGTAATGCTGGCCCTGAGTGTGGGCTACAAATGCCCATGCTAGCTGTGCCCTACTGGGAACACCTCCATCCCACCCAGTTGCCACTCCAACATGCTGTATCAGGGTAGCATTAGTTTTTTGGCATGGGCCCCCATACTACCTTTTAGCATGGCACTGAAACCACACACTACCCTGGTAGCACACATTAGTAAAAATGCCCCTTAGTGAACTACATAGAACCCATCTCTAGACTGCTCAGCTAATACATTATCCTCCCTTGTGACATGGTGGCAAAAGCTTTACTGCAATCAAAATGTTCCATAACTAGTGCTCATTGTTGACTGAATTCTTTTTGTCATCCAATTTAAATGTTGATTAGATATGGTTGATATGATCTCCTTTGAGTAAAGTCATGTTGTCTTTAACCTTGCAGTCTACCTGATTCTTTGTCTTTCATAGTGCCATCAATGAAGTCAGACTAACTAGCCTGGTTACCAGCTTGCTTTCTGCTTCTGCATTTATGAAGAGGGATGATATCTGCCCTTCACTAATTGTTAGGAACCTCTCATATCAGTGTAGTTGTTGGAACTCCTCCGAGCTTCCTTAATATCTTGTATTCCATCCGGCTCCAATGCTTTATCTACATTCAGTTTTGCTGGTTCTTCATGAACCTTCTCTTATAAATGGAGTGATTTCTACTCCTGTATCATATGTGCCCTTATCAACTATCAGTGGTCCATTCCCAACCTCTTCTTGTGTGAACACTGAACAAAAATATTCAATATTACTGATTTTTCTTTTCACCCTTCATATCTGGCATATAGTAGTCCTTTTCATCTCTCAGTCTCATAAATCTACCGCTGCATATTGTCCTGTCACTAGCATCTGGAGAATGTCTTTTCTCACTTCATTAGCTACGTTTCCTCTTCTCCCGATTACCTATCCTGCTTCCCTCTGCTTTTCCAGATATTCTTCCCTCCTTTTTAACCATTTGTTTTAAAACTTGTATTGTTTTTCTCTACTTTTATTTGCTTTGTTAATAAAGATTTGGAGCCCTTACCATGATTCATTTCTTCTACTTTGCCTAGGTCTTCCAACTTTTCCCTAAAGTACTCCCCACAGATGTCTAGACCCTGATCATTCTGTAATACATCTCTGCTTGTGGTTCTTATAGTAAATTACATTACGATGATGGTTGAACTTAAGCGATCACCTTCTTGAACATTCGGCACATTCCTCACTTCTAAGTGTCTGGCCTGGTATTACTTCCTCTCCTGTGGATCTTTTTTACCATTTGTCTCAGGAGAACATCTTCATTGGGAAGCCAGGTTCTCTCTACTTTTGTTTCTGCAGTAAGGACACTCCGACCAACACTTTGTTGGATACAAATCTCCTACTGGCAACACCTCCCCCTTCATTTTAGTCTTACATCTGGCTTTGACAAAACCTCTGTCTAACCTTTGCTAGTGCTGATGGTCAGTAAACGGCACATGTCTAAATGGAAGTGCCATGTTCCCTTCCCAAAGTAATGCAGAGTGCCTTCTTCCTTCTCCATAACACTTGCATTTCAATTGCCTTCTAAATTAAATTGCCCGTTTATAGGTATTTTTCTGAGATACAGACCTTTGAGTGTTTCTTCACTTACCTCATTTTTTAGTTTCCTCCTGAACTCTGACAATATATGATCTGAACCGTTCACTTAGGATCTTGGCAGTCAGAATTTAATTGATTCAAAGCGTTGTGTCCTGCAGTATACTTTTAAAATATTAAATAGTAGAAAGGGTGTATAGCTTTCTTTGTACAAACATACTGGGGCAATTCTGAATGGTCAACATTGCTATAAATGTATGCGGGTGCTTTCCAGCCATGCGCCTTGCAATACATTTTTAAAGGGCATCTACTGTATCTGCATAACTTCCTTTTGAAAATTAAGGTATGTGAGTAAGAGTACCCACATACATTTCCACCTGCTTTTTCTGCAAAAGAACATGTATGGTTTTGAAAATCACATTCATGCATGCTATGGTCCTCCCCAACAAAAAAAGATACCCTAAAAACACCTCTTTAAAAACCTGGCTAAAGGTAGATGCACTGTGGATGCTGGTGAAGATAATGCATAGACAATCCAACTTACCCAGGTAAATACCTATTTTGAGATCTGTTCAGTAATTGTGATCCAGTCTAACTACCGTCAGAGACAGGATGCTAGGCTTGATGGACCTTGGTCTGACTCAGAATTGCTTTTCTTATGCTCTCATTTACCCGGGAAGATGCTTTTGAAAATTGTCTTCCCCATGGCATATTATTGATGTTGAATTTTCATGAAAGTGGTAGAACTCATGATATACAGTACTTTGTAAAATGCAGTCCACCAAGTTATGAACCATACACATAAGCAAACAATTTTCAGACTATTCGCATTGGGACAAAATCTACTGATACTTTACACCTGCTGAATTTTTTGTGTTTGGTTAATTTTTCTATGGAATATAACTCAAGCAGAGTTGAAAAAGCAATCTATCCTGCCCATAACATGAGAACACCCCCCCCCCCCCCAAGGGCAGCTAAAAGGACGTACATTGTGGAACAACACATAAGGGAGGCAGTTTTCAGATCACCAATTGATGCATATAAATTGCTATTGATCCTGCATTAATACCTTTGAGAATTATTCTCCCCACCTGTAAGACTTCTTGCTACAGAGTCAGAACGATATCAGCCTTTTTGCAGTGCAGTCCACAATAACATTTCTTATATAATGTATTCTTCAGAGTATTTGGAATTTTTAGACAATACGGTAAACTGCTGTCAATCATGCAATGAAAATGTCGCACTCAGATGTCAACATACCCATCATTTGTTTCAGAATATTAACCTTAACATGCAGTTGAGTGCTATTACATATTTTTATGCTGTAGGATTAGATTTGATTGTCAATATCCAGTTATTTCAGAAACAAAGCAAATGTAGCAGTTAAAGGTGATGGGAAAATGCACTCCCGTCTTTGAATTTTTAATGTTATTTTATTGTGAGATAGTTCATTTTGTAGAAATAAAGTTTCTAGCAGCATTGCTCCAGCTTTTACTCTACATGCCTCTCTCCTTACCAGTTCCCGTTTTCCTTTTTATTCTTGGCTAAGACATTCTATGTTGTGGCACTTACTCTACACACTACTGCTTCTTTGGCGGATTTCAGTTCATGACAACTGTGAGCTGCCAATAAATAGACAAGAACCATAACAATGGCAGTGATGAGAGGACAGGACACTCTACAGAATGCCCTTGCAGTGTGATAATGGAAACAGGAGGAAGGAACCAACAGGGAGAACCAAGTAAAAACAATATCAGCCAACATCATAGTGCAGACTATCAAAACATATCGCACTCTACCATATACCGCACAGGAAGACAATATTTCATTTTTAAATGCACTCCAGAGCTATCTCTATATCAGTTTAGTGTGTACTTGGGTTTTTTCTGATCTTTTATGAGTTGTTCCTTTAACAAGATATTCTGTTTTTCATATGCTCCACTGCAGCTTCGGCAAGTGCATGGCAAAATTAGGCTTGAAACAAATTGACCCCCTTAATGCCCTTTGTTCTTGTGAGGTTCAGTGTACTTTAAAACTGTTTCTAGACAGAATGATGCCCTTAGACTGTGTGTCCAACATGGTTGTAATGACTTGTGTAAAAAAACCTAAAACCTTGAACTCGTGAGACTGTTGGGTTTGTCAGTACACATACAGTAACAAACCTTTCTTTTTACCTGGAAAGGACTTGAAAACAAATTGTGCACTACCAATAAAACTTTTAAAGAGAAGGTAAAAGAAATGATTCAAAAGGCAGAGATGAAACTGTAGATGGCTGTCTTACCTGTTGCTGTTGGGAGTGCAAAGCCTCTTTCTTCCTTTCTGTACCTGTTAGCTCCAGGGAGGTCCTTTTTATACAACACACTGTGCTTTGTGTAGGGAGGCGCGTTGAAAAGATGACCTTCTGGACAGATTTTTTTCAGCATGGTACAAGAGGAGGGGTCAAGACTCAAGTGGGAGGAGGTGGGTTAGAGAAGTGAAATTCCACGCACAGAACTGATGATTAGCAAATCGGGGTTGGAAAAAGCTCATTTGCTTGATCGCCTCCCATGGTAAATGGGGATTAGCTGTTATCCACCAAAAGGAAATCTAACAGCAGTTTTTTTAATCATGTTTTCTAATTGGATTTCCACTGCAGGTTTAATTAAAAGTTAACAGCCCCTTTGAGTGGGGAGTAAGTGGCAATAAAGTGAACAGTTCTAGATACTCATGAGTTTATCATATCTGTATTTGTCACTGTGTGGTGGTCAGCATGCTCAAACTACATCACTTTCCCCTTGCAATAGATAGTGTTGTTAAATCAGAGGTCCTGATTATCTAAACATTTTTCTTATGGTCATTGCCAGATGCTAGTTATTATTTTACAGCTAAGGGCTCCACAGGAATTTCTATCATGTTTTTCTAAAAGGCGAGTTCACAATTGCTTCTTAGATCTGCCTTCCGAGCACAGTAACCATCATAAATGCATGTTTCTTTTACAAGATGCTGCAGATTCAGCTATGTACCCAGCAATGATGAGAAGCCAATACATACTAGAGTAAAATGGGGCTTATTTTCCAAAAGACAGGGAAAGCACATGCATATGAGAAATGCTAGCAACTTCAAACATTTATTTTATTTATTTATTTATTTATTTATTTATTTTATTGCTTTTATATACTGCGCTCTTTAAAATCAGTGCAGTTTATAGATAACAGTTTTGTGCAGAACAGGAGAACTGTTATGCACTTACATTGAACGGGTGAAACAACTTGGATTTCAAACTGGGGAAACTATCTACAGCTATCTACAATATAAACATGAGTTGTCTGTAACTTACAGTTGCCTAGCAGGGTGTATGATGGGTGAAGTTGAGTTACTTGGCTATGAGTAGTGTAGGAGAAAGAGGTGGTGCTTTAGTGCTTTTCTGAATTGGGCAAGATCTGTGATCGCTCGGACGGTGGTTGGGAGCGCATTCCAGCAGCTGGGAGCATAGAACTTAAAGGCTCGGTTCTTTGTTGCCTGGGTGCATTTTGTTATTTCATTAGGGGTCTGTAGGGTATTGGTGGTGAATGTCCTCCTTGCTCTGTTTGCTGGAGTGGGGTAGAGAAGATCCGTTAGGGAGGTAGAGGATATTTTGTTGATGGCCTTGAAAGTCATCAGGACTACTTTATAGGTGAGCCGGCAGTAGATTGGTAGCCAGTGTAAGCCCTTTAGGATTGGGGTGATGTGATCTCTTCTAGAGGCTCCATGTAGGAAGCATGCAGCTGCGTTCATTGCCAGCTGTAATGGGCTTAGCATGTTTTTGGGTAGGCCATGCAGGATCATGTTGGCTTAGTCAAAGTGGGGGGTCACCAGTGCCTGAAAAACTGTTCTGAAGTCATCTGGTTGCAGCAGGGGTCGGAGATGTCGCAATGTTTGTATTTTGTGGTAAATTTGCTTGATGGTGTTGCTGATGTGCGTTTTAAATTCGAGCTGCTGGTCTAGCGTAACGCCTAGGTAGCGGATGGTGGGTCTACTTGGGAGTTCAGCGTCTCTTGTCTTTAATGTCGTTGGTGGTGAGAAGGTTTGATTTCTTGTAATGAACAGTACGTCCGGCTTGCTGAAGTTTATCTTGAGGTAGTCGGTTACAGCCTTGAAGCATTTTACTAGTGGGGAGAAATCCGGATGGTCGATCATGAATGGGGTGAAGAGTAGTACGTCATCTGCGTAGATCAGGCATGAGATGTTAAATGAGCAGATTATTTCACATATGGGTTGCATGTATATATTGAATAAGAGGACGGAGAGTGAGGAGCACTGAGGTATACCATGTTTTTGTTGGAAAGGCTCAGAGGTTGTGGCTCCTGTCTGTACCTGCTGCCATCTGTCCGTTAGATAGGATTTGCACCAACTCCATGCTGAGCCATTAATTCTCTTATCCTGAAGCCGAATCAGGAGTTGCTCGTGGTTTACGGAGTCAAACGCAGCAGCAATGTCCAGGAAAATTAAAGCATATCCTTGTTTGATGTTGTCAATCCCCGTGATCAATGTGTTGATGAGTGTGGCGAGGAGAGTTTCAATGCCATGCGATTCCCTAAAGCCATGTTGGCATGGGTCAAGGGGAGCTGTAGAATCAATGTGGTCCTGTATTTGACGTTGTACGACCTTCTTGATTATCTTTATTAGCAGCGGGATGCTCAATATTGGTCGGTATGATTCTACCTTCTGGGGATTTAGTTTGGTGTTCTTCAGAAGGGGCCGGATTAATGTCTGCTTGAGGCATGATGGGAATAGTCCTGTAGAGAAAGACAAGTCCATGATCTTGGCTAGTATAGGGCTGATTTCCTTACGTAGTAATCTTATCCAGAATGCTGGACAATGGTCGTTTGGAGCAGTGGTGGCATTGATGACAGCGATGATGTCCTCAATACTTGCAGCCAATGGTGTCATGAGAGAGGTAAGTGGCTTAAGTTGGGCTGGGTTGTTTCTGGGGCTGGACAGCATGGCTTTGATGACGTTATTGGTTTTGGCCAGCAAGTAGTCTGCATAGTCCTGGGGGTGTATCATGGCTGGTTGGGAGGATGAGCATTCCTTCGTTAGGGTCTTCACTATACTGAAAAGCTCGTGGGGTTTGTTCCATGATCGGCTTAAGAGTTCAGAGTGATGTTCTTTCATTTTTGTTGATATTAAGTCCCGGTGTGTCTGCAGGTGAGAGGTGAAGGCTGTCTGGTCTGCTGGGGACCGTGTACATCGCCATCTTCTTTCTAGTTTCCTCAGCAGGTGTAGTGAGGTCCATAGCTTGGTGGTGTACCAGCGTGCAGATTTTCTACTTATTGGTTGCTTATCTGAGACATGTGGCTTGGTTGGGGTAGATATGCATGCAAAGGAGCTCAAGCTGTTGTTCCATGAGGCCATCACCTCTTCAAGGTTCAGTGACGGAGTCGTGAGGTTAGGAAGGACCTCTTTGATGATCGCCTCTTTGTCAAAGAGTCTGAAATGTCCTGAGGGTGTTGCTGATTTTTCAGTTACTTTCTTTGTCCGTTCACTATCCTGGTGCATAGGTATTTGGAATCTGATTAGATTGTGGTCCGACCATGGGAAGGGGGAGATAATTACTTTGAAGTTGTAGTTCGAGCTCACATCTGGTCGAGGGATGAAGACGAGGTCTAGTATGTTACCTTTTCGATGGGTGGGGGCATCCACTATTTGTTTGTAACACAAGATACTCAAGGTACACTTGCACCATAGACCTATTTTAGTTGGTGCTCATACCAGCTATTGGTCCTGATGCTATACACCCAAATTATTGATAAAAACAAACTTGACCTAAAGGAGTGTATTACATTTGATAGAAAAATGTTCTAAAAGTGCAACAGAGATTAAATATCCAACATGTTTTATAAAATCATGCTTCCCTGAGGGACTAGATAATTTACTAAAGAGAACAACAACAATGGGTGACTTTGAGTCAAAGCTGACTCCTAGTGACCCACCAACTCCTGGGTTTTCTTGGCAGTGTGACTGGAAGTAGATTGCTAGGCCTTTCTTCTGAGGAAATGGAGGGTTAAGTGACTTGCCTAAGGCCACAAGGAGTGCTAGTGAAAATTGAACTCTGGCCACTAAACTACTGCTCTAACCATTAGGCTACTACTGCACAAAAAAAAGAGGCCTGGGTGAGTCAAGGTTGCCTTGGTCCCTAGTCTTAGATATTTTGAAATACAATCTAAGCACAATTCCAAAAAAGTCAGGCATTTTCCAATAAATTGATAAACACTGATTTTTAATCAAGTCATTAAAACATGCAATATGTCGTGCTGGGTCAGATCACAGGATCCTTTCTCCAATAATGGTCGTTCCAGGTCACTAGCAAGTACCCAGCAGATTCCAAAGTATAGATCTATTTCTTGCCTCTTTCTCCCATAGCTTTCCAAAATCTACCTGGGAAATCATTGTTTATGGATGTTGTCCAATCTCCTCTGTGCTCTGCTAGATGTCTTGACCACAAGTTCTGGAAACAGATACCACAGTTTGATTGTGCATTGAGTGAAAAAATAGTTTCTACAGTATGTTTTAAATCAGTTGCCTATTAATTTAATGGCATGACCCCTAGTCTTAGCACTATTTGCATGGATAATTAACCATTTCCAGTTTACCAGTTTCATCTTACTCATGATTTTATAGACCTCTAACATATACCATCTCAGTCATCTCTTCTCCAAACTGAAAAGCTTTAACCAGTTTAGCCTTTCTTTGTAATGGACACATTTCATCCCTTCATAATTTTTGCTGCTCTTCACTGTTCCTTTATTGAGTCTGCTATATCTTTTTTGAGATGGGGTGATCAGAACTACACAAGATACTCAAGGTATACTTGCACCATAGACCTATACAAAGGCATTATGATATTCTCTGTTCTATCCTCTAGTCCTTTGTGATTAATTACTAATATTTCATTTAATTTGTTTTACTTTTTTTGACTACCATTGCACTTGAGATGAGGATTTCAGTGTACTGGTTGCAATGACTCCAAGATTCTTTTTCTGGATGGTGACTCCTAATGTGGAACCGAGGATTGTGCATCTAGAGTTAGGTAAACTAATCCTATGTGCATCACTTCACACGTGTCTACGTTAAGTTTCATCTGCCACTTAGATGCCAATTTCCCCAGTCTGGCTTGGTCTTTCTTTAATTTCACAGTGTGCTTTTATTTTTAACAACTCTAATTAATTTTGTGATATCTGCAAATTTGATCTCCTATTTCATTTCTCCCTTTTCCAAATCATTTTTATTAATAGCAGTGGACCTGGTGCAGATTCATGGGGCACTATAGTATTCACTTTATTCCATGGGGAAAACGGACCTTTTAGTCCAACTCCCTCTTTCGTATAGTAACTTTAAGCCAAACACCAGCTCGAAGAAGTACATTGCTTCATTCCCCATGATTTTTTAATTTTGTGGGAATCTCTCAAGTGATACTTTGTCAAAAATCTTTCTGAAAGCCCAGATGCAGGAAGGAAGTGATTTTAGAAGAGTTAAACACCATTTGCAAAAGCTGACAAACACACGTAATTTGGCATACACATAAATAGTTTAGAAAAGTCTCTGCTTATATAGGGAAGTAGCAGCATGCAGAAATTTGAAGGGGGTGTGTTGTGGGTATGATTTGAACAGGCCTTCAAAGAATATGTATATTCCTATATTAGAACAACAGCACGTGGGAAATTTCAAGGTTAACATCTACATCTATGTTGAGTTATTTATAGCTCTCAGATAGCTTTTTTTTTAAACCTGGACTTTGGGGGAGAGCTTGAGGGGGCAATTGTATTTATCTCCCTGAGAGTAAAGCCCACCTTGAAATGGCAAAGGTTTGAGCCATGTCTTCTAAGAAACGCAATAGTAGCGCATGTTTGGGCCTCCAAACCTGTGCAGAAACCTGTGTCAGATTCAAGGGGAGTGTGCGTCCATCCTCCTGCTGTTGGCACACTACAAACTAGTGTCACCATGGTAAGCTGGCACGTAAGCACACCTAATACCATCCATTTAGGTGGCATCATATGCACTCATGCTAATGGCAACAATCTACTACTAATCATTTGTATAGCACTACAAAGTGTGCACAGGCCCTGCTCATCGGAGCTTACAATTTAATCCAGATGAAAAAACGTCGCAGAACTAGGGCCTAGAGTATGACGAGATGCACAAGTAGTGGACAAGAGAATGAGGAGCATCAGGATCCAAAAGCAGCCTCAAAGAGGTCTTCAGCATGGACTTGAACAGGGCCAGAGAAGAAGCCCGATGACACCGACTCAGGTAGTCTATTCCAGGCATAAGGAGCAATGGATGGAGTTGGCAGTGTCAGAGAAGGGCACAGATAAAAGGGATCTGCCAGAGGACTGGAGTTTCCGAGGAGGAATGTTGAGTGAGATACGAAAGGAAAGGTAGTGAGGGGCCACAGTAGGAGAAGTTTGAACTGGATGTGGAAACAGATAGGGAGCCAGCAAAGCGACTTGAGAAGAGGGGTTACATGAACATAGCGACACTAGTGGAGTTTTGAATAGATTGAAGGGGAGAAAGATGATTCAGAGGCCATCAGTGAGGAGCAGGTTACAATAGTCAAGGCAGGAAGTGACTAGTGAGTGGATGAGGGTATTAGTATCGGCATGATTTAAAGGTGAGGTCAGAGAGGCTGTTGTTGCCAAAAAATCATCTTTCAGGAAATTGAAAAAAGAGCCAAATAACAAAAATTGGAAACAGCACAAGCACTGGCAAGTTAAATGCAAGGCATTGATAAGGCAGGCAAAGAGAGAATTTGAGAAGAAGCTTGCTGTGGAAGCAAAAAATGCATAATGAAGACTTTTTCAAGTACATTCGTAGCAAAAAACCTGTGAGATAGTCAGTTGGACCATTAGATGACAGAGGGGTAAAAGGGGCACTAAGGGGGATGTTTACTAAAAGCCGCAAATGTGCGCGCCGCAAAATAGCGCACGGAAACGCGGCACTGAAACGCGAATAAACGCGTTTAAACGCCCCGCACACGTGCGTGTCACCCCCGCACAGGTACGCGGCTCACTAACGGGCCCCGTACAAGTGCGGGCCCGCAAATGTGCGATAGAGGCGTGGAACGGCGAAAGGAGGGCGGAGGAAGGCTCCGGAGGGGCGGAGGGACGGGGTCAATGGGTGGAGAGTGGGAGGGGAGAGGCTCCCCGCACAGTAGCGGGCCCGAATTTGCATGTAAAAACTACCGCGAGTGAAACACTCGCGGTAGAAAGCATTTAAAGGGAAGAGAAACCATTTCCGTCAGCAATGTACAGGAAAACCGGGGAAACCAGCAAAACGTGAGCAGTGTGATACATGTGCACAGCACAAAAGTGAACATAAAAATAGAAAATGACCACAACAGAACTATTACAAATAGTAAGTCAGCTGGGGAACAGTTATAGTGATGGGCAAATACAGAAATCACACCCAGCAAAGCTCCAGAAAAAAGAAATGAAGTTTGGAAGGGTCTACTGAGAGGAGACTCTTCCAAAAACCATTTCCACGTTATGGAGCTTTCCTGGGAGTGTTCGCTATGGTTGCCCATTAATATCACTGTTGCCCAGCGTGGTGATATGTTGTCCCACAGTTCCCGTGGTCATTTCCGGGGTTTATGTGCACGTTTGTCACCAGACAGGGTGCATATGCCCACAGTAGAATTGCGTAGAGCAGGGTTTGTGACTCCATCCTGCCAGGCTTACTGCCTCCAGGGGCTGCACTGTCTCTGTGGCCAAAGTGTGGTACAGCGGACAGAGTTATTACCTCTAGGACCAGAGGACAGAGGTTCAAAACCCAGCTGGGGCACCTGCCAGCCCAGTCCCTATATTTTACCCACCACTAAATAAAGATAGCGCAGACACCCCTGTATGCATGGGGAAAACACCCATATTTTACCCAACACCGCACACACCCCACAACAATGGGCATTACCTACAGCCAAGTCCCCCAAATGCAGTCCCATACTGCCACATTGCAATCAGGTCAACTGCTTTTTCTGAGAGAAGTTCATGCCAGCATGTTGGCGGACATGTACATGTAGTGCAGGGGGCAGTGGCTGCTAACCACAGAAGACAGAGGCCTAGCCATGTGCAGGCTGGCACAGTCCACTGCAACAGACAGGTCCTGCCGGATCCACAGTCATGGACAGTCCAGGGAATCCAACCAATCTGTGGCTACACAGTGGTGCAGTGCACACAGACAGTGCATACAAGAACAGAAGGTCACAGGTTCAAAGCCCAGCTGGGGCTACTGCCAATCCTGCCCACATATTTTTCCCACAACTAAACAGTGATAGTAAGGACACACCTTTCATGGCGGGGACATATGCAATGGTAAGACATCTATCTTTTACCCCACTGAGCACAGACACCATGAACAGGGGCAGTACCTAGAGCAGAATCACCCAAATGCAGTCCTGGTGGGCCACACACCAGTCAGGTTCCATGCTGACACTAATACAAATGCCTGTGCTGTATATCTATGCACCACCCCCATGGCATGTAGATGTAGCCCATGCATATTCATGAGGGATAGCAGGAAAACCCGAACAGTGTGATGCAAACCTGGACTGGAGTTGGGAATCTGTGCCGTAAAGCAGCAGCCATCAAGGGCAGACACACCCACACCCACAGGCCCCATTGGCCAATGTCTCCTGGAAAGGCAGAACATTGGACCGTGCATGCAGCACCCACAACGAGCACTTGCATAACTTACCAATGTCACCCTACACCTGAGGTATACGGTACACAGCTCGGAGACGTTTGCTAGGAGCACAGGCAGGCAGTTATCCATACGTTACGTACATACTGCTAGTTGACCCCATCCAAACAATCTGTTAGGTGTTTGCGGGGCATGCTCCAGCCCTGGCCTCTGACGGTGCTTACCACCCTGGGGAGTGACCACCAGCTGTAATGCGTACCATATCCATGCCTTGCCGTGCTCAGGACCGGTTTGGTGGGCAAGGCTACTTACCCCCTCAATCGTAGCACCATGATGGCAGAGGTGTGGAACTGTGTGTCTGTCTATACCAGGGGTGGGCACCTCCGGTCCTGGAGGGCCGCAGACCAGTCAGGTTTTCGGGATATCCCTAATGAACATGCATGAGATATATATGCATTAGAGATATCCTGCCAACCTGACTGGTTTGTGGCCCTCCAGGGCTGGATTTGGAGACCCCTGCCTTACACCTCTGTCATTTAAGATCGTGAGTGGGCAAGGTACAGATGTCCTAGACATCGAAAGGGTATATAGAATGTGTCACATTCCTCCTCGATTCTCACCACCACCAAAAAGTTGTCTAATAGACAATTTTTTGGTGGTGGTGAGAAGTGAGGAGGACTGTGACAAATTCTATCTAACCTTTTTGATGTCTTGGACATCTGCACCTTGTCCACTCACAATCTTAAATGACAGAGGTGTAAGGCAGGGGTCTCCAGATCCAGCCCTGGAGGGCCACAAACCAGTCAGGTTGGCAGGATATCTCTAATGCATATATATCTCATGCATATTCATTAGAGATATCCCGAAAACCTGACTGGTCTGCGGCCCTCCAGGACCAAGTTTGCCCACCCCTGGTCTATACAGTGGGTGTTGGCTGCAAGCCCCTTCAACAGCCCGCACTGCCAGCACTGTTGCCAGTATTGGCCAGTCAATGTGCATAATGAGGTGCAAGGTACCATGGGTATAGCCAGGGCAGGGTGACGTGGCCAGGATGCATCTGCACTGGGCATAGGGCCCTGGCAGGGACATTGGCTGGGATATTGTAGTGTCCGGCCACCACCTACACAGACAGGGTGGCCAAAGCATGTCCTTCTGGGGGATCACGCTCACCCTGACTGTGCAGTGACCACAGCATGGCTAGGCCCCCCATAGTGCTGTATAGTAGTTCTCTCATGTGATAGATATGGGTTTTCTTTGGGGCCCAGTCACTGATCTATCTGCCTGCTGTGTATGCATCTCCATTGGGAACATGCACTATGGACTAACCAGCAGACTGTTTGTAGCTGGTAAATGTCTTGCTATAATG
Source organism: Ichthyophis bannanicus (assembly GCA_033557465.1). Classification (NCBI taxonomy): domain Eukaryota; kingdom Metazoa; phylum Chordata; class Amphibia; order Gymnophiona; family Ichthyophiidae; genus Ichthyophis; species Ichthyophis bannanicus. The sequence continues at coordinate 951,700,958 of CM066033.1, read as the reverse complement.
GCTTGCAGAGTGCAGTGGCTGTTGGCTTGCTGCAGGGGAATAACTGGTGGTGGAGTGCAGCTTACCATACCCTGGGCTTATGTCTGTCTGCTATTGTGTTATGGCTGTGTATGGAGCTGCCTGCCTGGGGGTGGTGGTGGTGGTGTTCCTCAGCAGGACTGGGGTTGATGTTGCCCTCTACTGCCACCTTTGCAGGGAGGTAGAGTGTGGATCCCGTGATGGAGACCATGTTTGCCACGGGGGGGGGGGGGGGTGCGCCTGATGGCGGCAGACAGGGATATCCATGGTGTTTGTGCAGAAGCTAGCTATCTTACACATTAACACTGCTTTGGAACGCCTGCTTGGCCTCCATCAGCCATGGCAGGTGTTGTTGACCTGGTCCTGGCCACCTCATTGCACACTCAGGGTGAGCACAGTACCCGCACGATGTAACGGTGTGTGGCTACTCTGTGCCAGTAAAACACCCGGTCAGTGCCCCCTACTAGGCCAAGGTGCTGTGTGGGTGCACCCGGTCACTTCCCCCAACAGGGCCGAGGTACTGTGGGGGTGCATTCCCCATCTTGTGTCCATCTGCGGACAGCTAATTTGCATGTGCAGTGCATCATGGGTACGGGTGGCCTAACCCTATCCTGTTGACACCAGCAGACTGTCTGTGCGGTGACGTGTAGGCTATCTGCAGCCAGCCAGGGGCCTGCTTACAGCTATGGAGCTGTAGCGCAATGGTTACATCACTGCCTGTGCAGCCAGAGTTCATGGGTTCAAACCCACAGTGGGGCCCTTTGGTAGGGCTGTCCACAGCTTTATCTTTATTTACTGTACATATGTCTATGCCGGCAAGACCACCCTCAGTTTACTATACCCATTAGGTGCCTCTGAGGGTGCTTCATAGGGCGCCCTGTAGGCCACCTTATGGTTGCCATCCCTATAGGGTGCACTATACATTATCCTGTGTCGCAACATACATGCTGCCCTATAGGGGTCATTCAAGGGTGCCTTGGCGAACAGTGCACTGTAACATGTGCCTCATGGGCCGCCGTATGGTAACATGCTGGGAGAGTGCGTTTGCGAGTAGTGATAACAAAATATCATTATACAGCCTCCTACAGCACTCCTCAACATAATACATACTGCCTCAGCAGGCATTTTTCACTTGGCATTGTGAGGAGTTGAACCCCTGATCCCTGCACCATTGGTCAGTGTTTTCACCATTGTGCTGTGGCTCTGTTCCTGTGCTTGTGCATCAGCGCGCCGCCTTGTGCCTATCAGCGCGCCGCCTTCTGCCGCCCATGGGGACCAGTGCGCCGCCTTCTGCTGCCCAGAAATAACTGTGCGCCGCCTTATGCCGCCCAAAAAGCACTGTGCGCCGCCTTCTGCCGCCCAAAAATGACTGTGCGCCGCCTTATGCCGTTCCAAATTAATTTGCCTCCTAAAACAATGTTAATCATTACAGTTACTGCCTCAGCTGACCTTTGTTGTTGCGCACACTGGGGGATTGAACCCATGGCCCCTGCACCATTGGTCAGTGTCTTCACCGTTGTACCACGGCTCTGTTGTTTTGTATACTCAGCAGCGCGCCACTTTGCCTTTCCACGCGGTAATGTCGACCCCCGCACATTAGCGCGACGCACACACGTCCGGTTGCTTACTACCGTTTATTTTCTATTTTCTGCCTGACCCGCCCACTCCTTATATGGCACACGCTCACTAGCGCGGCCCCGCACGTTAGGAATGTTTAGTAAACATGCCCCTAAGAGAGGACAAGGCCATAGCGGAGAGACTGAATTAATTCTTTGCTTCGGTCTTTACTGAGGAAGATGTAGGGATGTTACCCATGACTGAAGTAGTATTTAAAGTTGATATTGAGGAAGAATTGAAAGAAATATTGATACATTGGGAAGATGTATTATAACTATTTGATAAACTGAAGGGTAGCAAATCACCTGGAACAGATGGTATACGTCCAAGGGTGTTGAAAGAACTGAAATTTGAGATTGAAGACCTGCTATTAGTAATCTGTGAACTATCATTAAAATCATCTGTAATTCCAGGGGTGATCCGGGAAACTACAGACCGGTGAGCCTGATGTTAGTACTAGGAAAAATGGTAGAAAATATCATAAAGAACAAAATTACTGAACATGTAGATAGTCATGGCTTAATGGGAGACAACCAACATGGCTTTAGACAAGGAAGATCTTGTCTTACTAATCTGTTATGTTTTTTTGAAGATGTGACTAAACAGGTAGACAAAGGTGAATCAGTTGATATAGTGTATCTGGACTTTCAGAAAGCATTTGACAAGGTCCCTCATCAGAGACTTTTGGCAAAACTAAAAAGTCATGGGATAGGAGGCAGTGTACTACTGTGGATCAGGAACTGGTTAAAAGATAGAAAGCATAGGGTAGGGCTAAATGGACAATTTTTCCAGTGAAGAAAGATTAGTAGTGGAGTACCCCAGGGATCTGTGCTGGGTCCGCTGCTTTTTGACATATTCATAAATAACCTAGAAAAGTGAATATTTAGTGAGGTTATTAAATCTGCAGATGACACAAAACTATTTAAAGTTGTTAAAACCCATGAGGATTATGGAAAATTGCAAGAGGATCTTGAAAAATTGGAAGACTGAGCATCCAAATTGCAGAAGAAATTTAATGTGGACCAGTGCAAAGTTATGCACCTAGGAAATAACAACCCAAGCTATGGTTACACGATGCAAGATTCCACATTAGGAACCACCACACAGGAAAAAGATTTAGGCGTCATTGTGGATAACATGTTAAACCCTCCGCCCAGTGTGTAGTGGCGGCCAAGAGAGCAAATAGAATGCTAGGTATCATAAGGAAAGGAATGGAGAATAAAACAAAGGATATTATAATGCCTCTGTATCATTCCATGGTGCGACTGCACCTTGAATACTGTGTGCAATTCTGGTCGCAATATCTTAAAAAGGATATTGCGTTATTAGATAAGGTACAGAGAAGAGCCACCAAAATGGTAAAGAGGATGGAAGGATACCCCTATGAAGAGAATCTAAAAAGGTTAGGACTCTTCTACCTGGAAAAGAGATGGCTGAGGGGGGATATGATAGAGGTCTATAAATTAATGAATACATGTAGATCGATTGTTTATGTCATCAGAATATAGAAAGACTAGGGAACATGCAATAAAGCAACAGGGTAACCTATTTAAGACTAATAAGAAAATATTTTTTCACTCAATGTGTAATCAAACTCTGAAATTTGTTACTGGAGGATGCAGTAAAAGCTGTTAGTGTAGCTGGGTTTAAAAAAGCTTTGGACAAGTTCCTGGAGGAAAGGTCCATAAACCATTATTAAAAGGGACCCAGGATATCACTGCTTGATCCATTTCAAGCATTGTAGAACCAGTGTCTTTTGGGGAAACTGCTAGGTACTTACGACCTAGATTGGCCACTGTTGGAAACAGAATACTGGGCTTGATGGACCTTGGTTTGACCCAGTATGGCATATCTTATGGTCTTATATTCTTATGTTCTTAGTAATGCGTGTAGAAAGGAAGGAATGAATTTTGTCAATGTTATAAAGAATTGACAGGTTTTAGCCATCTGTTGGATGTGTGCAGAGAAAGAGAGAGTAGAGTCAAAGATAACCCCAGGTTGCAAGCTGAGGAAACAGGGAGGATTGTGGTTTTATCCACTAATATAGAGAAGAGTGGAAGGGGAGGTGGGTTTGGGAGGGAAGATAAGGAGCTCAGTTTTGGCCATGTTAGTGTGTGCCCAGTGTCTACATTCTGTCCCCAACGCAGGGGCGGTGCAAGGTGATGCGGGTCCATGTGCGGAGACTCATTGTGGGCTTCATTTGCATAGCCACTGGACTTCATTTGCATAAATTTAATTTATTTTATTTTAAAATGTATATGTTGCCCATCTAAAATTTTAGGCGGCTTTCAAAGGAGCCCTTCACAAGACATTTTTCTCCTGCAATGACGTGGAGCCCAATTCTGAAAGGGGCACATCTGGGCTATCTGGATAGCACTGAGCAGCACAGGCTAGTTAGGACCTGATTCATTAACACAGGAGCAAAAGTTCCCGTGGCATACATAATCAAGCCCGAGGATGGCCCGGCGTGCCCCAGCATGGTCAGCAGGATGCCCACCCCGCAGGCCTGTAGTGCCCTAGCACTTACCCTGCTGCCTGACCCCCTGCGGGGGCTGTCAGATCCTGGATCGGATGGCGGGACCCTGTTCACTCCTATTTGCATGTTATTTACACCATCCAAAAGTTCTAGTAGATTACATAGTGACATAGTGGATGATAGCAGATTAAAACTGATAAGGTGGATCTAGTCTGCCCAGTAATGACTTTATGGGTAATGAAGTCCGATCCATCTATTTGAGCTGTGACTGACCCAACTTCTCCACATTCAAACTTGTCACTGAGAATGAAGGCCCATCCCTCCTCTGTCCCCTCGTGCAGGTAAGTGGTGACACGACCCTCAACCACTTAGGGTTCAAATGTTGCACCTTGTTCACCTAAGTGGTGCATGAGGAACACACCCTTCCCTCTAAAGTACTTGAGTGTGTTGCTCCACTATAAGTCATTGTGTTACTTTCCCGATAGTTTCTTCATAGAAGCCAATTTTTCTCATCTAATTTCAGTTGAAGTTCTCCATTCCTGTTTACCATCCTCTTATGATTTCCACTATGCTTATTCTGCTCCTTTTTGAATTCCAGCACCATTTTTCCTTCCACTACCACCTTTAGGAGGGCATTCCAGGCATCCGCCACTCTCTCTGACGTATGGTTGGCATTTGGGGAGGAGGGGGGGCATTGTCGCTTAACAAGCAGGCTTTCTGCCAATTCTGTGGTCCTGTCCAAATTCAGGCTAAAAACTCACTTTTTGAAACTGCTTTTGAGTCCTGATCTCCTTAGTCACCTGTTCACTTCCTATGTGTTTCCTTACCATTCCCCTAGATATATCCTAGTCCCCAGTTGTTGTGTCATCTGTCTTGATTGTTGTGTTGTCTGTCTTGACTAGATTGTAAGCTTTGATGAGCAGGGACTGTCTCTTACTTTTTTTTTTTTATTTTGAAATTTTAATAATTACATCAAGCAATAGATTACATACTTGAAAGAAAACGGAAAGATGTACTTAAGTAAAACAAATACAAAATATAACATATCACCTTTATAAAGGATAAGTACAATATTCTAAGTACATCTAACACTATAGCACACAAATGCAGGGGGGAGAAATAATAATTAGCAAAGGCAGTGATGATATCTAATAATACAGGAAACATTTCCCTAGGAAAGTCCACCGAGAGTCACGAAACATTACAGCGTTCCCAATGAGTCAATCTAATCAGGTTCCACTGGACTTGCGACTAAGTCCGGAACAACCCTAGCATCCAAAAAAGCACGTAACTGATTTGGGTCATAGAAAATAAATCTAGACGAAACAGATTTAATCAAGCATTTACATGGAAACCTTAACAAGAAAGAGTATCCCAACGAAATTACCTCAGGACGCATGGACATAAACGCTTTCCGTTTCCCCTGAGTCACATATGAAACATCAGGGAAAACCCAAACTTTTTGACCAAAGAAAAGCTTATCAGAATTCCTAAAAAATAACTTTAAGGTCCACACTTTATCAGGTTCCAGTAAAAACCCCACCATAAGAGTCGCCCTCGTCAAAAACTCCTCATTAGAAGATTCCAGCACTTGGGAGAGATTCAGAACATCCAAACTTCCCCTCTGAACACCCTCCTCAATATCCACAACACTAGACGATACATGTTTCTTTATAGGTAAATAATAAATTTTTGAGGTGGGGGGGGGGCAGCTTCAGGCATCCCCAAAATCTCCAACAAGTACTTTTTAAATAACTCTACGGGGGAAACAATTGTAGACACTGGAAAATTAACAAAACGTAGATTCAAACGTTTGGAGAAGTTTTCTAACCTCTCCAACTTAACATGAATAGCAGCACTGTCCTTAACAAAGGAGGAGCACTGCGATGAAATATTTGAAATTTGTCCAGTTAAATTTCCAAGTGTTTGGATAGAGTCCTTACTAGTTCGATCCTGCTGTTCCAGCCTCGTCCAAGACTCCTGGGCAATTTTCTCCACGATGTTTAACCGATTGGAGACAGAGTGTTCCAACGATGTTATCGCAGTCCAGATGGAGTCCAAAGTTACCACAGCTGGTTTCACCAGGGGACTGCCAAGCTCCCCACACTCCCCGGAACAGCAACTCCCGTCCAGAAGGACGCCGGGGTAATCAAAGCTCCAGCCTCAGTGACTGGTGCAGTTGTGGCAGTAGCTTCCACAGCTCCAACACCAGCCAACGGTTCCCGTGAGCTCAGCAACACCCCCGAAGATGACTGTAAGGCAGCAACCCCCTTAGGATTCTGCAACAGTCGGTGTGCTAAGTCAGCCAGCAGCAAAGAAGGCTCATCTGGAGGAGCACGCTGGTCGGGGCTCAGACTCGCGTCTGACGTCGAAAAGAACGCCTTCTGGTCAGCTCCGAGTAACTCCCCGGCAGATTGTTGTGTTGCACCGACGGTCACGAAATTGGTAATGGGCGGCTGATTAGGGAGAAGCTTCTCCTCAGGGTAAGTAGCTTTTCCTTTCCTCTTCCCCATTGTAGAAGAAAAAAAGCTAACAGAAACAAGAAAGCCAGGAATCAGCGTTCCACACCATCCGCATACCACCGGAGCGCGTCTTCACTTGGTGGCCATCTTGGATCCTCCCCCCAGGACTGTCTCTTACATGGTTCTGTAGAGTGCTGCATAAGCCTTGTAGTGCTATGCAAATGATAAGTACTGGTGTCAGGTGGTTAGGCAGAGGTGAACATTGGTTGATGCTAAATCCAACCTTAAGTTGATAACATCAAAAGTGATAATGGCAAAGAGGGTGATTTGGTAATACCCATGTAACTTGTGCTGCTAATACATAGATGTTATACCGATTTTGAAAAGGAAAGTACATGCATACTTTCTCTTTGAAAATGATACCATGAACTTACCCACACACGTTTATAGCTACTCGGTTCCCTTGGGCTTTTTCCCCAATTTTTGGATATTTTCATCAGTTTGTTGCACACATTCATTTTTATAAAAAATGTTTAATGCAGATTCTAACTTTATAGTATATATTAATCAACTCAATATACAGCGAAATTGACTGATGCTGTGAACTTTCTAGTATTGATATATAGCCTGCTAATGCTTCATATTTGATGGTCCCTAAAAAATCTTTTTATTTTTTTTAAATAGAAACATTTCTTGTGGTGACTTGTTTTATATTAAGAATTAATCAACTCGTGCATTAATTCTTAGGTTAACCTGCATTATGTCGATGTAGTGTGCACTAAATATTTAAAGATGCACTAATGATTTGAATGTGTGCAAATGGATGCCTTCTCTAACATCTATTTAGTATATATTATAATCAGAATGGTACAACATTTGAGACCCCTTCTTTCGCCTGATGACTTCCGCACTATAACACAAGCGCTGATATGCCCACACTTTGATTATAGTAACATCATGCTCCAAGGCCTGCCCAAAAAAACATTAAAGCCCTTACAATCAGCACAAAATTAGGTAGCACACACTATAATAAAAGCTGCCAGGTCTGAGCATATAACACCTATTCTGTACCGCCTCCATTGGCTCCCTGTAATGCAAAGGATCAAATTCAAAGCACTAATGACCTCTTTTAAAACAATGAACAATATAGCACCAACATACATGTACCTCAACACACTGATAAAGATGCAACAGAACACAAAAATAAGAAGAGAAAACCTGAAGAACATTCTAATCAGACCAAAAAAAAGTCAGAAAATCAAACCAAACCACAACTAACAGGGCATTCTCATTCTTTGCCCCAGCCCTATGGAATAATCTGCCCAATTTTCTAAGGGAAATTAAAAACCAAACACTGTTCAGAAAGCACCTCAAGACATTCCTATTTACAGACTACTACCAACGTGAGCAACCACCATTGACCACTCAAACATTCAAGATCAAACACCCCACTGAATACTAACTCAGGATCTGACAGTCATTTTCTACTCTATGCTGTATATAGTTCTAGTTAAAATATCCCTTGTACTTAGTTCCAGCAATCTTGATACCTGTTACTTGTAAACTGTTCACTGTAAACTGCATTGAGCAGTATTTGAAAACGTTTCATGTAAACCGCTCTGATTACCTGATATAGCGGCATATAACATAAATAAATACATATATTATATTTTCCCCCCAAATTATGCATATATTTTTGAAAATACAGAAGTAGACATGTAAGTCCAGATCCTGCCCCCAACTCTATTCCTGCGAACCTATCTGCTTCTTGTGGACAAAAGTACATTCAGAATGGCATTGTTAGTATAATTTTATCTGCATATAGCCTGAGTAATATTATAGCAAGACATTTGTTTGCATAAACACAGTTTAATGCTTGTAAATTCCTTTTGAAATTATCCCTAAAATGACTTGATTAGGCTTCCTTTTTAACATCAACACCTAAGCCAAGCAGTCACATGCTGTCTCACTACTCAACTGAAGGCTTTATTCCTGGAGCCTGCCAGTCACTCTCTCTCTAACATGTTAAGCACAAACATAGGGATATGTTTACTAAACTGTGGTAACGTTACATACTGTGCGTTATGTAACGTTAACGATCGTTAGGGGTCTCTGCCTATTACTACGCGGATGATATCTTTCTTCTTTATCACACTGATCCTGTTGCACCCGATATCACTGCCTTCAATACCTGTCTTTCTTCTGTAGCTTCCTGGCTCTCCACTAACTTTCTTCATATTAACCTCTCGAAAACCTCGGCTATATGGTTCACTTTTGGTAATCCCACTCCTACCCTCACTCCCCTATTTTCTTCTTCACCCATCCCCACTGTCTCCTCCTTGCGGTATCTGGGTGTGATCCTTGATTCCTCCCTCTCCTTTAAAGACCATATTTCCTCAGTTGTTCAACGTTCCTTCTTTTCCCTTAAACAACTTTGCGCTGTACGACCTTTTCTTACTATCTCCTCTATGACTACTCTCATTATATCCCTTGTTATGTCTCGTCTTGACTACTGTAATGTTTGTCTTGCTGATCTTCCCCAATCCCAACTTTGTCGTCTTCAACGTGTTCAAAATGCTGCTGTTCGTGTTCTTTCTCATGCTTCACGGTTCGATCACGTCACCCCTCTGTTAATACACTTTCACTGGCTCCCTGTTGTCTTTCGTGTCCAATTCAAATTTCTTATTTTCGTTCACAGGGTGATTCATTCAGGTGTTCCCCTATATCTTTCTAACCTGGTTCACCTTCATACCCCTCATCGTTCGCTCCGCTCTATTCACGCTAACCGTATGTTTCTACCCCCTCCCTCCCAAGCGCACCTCGAATCTACTCGGTCTTCTGCTTTCTTTTTTCTTGGTCCAAGGCTCTGGAACTCCCTTCCCCCCTCCTTACGTCTGGAAACCTCCTATTTGTCCTTAAAAACTAAACTAAAAACCCACCTTTTCTGTTCTGCCTTCAACCTTCCTCGCCCAGTCCCATCTTCTCCCCCTCCTCCCCCTTTGGGCCTCTGACAGCATACCCCCTACCCCTGTCTTACATCTTTTCTTTTGTTGTCCTCCCCTTCTCTCTCCCTTCTGTTTCCCATTTCTATCCCCCCCAATCTGTTCTCTGTATCTATCCCTTTTCTCTAATTTTATGGCGTTCCTTTTCTGGCTCTTTTTCACAGCTCTCTCTTTTTAAAAATTTTTAATTGATTTTATGTATTGTGAACCGCCCAGATGCTAATTGTATTGGGCGGTATATAAAGTTGTAATAAACATAAACATAAACAATAAACATAAACATAGGTAACGTTAACGTGCGTTATGTAACATTAACATGCGTTAATGTTACATAACGATCGTTAGCGTACCTGGCCGCGGTAAACACCGCGGAGGGTGGAGAGAGGGCGGAGAGAAGGGGTCAATGGGTGGGGAGTGGGTGGGGAGAGGCTCCCTCCACACTAACGTGCTGAACTGAAGGGCTGAATCCTAACGCGAATAAAAACCTGCCGTTAGATGCACATTTTCAGCGCTTCGTATGTTGCGGCGCTTTATAAGTCTTTCATAATAATAATAATAATAATAATAATAATAATTTGCAGGAGAGAGAAACCATTTAAGTGTCAGCAATGTACAGCATAGCCAGTGAGCTCAAGAAACGTGATAGTAGTGCTCCATTCCCAGCAACAGCATAGTGCCCCAGTATGAAAGGCCACTATGGTGATGGTGCAAATGGGGCATAGGGGGCATAGGGGGCTGCAAGCAGGACATGTAGCGGGGGCAGCTGGGGCACAGGGTGGACAAGGCGGGCGCCAAGGTGGCACATAGGAACATAGAAACTGGAAGTGTGAAAGACAGCATCTGACAAAGGCCAAACACAAGATACAAATAACTTGTCCACATTAGGCAATAGTTGCCAGGGAAGAGACAGGATGCCCCTGCATCCATCTCACCACCATGTTGAAGGTACAGAATGTTGTTAGGCGCTGATGGGGGGTGGGGGTGGGAATGTCCATGTATGCCTCCCCACCCTGGATGCCGCAGCATAGGCACCTGCCAACCTGAACAGTGGATGGCCTAAGACGGCGCTCAAGAAGCACCACCAGCATACGGTTATGTTAGCACAGCATGGGGGAGGGGGCTGTCCGTGCCGGAGGGGGCAGTGGCACCTGTTTGCAGTGGACCCAGGCCATGCTCTGTACCAATACGTGGTGTGCAGTGCAACAGAAAAAGCCTTTCAAAGGAGATGTCAAGGTATAGCCCAGAGAGGGCAGTGCAGCTGTGGCCCCACTGTGGTGCAGTACACATAGCCAGTGTGATTCAGAGCAGAGGGTCACAGGTTCAGGTCCCAGCTACAAACCCTGCAGAAGACATCACAAACTTTTGCCCTGCTACGTAGATATAACAGACAAGCAGGATAAAAAAAGGAAATGTTTGGATGAGGAGACGTAAAGGTATGGCCCAGGGAGAGCTGTGTACCTGTGGCCCCACTGTGGTATAGTACACACAGCCAGTGTGATTCAGAGCAGAGGGTCACAGGTTCAGGCCCCAGCTGCTGGAACCTGCAGAACACATCTCAACATTTTACCCTACAAAGCATATACAACATCAAACCATGCAATCCCCATAGCAGCGGTCCAACAGGGGTAGAAACACCCACTCACACAGGCTCCACCGTGCAAATCATCCTGTACAGGCAGGCTGCTGGCTCCAGAACAGATTTGCAGGTAACATCACAGCACCTCTGCTATCTCCTGCTCAGTCCAGAAATGTTGGCAGTGTGGCAGCTGGGGTTGCCAAACACCCCTACCATTGCACAGTGCTGCTTTAGGAGTGTCTTTGTGTGTATGTCTATCCATAGTTTTGTGGCTGCAAACCTTCCCCCCCCCCCCCCCGGCCCACATTGTCCAACTGTTACCAGCATCAGCCTGCGAATGTGCATAACGAGGAGCAAGGTAGTGTCGGTATGGGTCAGATAGGGAAAATTGGGCAGGCTGCATCTGCACAGCTAGTATTCCAATGTCTAGTACACGTTAGTTTTCAAACCCCACCTGCATGGACAGGGTGGCTAAATCATGTCATGCTGGGATGGCAGTCTCGCCCTGATGTAACAGTGACCATGGAATGTCCAGGTTCCCACATAGTCATCTATGCTGTCTGTCTCCAGCAATATCTGTGTGACCCCCCAGTTCTGGGGCCCATTCACTGACATACTTGCTTGGTATGTGTATGGGTTGGCCAGCCTATGTTTGGGCACATGTGTTTTCTCACTGACCATGTACCACAGACTGGCCTGTGGCATGTCCTCAGTTAGTCTGTGCATGGTGAGAACACTGTGTATGCTGGTGCAGTCAGATGGTGTTGTCTGATGGTGCATGGCAGACTGTGATATGTGGCCAGTGAGGATTCAGACAGCATAAATGCTATTCTGCTGATGCTCCAGTCACAGGATATGTCTTATGCGCACTAGCCCTAGAGGGCTATTCCTAGCCATCAGGAATGGGCTTGCTGCTCCCACAGCCAGTCCAGTGGTCTCAGGCACCTGTTCCTCCACACCCCCACCTACAAGATGGGTGTTATGGGGGCACATAGTGTATAGTACCCCGAGCAGTAGGGGGAACATGGTACACAGCCCTCTGACCTGCTAACAGACAGCTATGGAAGCCAGACCTTGACACTGGGCACACATGGATCTGGGTGGTCTCTGGTCCCAGGGGGACACCTGTGACTGTGTAACACAGATGGGTAAAGAGGTGCCTTTGGGACACCTGCCACACACTGCCAGTGATGGGGATGTGCAGCAGGACCTATATGTAGTACTACATGTACTGTGGACCTAGTGCTGGGCAGTCATCCTTACCCTCAGGGTGAATACAGAACCTGAAAAATGGCATGGTCCATAGCTACTCTGTGCCAGTATCTCGCATGGCAGTCCATCTTACCAGGATGTGGTAACAGAGAGGTGCAGACCCCATTTGGTTACCTGATGTAGACCACTGTTCCTCATGTGCAATACATCATGGGTGCTGGTGCGGTTACCCTAACCTGGCACACAGAGCAGATGGTCCATGCAGTGACCTGAAGTCCCTCTGTACCCAGGCACTGCTGTACAGCAGGCCATAGAGGTATAGCCCACTGGTTCGTACAATGACCCTCAAAAATGTGTCCATGGATTCGATCCCCTATTGATCCCCCCCCCCCATGCATGCCCAACTCAGATACCCTGCATGCCTCTAACACTCATCTTTTTGCAGATATGTGCTGCCAGCCCAGGATATCAATGCTTGACCCAATACAAGCATTGTAGAACCTGTGTCTTTTGGGGAAACTGCTAGGTACGTATCACCTAGATTGGCCACTGTTGGAAACAGGATGCTGGGCTTGATGAACCTTGGTCTGACCCAGTATGGCATATCTTATGTTCTTATGGTCATAAGAGACTCGCCACAGTGGGCGTCAGTCCTCTGGTCCGGCTATTTGCATCTGTCAGCTGAGTAGAGTCTGGACTGCCTGTGCAGACTGCCACCACAGGTCATGCACTGTGCACCTGTCCTGCCTTGTGCCTCCATGTTGCCTGCCTTGTCTGTACCCCAGCTGTATGGTACAACCACCCCTCTGTCCACTCTTCATCATAACCATCATGGCACCCCATACACCCCTGGGGGACACGTATGCCCGCCATCTGTCACCCACTGTCGTCCCAGTATATCACATTGCCCACACCCAGTGCTGTGGTACAGTTTCCCACAACATATATGTCACCAGTGCTGGAAGGCACATGGTCTGGCCACAGATATGGCACATTCAGGATCCTCAAGCCCTCACCCGCAAGCACCTGTGCAGTGGCACTAAACCGTAGGCAATCCAGTGTTAGGTTGAAATCAGTAGCTCTGGACATACGTAATGCATGCCAATCTGAGGCACCTTGCAGGCCACAGGGCAAAGTAACCTAGGGCAACGTCACATTGTTATGCCACTATGAACTATGGTGAAATATCCCAGGGAGCCCACGAGGGTGACCTGTCCAGGTGTGTCCAGTACAGTGCGCTACCAAGGGACCCCAAGATGGTGCCGCAGAGGGTGCTGCACAGGGCACGTGATGAGCAATCTATATGGCACCGTACAATATGGTGCCCAGTAATGCGCCCATCAAGGCGCACTCGTTCAATATACCATAGTACAAACCCACTAACGTACCATGTTCTGAGGCGCGGCACTGGGTGACATACGATGTGCTATTACAGCTGGGAAGCCCCAGGATGCGCCCCTAGCATAGCATTGCTTAAGGCATGCACAAAGGCACCATAAGCAACCTTAGCCCAACACGTGCCTGAGGCCCAGACAGCTGAAAGCCTGACACTCTGTAACGTCAGGCCCCAATGCCCACAAGAGGGTGGCCCATCAGAACAATATAACATGGTATGTGTAGCGCAGTGGTTAGGCAATATATCAGAGTACAATGTCTTGCAGGTTCAAAACCCAGAAGGGGATACCGGAATGGGAAAGAGATGGGGATAGGGCATGTCTGAAATAGAAAGACTAGTTGTACTCAGATATAGAAAAGGATACTTTTAACATAAACAGACCGACAAAACAGACCAACGCACACTGCAAAGGGAGGGTGCGCGCATGCGTACGCGCGGTGAGAAGCACGCACTGCGCAGGCGCAGGTTTACTGCGTCATATGAGGTCTGAGCATATACAGCAGAAAAGATGGCTGCCAGGTCGAGAAAGCCTGCATTCACCAATGCAGACCTGTATCTTCTGGCAGAATTAATCTGCCTCTGCCAGGAGCGCCTCTTTCCTGGCTCCTCTCGTAGGCAGGACCTAAGCAGAGTTAGGAGTGCCTGGGTGTGCCTCACCAGGCGATACAATAGAGGCTCAGACTACCCACGTGAGGTAAGTGCATGGGGACAGGCACCCAAACCTAGGACGTAAAAAAGAAAACCTGGTAACCAAAACACATATCAGACACGCACAGCAAGGGAAAGGCAGGTGGCAGTGTGTCCAAATGGGATTAATGTTTCCCCCCCCTCGATGCTAACAGATTCACCCTGTCCCCAGGGGGTCACAGAATCCATTACAGAGATGTCTTATCCATCACAATGCTATGGTATTTGGCCCTGTTGCAGTGTCACTGATGTGCCCTATCCCCAGGATGCCCCAGGCCCACTACTGAGGTCCCCTATTCATCCTGGTGTTATGGTACCTGCTCCTGATTACATTGCACAGGTCTGCTATATCCCCAGGCTGCTGCAGGCCTCACTACAGAGGTCTATTATCCATCCTGATGTTATGGTACCTGCTCCTGGTTACATTGCACAGGTCTGCTATATCCCCAGGATGCTGCAGGCCTCACTACAGAGGTCTATTATCCATTCTGGTGTTATGGTACCTGCCCCTGTGCAGGTTATAAAGGTCTGCTATATCCCCAGGATGCTGCAGGCCTCACTGCAGAGGTCTATTATGTTTATGTTTATGTTTATTAGACTTGATATACCGCTGAGGAAAGTACATCACAGCGGTTTACATAGTAAAAATAGGCTCAGAAAGGAAAAGAAGTTACAATATGAGACAGGAAAGCAAACGAGCAGAGTCATACAACAGGACAGGACGGGGAGAGGAAGGGAGGACAGAGAAGAGTGGGTCACACAAAGGGATCGGACAGGTCGAAGGCACGGGCAAAGAGGTGAGTCTTGAGGTTATTCTTAAAAGTGGAGTGTTCAGATTCAAGTCGGATAGAGGAAGGCAGGGAATTCCACAGGGCAGGGGCCAGGAAGAAAAATGCAGATGAGTGGGTGGACTGGAGTCGAGCAGCGGAGGGTGAGGGAAGATAGAGGCGGTTGAGGTGGAAAGAACGGAGGGAGCGAGCGGGGGCATGTAAGCGTACAAGATTGGACAAATACTGAGGTGTGCGGGTGTGAATGACTCGGTGAAGAAGTACCAGGATTTTATAGTGGATACGGAATTTGATAGGTAACCAGTGCAGATGGATAAGGAGAGGTGTGACGTGATCGCGAATGGAGGAGTGAGAGAGTAAACGGGCTGCGGTATTTTGTATAGGTTGGAGGCGACGGAGGTGGACATTAGGGAGACCGGTTAAGACTGAGTTACAAAAGTCAAGGCGGGACATGACGAGTGAGAGGAGGAGAGTGGTGAGGGCTGACATAGAGAGGAAAGGTCGGATGGCCCGGATTTGATGGAGATGAAAGAAGGAGAGTCGTGAGATATGTGCAACATGATCACGGAAAGTTAAAGCAGGGTCAAAAAGAACACCAAGGTAGCGAAGGGAAGAGACTATGGGAACCGGTGAGCCATAGAAAGAGGGGGAAAGTGTGGGCGGGGAGGCATCCCGGGTGAACCACATGGCAAGGGTTTTGGTGAGGTTAAGGTGCAAACAGTGAGTAGTGAGCCAGTTGGCGACAGCGGTAAGACAGGTGTTGAGAGGAGAGAGGTCAGGTGAAAGGGGGGAGGTGTGATAGAGGAGAAGTAAGTCATCGACATAGTAGTAGGCAGATATCCCGTGTTGTTGGACTAGGAGGGCAAGAGGTGTGAGAAAGATATTGAAGAGAAGGGGAGCTAAGACGGAGCCTTGGGGGACCCCACAAAGAAGAGGAGTGGGCTCAGAAGCAGTAGGGGAGGAAGAGTGGACAGAGAAGGACCAGGAGTGAAGAAAGGAGTGAAATCAGTGAAGGACTGTGCTGCATAGACCTGCTTCACGGAGGCGAGCTAGAAGAAGGGAGTGGTCAACAAGATCGAAAGCGGCTGATAGATCAAGGGAAACCGCCACCGAGAGGTCACCCTGGTCGTGAGCAGAGTGAAGTTCATTGAGAAAGCCCAAGAGAATGGTTTCAACACTATGACCGGGTCAGATGCCAGATTGACGAGGGTGCAGAAAGTGAGTAGAATCAAGATAGGAGGACAGCTGGGAAAAGACAACTTTCTCGAGAATCTTTGATAGGAATGGAAGATTAGAGACGGGGCGATAGTGTGCAGGAACAAGCGGATACAATACATCCTGGTGTTATGGTACCTGCCCCTGTGTAGGTTATAAAGGTCTGCTATATCCCCAGGATGCTGCAGGCCTCACTACAGTGGCCCACTATTCATCATGGTGTTATGGTACCTGCTCCTGTGTAGGTTATAAAGGTCTGCTATATCCCCAGGATGCTGCAGGCCTCACTGCAGAGGTCTATTATCCATCCTGGTGTTATGGTACCTGCTCCTGGTTACGTTGCACAGGTCTGCTATATCTCCAGGATGCTGCAGGCCTCACTACAGAGGGCTAGAATCCATCCTGGTGTTATGGTAGGTGCACTGGCCACTCATACCACCATGTTGATGTTGTGAAGGCCACTCATACCACCATGTTGAGTCTGGAGCACTGGCCACTCATACCACCATGTTGATGTTGTGAAGGCCACTCATACCACCATGTTGAGTCTGGAGTCTGCAGGGCATATAGCGGTATGTCCCCAGGGCACACCCTGGTGCGGCTGTTGATGTGTGCAAGGGCCACAGGTGAGACTCATGACCACGCCCATGTCAGTGTACACAGTGGCACATGGCTATGCAGTCTGTGCATATGTTGGACAAGGGATGTAGGCAGGCCGATAGGTCCCGCAGACATGCTGACATAGTGCTGCATATGTACGGGATGTGGTTTATGGCTGCCTGCCCCCCTGGCACAATTTGAATGTATGCCGACACCATACAGCCCCCCATGCATGGCTCTGTGACCAACAGTATGGCAAGGACACATATGGTCGGTGTCGTAGGCCCAAACACGGATAGGTCACCTGTGCAGCAATGGGTGCCAGGGAGCCCACACACAGGGCACATAGGGGCCAACCTGAACATGTGCAGCTGCAGCGCACACATGTGCGTGGCAGGGGCAACAGCTAGGGGCCGTCACGTGGCACACAATAGGGGCAGCCACCTGCTGCACGCAGGTATCTATGTAGTGCAGCCCCAGCTGGCGATGCATGTCTGTCCTCTAATGAACCCACACGTTGCCTCCCCTACAGGTCGAGGACCTGCGCAAGAAGGCCCGTGAGCTGTGAGCCAGGTACCCCCGCTTTGTGGCATGGGTGCAGCGGGAACGGCTGGCCCGCCATGATGGTGAGTGATGTGGCACGACCTTGTGGGGAACTGGCCTGCGAGGCCACAGGATGCATGTGAATGCTGTGCCTGATGTGTGACCATGGCGGTAATCTACATACCTCTCTCCCACAGTGGACGCACATGCAGACAAGGGCCCAGCAGGGCTGGACACAGTAGCCAGGCAGGCAGTGCCGGCTGAAGATGCCCAGAAACCATGGCGGTAGCCAATGGTGGGGGATCTGAGGAAGAGGAGGGCGCCGGATGCAGAAGGGGGGAGGAGGGGTGGGGTGGGGGGGAGGAGGGAGGTGAGGGGGGAGGTGTATGGGGCAGAGGGGGAAGAGGGGGTGGGGTGGAGTGGAGTGGGGGAGGTGCGGGGGGCAGGGGGGGAGGGGCAAGGGGGGGGAGGTGCAGGGGCAGAGGGGGAGGAGAAGGGCGAGGGTGGGACCAGTCCCAAGCAGCACAAGCTGCCACAGGGCACCAGGGGCCCCAGCTACCTACCCCATGGTGCTGGCAATGTCCCCCATCTGGCCACAGGCCTGCCCCACATAGCCACAGACAGGCGCACCATACATGCAGGCAAACAGACAAGGGGGGATGTGTGTCTGTGCAGCTACATGTGTGGCCTATGCCTGGCTGCGGCTGTGCATGCCCAGGCACACACCCAGCAGCAGCACACCCACATCCTGGGGATGGTGCTGGTGACCATGGTCATGGTGGCTGACTGGCTGAACAGACTGGAGAACATACGCCCAACAGGCGCATCTGGCCAGCCACCCGACAATGGGGACCCCAGGGTGTGTAAGTGTGGGCACTCAGCATGTCACACCCACCCTGTGCCAGCCCATGCCATGGGTCTGCCACCACCGCCGGGGACTGGGGTGGTAGGGCCCCTTCCACACATGGTCCCACAGCTGTGTCCCCACCCCAAATAAACAATGTAAATATGTTTGACATACCCACGATGGTCAGCTGTCCCTTATTGCTACATGTCAGTGGTGTTCAAATGACAGGTGTGAGCATCTATATGTGTGTCTGTGTGCATGACAATGGACCCATACAAGGTACCATACCCATGGCAAGGGTGGGGGTGGACATGGGCAGTGCACGAGGTAGCACCACAGATGGACACAAGCAGACACAGGATGGGTACGTCCAGCAGTGGCGATGAGTACAAAACAGGGTGGATGCCGCAGTGCACATAGACGTAGGGATGGTGGACACAGGGGAGAGTGGGGCACCTGGCAGGGGGTGGCCCAGAGATCAGGACCATGGACGAAGGGTGACGAGGGATGGGCGGTGCATATAGGGGCCTGGGGGGTGGGGCCTAACCTGCAACAGTGTGGATGGACACGTGCATACAGGGAGGGGACAGGGATGTACCTGAGCCCTGGGGTGCGTCACATTGCAGGGGTGGCATGCCATGTGATTAACCATGGGGGATCCACAGTGCACCCATTGAATGCCTGTGAACCATTGCAGGCCCTATGGGACGGAGGTGATATGGCAAGGCCACACAGCATGCATCTGCCTATGTACAGCAGTATTGTCTATGTGTCCTTAATGCTGGCAGCTATGGTCCGCGCTGATATGGCCAGGCCCCGCATCTTTCTGAGGATCCCCTCCATAGCATGGCGCATGCAGTGTGCCTCGTGCCACTGCTTTCGCTGCTCACGGAGGACCGCACAAAGCACATTCCTTACACCTGTGGGGGAGACAAGTTGTGCTCCATGAGACATGGTTACACCTGCCACCTGCACACAGGCAACATCATATGACCACTGTTGGACATTCACCCTCTGCATCACCGTGTGCCATCTTGGAGTGCACCTGCATCTCCCCTAAGACGTCCGCCAGGGTGGACCGCACATCCCATGTGGCCTGCTGAGGGGCAGCAGCACGGCCTCCCTGGTCGCTGTGGTGGCAGATGGCATGCTGTCTTCGGCCGGTCCCTGGCTCAGCCCATTGTCTCCCTCCAGTGGTGTTGCTGGACCCCCACCACCCCCACGTGTTTCGTATTTGTCTCTCCGGGTGGCACCGCCTCCGGTCCAACATCATCATGGGGCCACGGCCTGGGGTCCGTATGCTCTGCCCCCTCCTTCGCCCCCTGAATGGCACGTATGTCACCTGTGGTGGAACAGATTGTATAGCTCAGGTGGGGCATGGCTGACTGCCTGCCCCTGTCACACCCTTTATCTACATGCTGTGTAAGGCGCAGGGCACCCTGGTCAGTATGTGGTTACTCTGGCTGCATACATGTGGCCATGGACATCACCTGTGCAGGGATGTGTGTGGTACCATCCCATGTCCATGTCCCAGGTGACTGTGGTGGGCCAACAGTGACCACATGTGTGTGTGACTGGGGGCACCCCTCATGGCCAGGCATGGCTGGTGGGGTGTGGCTGGGGTGCTGTGCCGATGCAGCCAGGGACAGGTATGCCCTGTGGTGGCAGGGATATGCGTGCATGAGTGCATGGGTTGGAGTGGGGTGGCCCTGTGGTGGTGTGACCAGCGGCAGTCTGTGGGTGGCTGCGCATAGCTGGCGCATGTGTGGGCTATACGGGTCTGTGTTGGGGCCCTTATGCCCCCCACTGGCACCGCCCCTTATACAGTGGTGCTGCCTGTGTCTGTGTCTGATGTTGGGGGGCCATTCCCCCCCTGTGCACACAGCCACCCACCCCGTGCCACCCCATCGCCACCTGTGTCCCTGCACCCAGCGCCTATGGCACACACAGGTGCATTGTGCCTCTGTCTCCCCCGCATAGCCACCCATGTGGCCCTGCTGTCCTCGCCAGCCCTGCACTGTATCCCCACAACACATTGTCACCAAATGCTGCTACCACGGGCCTGACCCCCCCGCCCCTACACCCATCCACTGTGCTGTGCCACCCCACCTACTGCCCCTGTGTCTGTGCCCTCCCCTCAATCTATGGCAGCTGTGCCCTGCTTCTGTGGCTCGGACCCCTCTCTGGATGCCACCCTGCCACCCCACCCCCCCTGACCCTCTCTCAGTGGGGGCTGTCGCCCTGGGACCTCCCCCCATGGGCTGCTGTCACTACCTGGGGGGGATCTGCATGCAACACGCCTGTTGCAGTTCCATGGCCCCAACCTGTCCCATGACCCATGCGCTTTCTGGTACTATGTGTTATGCATGCCCTGCTCCTCCTGCCTAGCTCCCGGACATGATCCCCACATCTCTGCTGGCCAGACCCAGCATGCACTGCCAGACACCTGCCGGCCCCTTGACGGGTCTGCCCATGGTTCCACGCTATGTCCTTAGGTCCCTGCGTTCACCCACATCCCCCATTCCCCTGGCCAGGGTGCTGGTGTTGGGCCCAGTACCCCCTACCACCCATGCATGCCAGGCTGGCCCGCCCTTTTGGCCCTGTACCAGCACCTCCACCATTGGCTGCTCTGTCCAATGAAGGACCCCCTCTGCCCACCCCCCACTGACTGGGTACATCCTTGTGTCCATGTTCTCGGCTAGGTGTATGGCTCTGTACTGTCCTCGGTGGCCCCACACCCTATGCCATGCTATTCCTGTGTGTGTACCTGTTGCTGCACCCCCACTGCTATGCCATCCCCAGGGGGTTTGGCCCCATGGCTCTGTTCATGGCCTGCTCATCCCACCCTCTTAGTATGGTCCCTTGGTGCACTATGGATACCCTTGTGTGCAGTGGCAGTCTGTGTGCCTCGTTGGTCTATTCCTGGCACAGAGCAATGCATGGCAGGTGGTGGCGCACTGTCCACACCCCTTTCAGTGATTTCAAGGGCTTCCAGCCCGTGTATGGGTGTGTGGGGTCCCTGAACCTGGCTGTGGGCCATTGCAGGGCCCTTCTGGGATTGGCAGGGGCCCGGGGGTGGCATTGCATGTTGGCCGGTGGTGTGCTGGGCCACATGGTGTGATGCAGGGGATATGGCTGGGGGGGGGGTGGGATGGTGACCCCAATTGGGCCAGATTCCAGCCCCTGCATGTGTGGGGTCTGCGTGCGGCGGCCTATGCAGTACATGGCTGACAGGGGACTGTGGTACATGGGCAGTGTGGGGATGGTGCACCTGGTGTGGGTCACGCCATATTTTGCATGGGACTGGCTGGTGTCATGCATTTTTGTATGCCACTGGCATGGCCACCCCCCACCCCACATCCCGCACCCCTGTATCTGTCCCTGCACTCACTTGTTTATGGTCTGTCCCTGGTACACCTCTCTCCATCTTACCTGCATGAGGGTGTGCTGTATCCAGTGCAGGGGGTAGGCCATGTATATACATGGGCCTGAGTCTGTCCACTAGTCGCTGCTCCAGGCTGCTCAGGGTGGCCCCCTGCGCTGGGCCCCCACCAGTGCCCTGTGCACTCTGCCTCTCCCGAGTGAGTTGGGCACATATGTTGCGTTTGATGTCACAATACCGTTTGCGTAGACTTTCAATATCACGATGCGGGCCCTTTGCTGCCACCACCTCGGCCTGTACCTTGGCCCATGCTCTTGTGTGGGTGGCAATGGTGGTGGTTGCACTCATCCTTCCAAATAGCACCTCAAACCTCTCGAGGATGATGGCCAGGAGGAGGTCATTCTCCTCCTGGGTGAAGCAGACCACCCTCCTCCTGGCATCCTCGGCCACCAGAATCCTGTGGCACTTATGCCCTGGCACACTTCCAGGATGGTCTGGGGTCTGGTATATGGCCCCGGATGGGCCTTCCCCCTCACTCTCCGGGTCTGCATCTGTGTTGGCCACTGGTGGTTGTTGGCTGCGCTCCCCTACTGCCTCATTGCTGCCTCCTGCCTTGTCCTCCATGCTGTGGTAATTTGCATTTACCATAGCCCTTGCCATTCTGGGCATTCTGTGTCCAGTTATGTACCTTCGGTGTGGCCCTACGTGCATTCTGCATGGGCGTTACGCGCATGTGCAGTAGCGCGCATAACCTTTTGTGCATGCCGTCTGCCCATACGGGCACCTCTTCTGTTCCACGTGCACATACATGCCTTATGTACGATGTATCCTCACACGCAGTAGGCACGCGATGCACTATCCCTACGCTCTACATCCTAAAATGTGTCCTTGTGTCTGCTGTTGGTGTGCACTGCTCCATACATGCATCGTTTATCCTCTGGCATTGTTCATGCTGCATGCACGCACACTCTGCTAGGTCTCATTGCTTTTGGTGTTCAGGCACATTCTGACATGCCTAGGTAGGTCATGCTACGTGTCCCCACACACTACTCTGCGTCGGACGTACATGTGCCTGTGACATCACCGCACGTTGGAATGTGCCTTCCATTCTGCTCTCACCTACGTGTCTGGGTGGGGCACGTAATTCAGGGTGCCAGGGAATGCGCGTTTCTGCGCGCGTTATGCTTCCATACATGCAGGGCATTGTCTCATGCTGTTGATGGTGTATGTCCGAGCATCAACAGGTTTGTATGGTTTGTTCTGATTACTTGCCACACCCAACACCCTATTTAACATCTACCTGTGCTCCATCCCATGTCTACCATGGCTCAGATAGTGAATGCGGGTTGTGCAGTGATGGCACTGGTGGAGTTGGCAGAGCTGCGATTGCCTGAGGAGGGAGATGGTGTCCCTGGGGCTGTGGCACTGGGCATGAGTGCAGTCCTGCTGCAACTCAGACCTGTAGCTGTGGAGGATCCACAGGTGGAGGTGAGACCAGCATGGAGCCATAGGTGTGCTGAGGCATGGCCCTGCCTGCCACGCCTCTACAGGCCCAGGCCCATGCTTCAGGACATATGTGAGGACCAGGTCATCTCCCTCTACTGTCTGGACACAGGGGCTATTAGGGAGCTCTATGAGGATCTACGAACTGACCTCAAGTCCTGGACTGCCCGGTCACATGCTATACCGGGATTGGCCAAGCTCCTGGCTGCCCTACATTTCTTTGCCTCTGGCTGTTTCCAATCCTCAGTGGCCACAGTGGGTGGGATGAGCAGGCCAACATTCTCACGCTGTCTCCACCAGGTACTGCGGGCCATGGTCAGCCAAGTTGGGGATTACACTATGATTCCTAACAGTAGGCAACATTGGGGGGCCCTGGGCTAGGCATTCCAGTGGATTGCAGGGATACCACACGTGATGGGAGCTATTGATTGCACACATATTGCCCTGGTCCTGCCACACGACAGGCAGGTTGTGTTCCGCAACCGCAAACACTTCCATTCCCTGAATGTGCAGGTTGTTTGTGATGCAAATATGCGTATTCTGAATGTGGTTCCACAGTTCCCAGGGTCAGCCCATGACTCCTATATCCTGCAGCACTCAGCACTGTTCGGCCAATTTGAGGCCAGACAATATGGGGACTGTGTCCTGCTGGGTGGGTATTCACCATATCTAACATGTGCGTACCATGTATGATATCTGGGGTCCCATTGTCACCTGTGTCCTCTGCATGTCTTTCCTTGAGTTGTGGTTCTGTGCCTTTCCTTGCATTGTGGTTGTGGGGCACTGCCTTGTTATGGGCCTTTGTACAACATCACACCCTATCACCGGAGATGTGGTCACGTACCTCTGTGTGCTGCTAAACGTCTCTATGTATACCATGTGTTTTTATTGTTCATCTGGGTGTCTCGGCACACATGAGGTTGTGACTGGTATCTGCTACTGCTGTTCAGTTGCACAGGTCTTATGTACAGGGACACTCTGAGCACATATGGGGTATCCCTTCTGTGACTGGGTGCGACACCTCTGGTTGGACCATGGCTCCTGCACATGGCCTCAGACAGACAGCACACAGATGTACATGTGTATGCCTTTGTGGTGTGTCCCTCATGGACCCCATATCCAACATGTGTGAGTGCGTGCCGTCCAGGAGGGGGGATTGGTTATGCGCACAGACCCATCCTCATGCTGTACGGTGTGTATAGGGCCTTTTCTCCGTTGTTCATGTGTGCGACAGCACGTGGGTGGAGCCGTGGTCGCACTTGGTATCACACATGTATGCTGTATGTCTGCCGACGTTATCTTGTCTCTACTGCCATTCTGACCTGGACCCTGGGGTATGTGTTCCGGTGACTTCTTCTTTGTGTGCACTGTGTCATGGGCATCACATAATTGCACACATGCGCATCTCTGCCCTCTCCAGTATGCTTTGCCACTGTCGTCCAGATGCCTTCACTCCTGCCACTGCTGCCGTTTTGGCACTGGTTTTTGGCAGTGTTTTTTTCCTAGAAAAGTTGATGTGTGTTGCCCTAATTAGCCTTCCCTGGGGTCCTGGGTCTCCCAGCTTCAGACGCTGGTGCAGTGCCATCGTGTGTCATTCTATGACGTCGTATGTTTGTGTCCCTGTTTATCTGCTGTCTGGTTTAATGTTGCTACTTCTGTGCTTTTGTGTGTCCATCATCTCCCTATTGACTGTACCACATTTCTTTCTGCAGGTGATGCGGGATATGGATGTCATGCCTGGTTGCTGACCCCTGTGCATCTCCCATGGCCAGGTGCAGAGATGAGGTACAATGAGGCCCATGCCTCCAGCCACTCTGTCATTGAGCGCACCTTTGGCATTTTGAAGAGTCGCTTCAGGTGTCTGGAGAGGACCGGCAGTGCCTTACAGTATAAACCCATGACTGTGGCACATATCATTCTGGCCTGTTGCATCCTGCACAACATTGCTCTCAGGCACAATGTCCCAGTCAAAATTAATGAGGATCTTGAGTGCCCTCCTGCATGTGGCCGTGGTGACACATGTGAGGGGATGGCAGCCAGGCAACATCTGATCGATGAGCTGTTCTCCTGTAAGTTCTGCATCTGTGGGGATGTGCATATGTGTCTCCATGTTTGTGGTGACCTGTGTGTTTCACGGCTCTACCATGACATATATATATGTCACTTGTACTTTTGACCCCCCAGGATAGGCTGCCAATCCTGCCCGGTGTTGTGGTGCATGTGGGAACTGTGTGTATGTCATTATGACCTGCAGGTGACTGGGGTGGGTGGACATACAGGTAAGTGTTCTATGGTGGCAGTACAGCATTACACATATCTGTGTTTCCCTCTCCACTGCACGTCTGTTGTTGTACACGTGTTTGGCCTGCGGCTCTATCCCCCATATGTTCCGATTGACATGCATGTGGCCATTGGCCTGTGCACATTTTGGGTGTTTACACACTGTACCTAGGGCACATGTTACCGGGCTGTGTGTGTCTCCAGGCACAGGGTGTGGGGTAGGTGGAGAGCACATACAGCCTTCCCTGCCATTGTGGCATTACACAGCATCAGTGTATCCTTGAATGCACTGTGATGCTTGTCTCCACTGGTCCCTGATTGTGCATGGACCTGCCATATGCAACTTGCGGCATGCTCACCTTGTCTCACGGTGTATGTCTCTGTGTCTTTTGGGCGTGTCTAGGTGATGGTACCTTCTGCTTCCCCCTGCCATTGTCTGGTGCAGGGATGTGTCTAGCCACCTGTGCGGTGGTGTTCACCCGTCTCTCTGTGACCTTCTGCTTTTGCCCTTCTGTACATTGTGCGCATGTGTCATGTATTGTTCCCTGACATGTCTCATGTTTGCTGACAGGACACTACACATCAAAGTTTGGGTTACACGCAACTCACCATTCCTTGGACCTGCGCCACTGATGGCTGACCATGATGACGTGGTGATGGATGCAGTTCAACGACATCTGCAGCCTCTACTGTGGCCCCTTGTGCCCTTTGCCTGGCTCCAACAGTCCCCATCAGACACCTGCTGTACAATTAAGGAAGGCTGCACCTAAGATCTTATGTGACTAACATCCACGTGTAGATGTTTCATTTGGGCTGTTTGTATCATCATGCCTTTCTGTGGGATCTCTGTGCACCACCACTGCTGGACATGCTGTGGACCTCTGGGATGCCTGTGTGACATGGGCATTGACATGACCATGTTGAGATGGTAACCTGGTCTGCAGTGCCATCTCCTGCTGTGGTCAACATGCACTGTGCTGTGTGTTGTGGCCATGTCATGTCATGTTTCGGGCAAAACTCCCTGTATCAAGTGCATTCCTCCAGAGGAGTTTTGCCTGAAACGTGCACGTCGCGCCTTACCTATTGGACACTGTGTTGTGTTTTGAATTGCTGAAATCATCAAGGGAATGAGAAGTCTCCAAGCTAAGTTTTTACCTACACATGAATGGTTCTTAAAAAAATGGATGTTGCCACTTGGTGGGGTTAGAGTATAATTTTGGCCCCCTCTGGCTTCATCCGACAAAAAGTTTAATCAAGTAATTATACATGTTTTTCTGGGATGGGTGTTGGTTGGTAGTTTATTGATATAGTGATGTTTTAATATCTGGGCATTCATTATGCACATAATGTGCTGTCACTGTCTGCATTGTGACATGATGGTGGGTGTGGCATACCTTTACCTTTTCTCTACTCCTTTAAACACAGGGCGCAGCCAACACACACACACACATATACTACGCTGCATCTGGAGTCCCCATCACCCAGATGTGGTTGGACAGGACACCTCCATGCAACGGTCCCTGGGTGATGGTGCCAATGGGAGATGGACCTATGCGAGTCGGACACATGCCTATGTTGGACATCATTGTTGGCCTACTACTTTGGACATCACCGGGGGGAACAACACACCGTCACTGCCGTGCTCTGTCTGGGTGTTGCGTGGATTACAGCAGAGAAACATCACCTTTGCATTGTTGTGGAACATTGAGACATCACTTGTGAATTTGCATGGCCATGTAATCTGGCATGGTCATAGGCTGACTTGTAGGGTCACAGGTGGCATTTGCACTGTGGACACTTGTCCGTACATCAACAGAAGGAACTCACATGTGCGCTCTATGTTGTACATCCATCTGACATTGTGTAGCTGTGTGTGGGCAATGTGTGTGGCTCACATTGCAAGCATTGCACCAATATTTGGCTACACAGGTACATGCAGCCACATATGTGGCACAGGGGGTACATTCTGTAGGTCCTGATTATTTGTGTGGCTAACATCCACTTGTACTTGACACACTATTTTCCTACAGAACACTGTGGTGCATGCCACCATCTCTGATTGCTGTTTGACCGTCACAGGGGGTGTTACAGTGGATATGGGGCAGCACTCTGTGGTGTTTAAATGTACACAGTGCATGCGCATGTGCCGGACTCATCTCTTACACTGGTGCATGTGATGGGGTGTGGTTTTTGTGGGTGCGTGCACCATTGTGGGCGTCTCTTTGTAGCTCTACGTACATGTTATTGTGTGTGTTTACTGGACAGATGTGGCAATGTACATTGATTTGCTGGCTAATGTTTGCATGTGTGTGCAGTCCTCTTTTTGACATGACATTGCTCCACTCACATTGTGCCAGTACCTTTGCACTGTGGCGGCAGGTGTGTCCATTTCCAGGCTCCATTTGTGCAGTCCCTGTACATTGCCATATTGTGACTGCTCCTGTTTCCATGGCACCCATTGCGGTGTGACCTCCACATAGTGCTACCTCTGTATGCTAGTGGGAGCCCATCTTCTTTGCTGTTTGCCCACATGTGACTCTCGTCCTGATACCATGTCCTCATGTTGCATTGTGTCACTGTTGTTGATGCCATGTGTGCATTAAAGGTATTTTTTTACATGACTACCTGACGTCTGGCCTTTCTCAGCACATCACATGCTGTTCTAGGGACATCTACACTGCTGTATGACCTACTGACACCCACACATCAGGTCTACACATCTGATGGGTGTTGCTGGGCCTTTGGGACATGACATCATTGGCATGTTTGTGCATTTGCCTGTGCACTGCATATGCACTTCACTGTGTGGCTGCATCACATTACATCTCTGTATCTTCCCTTCAGACCTTCTTGCCTTGTGTGTGTGTTGTCAGCCTGGTGTGCCTGCATGATACATGTGACCTGTTAGCTGTGTGTTCTGGTACTGTGGCCGTGATGGTGCAGACATGTACTTCTACCACTACGGAGCATTTGCATAGTGCTACATGGTGAATTCAGCGCAGTGCTGACAGGTGGGTGACATGTTCTGCACATCAGTGATTACTATCTAGTCAGCACAAACACAGATGGGGTGGGAGGGATACTGCTAGGGACAGTGGGGGTGTGTCTGGGGGATCATGCTTCTATGGCTGCAGCGAGGACGTGTGGTTTCATCCTAGATCTGTGGGGGGTTGGAGACGGTGCCTGCTGTACGGACAGTGGAGGTTTGCTCACGGCGTATATGGCATCACGGAGAAAGGGGCAGAGTGTGGGGCTGCCAGTAGGAGTGTACTGCACAGGTGGTGGGTCTCTGCATGGGCCAAATGTTTTCAGGGGTTTTTGTATGGGAAGATGGGAGACGGGGGTGGTGGGTAGCCACAGATTCTCTGCATCTTGGCCTCAGCAGGGGGGGGGGGGTTGACATGGGTATGGTAACGTTTAGGGAGGCTTTGACGTGACCGGACAAGGGGGGTGGTGTGGCCATGACTTGCCTGGAGCAGGGTTGGATGCAGGGGGAAGACTACTGAGATACTGATGGGATGCAATTGGGCAGTGCATGGCCATATTGGTGGTGTGTTCAGGGTGGATGGGACGGGTATCACTGCAGTTGTGGGGGAAGGGGGGCAGGTGTTAACTATCAGATGGCTGTGTGTCATGGACATGGTGAAGGGTCAGGGATGGGCCCAGATTGCGGCCTGGGGACACTAGGTGAGGTACAGAGTTATCCACAGACACCGACAACAATGGGGGGGGGGGGGCATGGAGGTGTTATGATGATGGATGGGAGGTACCGTCATGACCATGTTCACTTTAAGGCCATGGTGAGACATTCAGGCAGTGATGTCATCACGACAGGCGTGGATCAGGGTTGGGTTAGCCGGGGAGGGTTCAGTTGTGCGTAGGTGGCTCTGTGAGCCATCAGTATGTAGCTGGTACAGCCAGCCATGGGTGCTGATGGCCACACTGGGGGACTGTGTATGGAGGGGATAGGGGTATTCACGCCAGATCCTTGGGGTACACAATCCGGATGCGGGGTTGTGGGGGAGGGGGTCGGTGTACAGGTATTGTTACTGTGTACCGTGTATGGGTGTAGTTACAGCACAAGGTTTTATTTCACTACTTTCATTACTACCACACCTACTGTACTTGCACAGTGAGAAACGTGGCCTGTTGGTTAGGACACGGTACCTCAGACCAGGGGGCCGTGGGTTCACATCCCACCTGGGAACAGCAATGTTGGGACTAGGATTTCTAGTCTTTTTGCCATTCCTTGTGGCCTTGGGCACGCCATGTGGCCCTCCATTGGCCACTGCTTCATTTGATGGGTAGGCGGGATAGACAACTGGTTACTTACAGAGATAACTCAGTACTTATGTCTGTCACTGCCCCTAGTACACAATGCTGCACAGACATGTTGAGCAGACACCCTACTCACTACAGCTTACATTTTAGTTGTGATAAGTGAAGGAATGTGGGAGCAGGAGTAGGGGAGGCAATGGTAGAGGGGGGGTCAGGGTACTTAGAGTCCACAGGCAGCAGTGGGTAGGTGGGCCCCAGCATGGATTGGATGTGTGTTTGCAGGGGTGCCTGGCACACAGACCCCGTGGGTTTATCTGAGGCAGACGGTGCATCAGGGTGAGGGACACGATGTCTGCTGTGCTCCAGTGTGTGCCTTTTGTGGTAACTTGTTTGCATTGTGCTTGTGGGAGTTCTTTGGGATAGTGGTCACAGACACCCATTGGCAGTCCAAAGGTTGCTGGTTTGATTCCCACATGTTCTTTTCCTTTTCCTTTCCTGTGTTCAGCTAACCTGCCCATGTGATGGCTGCATCCTCGTCACCTCTCCACACACCCCTCCATCTCTGCGATGTGCGCTACAGTGTGCCCTCTCTGCAGCCTATCTGTCGCATATTGTGTGTTACATATGGCTATTTCTTTGTAGTGTCCATGTGACCAGTCTGCTTGGTGGATTGGTACTGCTGTTGTTGGCTGGTCTATGCCACATCACTGTGCAGGTTGGATTCACACATGCTCTTTTTTAATTACATTGCACTGGTCCACGGGCCGTCCACTTAGCTGTCCCTTCAGCCGGCCCTGACACCCTTCGTCTATCGCTCCCATGCTCTTTTGCATGCTGTGTACACTGCATTAAATCTCATGGTGTGTGTGCATGTGTTTCTAGGTGGCTACCGTCCCACTTATAGACTGTGATATGAGCTGTGGACGCCTGTTGTACATGTACGTTGCATCATGGTGACTGTCTGGGTTGGCCTCTCCTGGCACACAGCAGGCATTTTGTGTGGTGCCCTGCAGTGTTCTTGTATGCAGCCATTGCTGTGGACCTCACAGTGGTGGTGTGGCCTATTGGTTTGTGCAGTGCTTTTTCAGCCAGTGGTCATGGGTTTGCTCCCTCTTTTTTCTCCTTCTTTTATGCCTTCTTACACTAGTACCTGTCATCCCTGTAACAGTCATATCTCTGCTGATATGTGCTGCCAGCACATATTACCCTCATCACTGTTGCCAACCATCCTTCTATCCGTCTATCTGTGTCTGTCAGCTGTGTAGAGTCCTGTCTGCCTGTGCAGGCTGCCACTCCATGTCCTGCACTGCTACCCTTTCCTGCATTGCCCCTCTTCATGTTTGCCTCGCCTGTGCCTGATCTGCATGGCAACACCACTCTTCTGTCCACCCATCATTGTAACTATCCTGCCACCTCTGCCCCCACTGTGGACACGTATTCCCATCATCTGCCACCAACTGTCTTTCCAGTACTTTACATTGCCAACACCCTGTGTTGTGGTACAGCTGCCCCCACCATGTTTGTGATCAGTACTGGCAGCCACATGGGATGCCCGCAGATATGGCAGGGCCAGCGGCTCCCAGCTCTCCCTCCTTCACTCACCTGTTCATTGCATTTCCTGAGTGCTCTATCTAGATTTAGGGCTACATCTGTCTCTGTTCCACACAAGTTATGCATGTCATCCTGAGGCACCTTGCAGCCCCTAGGGCACACTAACCTAGGGAACCATAACCTTGTTAGGCCACCTTGACCTATGGTTCCATAGCCCAGGGTGCCTTCTGCAGTGCCTTGTCCAGGGGTGCCTAATAAGGCGCTTAGCTTAAGAGGCCCTATAGGGCGCCTTACGGGGCGCCTTACAAGGCACTTTACTAGGCACCTTATAGGGCACCTTATAAGGCACTTTACTAGGCACCTTATAAGGCACCTTACTAGGCACCATATAAGGCACTTTACTAGGCACTGTATAAGGCACCATACAAGACACTTTACTAGGCACCTTATAAGGCATTTTACTGGGCACCTTATAAGGCACCTTACTAGGCACCATACAAGGCACCTTACTAGGCACCTTATAGGGCGCCTTACAAGGCACTTTACTAGGCACCTTATAAGGCATTTTACTGGGCACCTTATAAGGCACCATACAAGGCACTTTACTAGGCATCTTATAGGGCACCCTACACGGCACCTTACTAGGCACCTTACTGGGCACCTTATAAGGCACCTTACTAGGCACCATACAAGGCACCTTTCTAGGCACCTTATAAGGCGCCTTACAAGGCACTTTACTAGGCACCTTATAAGGCACCTTATAAGGCACTTTACTAGGC
Organism: Ichthyophis bannanicus; assembly: GCA_033557465.1. NCBI lineage: Eukaryota > Metazoa > Chordata > Amphibia > Gymnophiona > Ichthyophiidae > Ichthyophis > Ichthyophis bannanicus. Next base: position 951,668,746 of record CM066033.1, on the reverse strand, counting down.
ACCTTATAGGGCACCTTGCAAGGCACCTTACTAGGCACGTTACAGGGCACCTTATAAGGCACCATACAAAGCACTTTACTAGGCACCTTATTTTTCTGGGCACCTTATAAGGCACCTTATAAGGCACCATGCAAGGCACTTTACTAGGCACCTTATAAGGCACCTTACATGGTACCTTACTAGGCACCTTACTGGGCACCATACAAGGCACCTTACTGGGCACCTTATAAGGCACTTTACTAGGCACCATATAAGGCACCATACAAGGCACTTTACTGGGCACCTTATAAGGCACCTTATAAGGCACCATACAAGGCACTTTAATAGGCATCTTATAGGGCACCTTACACGGCACCTTACTAGGCACCTTACTGGGCACCTTATAAGGAACCTTACTAGGCACCTTACAAGGCACCTTACAGGGCACCTTATAAGGCATCATACAAGGCGCCTTACTAGGCACCTTACAAGGCACCTTATAAGGCACCATACAAGGCACTTTACTAGGCACCTTATAGGGCACCTTACATGGTACCTTACTAGGCACCTTACTGGGCACCATACAAGGCACCTTACTAGGCGCCTTATAAGGCACCTTATAAGGCACCATACAAGGCACTTTACTAGGCACCTTATAAGGCACCTTACTAGGTACCTTACTGGGCACCTTATAAGGCACCTTACTCGGCACCATACAAGGCGCCTTACTAGGCACCTTATAAGGCGCTTTGTAATGTTCCTTGTAAGGTGCCTTACAAGGCGCCTTGTAATGCTCGTTAGTCTAAGGTGCCTTGTAACGCTCGTTAGTTGCTACAGCTTGCTGTAACGATGCAACGCCCAAGCCTTTATATGGGCATCTCTACCTCTACCGCGGAACCTAACGCGAATGACATTACCGCAGTTTAGTAAACATACCCCATAGTATCACCAATTTGGAGCCTATTGTAGATCAAGAAAACAGATATCACAAGCTGATATATTCAGGCTTGTAAGTGACTGTGGACACCTAAATTTTCCATTGAACTATGCAATCTCTCAATTACTGTCAAAAGGCCACGTAATCTTAGGACAAATTCACATCTGCATGTTAATGAATTGGAAGCCTGATGCGAAGTCAGACATGCTATAGAAATCACTCCGATGAGAGACATTTTGATCCTAAACCAACAAATGAAATCACTAAAGAATGAACAGAACTTCCAAACCACATTGTCTAGGTCTCGCTTTCTTTCAAATGTCACCTGTCTTGTTTATATTTGCAGGAAGCTGGATTTTTCCAATCGTACACTGTAGATGTCATATAATGCTGATACCTGATATTTGACTACAGTATGAGTGAATCCACATTATACTGAGTCTACAGCGTAATATGTAACAGCAAAAAAAAAATGGGGTTCAATTCTTGTCTTTATAAGCAATCCCATGTTATAATAAGCCATGTTACAAAAGGTCTACAGCGTATTAAATTTAATTATTAGGTATTTTATTATCTCCAAAGGGCTTGCAATCTAAGTTTGTACCTGAGGCAATGGTGGGTTAAGTGACTTCTTCAAGATTTCAAGGAGCAGGGGTGGACTTCAATGGTTTAAATTCAATGTGGTTAAGAAAGCTGGGCCTGATATTCCAAGGATTTATGCTCCTAACTTTGAACGAGTTATGCTCCTAAATTGGCCTCTTTGAAAATTTACTAGGGCTAAGTGGTTAATACGTTCTTAAAATTTCACTAAACTCCTAAATGGAGGAGCAAAAAAGTGGGTGGCAATGAGAGCAGATTTAGGGCAGCGAAAAGACATTAGGGGCCCAATATTTGAAGGCATTTACACGATTAACAGACCTGCCTTAACCAGGAATATTCAAAGGCACTTACACGGTTAGTGCCCTTGAATATCCCCGGTTATGTTCCCTACATGCCATGATGCTATCCGGTTAGTATCGGGACGTGTTGGGGCGTTCCGGGGTGGAGCGGGGGTGAATGCAAGTGCTAATCAGGTAGCAGCAATTTTCAATGCTGCCTGGTTAGCGCTCTGCACCTTAAAGATAGGCGAGGGAAACCCTTGCCTATTTTTAAGGTGCTGAGGCTAACCGGGAAGCATCAAAGATCGCTGCTACACAGTTAGTCTCTGCGGCTGCCGGCTTTTGCGGCCAGACCTGGATATTCACTTCTGTCACTGAGGAAGTGAATATCCGGGGATAAGGGGCCACCGCTTAGCCCTGCCCAAATGAATATCGGGCCCTAGGAGCTTAGCACTGATTTTCAGCACTAGGCACCTAAATTAGGCTCCTAAATCTAGGCAGATGAATGGCAGGCCTAAATTTAGGAGCATAAATGATAAGGGCTCAATATTCAGCGGCAGCAGCTAGCCGTGGCCACTGAAACTAAGACCCCCGATACTCAATGGCTGTTTGGCTTCTGCCCCCTCCAATGGCTTAGTCTCTTCTGCCCCCATACAAATAGGAATTTGCCATCGAGCATTGGAGGAGGCAGAAGACAAACAATCTCGCAGCACCGGAGGTTTAAGGTAAGTGCTACAGAGATGTTGGAGATCATTGCCACTGCTGCAGGTCCCAGAGAGTGTCCAGATCACCATGGAATAGTTGCTAGGTAAGCCCTGAATTACACCCTCTTACACCTCTACATGCACATGCTATTAAGTCACTAAGCTCATATCGTATTTCCTGAAGCTTCATAGCAGTGCTTGCTCACCACACCTTTCAGCCAGTTGCTCTATGCATGATTGTTTTATTGCTTTTTCTCTCCCACATAGATGATAGGGGATACCCTCAAAAGAGGCAGCTCATGACCCCATAGTGGCACCCCAGACAGAGGCAGAGGAGTATTACCATACGGTCTACCACTATAACGGAGAATTTATGGTTTTATAAGCACTATTACAATGTCAGTACTAATACTAAGGTGGACTCCCAAGGGTTAAAATGCATAGGACTTGTATGAAATGCACTTGACACACTGGGCTAGAAAATAATCCTGCTTTATTTAGCTCACACAATAATATCTTATGCAATTTCCACTACAATTATTCAGCATCGTCATAGTAATATACTAAGTAACAATTCAGTATATAATCCATGTAATTCCTATCTATCCCAGTAACAAATTTCGGACTGCAGAAGACAGGAAACCGCTACGTCACAGAGCCCAGATATTCAATGCTGGGGTCATATCTGGCACTAGCACGGAATATCTGGGTTGGCCACATTTGCTGATCACTAACGGGGCAGTGGCGATATCGAGCCGCTTCCTGGTTAGCAATACAAAATTAAGGTGAAGGTTCCCCGTGCCTGGCTTTCGCTTGCTAACCGGGTAGCAGCTCAATATTGCTGCTCCTCTGTAAGCGATAGGTGCCACTTCCACTCCGCCCCAGAACACCCCCAACGCTAACTGGTTAGCACTGGGGCATGTAGCAGTGACACATGCGGATATTCAGCGGCACTAAATGTGCTAGTACCACTGGATATCCCACAGAGCAGCATTTACATGCTTTTGAATCTCCCCCCCCCCCCCCAATATCTTATGCTTGTAGTTTTCCCTCCTCTCTCTGAATGGAAGCCTCTTACTGTGGCCAACGGTCAGGACCTGTTCAACCCCTTATGGGGCCCGGGGCAAACTTTTGAGAATATGTCCCACCCCCCCCCCCCCCCCCAGCCATCATCCATGTTTTTCTCTCTCATTCCACACTGCCCTTAGTAACCAGCACCCCCCATCTTACTACAGTTAATTCCTGGGGGCTCGGTGGACAGGAAGCTAAATACAGCATGGCGCTTTGAAGCCTAGGCACGCACTGCACATCTAATGTGCAGCATGTGCATGGGCCTCAAAGCCCCACGCTGATTTTTAGGGGCAGAGCCAGTCAGGTTGGAAAGCTGAAAAGCCCCTAAAAATCAGCAAAGGACTTTGGGGCCCATGCGTGCGCTACATGTCAGACATGCAGTGTGTACATGGGTTTCAAATCCCATAATATGTTTAGTTTCCTGTCTGCTGCGCTGCTGAGAAAGAACTCTGGTAAGACAATGGGAACTGACTGCAGGGGCCTGGGGGAGGTGGAAATTAGAAAATGAAAAACATCGGGTGATAGCTGCGGGGGTGGCTCACTATACTGACTGTGCAACCCCATGCAAATGCACGGTTTGCACAGTGTGTTGTGCTGGCCCTGTTTCTGTTCAACCGTCCACCGGTGGCAACCGGACATGAGCTACGACTGTGAGATCATAGTTTTTTCCCCAGATGGGCACCTCTTCAACAGCCTCTTTTACCTATGGGCAGGAGGGCAGCTGGGACCCCATTGTGCAGGGGCCCGGGGCAGTTTGCCCACAGGTAAAAGCGATCCTGCCAAGAATGAGATCCTCCCTGCGTCACCTCTCAGCTGGAGTCTTCTCCTGGCTGGCACATACTTCTGGTTTTCCTTCTGATGGCTGCAAATATTATTCTTTAACTGGCTGGCAACAAGGAAACCCCTTACTACATAGGGCTTTATGTCATTAGGCTGTAATGTCTTTTGCCCATCCTTGACTGTAGTCAGGAAAGCTTCGGTGCACTGCCTCAGTGGCACTTCATGATTGGTCCGTCCCTTAAAGACAGAGTAGCCTGACCTTAGCATAGTCTCAGCAGCTGCTGTTGTTGTACAAAGTCAGTACGTGTATGTGAAGAGTGCAGCTTATCATGCACCTCCTCCTGGCACATGATGTTATTTCCTTGCGCCAATGACTGGAAATTTCTGTTTATATTTCTTCTAAGGCCTAGTTGAGAGACTTCAATTCAGATTCCCTTGACATAACTTTCCTATTTTATATTAACCTAGCACCTATTGCCCTCCCTCCCACCACCAAATTTTACCATAACATTCCATTTCTACATATCTGAAGACATGGAAACAAAGGTATATACAATATGAAGAACTTTTTTCTTTCAGAAGAGGAAATTATAGCCAATATAATAAGTTTACCTGCATAGCAACCAATCCCTTATAGTATAGGATCTGGGTAAAAATAAATATTACATATACAAAAGAATAGATAAGCATGAGATATAAGATTTTAGCATGGGCCAAACTGAATTTTTGTTGTTGTGACACCTACTCATAGGCTTGACAGTTACACTTGTGGGTAAGAATATAAGCTGAAGTGTGCTTATATATGTGCAAATTATTATCTTTCCCACATGTACGAGTATATGGCCATAGCATTCATGGTTACTCATATTTCTCTCTAGAATCTCATTCATGTGAAGGGTCCATCTTATTAGGTGCTTGCACTAATTAAAGGGTTTCCCCATTTCAATTGGTAGAGCTTACACAATAGGCAATAGGAGAATTTGTATTGGTTGGGCTCTGTGAGGTAGGGATTTACTTTCTTCTGCAGTCCTAAATTTGTTGCTGGGATAGATAGGATTAGTACATCAAATAAATATGGGTTATATACTGAATAGTTGTTCAGTATAGTACTGTGATGACGCTGAATGACTGTAGTTGAAATTGCATAAGATATAATTGTGTGAGCTAAATAAAGTAGGATTATTTTCTATCCCAGTGCAGTAGTATTTTAACATTTTCACCCTTGGGAGTTCACCTCACTGTTAGCACCAGTAGTGTGGCTGTGCCATATACAAAAATTCTCCATTACCCAACCAAACAAGAGTGATCATAGAGAGGACCTTTGGCCTTCTGAAAAGCTGCTTCTGGTGAATGGACTGATCAGGTGGAGAATTATTGTCTAGTCCTCTAAGAGCATGTGACATGTTCATGGCATACTGCATGCACCTTAATTTGGCCCAAAGGTGCAGACTACCCCTTCCAGAAGGAGTGGAGGTAGAAGAGACAGATAACTGTATCTCTCCCGCACAAACATTCTTAGGAAGAGGGACAAGTGTAGTGAAAAGACCCACCCAAAGGTGGATTATAGGGCCAATGATAAGTTGTAGCATGTTAATATAACTCTACTGAAGATTGTTCAACAGAGACTACAATCATACCTGGAACAAGAACTACCTGAAGTGCAGCAGGGTTCAGGAAAGGGCGAGGAACGAGAGGCATCATCGCGGATGTGAGATGAATCCTTGAAAAGACTAAAGAATACCAAAAGTATATCTATTTGTGCTTTATCGACTACAACAAGGCTTTTGACTGTGTAAACCATGAGAAACTCTGGGCCACATTAAAAAGTATGGATATACCAGAACACCCGATCGTTCTCTTGCATAATCTGTATATTGATCAAGAAGCAACAGTTCAAACGGAACAAGGAGAAACAGAATGGTTTAAAATAAGCAAAGGTGTATATGACAAGGCTGCATACTTTCTGCCTATCTGTTTAATTTAAATGCAGAACAAATCATCAGAGAAGCAGGATTGTATGAAGACAACAGAGGTGTGAAGATTGGTGGAAGACTCATCAACAACCTTCGCTATGCTGATGATACCACATTACTGGCTGAAAGTGAAGAGGATCTGAAATATTTGCTTCTCACGATCAAGGAACATAGACTTAAAATGGGCCTGCACCTTAATGTAAAGAAGACAAAGATCATGACAACCGGCAAAATCAATAAGTTCATCACTGAAGGAGAAGAAATTGAAATTGTGGACTACTTTAACCTACTTAGATCAACTATCAATAAAGAAGCAACAAGCAGTCAAGAAATCAGATGACGCATTGCTCTTGGCAGAATGGCTATGAAAGACCTAGACAAGATTTTCAAGAGCAGAGATGTTGCTCTTGTTTAAGCCATGGTATTTTCAATAACATCATATGGATGTGAAAGCTGGACAGTGAAAAAGATAGACAGGAATAAAATTGATGCCTTTGAATTATGTTGCTGGCGGCGAATACTACGTATACCATGGACTGCCCGAAGAACAAACCAATCAGTACTAGAGGAGATCAATCCTAAGCTTTCTTTAGAAACTCAGATGACAAGACTTCGACTTTCATACTTTGGACACATCATGCGAAGAGAGAGATCATTAGAGAAAGACATCATGCTTGGCAAAATAGAGGGTCAACGCAAAAGAGGAAGGCCAGCAATGAGATGGATCGATACAATAGCAGCAGCTACGGATACCAGTCTGTCAACAATGAGCCGCCTGACTGAAGAGCGAACGCAATTTAGGACAACTATCTAGACTGTCGCCATGAGTCGTCACCGACTCGACGGCACTTATCAACAACAACATCACAGATTAAGGATAAGTAAAGGGTAAGGTCACCTACTCATAGGCTTGACAGTTACACTTGTGGGTCAGGATCATCTGACTTTGGCATTCATTTGTTATAGAAATGCCTCACTTCCTTCACGATCTGTGAAAATCAAACCTTTAGCTAAAGGATACTGTTGTATATTAATACATGAACACTAACACTAATTATTATGCTTATTATGCCCTGCATATGTGAAGAATATTTTATTTTAAAATATATTAAATTAAATGCTAATGCAGCTATTTCAGGATGCTTTAGTTGTCCATATTAGTTTTATAATGATAATGGCTACTTTAAAATCATCTCAATCCATGACATAACTGATATAATTGTACAGAGATAGTTTGGATTCCAATTCCAGAATACTAGGTATATTCACAGGGAGAAAACATTTGGATCACCGAGTTCATTTGTCCTTTTATCCTGGTTTTCTGACTTTCATTTCATTTCACATAGTCATCTTAATAAAAACTAACACTAGGGGGTATGTTTACTAAACTGCGGTAATGGTACATAACACGCGTTATGTAACGTTAACGATCATTAACGCATCATAACGCGCGTTATGATGCGCTAACGAGCGATAACGTTACATAACGTGCATTATGATGCGTTAACGATCATAAAGCTCCGCGGCGCGGTAAAACACGCAGAAGGTGGAGAGAGGGCGAAGAGAAGGGGTCAATGGGCGGAGTGTGGGCAGGGAGAGGCTCCCTGCACACTAACGCGCTGGTCTGAAGAGCTGAATCCTAACGCGAATGAAAACCTGCCGTTAAATGCACAGTTCAGGGGAGAGAAACCATTTAAGTGTCAGCAATGTACAGCATAGGCAGGGAAACCTAAACAAAGTGATAAGTGTGATACGTGTGCACAGAAAAAAAGGGCACATAAACATTGAAAATGACCTCAACAAACTGGAAAAAAACCATAACCAAGCTGGCCAATAGTGATATTAATGGGTACCATCAACCTCCCCCCGGGAAAGCTCTAAAAAAACAATATTAATCGTGGAAGGGTCTATGCTCCGTCCCCATACAAAGTGAATGAGCCCACAGTGAAATTGCGCTGTGCAGGGTTTTCCTCTCCATTGGACAGATGTCCTATGGTGTGCACATGTGCGGCAACAGCAGGGCGGACATGTCGGAATGGCAACTGGACAGATGCTGGAAAAGGGGATACAGAGGGCCGCAGGCGGCACATGCTGTGGTGCAGCTGGGCCACAGTTCGGACTAGGGTGATGCCTAGGTGGCCCATACGAATGCCGAAACAGCAGAGCAGCCAGACAGCAACTGCTGAAGGCCAAACATGGGCACGACTGTGTGTCCCACAGTGTCACAGGGGATAGTACCTAGCAGCTACCCCCAAGGGCACGTAACATTGGCAGGCGGTGCTGAGGGGAAGCGTGGACACCTATGAAGGCACCTCTACCCCAGAACTCGCACCATAGGCAGCCACCTACCCTCACACTGGATGGCCTGAGACTGCGCTCCACCAGCACCACCTGCAGAAGGGAATGTCAGCATGGTGGCAGAGGGTTACTGGTGGTGGAGGGGGCAGTGGCAGCTGCCCAGAGCAGACCATGGCCTAGCCCTGTGTAGGTGGGTGCCATGCACTGCAACAGAAAGGCCCTGTCTGACCAACAGTCATGGTATCACCAGGGAATGCACCATCTCTGTGAGAACATGGTGGTGCAGTGCACAAAACCAGTGTATTCAGAAGCAGAAGGTCACAGGTTCAAGTCTCAGCTGTGGTTTCCGCCAACCCAGTCCTCATATTTTACCCACTACTATAACGTGCTAATACAGACAGAACCTTTATTGCAGATGACGTAAACATGCCCAAAACACCTACATTTTACCCTACAGAGCACAGACACCATACCCATACGCATTACCTAGAGCAGAGTCTCCCAAATGCAGTCCTGGAAGGCCAAACACCATTCAGGTTCCATGCTGCCTCTAATAAATGTGTCTGTGCTGTCTTGCTATGCACCGCCCCCATGGTATGCAGTTGTATCTCATGCATATTCATGAGGGACAGCATGAAAATCCGAACAGTGTTTGGCACACCAGGACTGGAGTTGGGAACCTCTGCCGTAAAGCAGCAGCCAACAGGGGCAGACACACCCGCACCCACAGGCTCCATTATCCAATGCCTCCTGGAGAGGCAGGACACTGGGCCCTGCGTGTATCTCCCAATACTAGCACTTGCATACCTTAGCAATGCCACCCTAAACCTGGGAATATGGTACACAGCTGTCACAAGTTTGCTATGATTACTGGCAGATAGCAATTCCTAAGTTAAGCACAATTTGCTGATTGAGCTGCAGCATAGCAACCTATCTGATGTCTGTGGAGTGTGCTACAGGTCTTGTGTCTGACAGTGTTTACCACCCTGGGGAGTGACCCCAACAGTATTGCTTACCATAGCCATGCCTGCACTCTGCCCAGGACTGGTGTGGTGGCCAGGGCTGCCAAACACCTCTATAGCTGCACAATGCTGGCATAGGTGTGGGGAGTGTGTGTCTGTCTATCCAGTGTGTGGTGGCTACAAACACCCTCCACAGCCCACACTGCTAGCACTGTTGCCAGTAGTGGCCTGCCAATGTGCATAATGAGGAGCAAGGTACCGTGAGAACAGCCAGGATAGGATGGCCTGGCCTGGCCTGGGTCCATCTGTACATAGCATAGGGCAATGGCTTGGACATTGTAGTGGCCGGCCACCACCTGCATGGACAGAGTGGCCACCTCATGTCCTGCTGGGAGGTCACTCTCACCCTGACTGAGCAGTGACCACGGCATGGCTAGGTTCCCCCATAGTGCTGCATAGTATTTCTCTCATGTGATATTTATGGGTTCTCTTTTGGGGCCTGATCACTGATTTATCTGCTTGGTGTGTATGCTGACCTCCCAGTTTTGGGTACATGCATCTCCTCCAGGACCATGCATTATGGACTAGCTAGCAGACTGTTTGCAGCCAGTATGTGTGTTGCTGGAACACCTTGCAGGGTGCAGCGGCTGGAGGCTTGCTGTTGGAGAATGTCGGGGCGGGGTGGGGTGGGGTGGGGGGGCCTGCCGCTGTCCATTTCCAGGCTTTATGTCTGCTATTGCTTTATGGATGTGTACAGCTCTGCATTGCCTGCCCTGTAGGGTGTTTGATCCCTAGCAGGACTGTGGTGATGGTCCCCTCTACTGCCACCAGTGCAGGGGGGTAGAAAGTGGATCTGTTGGCGGGAGATCCTGTCCCCCACCCTGAGCCCCAGAGGGTGCGTTGGGTGGTGGTATGTAATCTTCCTGTGGGTCACATCACCCCCTTCACTTACATCATGTGACCATGGCACCCACACAGGGTATGCATTTTTCTGGGTGCATCATAGTCCACAAGGGCTAGATGTGACATACAGATGAACACAGGCATATCCTAGGGGTGTTTGCAAGGACTACCTATCACACATTGGCACTGATGGGGACCTACAGCATAGCCTATCTCAGTAAAGCCAGGTGCTGTGAGAATGGTGCTGGGCACCATACCTCTCCCTCAGGGTGAGCACAGGACCCACACACTGTGACTGTCTGTAGCTACTCTGTGCCACTAACACACACCGTCGGCACCCCCTACCAGGCTGAGGTGCTGTGGGGTGCATACCCCATCTTGTGATCATCTGTAGATTGCTGATTTACATGTGCTGTGCATCCTGGGTACAGATGGGTTGACCCTATCCTGGTAACCACAGCAGAATGTGGGTGTGGTGCCGTGCAGTCCTCCTGTAGCCAGCCGGGTGTTTGTGAGCAACTCTAGCCCACTGGTTACTTCACAGCCTGTGGAGCCAGAGGTCATGGGTTCAAAACCCACAGTGGGGTTCATCGATAGGGCTGTCTTAGGCATTGTCTATTTTTATTGTATATTAGTGCTGCCAGCAGAAACACCCTCAGAGTACTGTCACCTTATATGGTGTCCTATAGGGGACATTATAGGGTGCCTTGGCAGACAGCGCACTTTATAATGTGCCCTATGGAGTGCCTTCTAGGGTGCCTTATGTGGCACCTTAGGTTACGCCACTGTGAGGGTATGTTTGCTGGCAGCACTATTAAAGTACAACTAAACTTCCTCACAGCCCAATACTTAACCCTTTCCAGGCCAAGCCCAAAACTTTTGGGATCCAAACTTCTGCCTAAATATTCCTATCAAATGGTATATAATACATGACCATGGCAGAGGGAATGTCACTATTGGAACATATTGAATAAGACGGGTACAATTTTCCTGAAATATGCAAACATTAACCCGGCTGCAGAATGTGGATTAAAATATCATAGTAGACCTTCAAAGGGTTACACATGACACTTCAGCCAGCCTTATTCATTAGGCACACTGGGGAATCAAACCCATGACCCTTGTACCATCAGTCTGTGTAGTAACCATTGTGCTACAGCTCTGTTTCTGTATGTGGGTGTCTGCGCGCCTTCTTAAGCTTAACGTGCAGTAACGCGCCCTGTAACGATCGTTGCTGCGAGGTGCCTTATAACGCGCATTATCGGTAACGATGTACCGCCCATGTCCTTATTTGGGGTTTCTGCCTCTAACACGGATCCTAATGCGAATCACACTAACGCAGTTTAGTAAACATACCCCTAGAACTTTTTAACGTTAATTGGTGCACTTTTACTATACTGCAGTTAAGTGTTTGCTCTTACTGTGCTTATGCAGTAAGTGCAAAGACTGTGCAGTAAATTCAGGGGTCATATCCAGCATCTGCCCTGCATTTACTGCACAGGTCCGACACTTGCTACATGGGCCTGCACAGGTTCCCTGCCTTGGCAGGAAGAAAGGAAGCAAGGCAGGGAATGTGAACCCAGTGACCAAACCAAAAGAAGAAAGCAAATATCTGCAGCCACAATGAGCAATTCCACCTCTGATCTTCCTCTTCTCCCAAATATACCTGAAAAAGGTTTTGTCATCACGCTTTAGATATCTAGCCATCTTTTCTTCTGCCTTTGATTTTGCTATCCTTATTTCTCTTTTTGTCACTTTTAGCTTTATCCTGTATTCTTTTCTGTGTTACTCTGTTTGCAAGCTTCTGAATTTTGTGAAAACTGTGTTTTTTGCCTGTATTTGTGCAGCCACTTCTTTGGAGAACCAAATAGGTTTCCTTTTGCTCTTGTTTTTCTTTACTTTCCTTACATATGTATCTGTTGCCCCTTTTATTCCCTCCTTTAGCCCACTGCAATTCCATTTCCCCTACCTCCTCCGATCCTGCCAACTCTTCCTTCAGGCACTTGGCCATTTTACTGAAGTCAGCATTTTTGAAATCTAGGATTTGAGCTTGTTGTGTTTGGACTCTGCCTTGGCTTTTATCTCACACAACACCATGTGATGATTGCCACTGCTCACATGAGCACCCATCCAGACATTCGACACGCCATCTCTGTTGGTGAGTACTAAATCCAGCGTCAAACTTTCCCTGGTTGGTTCCATCACCATTTGTCTAAGCAATGTATCTTGGAAGACATCCACAATTTTTTTACTTCTTTCCAGATTTGCAGAAGGAATATTCCAATTCACATCGGGTAGATTAAAGTCACCCAGTATGATCACTTCCCTCTTCATGACTACCTTTGCAATATCAATAATCAAGTCTCTATCCATTTCTTTGGTTTGAGTTGGAGGCCTATAGACTACACCAGTATGGATGACAGTGACATCTCCTCTTTCTGACACAGTCCACAGCACTTCTTCTTTTCACCACGTCCCTTGCATTTCAGCAACTTTGATATTGCTTTTGACATATAGGGTTACTCCTCCTCCTTTTCTGCCTTCTCTATCTCTCCTAAATAAATTATAGCCAGCTATGGTTATATCCCATGTTTCTGTAATGGCCACAATGTCCAAGTCCATTTCCACCATTAGGTCTTCCAGGTCAGGAACTTTGTTGGCTAGGCTTCAAGCATTTATGCTCATTGCTTTCCAGCATTTGTTGACTGGCTTGCCTGTATTTTGCTTGGATTTTGTTCTACACGCCTCCTCCACTTCCCTTTTCACATTTAATAGATTAGTGGCCCCAACTTCCCAATAATGACCATTGGTGGTCCCATTGGCCAATAGACCCCACACACAACCCCCCACCCAATAAAAAAATTCCAGCGGGACCTCCTGGACCACAAATCCACTCCTTGTATCTCAAATGATGGGAAGTGAGAGCATTGCCCAAACATTCCTGCCTCTGAGCCACCATCTTATAAAACAGCAGCCCTGACCTCATGTAGTGCATCCTGGGATGCACTAGGCAGGTTAGTCTGCTAAATAAGGCAAAAATTGCTTTATTTGACAGACTGACCCCAATCCCCACATGGCACACTAGGACACACTCCATAGTCAATGTCTACTTTTTGGCATCCTGCTGGGTACTTGTGACCTGAATTGGTCACTGATGGAAACAGGAGGCTGCCATGCTGGGCTTGATGGACCTTTGGTCTGACTCAGTATGGCAGTTTATATTTATTTATTTATTTGGTTTTATATACCGCGCTGTTTTTATATTATTTTTTTAAATTGGTGCAATTTTTAACTACAATCCAAGAATACACTTGTACAGAAAAAGAGCAAAACAAAGTAAAGACAAAGAAAACCACAAATTAACCCACATAAAGAAACTCTTACGCGCACCCTAGCCCACAAAATAGAGGGAGGGGGGAGAAAATAGGAACAAAATTGAACGAAAATGAAAGAAAAATGACTGAATTCACAACCGGCATTATACATATTATTCTCGACCTCTAGAAGAGTTGATAGAAGCTGCCGCTCATTCACAAAGGCCAGCAACTGGGAGGGCTCATACAATATATAAGAAATAGATTGCTACTTGATCAAACATTTACAAGGATGTTTAAAGAAAAAGAGCCCTCCCAACTGCTGTACCCCAGGATGAAGGAGAAGGAACTCCCACTGAAGTTTTTGTGTTTAGACAAATCTGGATATATCCTAACCAACAGATCATGAAACAATACATTTCTTTTCCTATAAAATAACTTCAGCTACCAATCTTTATCAGGAAGTAAAGCAAAAGTCACTAACACAGTAGAAGGTGTTACTACTGCTTCACGTGAAGACTCCAACAATTCAGAAACATTTAAAGTGTCTACTTGCTGTGATCCAATAGCCTCCATTGAAGGCACCTTCCTTCCCAATGGAAGATAGAATATTTTCACAAGCGGTGGATGAGACTCAGGGGGTACTGCCTCATTAAGATAATGTCTTGAATATGTTTTTTGCAGTCACCAAAGAACTCCTTGGAAAATTAATTAATCTCAAATTTGCTACATGTTACACATTCTCAAGATCCTCCATTCTGGTGTAAACCACAGCCAAACTCTTGGAAGTAGCTTGGAAATGGTTTTCCAACACTTTTGTTTTAATTTGAAGCTCAGAATAAGAAGACTTAACTGGGATTTAACATTGTCTATGACACTGGAATTATCTGTAATTCTCTCTGCCAAAGTTGATACCTGCAGTAGTATAGCTTTACCCAGTGAAACAATTGTAGCCCATATGGTCTCAAGTGTAATCGTCTCAGGATGGGGCAGCTCAAAACCCATCCAGTCCATCGCAGAAGTATGATCCCTCTCCATATCACCAGATGCCAAACCAGCCTCTGCTAAGGCAGGCAAACGTGCTGCCACTTGATCTCCTGGTGCTTCCCGAGGGCTTACAGGTGCAAAGGGCACTGGGGGAACTCCCCCTAGCACCTCGAGCTCTGGTATCTGGACCCCCTCAGAGGAGCAGACCCATTCCCAGACCAGGAAGAGCTCCGCTGCAGACTTCTTCCAGAGAAATGATGAACATACACCACCTTAGTAGCTGGTCGGGAGCCAGGAGAAGTAGATGACATGCCTGAAGCGGTTGATGAGTCCTCCGGCTCCAGCAAACCCCTGGCCAAACGTTCTTCTCCTGCTGTCACCAGCTGCCAAAGTGGATGGAAGAACACGTCCAATGGCCCGATGGGCACAGGCAAAGGAGTGGAGGTAAGGCAGGGCTGTGAGGGCTGCAAACTCCCCTTAACCTTCTGCTTTTTTCCCATATCAGAAAACCAAACGCTCCGAGCAACTCATTTGAACACCATCTTGACTCCTCCCCCATGTTTTTATATTTTTATGTTGCTTCATGGTCAAATGAAATGCAGCTCCTGCTCTGCTTCTATAGTAACATAGTTAATGATGTTCTCTTAGGCTTCCGTAGCTAGCATCATGATCTTTGTAGCTTTCTGGGTCATGCTCTGTCTTAGTAAGTGGAACAGACATTTCAGCCCAAAGGTTAGAGACCTGGAAGAAGAGTAGAAAAAAAGTTATATTGACACAGTGGTGCCCCTTTGAAGCAGCACACGCACATGGTTCTAAAGAGAGCAGAAGCAGACTCTTTTTTGATCTGGGTATTTGGAATCTTCAAAATGTGGTGCCTTAGGCAGTTTCCTGTGTTGCCTATGCTTAAATCTGGGCCTAACAATGGCACAGTCCTATGGCCCATCCATCCTTTCCATTTATCCTATCCACACAAGTAAAGATGCATCCTAGCTGCCAACCACACAGTATGATTACATGCAAGATTTCTGCTTATCCATGACAGTCTCATTTTCTTCCTTTATATTCTGCGATCTTGGTTAGAAGCATATACAAATCCTCAGTTTGCTCCAGCACATACTTTTCCTACAACTAAGCACAAGGTTGTATTATAGTCTATAGAGCAAGTAAAAGTAGCATGGCAATTGCACAGACATCTAGCCTCTTAGCCCTGGGAGTACCGATAGGGTCAAAAGTGACCCCATTGCAAGTTTCACAACGTGTATCTCGGAAACTAGTTGTTCAAGAATGCAATCTTTTTATGAATTTTCACATGTGAATATTCTCTTTATATTGCACCATGAGAGGAATAATTTTCATCCGCTAGGTAACGCTAGTAATGAATTGCAGCACAGAATACCAGTGGGGTCATTTTTGACCCCAGTTGCTTACGTCCGGTTTGGATCATGATACAATTTGCAGTTTTGTGAATTTTTTGATCTGACAAAGGTATTTATCATTAATTATGTATCATTTATATTTTGTACTCTTATTTTATGAAAATGACACATTTTCTGTAATTGATATCATACGTTCTCTCATTATTTCCGATGAAATCTAAAGGCTTTCAACTCGTTCATCACGATTATTGTACACCTATAGTAAAACTGCTTTGCATTTTATTCAACTTTATCTTTGTTTATTTATTTTAGGTTATTGTTTATGATGTCAAAACGAAAGTATTCAGCTGCCCAAGTGAGAGAAATATTGCAATGAGATGCTGACAGTGACGGCTCTGAGTCGTCTGATGATGCAGCATATTCAGCAAGCGAAGAAGCATATCAGCCAAGTTCGGGCGATAAATCTGATGATGACAGTCATGATTCAGATAGCAACAGCAGTTGGTCGCCAAGTGAATGTGAGACTGATGTTGAGCCGGTAACATCGCCTGCAGCAAAGAGTCAAGTTACAGGTCGGGGCAAAGGTCGAGGCTGTGCTGGACGGGGAAGAAGGCAGGAGTCCTTGGTGTCAGTATCATCTGTGAGGAATCTTAGTTATGGTCATAGAGGAGCTAAAAGGTCATCAACTATAAGCACAAATGTTGCCATTGAAGCCTATGTATCTTAGGATGCCACATCATGGAACAGGAAACCTATAAAGCAAGCTGCCGGAAGATACGCCAGAGCTAATGTCATGCCCATACAATAAGGTCCTACAAGGTATGCTGTACGAAATGTTGATGGCCCTCTCACAGAATTCCACTTGTTCATGAGGAAGAACTTATTGAGTGAAATCATGATGTGGATGAGCAAACAAGGAAGACACATTTATGAAGACACCTGGAAAGATTTGACAGATGGAGAATTTCAACGTTTTCTTGGACTTCTGATCCTCTCAGACGTGTACAAGTCACAAAATGAATCCATAGTTCAGTTGTGGAACCTTGAAGATGGTCATTCTATTTTCGGCAAAAATATGGCCCGTAACTGTTTTCAGCAAATTTCTTGTACTCTCAGATTTGATGATGCAACCAACAGACGTGAAAAACGAGGCGTGGATAAGCTTGCTCCAATCAGACACGTTTTTGATACCTGGGAAGCAACTCTAAGTGACGCCTTTGTTCCTGGTGAAAATGTTACTGTGGATGAGCAACTGCTTACATTTCGTGGCCATGTTCCGTTCAGACAATATATTCCCAGCAAACCTGGGAAATATGGCATAAAGCTATGGACGTTGTGTGACAGTGCAACGTCATATGTTCTGCGTCTTCAAGTATATACAGGAAGGGAACTCGGATAAAACAGGGAACAGAATCAGGGTGAAAGAGTTGTGCTGCAACTCACTGAAGGATTGACGCAATCTGGCAGAAATGTTACTGTTGACAATTTCTTCTGCAGTTTATCCCTGTCACGGAAAATGCTAGAAAAACAAATGACACTTTGGGGGACAATTCAAAAGAACAGAAAAGAATTTCCTCCAGAATTTGTAACAGCAAAGGGCTGAGAGGTATTCACTTCACTGTTTGCCTTTCGCGATGACGCCACTCTGGTTTCCTATTGCCCGAAGAAAGGAAAAGTGGTTGTTCTTCTGAGCAGTTTGCATGATCAAGAAGAAGTAGATAACACACATTCAGACAAAAAACACGCATGATCTTGGACTATAATTCTAGTAAAGGTGGAGTAGATACAGCAGATCAAATGTTGCGCACGTATACCTACAAAACGAATGACAAGACGCTGGCCACTGACAATCTTCTACAACATGTTGGACATCAGTGCTTTGAACGCCTTCATTGTTTGGATGTCACTAAATCCAGAATGGCAGTCCAAGTCAAAGCACAGACATCGTCTATTTCTCTTGGAAGCAGGAAAGCAGTTGCTTCAGAGTAATTGCAGCGAGACTTCTTCCAGTATTGAAGAAGCCACTGATGCTGTTTGCAATGTCGGGATCCCAAAGAAAAGGGCAAGGTGTCACTGCTGTTCCAGAGAAAAAGACAAGAAAAGCAACATAGTTTGCACCTCCTGCAAGCGCAATGTTTGCGAAGAACATTCAGAAATTGTTTGTGTCTCACGCAAATGACTGTAGTACTTTACTGTGTTCATCAAGTGCATGCAAAAACTGCTTTCATGGCAACTCTTCTTCATGTAATTATATGATAGAGCATTAAATTTCAAAACATTTAACCTTCATATAATAAATAATTAATTCGGAGTAATATTTTGTCTGTTTAGTTTAAATTTTTCATGGTTAACAATTAAAATTCATCGTGGAGTCATTTATGACTCCAACGGTATTCAGTGTGTGCAAAAAATCTTGGTAATTCCAGGGTTAAGTGCTCTGTACTGTATATCCTTCCAGACAAATTTGCTTTTCTGCTATAACGTTTAGTTAATTACAGAACTTGCAGCTTAACAGATCCAGCTGCTAGTTTGATCCTATCATTACAGTATGCTCTAAATACGTATCATTACTGGTAAACCTCCCAGATCTTTTATATAGCCTGCCAGATAGATTTGGTTACAGTATATGAACACCTGCATTTCCCCCAGGACTTCTAGTTATTAGAGAACAAGGAGCCTGTCAGACAGCCCAGCAGGTGTTCAATTCTACCACTGCAACCTTTTAGACAACCCAGCCATGGGGATAACAGTTCTACTGTTAGCACTTCCATCATGTCATTGTAACCTCTTCGCTATACATTTTAGAAGCTTGATCACCCGCAATTGAACTGGGCAAAAACACACTACAAACAATAAGAACATACAATTTTTTTATATTTGATTAAGTATCAAGATAAGTATCCTGTTTCCAATAGTGGCCAATTCAGGTCACAAGTACCTGGCAGGATCCCAAAAGTTAGATAACTTCCATGCAGCTGATCCCAGGGACGAGCAGTAGATTTCCCCCAAGTCCAACTTCATGATGGTTTATAGACTTTTCTGCCAGGAACTTGTACAAAGCTTTTTAAGCAGAGCTGTACCAACATCTTTTACTACATTCTCTGGCAATAAATTCCAGAGCTTAATTACGCGCTGAGTGAAAAAAACAAACATGTTCTCTGATTAGTCTTAAATGCTAAAGTTCCTTGCACTGCGTAAGCACTGAACACCATGGTTTTCATGTGATTTATCTTGATGAAGAGACTATTGTGGCTCAGAGAGCAATCATGGTGTAAGCCCCAGTGTACTCATGTGAATGATCAATGTGAACTAAGGCTAGCACAATATCATCGGATGTTAAATGAGGCTAAGAAGGCTTATTTATCTCAATTAATGATGCTCCTTGTTGTCCACTTGAGCTGTTTTATATAGCACAAAATCTCCGTGTGCCTACATCTAGTATAAAGCAAGTAAAGATTGATTCACAGGATTTCTCTCATTTTTATATTGAAAAAGATAAGACTTTTGTCTGTGAATGGGTCACTATCTGGTTTGACTGAAAGCATGGAAGATGTGCCTACCCCTATTCTGTCTTTGGACCGTATTCAGCAGGTTATCTGTAAAATGCACATTATACAAGGTGTGCATTGGATCCACTTCTAGTTGCCACTTTCTGTGTCTTAGGGAATATGATGTTTGATTTCTTACAAGCTTTGGTGCAAGCCTTGTCGTCACCTATATGTCATGTTTTCAGCCATGATTGAAAAATTCTAAGCTAGATTATTTATTGGCAAACAGTTACTTACTGGCCTATTTCAAGCTTGTCATTTTTAGGAAAGTTCATGGAGCAGGTGGTCAGGGGCGGAGCAAGGGGGCTGCGGGGCCATGTGTGGAGACTCGGTGCGGGGCCTCATTTGCATAAGGGGCCTCATTTGCATAAATATTTGCATAATGTTACCATACACTAACTTTTAGTAAACATGCCTCTTAATGAGTGTATGGATAAAGCAAGGCTAAAAGATTTCTACATTACTATAATCCAGTGCCAACCGCCAGGCACATTAGGAACTAATACAAACACTGCCCATTTAGAACCCATAGCAAACCCGCCGTATCGTAACAGCACTACCAGGACTCACAAAGCACCATACCCTACCTATCAAAAGGCAACACTGCAAATATTAAACCAATACATTTCAGAGAATAACAATACATGACCTACTGGGGAAAGAGAACAAGTGGCAATGTCACTGCATGCCCACACCCACATACCCTGCTACTTGATTTGTTTGCTGTGTAATGACTTGCTTGCTGTGTGTTGTTTGCTGTGTAACCCGCTTTGATTTTAGGATAAAGCGGTATATAAAATTATAAATTAATTTCCTCTTGTACTAAACAAAGCGCAGACGTTAATGATGCACATTTCCCAGAGCTGACATATTCCAGTTAATAAATTCAAAACAAAGAGATATTTTTCTACC
Source organism: Ichthyophis bannanicus (assembly GCA_033557465.1). Classification (NCBI taxonomy): domain Eukaryota; kingdom Metazoa; phylum Chordata; class Amphibia; order Gymnophiona; family Ichthyophiidae; genus Ichthyophis; species Ichthyophis bannanicus. The sequence goes on along the minus strand of CM066033.1, from coordinate 951,648,124 downwards.
TTTTGTGCATTTTTTTTCATTTGCAATTGCTCCAGCCACTTTCTTCTGGTTTCTTCGTGTCTTCTGCTAACTCTCCATCGTCTGCTGTCCATTTGTCCTTTCGTCTCTCTTCTAGTTTTTTTTCTATTCTCTTTCTACATCTGCTTTAACATACTAATCTTTCTCCTTTTGCTCTTTCCTCATTCCTATTTCATTCACTCACATTTTACCCCTCCATCCTCAATCCCCACTTACTCTCCCAATATCCGGCCAATTGTAGATTTTTCTTCCCTCACACACAAAATATTTTTCCCCTCTCCATTTCACACTCCCAGCTCCATCCCATTCTAATCCTCCCCAACATCAGCTCCCTTCTAGTTCCAGCCCCATCCAGCATCCGCTCCCTTCTAGTCCCCACAACAGCCCATTTCCAGCCCTAGCTCCCCCATCCATTTCCAGTCCTATCTGAGTCCCTCCATCAGCTCATTTCCAATCCCAGCCCCCCATCAGCCCATTTCTACTCCTTTCCTAGCCCCACCATCAGTCCATGTCAAATCCTAGCTCCCCTCCACTCAGCCCATTTCTACTCTAAGCCCCCCATGATCCTACTTCCAGTTCTAGTCCCTTCATGAGTCCATTTCAATCCAAGCCCCCACCAAAGCCCATTTCCAATCTTAGCACCCTCAACAGCACATTTCCATTCCTATCCTAGCCCCTCCATCAGCCCATTTCCTGTCCTAGCTCCCCCACCACTCAGTCCATTTCCAGTCCTAGCTCCCTTCCCTCATAGCCCATTTCCATTCCAAGCCCCCTCCCCATCAGCTATTTGCAGTTCAAGCCCCTCTTCCACTCAGCTCATTTCCAGTCCTAGCAACCCCCCAGCCCATTACCAGTCCTAAGCCCCCCATCAGCCCACTTCCAGTACTAACCCCCCATCACCCCATTTTCAGTCTTAGCCCCCCCCATAGCCCATTACCAGTCCTAACTCCCTCCATCAGCCCACCTCCAGTCCTAACCCCCCCATCATCCCATTTCCAGTCCTAGCCCCCGCATAGCCCATTACTAGTCCTAACGCCCCTCCCTCTATCAGCTCAGGTAATTTAAAAAAAACTGGCTGCTGCTGCTGCCGCTGCCGCCATGGCAGCGGCAAAATCAAGTGTCCTGCGGGCCCCCCTTGCTGGAAGAGCCCTCCCTGAGTCAGCTCTCTCAGCGCGGGCTTTTCAGAGCCGCGAAGGGAGAGTTTCTCTCTCGTGGCTCTGTTAAGCCCACCGGGGCTGATGGGAAACAGGAAATGCCTGTTACCCATCGGCGCCAGCGGGCTTAGCAGAGCTGCGAGAGAGAAACTCTCCCTTCGCGTTTCTGAAAGCCGGCACTGAGGGGCAGGGCCGGATTTACCTTGAGTGAGGCCCTACGCCAACAAAAATTGTGGGCCCCCAACAGGGGCGGCCCAAGGGGGGTGCGGGGCCTCATTTGCATAAGGGGCCTCATTTGCATAAATATTTGCATAATGTTACCATATACTAACTTTTAGTTATATACATGCACACAGGCACTCCACCTCTGCACTACCTGCATACCAGTACAAAAATACCTCAATCCCGAACACATACACATACACTACCCTTGCACCGAAAACACACACACACTCACAAACATGTGCATGCCCTACCCCTGCCCCATACACACATACACGCATACACACAGACACCCCACTCCCCATTGCTAATTGCCTTGCAGAATCGGGCCCATAATACAACATGGGTTATCATTAAAACATAACAAAACCATAGCAAAACAATAAATAAATATAAAAAGTATATGTAAAAGATGATCATCACATATGGACAAATAAATAAATATAAATGTATGTGTTAAAAGCCAAACTCATATGATAATCTAAATACTTATTATAAAACAATTACATTAAAAAAGTGTGGATTCAATGATATACAACCAATAAATAGCAAATAATTAAAATACAAAAAATGACATATATAAAAAAAGGAATCAAAGTTAATCTATTAAGAACAGACATGACAAAGAGCGCCTGTGTCAAGGAATAGTAGAAGTGCATAATTGGTAAAATATAAACCACAAAAACATCATAACTACAAAATAAATATATCAGTTTAAACACTCACCACCATTCAGAGAATGACACGAGTAAGCTCTAAAAACTGTTTGGGTGCGATTCTGACATCGATGGCCCGACCTTCTGTGCAGACGCACAGATGTAGCCGGGGTTCTGATCCCATGGGGAAACTCTAGCCCCACGGGATCAGAATCACAACCAGATTGAGCTTCCAAAACTGCTACACACTCGAGGCTCCAAACCCCAAAAAAAGCTGACTGCTGCTGCCGCGGCAGCATGGACCGTCCCGCGGGGCCCCCTCTGAATCCCTCCCTCCCTCCCTCCGCGACGGCTGAGCCCCTCCGTGCCGGCTTTGAGAGGCGCGAAGGAAGAGTGTCTCCCTCGCGTCTCTTTAAGCCCGCAGGGGCTGATGGGAAATCCCATCAGCCCCTGCGGGCTTAACAGAGACGCGAGGGAGACACTCTTCCTTCGCGCCTCTCAAAGCCGGCACGGAGGGGCTCAGCCGTCGCGGAGGGAGGGAGGGATTCAGAGGGGGCCCCGCGGGACGGTCCATGCTGCCGCGGCAGCAGCAGTCAGCTTTTTTTTTAAACTATACTAGTATTTACCTATACGCCAGTATTCAATTTTTGTGGGCCCTTGCCAGCTGTGGGCCCTACGCCACGGCGTAACTGGCGTATAGGTAAATCCGGCCCTGCTGAGGGGGCTAACTCAGGGGGGGACTCTGCCGGGCGGGGGGGGGGGGGGCCCGCGGGACACTTGATTCTGCTGCTGCCATGGCGGCAGTGGCAGCAGCCAGTTTTTTTTAATTTACCTGGGTGATGCAGAATTTTGTTTGCGCGGGGCTCCCTGAAACGTGGGGCCCTGTGCAAAAAACATTCTTGCTCGATGGATGGGCCGGCCCTGTTGGTGGTTGATGTATAGCTGTAGGAATTTGTAGATTAACATTCTGTATTGGACTCTCAGACAGCATGATTTTAAGCAAGCTTATAGCACAGAGATGTTTCTGTTATCTCTGATTATGTTTTATATGGACTCTGATCTGGCCTGGATACATTATTCATGACTTTTTCAGACTTAACAGTGTTTGACACCATACGGCATAAATCTTGTCAAGCAAAGACAAACAAATCAACATAGTCTTGACAGTGTTGCAGTGGTTTGTATCTTTCGTTTCCGACCAGCTACAACAGCAGGTGAGAGAGAGTAATGCTATTTCTTCTTGGAATTCTGAGGTTGGGTGTCTCTCAGGAGCTGACATCATCTTTACTGTTTAATTTGTACTTAAATATACTTTGTGATGTCCTACTTGAGCTAGGAGTAGATTTTCAGATAGGGATGTACCAAGGGCTGTGGAAGCAGTGTGACTGCACAGGGTGCAAGTACAGAAAGGGTGCCAATATCATCGCTGGGCTTCCAGGAAGCTCAAAAAAAGTGAGTTTACTGCACAAGGATGGGCCAAGAGGGAGGGGGGAGGGCACCAGATTCATTAGTCGCACAGGGAGCATTTCTAGCTTGGTATGGTCCTGTTTTCAGATATATGTAGATCAGTGGTTCTCATCCTAGTCCTCTGAGATCCCCGGGCCAGTCAGGTTGTCAGGATATCCACAATGAATATGCATGAGGTAGTTCTGCATGCACTGCTTCCATTGTATGCAGATCTATCTTATGCATATTCATTGTGGATATCCCGAAAACCTGACTGACTTCGGGGTCTCAGAGGACTGGGTTAAGAACCACTGTTGTAGATGATATTATCATGTTATTTGTTTTACCTCTTTTGGGTCTTTTAGCATTTCTGAGTTAGAGAATGTTACAGTCAATTTCAACTTGGCCCTTTTCTTAATTTATCTTTGAACATAGCCAAGGTCAAGGCCTTATCTATAATATGAGAGTCACCATTCTTTTCTGGTTTATATTTTCAATGTGGCAAATTGCAGTTTGATCTGAGATTAAGTACTTAGGGGTGATCTTGGATTCTTGGCATGGGATGCAGGCTAGTGTGGCAGGTTGTGGCAGGTTTTTTGGAAAGTTGCGCTGGTTTAAAAAAATTTTTAGGATATGATTATTTCTGTGTGATTTTGCATACTTTGTATTACCTCATTTGGATTATTGCAATTCCTTATTGTTTGATGTGCCTGCTACAGTCATTTAAAAAGCTTCCAGTACGGCAGCTTGCTGGTGGGTAGGAATAAGTTCAATCATATGAGCCCCACTTTGATTGCTTTACACTGTTGGCTTGCAGTCTGTCAGCATGCTAAATTTAAATTGCTTTGGATAGTCAGATTGCTGCATGGGGAAATCTTAACTGAGTTTATTTCAGGCATTATTTTACCCTCCACATCCATTATATTTATTTCAGACTTTACTGACAGTCCCGTTTTTGGGAATGAGAATGAAAAATAAATGTTTTACCTGAGTGCAGTCTTTTCCTTTGTGGTACCAGTGCTATGAAATTTTTTACCAGATGATTTGCAACATGAATAAGATGTGTGGGCTTTTAGGAAGAAGTTGAAGATGTTCTTATATGGGGAAACTTTTAATCTTCACATTTGATGTTAGTTTGAGGGTATAATTTTATGTATGTTGGTCTATTTCTTTTTTTATTTAAAATTTAATTCATTACATTCCAATGAAACATAATTAGAAATGTAGTTACAAATTTCCTCAGAGAAATTCATCCAGAATTCAAAAAGAAAAAATACAAAGGGATCATTTTAAAAGTCTTAGGGATATGTTTGCTACAGACCATTAAGGGCACACCAATTAGCAAGCATTAATGGCAGCGGTAAGGGTGTTATCCTGAGATAAAGACCGGGGCAGGGAGCAGGCATGCCACAGTAAGGGTACAAGGCTCCACTTGTTGGGCGCTAACAGGACACCAGGCATAAGGCGCCAAGCATACATCTTAATGCCTGAAAATGGCAGTCACCGTATCACAGTATAAGGGAGCCGTTATGAAAGTCACATTTCAGGTGATGGCTGAAAGGAAGCATAAGAGCTGATGGATATGTCATATCCATATATATCCTACGTTTTGGACAGTAAGTAGGATGATAATCTGGGAGGCATTTGTACTGTATCAGCTTACTTAATCTGTTGTAATGTCATTGTGTGGCAGAGGACTGGGAAGAAGGGTACCCTGGAGGATCCAGCATGGCCATGATGTGACCATCAAAAGGATGACTGGGCAGGAGTGGTGACGTGCATATCAGTCATAGGAGAGGTGTGTGTGATACAGTACATCCTAATGATTAAAATGTTTCTGTGTGGCCATGGTGTAGCAGCTGTCAGGAGAATATATGACTGTACATGATGGGCATATGCTGATGGATGGTTGAAGGATGGATGGTGATAGATGAGAGTGCAGTATGGCCTCGCAGCCCCGATGTACCTGATGTGACCACACAAATGCAGTTGTAATGTGGGTGAAAAAATAGTAGTTGCGCCACAGGGAAGTTCCAATACCAGCTATTTGGGTATGACAGCTGTCTCAGCTTTTCTGTTTATGTTTATGTTTATTAAAAAGCTTTATATACCGCCCATTACAGTAAGTACCAGGGTGGTTTACAATCAAAATAAAATACAAACCTTTAAAAAAGGAAGCTGCAGAAAAGGAAGGAGGAATGCCAATAAAACCTCTAAGAGGACAGGAGAGAGACAAAGACAGTGGTCAGTGGGGAACAGAGTGAAACAGTAGGTGGGTAATGACAGAACAGGGCCAGCAATAGGGAGGGGGTATGGGGGATGAGCTGAGGAAATGTTATTGTATCATTATTTTACCTTGACTTTTTGGGGAAGGAGGGGGGAGGAGGGGGGAGGTCAAAAGTTGCACAAAAGAGGTGAGTCTTCAATTGAGTTTTGAATGATTTGAGGGATGGGTCCAATTGAAGAGAAGGGGGGAGCGAGTTCCAGAGTCTGGAGCCAAGAAAGTAAAAAGATGAGGACCAGGTGGATTCTAGGTGAGCCTGAGATGGAGAAGGGAGAAACATACGGTTTATGTGGATGGATAAGAGAGAACGGTGGGTGGTGTGAAGACGGACTTGATCAGAAAGATAGAGGGGGATACCGGTGTGAATGGCTCTATGGACAAAAACAAGGATTTTGAACTGTATTCAATACGTGATGGGGAGCCAGTGCTGTTGTAGATGAAGGGAAGTGACATGATTGAAACGTGATGCGTGAGTATGTGGACAGCGGTGTTCTGGATGCATTGAATACGGGAGAGCTGAGATTGGGGAAGACCGGCCAAAAATACATTACAGTAATCAAGACGTGAGAGTACCAGAGAGAGAAGCAAAGTAGTCATAGAAGTAGATGAGAGAAAAGGACGAGCAGCACAAAGTTGTTTTAGGGTGAAAAAGGAGCGTTGGACAATAGAGGAAATGTGACCTTTGAAAGAAAGAGCAGAATCAAGAGTGACACCCAAATATCTGAGAGAAGAAACCATAGGGATAGGTTTGGAAGAAAGAAAGGGTATGAGGGAAGGGGAAGGATGTCTGAAGGTGAACCAGATTGCTGAGGTTTTGGTAAGATTAATGTGAAGAAAGTTAGAAGAAATCCAAGAGGCAACAGAAGAGAGACAGTCATTGAGAGGGGTGATGTCTGGGTTGGAGGAATCGGTGTGACGAAGAAGGAAAATATAGTCAGCATAATAGTAGGCAGAAACACTGTGCTGTTGGATAAGAAGATTGAGATGGGCCATAAAGACATTGAAGATAAGAGGGGCAAGGACAGAGCCTTGAGGAACACCACAGGGGAGAGGAGTGGGGGGAGAGGAAGCAGAACCAGATAGAACCGAGAAAGAACGAGAGGAAAGAAAAGATCGAAACCAGTGCAAGACCGAACCAGAGAGGACGGCATCCTGAAGACGATCCAAAAGAGTGTGATGGTCCACCAGATCAAAAGCAGCTGAAAGATCCAAGGAAACAGCAATAGAGAGAGAACCATGATCGTGAGCAGTGTGTAATTCATTAAGGAGTGAGAGAAGAATAGATTCTCTGCTGTGACCAGGGCGAAAACCAGATTGCCGGGGGTGAAGGGTAAGAGAAGCCTCGAGGTGAGAGGAAAGTTGAATAAAGACCAGTTTTTCTAAGAGTTTAGAAAGAAAAGGAAGGTTAGAGATAGGATGCCAGTTAGAGGGGGAAGAGGGATCCAGAGAAGCTTTCTTTAGAATGGGACGAACCAAAACATGCTTCCAAGAAGAGGGAAAGATACCGGTGACCAGACTAGTGTTGAAAATAGAGAGGATAAAAGAGGAAAGGGCAAGGGAAGATTCCAATAGCCATAAAGAAGGAATAGGGTCGGTGGGACAAGTAGTTTTCCAAGAGGAGACATAGACTTTGGAAAGGGAGGCAGTAGTGATTGGCTCAAAAGTAGACCAGCGGTGAGAAAGGGAAGGGGGAGCAGGAGAAAAGGAAGGGGAGGGAGAGGAAGAATAGGAGGGAGGGGGTATTGGGGGGATGGGGGGAAGGAGGGAAAAGAAAGACGGAGGGAAACAACTTTAGAGAAATATGACGCTAGAGTGGAAGGATTGGGGGGAAGGGGAAAAGGAAGAAGCAGAAGAGGAATGTGGGGCGGAAAGGGACCGAAGAACAGAATACAGTGTGTGGGACGAATTAGCAGAGGAAGAAATGAGTTTGGAATAGTAGTCCCGTTTAGCAGTGAGAAGGAGAGAGCACTAATGGTGGTGACATTGTTGGAAATGAGACAGATTGGGGGGACAGGGGTGTTTCCGCCAGAGATGTTCTGCACGACGAAGGTAACTCCGATGGAGAAGGAGGCCAGAGTGAAACCAGGGGTGATGAGAGCGAGTGAGAGAAGTAGGATGGGGATGAAGGGGGGCGAGAGTGTCAAGTACGGAGGAAAGAGATGTGTTCCAAGTATGCACTTGAGAATCAACTAAAAGAAGATAAAAATCAGGTGGAAAGAGGGAGTCTGAGGATGGAAATTGAAGAAGGGTGTTGGCATTAAGGCGGTAGGTGTGGGGGGGAGGAGGAGCAGCACCAGAATTGGAGGAAGAGGACAGGAGAGAAGAGGGGATTGGGAGTGAGAAGAAGATGCAAAATGATCTGACCATGGAGAGATAAGGGAGAGAGAGAGGAGGGGATGAAGAGGAGGTATGGGAAATGATGAGGTCTAATGAATATCCAGTAGAGTGAGTGGGGAAGGAAACGAATTGGCGAAGGGAAAGATCAGACAAATGAGTTTGAAAGGCTAGATCATGGGAGGTGGAGGGGAGTCCATGTGAATATTAAAATCTCCTAGAATTAGGAGGTGAGAGTAAAGAAGAGAAGCCCCAGTAATAGCAGACAGAAGAGAATCCCAGACTTGGGAGGATAAGGAAGGGGGAGCATAGATAAGAAGAAAATGAAGAGGGGGAGAGGTACCTAAATGGAGAAGTAAGGACTCAGAGTAGTGTAGAGCAGAAGAAGACATTTCCTGAAGAGAGAGGGAGGAACGGTAAAGAACCACAACACCCCCCCCCCCCGCTCCTACCCTGGCGAGTAGTAGATAGAGTGGAAAAGCCTGGGGGCAGGCAGCGGTTGAGGAGGGGCTCCCCACCGTCCCTCAGCCATGTCTCTGTCAGGAAAAACATATCGAGGGAGTGTTGAGAAATGAAATCATGGACCAGGATAGTTTTTGAGCGGATAGAGCGGCAATTTAAGAGAGCGAGTTGAAGAAGCAGAAGAGAATGAAAGGAAGAAGAGGAGGGAGAAGAATGAGTAGGACAGTGAATAAGATTAGAAGGATTATGTGCTAAATGTCCTACAGACGGAGGTAGAATGGGGAAAGAAACAGGCCGCCATCCCCAATGAACTGGTATGGAGGCCATGGAGAGGAATGTGTAAAACACCAGGGATAGTAAGGGTAGAGACGTAGTCCGAAAAAGCAACTTACCGTTGAAGCTGAGGAGGGATGCCAGGGAACCAGAGGCACCAAGAGTGAGGGGATAGGGCTGTGTGATGGTCTGATGAAAAGGTGTTACTGGTGAAAGTTGCACAGGCTCTACTCACCCCCAGACTCACCCCAAGAAGCTCGACCAAGCAGAAGGTCCTGCTCCTTGGGCATGCTCTTTTGGTGCGTACCCGCTGCACGCGCCCCTGCGGAGCGATATGCCGCACCAGGGGAAATTTTATACAGGTTTGGTGGCCCAAAAGGGAGGCACGGTCGCGCACAGCGTGGCCGCATGGCCGCGTCACTTCTGGTGCGACGGGGAGGAGGAGTCCAGAGGGAAGGCAGCACACAGATACCTGGAGAGAAGCACAAGAATACACGGGATCAGAGAGGCACAATAAGGCACAGCAGGCAGCACAGCCACACTGATTAGGCAGCAGGAAAGCACCATACAATCTTCCCAACAGATGTGCATATAATAACTGCACAAGTGTCTCTCATACTGGTTTGCAGGTGGCCATCCCAGGAGTGGGACGTGCCTGCATGTACTGCAGATATGTGATGGAGCCAAAGATGTTCAGTAACAGTTATGATGAAATATTCCAATCATGTACAAGTCATGTGTCACACATCTGCAGGGTGAATATGTCCAACGCATTACAATGTGCCACAACAGAGTCAATAAAGTCATACTATCAGATGATCATGATTCCAATGTGCATGTTTGCAGACCCAAAGTGCAATCGTAACACATAAAAAAGAATAATAATATGCATCCTCCAGGTCCCAGACTGTTTCTGGCAGTATATTCAAGTGAGTCTCCCACAGCCACAAAGAGAACCTTTGGGATTTAAACCATGGTCTGTTACTTAATGAGCCAGTGTGCTAACCATTAGGTACACCTCTATAGCACAGTCTAGAATCAAAGAGGCTGCAGGTCCCTGGACTTGAAACAATGTGACTGGCACATACTAAGACAGTGGTAAACCACACCTAAGGCAGGCCTGCAATGGCACACATACAATACAACTGTACAGGTCACTAAGTACTGCATCTGCATAACAGACACACAGCTGTAGAATAAATATCTTGTCCAAAGGCCAAACCACATGTGAGAGCAAGAATCCCATCCCTCCACTGTACCTCCAAAGCCAAACAACAATCATATACAGAGGTCCGCTGGGCTACAGTGTGGCACTAACCCCTGAGGCAGCACATGTGAAGGGCATGCATTCCCTTGTGATCTGCTGTACACTGCAAGATAGGTACTTTTGCACATACACCTAACTCAAACCTCATTCATAACCCATGAGGTCCATAGCAGACCATTCTGACCTTTTCAGGAGGCTATGCATACTTGTTCCACCATCATAGAAGTGATGCAGGCACTGGGCAATGCTCTAGGCAGGGGTCTCAAACTCCAGTCCTGGAGGGCCGCAAATCAGTCAGGTTTTCAGGGTATCCCTAATGAATATGCATGAGATATATTTGCATGCACTGCCCCCATTGTATGCAAATATATCTCATGCATATTCATTAGGGATGCCCTGAAAACCTGACTGGTTTGCAGCCCTCCAGGACTGGAGTTTGAGACCCCTGCTCTAGTGATTACAGTTATCACTATGGTTGCAATAGGGTCTCTGTGTGCCGGTATTGGTTAGCCCCCTCCATTACCCATGATGCACCTCACAATCTGAGAAGCTATATGCAACTTTTGCCCATATGGAGAATGCAGCGATCCATCACAGCAGCTCTGTAATATGCAGGGACAATGTGTGCTTCTTGCACATAATATCTGCCACATATGCAAATGACCTTTTTCACCAGTCACCCTAAATGTGAGGAAGGGCGAACATCACTTGGTCCCCAGAACAAGCATGCCAACAAATGGACATTTCAGGTTCTGGAGTGGATCTGTTGTACTGCTAGAGTACTGTAGTTATTGCTTGCAGTGTATGATAGTAGCAATTTGTTTCTTTTTCTGTATTATTATAGCATGTAAGCAAGGCATGTTTTTATCTGGCCTTTATGTCCTGCACTTGTTGGCGAGGAACTCTCATCATAACATCTGCTTTTGTTCCCTAAGGTTACAGCAGCTGCTTTCAAGGAGCATGAATGGAGTGAGTGTTGTCGAGGCAGCTAGTGGTGCGGACGTTAACGAGCAGGGTCTGCCAAATATGGTGCCATCAGCAGGTTACCAATAGCACAAGAAGAGCTGCTAGCCTCTCTTTCTGAGAATTATAATCACCTAGACCAATCACAGGCAGTTGCATAGGTTGGGCAACATAGGGCTGTGTCAGTTATTCACAAAATATCTGTGCCCAATCTGTTAGTCATCACCCAATCCATGTACACATAACCACCATAAAGACATGGATTGTGTGCAAACAGCATGGACATCCAACAGCCCAGCTAACAATTGGACTACAGCTTTACGTTATAATTGCACTATGTGGATACATAGCCAGGACATGGTCACAGCTCAGCATGAACTGATGTGTGCATCCTGGCCATGCTCGTGGTAGATCCACGTTAGGATGGCTCAGTCATTTACCTAACCTCCAACTCATATACATCCTGTGCAAACTGATCTGTTGTAGACAATACCCGGAATCCTCTGCTCTTCATTTGTGTACCTTTTATGTTGAAAGTGGGGACAGCTTCTGCAATGCAAAGGGGTATGTTTACTAAACTGTGGTAATGTCATTCGCGTTAGGTTCCACGGTAAAAGTACAGATGCCCATATAAAGGCATGGGTGGTGCATCATTACAGCAAGCCGCATCAGCTAACGCATGTTACAAGGCGCCTTAGACTAACGCATGTTACAAGGCGCCTTATAAGGCACATTACAAGGCACCTTGTAAGGCGTCTCATAAGGCGCCATATAGGGCTCCTTAGGCTAAGTGCCGTATTAGGCACCCCTGGACAAGGCACTGTAGAAGGCTTTGGAACCATAGGTTAAGGTGGCCTAACAAGGTTACGGTGCCCTAGGTTAGTGTGCCCTAAGGGCTGCAAGGTACTTTAGGATGACATGCATGACCTGTGAGGAATAGAGACAGTTGTAGCCCTAACACTAGATAGAGCACTCAGGAAAGGCAATGAACAGGTGAGTGAAGGAGGGAGAGCTAGGAGCTGCTGGACCTTCCATATCTGCAGGCATCCCATGTGGCTGCCAGTACTGATGACAAACATGGCGGGGGCAACTGCACCATAGCACAGGGTGTTGGCAATGTAAAGTACTGGAAAGACAGTTGGTGGCAGACGATGGGAATACATGTCCCCCAGTGGAGGCGGAGGTGGCAGGATAGTTACAATGATGGGTGGACAGATGAGTGGTGGTGCCATGCAGATCAGGCACAGGCGAGGCAAGCACGATGAGGCGCAATGCAGGAAAGGGTAGCAGTGCAGGATATGGGGTGGCAGCCTGCACAGGCAGACAGGACTCTACACAGCTGACAGACGCAGATAGACGGACCAAGTGAATGTTGGCAATTGTGGCGAGGGTATTATGGGCTGGCAGCACAGATCTGCAAAACATGACTGTTACAGGCATGCACACTATTTGAGTAAGACAGGCATGAGAGGAGGGAACAATGAGGAATTGAACCCATAAATACTGCCGAAAATGGCATTGTATTAACCAGTAGGCTATACCTCCATGGTGTATGTCATAGCAATGGCTGGGTACAGAAGGACTGCAAGTCACCACACACACCATCTGCTCTGAGTGCCAGGATAGGGTAACCCTACCAGTACCCATGATGCAATGCACATGCTGAATAGCTGTCTACAGCTGATCACCAAATGGGGTCTGCACCTCTCCGGTACCTCAGCTTGGAAAGATGAACTGACAGTGCATGATATTGGCCCAGTGTAGATACAGACCATGCCATTGTGCATGTTCTGTGTTCACCCTGAGGGATAGGATGGGTGCCCAGCACTAGGTCCTCAGTACATGTGGTGCTAGAGATAGGTCCTGCTGTACATCCCCATCACTACCAGTGTGTGACAGGTGTCCCTTGCAGTGCAGCTGAAGGTAATTTGGTGTCCATCTGTATTCTGCAGTCACATGTGGCCCTCTGGGACCAGACACCACCCAGATTAGTGTGTACCCTGTGTTAGGGTCTGGCTGACATGGACACCTGTTATCAGGGCTGAGGGGTTTCTAGACCTGCATGAGGCTTGTGTAGCAGTGTCTTTATAAGGTCAAAGTGGTATACACTACGCACCAAAAAAGGGGCCCACAGCACCCCTTTTTGTAGGTAAGGGACAGGTGCCCCAGGCCCAGTAAAGCAACCTCCATCCTGCTGTTATAAGGCAGCCCTCCAGGGTTGGTGGGCCAGAGCCATACCTGTGACTGGGGCAGTGACAAACAGGCAGCAATGTTTGGCAAACCCCAACTGCCTCACACCACTGTCTGCCAGTCACCACCATGCACAGTCTAACTGCAGACAGTCCACTAGCCAGTCCATAGTGCATGCTCACAGAAGAACTACGTGCACCAAGCAGGCATCTCAGTGATTGAGGCCCCAGCACTGGGAACACAAAAGTATTACTGGAGGCAGATAGTGACGCGCGCTATGTGTGAACCTAGACATGCCATGGTCACTGCTCGGTTAGAGTGAGTGCCCTCCCAGCAGGACATGCTGTAGCCACCTTGTCCATGCAGGCAGTGGTTGGTCACTATAGTGTCCCAGCCATTGCCCCACACACTGTGAAGATGCATCCTGGCCAATCCGCCCTGTCTGGGCCATACCCACAACACCTTGCCCCTCATTATGCACACATTCAGGCTAACACTGGTAACAGTGGGACATTCTGGGCCCAGAGAGGGGTGGGCAGCAACAGAACAATGAATAGACATACACACACACACACTCTTTTGCAGCATTGTGCAAAGATAGGGGTGGTTGGCAACCCTGCCCGCCACACTGGTCCTGATCACAGTGCTGACATTGCAAAACTGTGCAGGAGGTAGTAGTAGTGCCCTGGTGATAACTGGAGCTCAATGCTGGGGCCAACAGCCTGACTCTCCATGCATCTTTGGATTGTGGAGCCTGTGTGAGTGGGTGTTTGTACCCCTGTTCGCCGCTGTTTTGCGCTTTGCACATGTTGCTGTTGTATCTGAATTGTTGGGCAAAATATAGGGACATGCTCTGCAGGAATCACAGCTGGGAGTTGAGCCTGTGACCCTCTGCTTCTGGATACACTGGCAGGGTGTACTGCAGCACACTGTTGCCACAGATGCATGGTAGTCCCTGGGGCTACCTGTACTTTACCTCAGCCAGACCTTTTATGTTGCACTGCACACCACGTACTACTACAGGGCATGACCTAAGTCCACTGCAGGCAGGTGCCACTGGCCCCTCCAGCACAGGCACCCCCCCCTGTCATGCTGACATGACCATATGCTGTCGGTGCTGGTAGTGCGCAGTCCCAAGCCATCCACTGTGTGGATAGGTGGTCACCTAGGGAGCGGGGTCTGGGGCAGGGGGCATACATGAGCATCCTCACATCCCCCCATCAACACCTACCAATAGTATGCCCCTTCCGCTTGGGGGAGGGTTGGCTGGGGGGATGTTAGATCAGTGCCCTGGCAACTGTTAGCTCGGGTCTACCAGGTAGATGTAGGTGGATTGTGTTTGGCCTTTGTCAGCTGCTGTCATGCTGATTTCCGGTTTCTATGTTTCTATGTGCCACCTAGGCACCCGCCTAGTCCACCCTGTGCCCCAGCTTCCCCCGCTACATGTCCCGCCTGCAGCCCCCTATGCCCCATTTGCACCATCGCCATAGTGACCTTTCATACTTGGGCACTATGCTGTTGCTGATAATGGAGCACTACTATCACATTTCTTGGGCTCCCTGCCTATGCTGTACATTGCTGACATGTAAATCGTTTCTCTCTCCTGTAAATGTGCATCTAACGGCAGGTTTTCATTCACGGTAGGATTCAGCCCTTCAGTTCAGCGCGTTAGTGTGCAGGGAGCCTCTCCCCGCCCATTCTCCGCCCATTCCCCACCCATTGACCCCCTTCTCTCCTCCCTCTCTCCACCCTCTGCGGTGTTTACCATGGCCGGGAACATTAACGATAGGTAGCGTTAACGCGCGTTAACGTTACATACCACGCATTAACGTTACCTAACGATCATTAACGTTACCTAACGCGCGGTCTTTAACGTTACTGCAGTTTAGTAAACATACCCCAAAGAGTCTGTGACACTGGTAAGTGCCCTGGAGACAGACTGTGAGTGCATGTGGGCCCACAGTGGCCTACATCTGTCATATCCCTGAATACCGTTTCCTCCCACACAGCTTTGAACATTGAACATTGAACATAGTGCCACGCTTAGCCATGGACACTGCAAAAATGGCCAGTGCAGCACAGGCACCCTCCCATGCTTCAGACCCAATTGACCCCCCTCCCAAAGTCCATGCAAAAGCATGGCTAGTTGGACAAGGGGTTAGATGTTGATGCAGTTGCTGGCTACACATATGCCACCATTCCCTACCTCTTTCTATTGTAAGGACATCTTTGTGGCTGTCACACTTGGTGCCCACAGAGAGTAGGTGGTCTCTCATAGGTTCTGTGCTTTGGGAAACAATGCTACTTTCAAAGGGCACATGGAAAAAGAGGTATGACACTGTTCCCCATCCCACCTCCATCCCTACCCCAACATTCACCTCCAGGCACTCCCTTCCCATATTGTGGCAGGAAATGAACAGATACACATAACATTCTGTGGCACATATTGCCTGCTCGTATTGGGCATGAACCATTCAGAGGTCAGTGTCCCAGTGTCATTAGCAAGCATACATGTGCATTTTGTCTCTGGAAACATAAGGCATGTCATGGTTCTGGAAAATAGGTGATGTACTGCAGACTGCTGTGTACAATGATCAGTAGACACTATGCACATAGTGTATATTGTGTGAAAATTTGCCTGATATGGTCCTGTGTGAAAATTTGCCTGTATGTGCATATTGTAAGTAACCAAGGAGAGCAGTAGGACCTGCACACTACCAAAGAAGACCAAAAAGCAGGCACAAAAGAGACTGGCGCCAGTCTCTTTTGTGCCTGCGTTTTGGTCTTCTTCTGTATGTGCATATTGTACATGAAGTACATGGAGTATACTGGCCTACGGAAACTCATTATATCAAGGACTGCCCAAGCAATCCACCCACCCACTTCAAATGGTACAAAACACTGCAGCACGAATCATCACGGGCACTGAAAAACATGAACATATCACACCTGTACTGCAGCAATTCCATTGGTTACCTATAATGGCACGGGCAAGATTCAAAATAACTCTAAACATTTTCAAAAGCATACATCAATGCTCAGTGAATGTCCTGCACAACACATTGATCAGAGAAACAACCAGCAGACCTAGACGAGCCAACGGCATCAACAGACTCCGCACACCCACCGGATACAAGAAATCAAAGCAAAGTACCGCCAACAGAGCTTTATCTTTCTTGGCGCCAGCTCTTTGGAACTCCCTCTCAGATGAACTAAGAGCCCTAAATGACATCAAGGACTTCCGCAAATCACTCAAAACCCTCCTGTTCAAAGAACACTTTTTAGATGTAATGTAGGATACTTATGCCCCACTGACATGCATAGAGGAGAATAAGAACCAGTTGACTGAAATCTATATGTACGTCTTGTCGCCCCCCTCTCATTTAATGTAGACCCATTGTATTGTTAACCACTTTGAAGGATAAAGTGGTATACAAAACTGGTTAAATAAATAAAGAGTCCCCTGGATTTCACTTTGCAGCATAGGACAAGAGCAACATGGATGCAGGTATATCACAGACTCTTTGCAGTGTCATCAACTAGGTGACTGAAGTGGACCATTCCACTAGAACCAAAATACCTATATGCTGCAGCTGCATCAAGAGGCCTGACAGTGTTGCCATGGAAACAGCTATTGTGGCAGTTGGCAGTAATCAGGCCTGAGCAAATAGGTGTGTCATGTGGCCTGGAGGCACAGTCGAAGATGACGGTTGCTACACACATATATCTGTTTACCCAGCTCACTGCAGTCAAATCAGCAGGCGATATGGGAGCTGTACAGCAGTGTCAGGTTGTAATATAAGTGTAGGTGAATGCTGAGGAGATGGGGCTTGACAATGATGTGACTAGGAATATTTTACAGCATTACAGCTGTGGAGACAACATTTCTACATATAGAGCTGGTCATCCAGTGACTCCCATGGGTTGCAACTACTTACTGAGAACTCACCTTCTGCTCGTAAACAGTATGTGGATTTGCTGTATAGATGACCAGCAGAATGTTGTATACACAATCATGAGACTTGGCCATCACATGCATGCAAAATGCATTGCTGCATCTCACAGTCCTCTCAACACACACACACACATACACACACACACACACACGATGACCCCACTGTCCAAAACAGTGCTATGTTGGCATTGTTACTTGCGAGCCTCCTTTAATGCTGAGCCATTGTCAATACCCTCTCAGTGTGCAGGCACTGTTAGCATGCTCTGATAAGGTCAATGCACAGGTGCTATTAGTGCAGTCTACTATTCAGAAATTCTTGGTGCAGCTTCTCAGTGTGCGGACTCATGCTGAACAAGATGCAGAGGGTTACACATTCTGATACAGCTCTGGAAATGTAGGATAAAGTTACCCACCTGGACATATTATTCCTGATCCACAGTCTAGTCTTGAACCCCTGACCCTTCTCTCTTATACACGCATTGGCCATGTGTTTGGCACCAAAGAGCAGCCATATGGTAGCATGGGCCTTCAATTTATGTGTATATATGTGGGCATTGTCAGGATGACTGACAGCATGAGTTGAGGTATGCCAATGTCTGTTTAACTGTCGTCAGGCTTTGGCCAATGCTTGCCTGACAAGATATGTTAGCCAGGTGTGGGAGAGGGACATTTGGTTTGGTCTGTATATAACACTGCATTAATATGCTGCTGATTCAACTGACATTCATGTCTTACATATGGGATCTGTCTTGCCAGATGGGAAGGCCATGATGCATGCACACACACATTCCAAACCATGCTTGACCTAGCAGAGTGACCGATATGCCCATTTCCTGGTGTGTGAAAGTGGCCCAGTCTGGGAATAATCTCACA
The DNA here is from genome assembly GCA_033557465.1 of Ichthyophis bannanicus. NCBI lineage: Eukaryota > Metazoa > Chordata > Amphibia > Gymnophiona > Ichthyophiidae > Ichthyophis > Ichthyophis bannanicus. The sequence goes on along the minus strand of CM066033.1, from coordinate 951,630,027 downwards.
TTTGGCAGAGCACAGACCAGCAGCTACTATTGCATGTAGCTCAGCTGGAAGTGGTTGCTTAAGGGCTTAGTCATAGCAGGGTCACCAGTTCATGCACACATTATGGTCATCATTTTGCAACTGAGTGAGCAGGGTGGTTATTTATTTTATTTATTTATTTATTTAGAAGATTTAGTATACCGCTTTATCATTAAATCAAAGCGGTTTGGCACATCAAACAATCAATAATAATGTGTGGTCTGTAGCATGCAGTGGGAGAACTAAGAAGAGTGGTGTGTGGTGCAGTGTGTCAGATTTTATCGGTGAGCTATTTACATAATGAGCAATATACATATATACAATAATGGAGCCGTGTGAAAGGTGCGCTAGGATCAAGATCCTGTATTGTCTTGAAAGTTGTAAAAAGGAGTCATTTATGTGAGGTCCTTGAAATGTTCTGTAAATAGAGCAGTCTTAAGAAGTTTTCTGAAGTCCTTGAGGTCTTTGGTTGATCTTAGGTGGTCTGGGAGGGAATTCCATATAGCGGGCGCTGCCAGGGAGAGTGCCCTACTTGATGTGGCCTGCTTTGTTTTAGCAAATTCCTTTGGTGTTCTGATGGTGTCTGAGGTTCCTTTTCTTCTTGGTCTCTTGCTGTCATCGGTTTTTATGAGTGGTTGTATGCTGTCAGCTGAGAGGTTGTGTATTATTTTGAATATGTGTAAAAGTACTTTGAATTGGACTCGAGAGCTGATTGGGAGCCAGTGTAGGTAGTACAGTATGGGAGTGATGTGGTCGTGATTTGTGCAATCTGTTATGAGTCGTGCGGCTGTGTTTTGTGCTAGCTGTAGAGGTTTTATTGTCTTTTTTGGTAGCTCCTGTCTGTGACTGCAATAGTCTAGAGTGGGAGTGATGATGGCTTGACAGACTGTTCGGAAATGTTCATGAGCGAGGATGGGTTTGAGCCTTCTGACTGTCCTCATTTTGATGTAAGCGCTCTTTGTGATTTTTGCAATGTGGGATTGGAGGTTAAGGTCCTTGTCGAGCGTTACTCCCAGGTATTTTATTTCTTGTCTTACTGGTATGATGATGTCATTCAGGCTGATGGTGGCCGAGGGTGAAAATGTCTGTTTTTTTGTGATGAATAGTGCTTCAGTTTTATTGTAATTTATTGATAGATTGTTTTCCTGAAGCCAGGTTGCCATTTGTTGGAAGCAGTTGGCTATGTTGGAGTAGTCCGGGTTGTCCATATTGATTGGTGTGAATATCATTATGTCGTCTGCGTATATGGTGTATTGAATCTTGTGGTTCTTGATGATGGCGCAGATGGGTTGTACGTAAAGATTGAAGAGCAGGGCGGAGAGAGCTGAGCCTTGTGGGACTCCCTGTGTGGCTCTGAAAGGTTGAGAGGTCTTTGTTCCACACTTGACTTGTAGCTGTCTGTTGGTGAGGTAAGATGTAAACCAGCTCAAGGTGGTGCTGTGTAGGCCCGCCTCCTGTAGTCTGGTTAGTAATGTTGTGTGGCAGACAGTGTCAAATGCTGAGGAGATGTCTAGGAATATCATGAGGATGCCCATTCTGGTGTTGTCGATCGTCCTCAATAGTCTGTCGAATAGCTGTATCAGTAGGGTTTCAACCCCATGGCTGGGTCGGAAGCCGTGTTGATTGGGGTCCAGGGGATTGTGGAATTCGATGTGTTGTTGGAGTTGGTGTTGGACTACTTTCTCGATGATCTTGGATAGGAATGGTAAGCTTGAGATGGGTCTGTAGGCGGCGGGGTCAGTTTTAGCTAAGGTGGTTTTCTTGGGGATCGGACGTATTTATCCTTTGACATGTGCTGTTATCATATTGCATAGTATGCCTGCCTCAGTGGCATATTTTTCCACCAACATGAACATATACACCCAATATGTGCATGTTGGGGGCACCCTGATGTAACCCTTCCCCCTAAAGGTACTATCATACTGCTAATTACTGCAAGATGGGAGAAGTCAATGTTGGACACAGGCAACTTGTCCACAACTTTGGGACTGATGATGTTGTCAGGAGCCAACACATCCATATTCAACTTAGGAAGGCATTAGCAAGTGGCAGACACCACTTTCCAGTCTCTCTGTGTTATAGGGGCCATATGTGTCATGCGTATGGGCACCATTTCTTGTGCTTGGCATGCATTCTGTCACAATACAGGTAAGAGTCACACAATGTTGCCTCTCCTTAGGAAATGCATGGTCAGTTCTAACTTAGCTACTCATGGCACGGTACCCAGGAATGGGCCATCCAGTGGGCAACCTAGGCAGGTACCTGGGTCCACCAATCTGTGTGGATGGAATGCCAGCCAATCCCTCACACCCTATAATCATGTCACAGGCAACAATTCAGTGCTGCAGGTGGCCTTGAGGCAGTGGCACACATGCAGCTAGTCACAGCATGCTGCTCCTGCCCCCCTCCAGCAGGGGCTGTGAGCACACCAGCTGCTGCCTTGAACCTCACCAGTGCAAAGACAGGAGGATTCACCATGACCTCTACTTTATCTGCCAGTGACATGTTTGGCAAGTCCATGACAGTAGACACAGTAGCATTGCACCTGACCACTACCACCACCCACATACAATTCTAACATGGCTGTGTGATGGCAGTGGCAGTGGGCCAACTCATTTCAGACAGCAGAAGCATGTATGTGGGCCACAGCTGTCACAGCAGAGTCACAACAGACAGCACAGATGTACACCCTAGGAAGGTGCCTGGTCAGCCTAGAGGACTATCCTGACCCACCACATCGCTCCCATGCCATTTCTTGTGGCAATCTAGCACCAACAATATAGTCCACTTCCGTTCTAGGACACCATGCTGTTACTACCAATGAAGCACTGTGATCAGGGTTACAATGGGAGTAGCACATTGCATAAAGCTAAATTGCCTCCCTGTGTGCTGCTTGTGTGATGTAAAAGGCTCTCTCCCTTCAGAAGTAGCCCTTAACGCAAGCTCTGACCTGGCATTGGGGTTCCTGCCAGCTGTTCCTCTAACACACGATAACAACAACCAGCAGTGATGGAGCACACTCTATCTCTACTGAATCTCCACCCCATTAATGCCCACTCTCCAGGGAATGTGATAAAGATGTGTCTGGAGAGGTGCAATGACTTAGGGGTATGTTTACTAAATGGCGGTAAGAGAGCAAGTATGCCGTTTACATGTGATAACGGCACACATGTCCCCTTAATACCACAAAAATGCCAAGTTACTGTGTGTAAAAGGCTCCTGCAAAGGGAACAGGAGGTGGAGAGCAGGCATGAAGGAGCAGAAAGTGGGTGGAAAAGGGGCAGTAACACCGTGTGTTACTTTAATGCCTCTTGTGTTAACACCCCTAAGGGGTATGTTTACTAAACCGCCTTAATGTTACCGGCGCTAGTTGCAGCATTAATGTGAAGAATGCCATATAAGGTAGTGGGTGTTCCAGAGGGAAGGTTGCAAGGAATCGGAATTGCGCGATAGTGGGTGCCGTGGCACGTTAATGTGCGTTAACCCTAAGTTCATGCCAGTGCAGTGTTAGCAGCTATAAAGATGAAGCCTGCTGGTTACTGCAATGACTGTGATGGCAGAGGTCATGAGTTTGATACCACAATGGTGTTATGTAAGAAGGCTGTCTGAGGCATATCCTTTTAATTTAAACCAGTGCTGCCAGCAAAAACACCCTCACAGTGCCGTAACCTAAGGTGCCGCATAAGGCGCCCTATAAGGCACTCCATAGGGCACATTATAAAGTGCCCTGTCTGCCAAGGCACCTTATAATGTGCCCTATAGGCGCTTTATAGGGCGCCTTATGAGGCACCTTAGGCTATGGCACTGTGAGGGTGTTTTTGCTGGCAGCACTGATCTAAATTAAAAGGAAAAGCCTCAGACAGCCTTATTAAATAACACCACTGTGGGATCAAATCCATGACCTCTGCCTCTGCAGTCATTGAAGTAACCAGTGGGCTACATCTCTAAAGCGTCTAACACACAGCTGGTTGGCTACAGAAAGACTGCAGATCACCACACAAACTGTTTGCTGTGGTTACCAGGATAAGGTAAACCCACCCATACCCATGATGCACTGCACATGCAGATCAGCAGCATACATCTGATCACAAGATGGGGTATGCGCCTCTATAGCACCCCAGCCTGGTAGGGGGAACTGACCATGTGTGTTACTGACACAGAGTAGCTACAGACCATGACATTGCGCGGTTCCTGTGCTCACTCTGAGGGTGAGGTGGGCACCCAACACCAGGTCCTCAGCACCTCACTTGGCTGAAGTAGGCTGTGCTGCAGGTCTACATCAATGCCAGTGTGTGATAGGTAGTCCTTGCAGACACATCTAGGCTGCACCTGTGGTTATCTGTATTTCTCCATAACAACTAGCATTAGTGGACTATGATGCACCCAGAATAGCGGTTACCATGGTCACATGTTATAAGAGAAAGATTGTGAAAAATGCTGTAGGTACTATGGAGGAATTTAGTCATGTCATGGTCACTGCTCAGTCAGGGTGAGAGTGACCTCCCAGCATGACATGTTGTGACCACTCTGTCTGTGCAGGTTGTGTCCCAGCTATTGCCCTATGCCATGTGCAGATGCATCCTGCCCAGACTGCTGTGTCTGGGCCATACCCACAATTCCTTGCTCCTCATTATGCAGATTGGCAGGCTAACCCTGGAGATAATGCAAGCAATGGGGGTTCAGTAAGGTGTAGGCAGCCACAAAACACTGGGCAGATATGCCCACAATCCCACACCTATTTCAACATTGTGCAAAGATAGAGGTGGTTGGCAGCCCTGGCCACCACAATAGTCCTGGGCACAGTGCAGGGATTGCTAAGGTATGCAGGTGCTAGTATTGGTATCTGCTGCTCCACGCAGGGCCGAACGGCCTGACTCTCCATGAGGCTTTGGATAGTGGAGCCAGTGGGTGTGGGTGTTTGTGCCCCTGTTGGCCGATGCTCTAGTGCAGAGGTTCCCAACTCCGGTCCTGTTGGGCCAAGCACGATTTGGGTTTTCAGGCTATCCCTAATGAATATGCATGATATACCTTCGCATACAATGGGGGCACTGCATACCAATGCATCTCATGCATATTTATTAGGGACAGCATGAAATCCTGAAGGGTGTTTGGCCCTCCAGGACTGCAGTTGGGAACCTCTGATCTAGGGAGTGCACATGTTTATGGTGTATGTGCTCTGTAGGGTAAAATATAGGGGCATGGTCTACAGGAGTCACAGCTAGGACTTGAACCTGTGACCTTCTGCCCCTGAAAACACTGGCTGTGTGTACTGCACCAAACTGTCACCACAGAGGAAAGTCAATCCCTGGGGATACCATTACTGTTCATCAGACAGCCCTTGTCTGTTGCACTGCACGTCACCCACCTGAACAGGGCTTAGCCTGGTGTGCTGTGGGCAGATGCCACTGCCCCCTCCACCACCAGCACCCCTCTGCCACCATGCTGACATGCCCTTATGACGGTGGTGCTGGTGGTGCGCAGTCCCATGCCATCCAGTGTCCTGGTAGGTGGCTGCCTATGGTGTGGGATCTGGGGTAGGGGTGCTTACATAGACATCCGCGCTTCCCCCCGACACCGCCTGTCACTGTTATGTGCCCTTTGGGGTACCTGCTGGGTGATGTCCCCTGGGACACTGAGGGACACACACTCGTGGACATGTTTGACCTTGGTCAGTTGCTGGCTTGCTGATTTGCAGTTTCTGAGCTCCTATGTGCAACCTAGGCATCTGCCTAGTCCACCCTGTGCCCCAGCTGCCCCACTGTATGTCCTGCCTTCAGCCCCCTGTACTCCATTTGCAGCCTCACCATCGTGCCCTTTCATACTTGGGCACTATGCTGTTGCTGCACATGTACCACTACTATCATTTATCTTGGTTTCCCTGCCTTTGCTGTACATTGCTGACTGAAATGGTTTCTCTCTCCTGCAAATGTACCTCTAACGCGAGGTTTTCATTGGCGTTAATTTTCAGACCTTTATTTCACAGCGTTAGTGTGCCTGGAGCCTCTCCCTGTCCACTCTCCGCCAATTGACCCCTTCTCTCCGCCCTCTGGAGAGACTTACTACATCCTCTGTGTGCTTTAACGCCACCAGCGACATCTCACGATAAGTAACGTTATCGTGCAGTTTATCGTGCGATCACGTTACTTATCACCCAATAATGTCGCCGCTGTGACGTTAGCGCTGTTTAGTAAACATACACCTAAGAGTCCCTTAACGACTGTAACCTTACTGCAATGTATAACCTCAAGGAAAGAGTGTCTGCAAAGGGGAAAGAGACTATTTAAATGTGAGCAGTGTGATGAAATGAAAAGGGCATCTAAGGGGCATGTTTACTAAACCGCATTAACGCAGCAGATGCTATGTTAACATGTGTTAGGTAACATTAATGTGCGTAACCTAACCCGTGTTAATGTTACATAATGCGCGTTAGCGTTACCAGCTGCGGTAAGTCCCGCATAGGGTGGAGAGAGGGCGGGGAGAAGGGGTCAATCGGCGGGGAATGGGCGAGGAGAGGCCTCTTTCACACTAATGTGGGGAACTGAAGGGCTGAATCTTACCGCGACTGAAAACCTGGCGTTACCACACATTTGCAAGAGAGAGAAACCATTTCAGTGTTAGCAATGTACAGCATAGTCAGGGAGCCTTAGAAAAGTGATAGTAGTGCTCCATTTGCAGCAACAGCATAGTGCCCAAGTATGAAATGCCACTATGGTGGTTTTGCAAATGGGGCATGGGGGCTGCAGTTGGGACATGTAGTGGGGGCAGCTGGGGCACAGGGTGGACTAGGTAGTCATCTAGGTGGCACATAGGAACATAGCAACTGGACATCAGCAAGAAAGCAGCTGACAAAGGCCAAACACAATCCACCTACATCAACCTGGTCCACCCGAGCTAACAGTTGCCAGGGCACTGACCTGACATCCCCCCAGCCAACCCTCTCCCAAGCGGAAGGGACATAATATTGGCAGGCGGTGAAGGGGCGGATGTGAGGATGCCCATGTATGCCTCCCCACCCCGGACCCTGATCCCTAGGCAACCGTCTACCCACACAGTGGATGGCCTGGGACTATGAACTACCAGCATCGACAGCATATGCTCATGTCAGCATGGCAGGGGGAGAGGTGTACCCGTGCTGGAGGGGGCAGTGGCACCTGCCTGCAGTGGACCTAGGCCATGCCCTGTACCAGTATGTGGTGTGCAGTGCAACTTAAAAGGTCTGGCTGAGGAAAAGTACAGGTAGCTCCAGGGACTACTGTTCATCTGTGGCAACAGTGTGTTGCAGTATACACAATCAATGTGTCCAGAAGCAGAGGATCACAGGTTCAAGTCTCAGCTGTGGATCCTGCAGAGCATGTCCCTATATTTTACACTAAAATGCAGATACAACAACAACATGTACAAAACCCAAAGCAGGGGCGAACAGGGGTACAAACACCCACTCACATAGCCTCCACAATCCAAAGATGAAAGGAGAGTCAGGCTATTGGCCCCAGCATTGAGCTGAAGTTATCACCAGGGCACTACTACTACCTCCTGCACAGTTTAGCAATGTCAGCACTGTGATCAGGACCATTGTGACGGGCAGGGTTGCCAACCACCCTTATCTTTGCACAATGCTGCAATAGGAGTGTGTGTGTGTGTATGTCTAGCCATTGTTTTGTGGCTGCCTACACCTAAGTGGGCCCACAATGTCCCACTGTTACCAGCATCAGCCTGAATATGTGCATAATGAGGAGCAAGGTATTGTGGTTATGTCCCAGACAGGGTGTATTGGGCAGCATGCATCTTCACAGGGTGTGGGGCAATGGCTGGGACACTGCAGTGCCCGACCATTTCCTGCATAGACAGGGTGACCACTGCATGTCATGCTGGGAGGACACTCACTCTGACCGAGCAGTGACCATGGCATGTCTAGGTTCCCACATAGAGCTCTATCCTATCTGCTTTTAGTAACCCTTGTGTGCTCCCATTGCTGGGGCTCTTATTCTGAGATGCCTGCTTGGTGCATATAGTGTTTCTGTGAGCATGTACTATGGACTGGCTAGTGGACAATCTGCTGTTAGTCTGTGCATGGTTGGAGCTCCTTGTAGGATGCAGCATTTGTAGTCTAACTGTGCCATCTGCTTTTGACTGGCAGACTGTGATGTGAGGCAGTTGAGGTTTTCCAGACCTAGCCCCAGCATTACTGCTGATCTGCTCCAGTCACAGATATGGTTCTGGCCCACCAACCCTGGAGGGCTTTCTTATACCAATAGCATGGAGGTTGCTTCACTGGGGCTCAGCCACCTGTCCCATACCTACAAAAAGGGTGATTGTGGGCTCTTTAGGGTATATAGTCTACACTACTTTGACCTGTAGAGGCACTGCTACACAAACCTCATATAAGTCTAGAAAACCCTCTGCCTGATAACAGGTGCTGATGTCAACCAGACCCTAGCACTGGATATACACTAATCTGGGTGGTGTCTGATCCCAAAGGGCCACATGTGACTGCAGAACACAGATGGATACCAAATAACCTTCAAATGCTCTGCAAGGACCACCTATCACACACTGATAGTAATGAGAACTTAGAGCACAACCTATCTCTAGCACCCCATTTACTGTGGACCTAATGCTGGGCACCCATCCTATCCCTCAGGGTGAACACAGAACCTGCACAATGGCATGGTCTGTAGCTACTCTGTGCTAGTATTATGCAGTGTCAGTTCATCTTTCCAAGCTGAGGTACTGGAGAGGTACAGACCCCATTTGGTGATCAGCTGTAGACAGCTATTCAGCATGTGCATTGCATCATGGGTACTGGTGGGGCTACCCTATCCTAGCACTCAGAGCAGACAGTTTGTGCAGTGACCTGCAGTCCTTCTGTACCCAGCCATTACTGTGAGATACACCATGGAGGTATAAGAACATAAGATATTCCATACTGGGTCAGACCAAGGTCCATCAAGCCCAGTATCCAACAGTGGCCAATCTAGGTCATGTGTACCTAGCAGTTTCCCCAAAAGACACAGGTTCCGCAATGCTTGTATTGGATCAAACATTGATATCCCGGGTCCCTTCTTAATAATGGTTTATGGACCTTTCTTCCAAGAACTTGTCCAAACCTTTTTTAAACCCAGCTACACTAACAGCCTTTACTACATCCTCCTGTAATAAATTCCAGAGTTTGATTACACGTTGAGTGAAAAAATATTTTATTTGATTAGTCTTAAATAGTTTACCCTGTAGCATCATTGCATGTCTTCTAGTTTTTCTATATCCTGATAACATAAACAATCAATCTACATTTACCTGTTCCACTCCATTCATTAATTTATAGACTTCTATCATATCTCCCCTCAGCTGTCTCTTTTCCAGGGCAAAGAGCCCTAACCTTTTTAGCCTTTCTTCATAGGGGTATCTTTCCATCCCCTTTACCATTTTGGTTGCTCTTCTCTGAACCTTTTCTAATAATGCCATATCCTTTTTAAGATACGGTGACTAGAATTGCACACAATATTCAAGGTGCGGTCTCACCATGGAATGATATAGAGGCATTATAATATCCTTTGTTTTATTTTCCATTCCTTTCCTTATGATACCTAGCATTCTATTTGCATAACCTACTGGTTAGTACAATGCCATTCTCAGCAGGGTTCAATTCCTCATTGTTCCCTCCTTTAATGCCTGTCCTACTCAGTTTGCATGCCTGTAACAGTCAAATTTTTGCACAGCTGTGCTGCCAGCCCATAATACCCTCGCCACAGTTGCCAACATTCCTTCGGTCCGTCTATCTGTGTCTGTCAGCTGTGTAGAGTCCTGTCTGCCTGTTCAGTCTGCCACCCCATGTCCTGCAATGCTACCTTTTCCTGCATTGTGCCTCTTTATGCTTGCCTCGCCTGTGCCTGATCTGCATGGCACCACCACTCCTCTGTCCACCCATCATTGTAACTATCCTGCCACCTCCGCCTCCAGTGGGGGACACGTATTCCTATCGTCTGCCACCCTCCTTCTTTCCAGTACTTTACATTGCCAACACCCTGTGCTGTGGTACAGTTGCCCACACCATATTTGTCAACAGCACTGGCAACCACATGGGATGCCCGCAGATATGGCAGGTCCAGCAGCTCCCAGCTCTCCCTCCTTCACTCTCCTGTCCATTGCCTTTCCTCGGTGCTCTATCTAGTGTTAGGGCTACCTCTGTCTCTATGCCTCACGGGTCATTCATATCATCCTGAAGCACCTTGCAGCCCTTAGGGCACACTGACCTAGGACATCATAACCTTGTTAGGCCACCTTAACCTGTTATTCCATAACCCCGGGTGCCTTCTAAGGTGCCTTGTATGGCGCTTATCCTAAGGAACCCTATAAAGCTCATTACAAAGCGCCTTTTGAAGCACCTTATAAGGCACCTTATAAGGAACCTAACAAGGCACCTTATAAGGCACCTTACTTATAAGACACCTTACAAGGCGCCTAACAAGGCACCTTATAAGGCACCTTACTTATAAGGCACCTTGTAATGTGCCTTGCAAGGTGCCTTATAAGGTGCCTTGTAACGTGCGTTAGTCTAAGGCACCTTGTAATGCACGTTAGCTGATACGGCTTGCCGTAATGATGCACCGCCCATGCCTTTATATGGGCATCTGTACCATTACCGCGGAACCTAACGCAGGTAACATTACCGCGGTTTAGTAAACATACCCCTTAGTAAACATACCCCTAAGAGTGATAGTAATGCTCCATTAGCAGCAGCAGTATAGTGCACAAGTAGGAAAGGGTACCATGCTGATGCTGCCAATGGAGCAAAGCGGGGTGGCACATTGGTCATGCAGTGGTACTGTAGGTGCAGATTACGTAACATTGGGGACCAGAGAGTTGCCCAGGCGGCACATAGTGGCATAAAATCAGAGGATCCACAGATATGCCATACTGGGTTAGACCATGGTCCATCAAGCCCCATATCCTCTTTCCCACAGTGGCCAATTACATTCACAAGTACTTAGCTGAGTCCTTAAAATGTACCCATATTCAATGATGCCTGTAGTGCAGCAAGCTGTGGATCTGCAGTGCTCCCTGCATAATGGTACAATGACTGTTCCCCTAGAACCTAACCAAACCTTCTCTAAGCATAGTTACACAAAGAGCCTTTACAATATCTTTGTGATCGGAGTGCCAGAGATTGCCTATGCATTGCCTGACAAACTGTCGGAATGTATTACACTGTAGCAGCATTGCCTGTCCCCTTGTCCACACACATTTTGATGGCATAGACAACCAAACAACGTTTACCCATCCCACACCATTCTGTAAAGCATAGATCCCCAGCATGTCTCCCCTTAGCCGTCTGTCCTCCCGGTTGAAGGGGCCTAACCATTGTAACCTCTGCACATAGGGGCATCCCCCCATCCACACCATCTGTCACAGTGACTTTGGTGAAACAGAAATACAGCAGCTATGGGGCGGTCCAAGGGACATGGCACCCTAGGCAGAGATCCCCATGGGCCCCCCTCATGGTGCCACTGAACCTAACTATGGAGGAAGAGGCTGATAGCGCATGCAACTGTAGCCCTCCAGGTAGCTGGAAATGCAGGTGCCTGAGGAAATACCACAGCAGTAGCTGCCATCCTACCCCTGAGACATATCGATGGCAGGCGGTGATGGGGCTCCTGCATAGTGAGCTGGTGGGGGAGGGCCTGCAAGGCCATCCATGTGTCCCTCTGACCGCCCTCCCCCCAAATTTTGGCCTTGCAGTCAAGGCACCCAGCTAACCAGCATGTTTAACATGCTGGGACTGTTCACCACCACCACTGACAGCATGTGGACATGTCTGTATGATGTGGTGGTGGTGGTTGCAAGGGCAGCGGCACCAGCCTGCAGCAGACAGAAGCCTTGTCCTAGTCCTGTGAACCATGCACATTGCAGCATATGCCAAAGGCCATCCAAAGGGAAGGAAGTCAGCAATAGGGGCTGTTATCCTCTTATGGCTACACTGTGTTGTAACACACATGGTTGGTATATATATGTGTAGAGGGTAACAGGTTCAGGTCCCCACTGGTGTTTCTGTATTGCATGTTCCTGTGGACAAGGTTTAGCAGATGGTGTAAGTACAGCTTCAGCATGTGCAGCCCCCAAGGACATGGCCAACAAGAGTGGAAACACCCACCAGCAGCACTGACAGGCTCCACTATCCACAGCTTGTTGGAGGCTAATAGCACACTGACCAGGTGGTAACAACGTGCAGTGAGGCCAAGGCACGTTAATAGCACCTGCACACAGAGCACAGATTATCAATCCTTGAGCTGACATTAAGGCAGGAGTAGCAAACAGGAATGCCAACCATCCCCACTTTTGCACAGTGCACCTATTAGAATCTATGCCTGTGTGCGTGTGTGTATGGCTCTCCTTTGTCCTGTAGCTTTCTGCACTTTACTTTGGCTCACATTGTCTGAGTTGTTCCCAGCCTTTGTTTGAAAATGTGAATAATGCAAAACAGAGGATTGTGTGTATTGCCTGAAACAGCGCAGATTGGCCTGGATGTTTCTGCCACAATGGTAGGGTCAATGGCTGATAGGTCATTGTGCCTGCCTGCCATGTATACTGCCTGGGTGGCCATAGCATGTCATGCTGAGATGGCACTCTCACTACGACCAAAAAGTGACCATGGCATGGCAATGTATCCACATTGTGCTAGCACCAGTGATATGGATGCAATTTTTGTCTGGTGCACCAATCATTGCGCAAAATGCTGGGTATCCCAAGACATAGGGGTATGTTTACTAAACTGCGGTAACGGTACATAACGCATGTTATGTAATGTTAACAATCATTAGCGCATCATAACGCACGTTATGATGCGCTAACGAGCGTTAACGTTACATAACGCACGTTATGATGCGTTAATGATCGTAAAGCTCCGCGGCATGGTAAAACACCGCAGAAGGTGGAGAGAAGGGGTCAGTGGGCGGAGAGTGGGTGGGGAGAGGCTACCTTCACACTAACGCACTGATCTGAAGAGCTAAATCCTAACGCGAATGAAAACCTGCCGTTAAATGCACATTACAGGGGAGAGAAACCATTTCAGTGTCAGCAATGTACAGCCTAGGCAGGGAAAACTAAACAAAGTGATAAGTGTGATACATGTGCACAGAAAAAAAGGGCACATAAACACTGAAAATGACCTCAACAAACTGGAAAAAAACCATAACCAAGCTGGCCAATAGTGGTATTAATGAGAAACATCAACCTCCCCCCCCCCCCCCCCGAGAAAGCTCCATAGAAAAGATATAAATCGTGGAAGGGTCTACATTCCGTCCTCATACAAGGTGAATGAGCCCACAGTGAAATAGCACTGCTCAGGGTTTTCCACTCCATCGGACAGGGTTCCTATGGCGTGCACATGTCCCGCAACATCAGGGCGGGCATGTCGGAACGGAAACTGGACAGATGCCGGAAAAGGGGATACAGAGGGCCGCAGGCGGCACATGCTGTGGTGCAGCTGGGCCACAGTGCGGACTAGGGTGATGCCTAGCTGGCCCATACGAATGCTGAAACAGCAGAGCAGCCAGACAGCAACTGCAGAAGGCCCAACATGGGCACGACTGTCTTTCCCACAGTGTCACAGGGGATAGTACCCAACAGCTACCCCCAAGGACACAGAACATTGGCAGGCGGGGCTGGGGGGGGAGCATGGACGTCTATGCAGGCACCCCTACCCCAGAACCCGCACCATAGGCAGCCGCCTACCTGCACACTGGATGGCCAGAGACTGCGCACCACCAGCACCACCAGCAGAAGGGCATGTCAGCATGGTGGCTGAGGGATACTGGTGGTGGAGGGGGCAGTGGCAGCTGCCCAGAGCAGACCGTGGCCTAGCCCTGTGTAGGTGGGTGCCGTGTACTGCAACAGATGGGTCCTGTCTAACGAACAGTCATGGTATCACCAAGGAATATACTGACTCTGTGACAACAAGGTGGTGCAGTGCACTAACATCTTTGTTAGTGATATAGCGGAAGGGCTGTCGGGTAAGGTTTGCCTCTTTGCGGATGATACCAAAATCTGCAATAGAGTAGACACCCAGGAAGGGGTAGATAACATGAGGAGGGATCTAGCTAAGCTTGAAGAATGGTCTAGAATTTGGCAGCTGGGATTTAATGTTAAAAAATGTAAGGTCATGCATTTGGGCTGCAGCAATCCAAGGGAGCAATACAGTATAGGAGGTGAAGTACTTTTGTCCACTAAAGAAGAGCGGGACCTAGGCGTGGTTGTGTCTGATGATCTTAAAGTAGCTAAACAGGTGGAAAAGGCGACAGTAAAAGCTAGAAGGATGCTTGGGTGCATACGGAGAGGAATGGCTAGCAGAAAAAAGGAGGTGATAATGCCTCTGTATAAGTCTTTGGTGCGACCTCATTTGGAGTATGGTGTGCAATTCTGGAGACCGCACCTTCAAAAGGATGTGAACAGGATGGAGTCGGTGCAGAGGGTTGCTACCAAAATGATTAATGGGCTTCATTATAAAGCATATGAGGACAGACTTAAGGATCTTAATATGTACACCTTAGAGGAAAGGCGGGATAGAGGTGATATGATTGAGATGTTTAAATACCTCCGTGGCATAAATGTTCAGGGAGAGAGCCTCTTTCAATTGAAAGCAAGTTCTGCTACGAGGGGACATGGGATGAGGGTGAAGGGAGATAGATTCAGGAGTGATATGCGGAAATATTTCTTTACGGAAAGAGTAGTGGATCCGTGGAATAGTCTCCCAGTGGAGGTGGTAGAGATGAGGACAGTAACTGAATTCAAGAAAGCATGGGACCAACACAGAGGATCTCTAAAGGCAAAAAGTGGACTGTTGCAGTTGTTATGGAAGGACAGACTAGATAGGCCATGTGGTCTTTTTCTGTCGCTATGTTTCTATGTTTCTATGTTTCTATGTTTCTAAACCAGTGTATTCAGAAGCAGAGGGTCACAGGTTCAGGTCCCAGCTGTGGTTCCTGCCAACCCAGTCCCCATATTTTACCCACTAATACAGACAGCACCTTTATTGCAGATGACATAAACATGCCCAAGATACCTACATTTTACCCTACAGAGCACAGACACCATAAACATGCACATTACCTAGAGCAGAGTCTCCCAAATGCAGTCCTGGAGGGCCAAACACCATTCCTGTTCCATGCTGCCTCTGATAAAGATGCCTGTGCTGCATTTCTATGCGCCACCCCCATGGTATGCAGATGTATCTCATGCATATTCATGAGGGACAGCATGAAAACCCGAACAGTGTTTGGCACCGCAGGACTGGAGTTGGGAACCTCTGCCGTAAAGCAGCAGCCAACAGGGGCAGACACACCCGCACCCACAGGCCCCATTATCCAAAGACTCCTGGAGAGGCAGGACTTTGGGCTCTACGTGCATCTCCCAATACTAGCACTTGCATACCTTAGTAATGCCACCCTAAACCTGGGAATATGGTACACATCTATCAAAAGGTTGCTATGATTACTGGCAGATAGCAATTCCTAGGTTAAGTACAATTTTCTGAGTGAGCTGCATCATAGCAACCTTTCTGATGTCTGTGGAGTGTGCTACAGGTCTTGTGTCTGACAGTGTTTACCAACCTGGGGAGTGACTCCTACAGTATTGCGTACCATAGCCATGCCTGCACTGTGCCCAGGACTGGTGTGGTGGCCTGGGCTGCCTAACACCTCTATAGTTGCACAATGCTGGCATAGGTGTGGGGAGTGTGTGTCTGTCTATCCAGTGTGTGGTGGCTGCCAACACCCTCCACAGCCCACACTGCTAGCACTGTTGCCAGTATTGGCCTGCCAATGTGCATAATGAGGAGCAAGGTACTGTGGGAATAGCCTGGATAGGGTGGCCTGGCCTGGCCGCATCTGCACAGGGGATAGGGCAATGGCTCAGACATTGTAGTGCCTGGTACCACCTGCACAGACAGGGTGGCCATAGCATGTCGTGCTGGGAGGTCACTCTCACCCTGAATGAGCAGTGACCATGGCATGGCTAGGTTCCACCATAGTGCCATATAGCTTTTTTCTCATGTGATATTTATGGGTTTTCTTTTGGGGCCCAATCACTGACTTATCTGCTTGTTGTGTATGCTGACATTCCCGTTCTTGGTACTTGCATCTCTTTCAGGACCATGCACTATGGACTAGCTGGCGGACTGCAGCTAGTATGTGTCTTGCTGGAACACCTTGCAGGGTGCAGCGGCTGGAGGCTTGCTGCTGGAGAATGTCAGATAATGGTGGGGGGCAGCTGAGCATTTCCAGGCCTGCCGTCTGTCTGCTATTGCGTTATGGATGTGTACCGCTCTGTCTGTTCCCCAGCAGGCCTGGGGTTGATGGTCCCCTCTACTGCTACCATTTCAGGGAGGTAGACTCTGGATCTATTGGTGGGTGATCCTGTTTCCCACCCTGAGCCCCAGAGGGTGGGTTGTGTGGTGGTATATAATCTGCCTATGGGTCCAACCACCCACCCCACCCCACACCCCCCCTCCCCACACCCCCCTTTCACCTACAGCTATTCAGCATGTGCATTGCATCATGGGTACTGGTGGGGCTACCCTATCCTAGCACTCAGAGCAGACAGTTTGTGCAGTGACCTGCAGTCCTTCTGTACCCAGCCATTACTGTGAGATACACCATGGAGGTATAAGAACATAAGAACATAAGATATGCCATACTGGGTCAGACCAAGGTCCATCAAGCCCAGTATCCAACAGTGGCCAATCTAGGTCATGTGTACCTAGCAGTTTCCCCAAAAGACACAGGTTCCGCAATGCTTGTATTGGATCAAACATTGATATCCCGGGTCCCTTCTTAATAATGGTTTATGGACCTTTCTTCCAAGAACTTGTCCAAACCTTTTTTAAACCCAGCTACACTAACAGCCTTTACTACATCCTCCTGTAATAAATTCCAGAGTTTGATTACACGTTGAGTGAAAAAATATTTTATTTGATTAGTCTTAAATAGTTTACCCTGTAGCATCATTGCATGTCTTCTAGTTTTTCTATATCCTGATAACATAAACAATCAATCTACATTTACCTGTTCCACTCCATTCATTAATTTATAGACTTCTATCATATCTCCTCTCAGCTGTCTCTTTTCCAGGGCAAAGAGCCCCCCCCTTTCACCTACAGCAGGTAGCCATGGCACCAACACAGGATATGCACTCTTCTGGGTGCATCATTGCCCTTAAGGACTAGACATGACCGAGACATACAGCAGGACACAGATATATCCTAGGTGTGTCTAACGGAACTACCTATCACACACTGATAGGGACCTGCAGCATGCTGTATTTCAGCCATGAAAGGTGCTGTGGACCTGGTGCTGGGCGCCCCACCTCAACCTCAGGGTGGGCACAGTACCCGCACAATGTGACTGTCTGTGGCTACTCTGTGGCAGTACCACACACGGCCTGTTCCCCCTACCTGGCCGAGGTGCTGTGGGGGTGCATACCCAATCTTGTGCCCATCTCTCGTCTGCTGATTTGCATGTGCAGTGCATCATGGGTATGGGTGGGTTAACCCTATCCTGGTAACCACAGCAGACAGTTTGTGTGGTGTCGTGCAGTCCTGCAGCCAGCCAGGGTTTTGTTCACAGCCTTATAAGGTGTCCTATAGGGGACATTATAGGGTGCCTTGGCGGACAGTACACTTTATAATGTGCCCTATGGAGTGCGTTATGGGGTGCCTTATGCAGCACCTTAGGTTATGCCACTGTGAGGGTGTGTTTGCTGGCAGCACAAATTAAAATACATGTCAAATGCCTCAACAATCACTACTTAAATGTAAAGGGTGCTGCCTCAGCCAGCCTTATACATTAGGCCCACTGGGGAGTCGAACCAATGACCCTGTACCATCAGTCAGTGTTGTAACCATTGTGCTACTGCTCTGTTGCTGTGATTGTATGCCTGCGCGCCTTCTTAAGATTAACGCACGGTAACGTGCCCTGTAGCGCTCGTTCATTTATGGCGCCTTGTAGTGCGCGTTCTCGGTGCGTTCTCGGCAACGATGTACTGCCCATGTCCTTATTTGGGGTTTCTGTCTCTACCGTGGCTCCTCTCGTCCTTTTGATAGCTTCAATAAGAACTTGTCTGGCATCCATTTTGATAATTAGGGGGTTAATTTTTGATGAATAAGTAGTTATACTGATTGGTATCCCATTTTAGGGTTTTTGATATTTGGATACAAACTAAGGGAGACTATTTGCACCTTCCTTTGATCAGGTGTAAATGTCTGCATCTGCTTCACAGGAGGCTTTTTATTTAGCCACATAGGCACATAGGAGGTCATTCCAGAAAGCGAATAAGCTAGTTAGACATGTGGGATAGAAAGTTTTCTCGCTAAAATGTCTAGAACATTATTACAAAACCACATGACCCTAAACGTACATGACGCTAACATAGGGATCTCAAAACATTTATTTATTTATTTGATTTATTTAACAAGTCTTATATACTGCCTTTCTTACTTTCAAAGCAGTTTACATAGAACATTGACCACGGAGACATAGAAAGCATATTCAGGAAAGGCCCGTGTGTGCCCTGAGTGTTTCCTGTGGATGCCTACATTATATCAGTAGCAGCATAGAATAAGGCCAGGACTTAGAAAAATTTCTGCTTGGATCTTCAATGCATCCCATAGAGATGAATGGCTGTGACACATCTGTATTGAACTGATGTGTCTGCTGTTTGGGAGGGCACAAGATGCAGTTGTAAAGAATAGAATACACAGGTGAGGGACATTTGTAAGGTTAAGGAACAATAAAAAAAACCACCCTTACAGAAATATAAAGCACTGCAATAGTCTTTGTTCTGGCTATGCTGACATTTGCTATTTGTTCTAAAGGGGCTATTCTCAGTTTCCCCAACAATTACAATGTTCAGAAAACTGGGAATGTAGATGTAGGGATGGTATGTGAGGTAGTATGGAGAGAATTGTGTTTGGCTGAGAAATGCAGAAATGCAGATCAGATGTGGTGTCCTGAGACGCCATGCCATTATGTCTTCACAGCAGTTATCTGGTGCGCTCATCCACAAATCTGGGGGGACATGAATGTCTGGCCAGTACCTGGACTGTAGGGATGTCCGCAGCATCACCAGGTGCCAGTGTGATTGGGCAGAATAAATCAGAAGAGGTTCTCTATAGCAAAAGGGGACTGTTGTAGTGGTTGATATGGAGTCATAGTATGCCGTTAGAAAATAGGCAAAACATACGCTCTATAGCAGGGGTCTCAAACTCAAATTGCTTTGAGGGCCAAATGAGGACTTGTAAAGTAACCCGGGGGCCGCATAAGACGCGGGGCCTCATTTGCATAAGGGACCTCATTTGCATAAATATTTGCATAATGTTACCATACACTAACTTTTAGTAAACATGCCTCTTTAATGAGTATGGATAAAGAAAGACTAAAAGATTTAGAAACAAGAAGACAATAATTAAACTGGGAACCCCAAAAGCCAAACTTGGAATGTACAACAACACTGTAGAAATAAAACTATAAATTAATTTCCTCTTGTACTAAACAAAGCGCAAACATTAATGATGCACATTTCCCAGAGCTGACATATTCCAGTTAATAAATTCAAAATAAAGAGATATTTTTCTACCTTTTGTGCATTTTTTTCAGTTGCAATTGTTCCAGCCACTTTCTTCTGGTTTCTTCATGTCTTCTGCTAACTCTCCATCGTCTGCTTCCATTTGCCCTTTCTTCTCTCCTAGTTTTTTTTCCATTCTCTCTCTACATCTGCTTTAACATACTAATCTTTCTCCTTTTCTCTTTCCTCATTCCTATTTCATCCACTCAAATTTTACCCCTCCATCCTCAATCCCCACTTACTCTCACAATACCTGGCCAATTGTAGATTTGTCTTCTCTCCCAGACAAAATATTTTTCCCCTCTCCATTTCACTTTCCCAGCTCCATCCCATTCTAATCCTCCCCTAACATCAGCTCCCTTCTAGTTCCAGCCCCACCCAGCATCCGCTCCCTTCTAGTCCCTGCATCAGTCCATTTCCAGTCCTATCCTAGCCTCACCATCAGCCCATTTCCAATCCTAGCCCCCCATCAGCCCATTTCCAATCCTAGCTCCCTCCCCTCACAGCCCATTTCCATTCCAAGCCCCCCTCCCCATCAGCCATTTGCAGTTCAAGCCCCCTTCCACTCAGCCCATTTCCAGTCCTAGCAACCCCCCCAGCACATTACCAGTCCTAGACCCCCCATAGCCCATTACCAGTCATAACCCCCCCTGCCAATAGCCCACTTCCAGCCCTAACCCCCATTACCCCATTTCAGTCAGCCCCTCCATAGCTCATTACCAGTCCTAACTCCCCCCATCAGCCCACCTCCAGTCCTTACTAACCCCCACCTGCCCATTTCCAGTCCTAGCCCCCACCATAGCCCATTTCCAGTCATAACCCCCCCCTGCCAATAGCCCATTTCCAGTCCTACACCCCCCTGCCAATAGCCCATTTCCAGTCATAACCCCCCCCCAATAGCCCATTTCCAGTCATACCCCCCCCCCTGCCAATAGCCCATTTCCAGTCATACCCCCCCTGCCAATAGCCCATTTCCAGTCATACCCCCCCCCCCAGGTAAATAAAAAAACAACCTGGCTTCTGCTGCTGGCTTCTGCTGCAGCAGAAAATCAGCTGTCCCGCGGCCCCTTTCCCTCTGCGCGAGAGCCCTGAGTGTGCTTCCTCTGCGGCATGCTTTTTAAGCCGCGAAGAGAGTATTTCCCTCTCGCGCGGCTTAAGCCTATTCACTTTTCAAGCCTCGCGAGAGGGAAATACTCCCTTCGTGGCTTGAAAAGCACGCCGCAGAGAAAGCACATTCAGGGCTCTCGCGCAGAGGGGAACGGGCCGCAGGACAGAGCAGCAGAAGCCAGTTTTTTATTTTTTTTAAATTGACCGTCGATTCTGCCATTGCCACGGCGGCAACGGCAGCAGCAGAAGCAGAAGCCGTCGCGGGCCGCACAACCTTCTCCCGCGGGCCGCATGCGGCCCGCGGGCCGCGTGTTTGAGACCCCTGCTCTATAGTATGTGCCTTCTACCTTAGGCGACCTGTTGTAAAAATTCTTCTGAGGGGAAAATTTTGAGTATTTATTTAATAGGTTTTATATACTCCTTTTCCAAGGATCAAGGCAGTTTATATATAACAGAACTTTAACATTACAGTGAATATTGTAACACTTTAACACAACTATAACATTTCAAATAACATTCAGCACAGTTTCATTTTAAAGCTAAGGAATACAGTCATCCCTCGTTTATCGCAGTTAATCAGTTCCAGACTATACCACGATAAGTGAATTTCCATGAAGTAGGATTCTTTATTTATAAATCAAATATTTTCGTAGTTAGAGCATAGAAAACCTATTTACGACCTATAACACCCCTTTAGTCACCATTACACTCATATTTGAAAAACCGCAATAGAGTGAAGCCACGAAAGTCGAAGCGCGAAGTGGCGAGGGATGACTGTACAGTAGTATAGTAACAGGAAAGGGAGAGAGGAGGTAACTTCAATTTTATCAGCCACGTGAATATGGCAACAGGAGTTCAGTGCATGGTAGATTTTTAGTGGCAGTTGTAATGGTGATTTAGGTTATACCTTCAAAGTGCTCTTTAAACAGGAAGGTTTTTAGTAATTTCCAAAATGTTATGAGGTCATGGGTATCTCTGATATTTTTAGGTAAGGCGTTCCAGAGGGAAGGTGCATGAAGTAAAAATGCACAAGCACAGTTTGTTTGGTTGTACTTGGCTAAATCAGGGAGAAGGGTGACTAGATTTTGCACAGCGCTTCTTCTATGTCTGTTATCTGGAGGGGGGGGGGTTAGAATAGACTATGGGGTATGTTTACTAAACTGTCTTAATGTTACCGGCGTTAGTTGCAGTCTTACTGTGACGAATGCCATATAAGGTAATGGGCGTTCCGGTCTTAAGGTAGCATTTCAGGTTATCGCGCGATAAAGTCTGTTATCGCGCGATAGAGGGAGCCATGGCACGTTAACGCGCATTAGCCTTAATTAGGCACGCTGACATTGACACACAGCAACAGAGGTATAGCCCAATGGTTAATACATTGACTGATGAAGCAGGGATCATGAGTTCAGTGGGCTTAATGAGTAAGGCTGTCTGAGGCATCACCCTTAACTTTAAATCAGTGCTGTCTGAGGCATTTTCTTTTTTAATTTAAATTAGTGCTGCCAGCAAACACACCCTCACAATGCCATAACCTAAGGTGCCGCATAAGGCACCCTATAAGGCACTCCAGAGGGCACATTATAAAGTGCACTGTCCGCCAAGGCACCTTATAATGTTCCCTATAGGGCGCCTTATAAGGCGCCTTATAGGACGCTTTATAGGGCGTCTTAAGGTTACAGCACTGTGAGGGTGTTTTTGCTGGCAGCACTAATTTAAAGTAAAAAAGGAAATGCCTCAGACAGCCCTATCAAATAACACCACTGTCAGTGAAGTAACCAGTGGGCTACATCTCTATAGCTACTAACCAACCCCTGGCTGGCTACAGAAGGACTGCAGGTCACCACACAAACTGTCTGCTGTGGTTACCAGGATAGGGTTAAACCCACCCGTACCCATGATGCACTGCAGATGTAGATCAGCAGTCTACAGATAATCACAAGATGGGGTAGGCACCCCCACAGCACCTCAGCCTGGTCGGGGGAACAGACCATGTGTGTTACTGGCACAGAGTAGCTACAGACCATCACATTGTGCGGGTACTGTGCTCACCCTGAGGGCGAGGTGGGTGCCCAGCACCAGGTCCGCAGCACCAGGTCCGCAGCACCTGGCTTAGCTGAGATAGGCTATGCCGCAGGTCACCATCAGTGCCAGTGTGTGATAGATAGTCCTTGCAGACACACCTAGGATACACCTGTGTCCATCCGTATTTCCCAGTCAAGTCTAGCCCTTGTGGACTGTAATGCACCCAGAATAGTGCATATCCTGTGTGGGTGCCATGGTCACATGATTTAAGTGAAGGGGGTGTTTGGAACCATAGGCAGATTATGTAGCACCACCAAACCTGCCCTCTGGGGCTCAGGGTGGGAGACAGGATCTCCCACCAACAGATCCACATTCTACATCCCTGCAATGGTGGCAGTAGAAGGGACCATCAACCCCAGTCCTGTTGGGGAACAGGGACCCTACAGGGCAGTCAATGCAGATCTGTACACATCCATAAGGCAATGGCAGACAGGCAGTAGGCCTGGAAATGCTCAGCTGGCCCCCCCCACCACTATCTGACATTCTCCAGCAGCAAGCACAGTGAGTCTCCAGCTGCTGCACCCTGCAAGGTGTTCCAGCCATACACATACTAACTGCAGACAGTCTGCTAGCTAGTCCATAGTGCATGTTCCTGGAGAAGATGCGTGCACACAAAACTGGGATGTGAGCACACACACCAAGCAGATAAGTCAGTGATTGGGCCCCAGAAAAGAGAACCCATAAACATCACTTGAAAAAGATAACATATAGCACTATGGGGGAACCTAGCCATGCCATGGTCACTGCCCAGTCAGGGTGAGAGTGAACTCCCAGCAGGACATGCTGTGGCCACCCTGTCCGTGCAGGTGGTGGCCGGGCACTACAATGTCCCAGCCATTGCCCTATGCCCTGTGCAGATGCATCCTGCCCAGGCCACCCTGTCCGGGCCATACCCACAGTACCTTGCTCCTCATTATGCACATTGGCAGGATAACACAGGAAACAGTGAAAGCAGTGTGGGCTCAGTAAGGGGTAGGCAGCCACAACACATTGGATAGACAGACACACACTCCCACACCTATGCCAGCATTGTGCAAATATAGAGGCTTTTGGCAGCCCTGGCCACCACACCAGTCCTGGGCACAGTGCAGGCATGGCTATGGTACGCAGTACTGTTGGGGTCACTCCCCGGGGTAGTAAACACTGTCAGAAACCAAAACTGAAACACACCCCACAGATATCAGAAAGGTTGCTATGATGCAGCTCTATCAGCAAATTGTGCTTAACTTAGGAATTGCTATCTGCCATTAATCATAGCAACCTTTTGATACATGTGTAACATATTCCCAAGTTTAGGGCGACATTGCTAAGGTATGCAAGTGCTAGTATTGGGAGATGCTGCTGCATGCAGGGCCCAACAGCCTGACTTTCCATGAGGCTTTGGAGAGTGGAGCCTGTGGGTGTGGGTGTTTATGCCCCTGTTCGCCGCTGCTCTAGGGCAGAGGTTCCCAACTCCGGTCCAGGTGGGCCAAACACTGTTCAGGTTTTCATGCTGTCCCTAATAAATATGCATGAGATACATTTACATACAATGGGGGCAGCGCATACTAATGCAGCACAGGCATATTTAGTAGGGACAGCATGAAACCTGAATGGTGTTTGGCCCTCCAGGACTGCAGTTGGGAAACTCTGCTCTAGGGATTGCACAAGTTTATGGTGTCTGTGCTCTGTAGGGTAAATTATAGGCGTTTCAGGCATGTTTATTTTATCTGCAATAAAGGTTCTGTCTTTATTACCACAGTTTAGTACTGGGTAAAATGTGGGGAAAGGTTTGGCAGGAGCCACAGCTTGGCCTTGTGACCTTCTGCTCCTGAACACACTGGCTGTATATACTGCACCACACTGTTGTCACAGAGACAGTTCATTCCCTGGAGATACCATGACTGTTCGTCAGACAGGCCATGGTCTGCTGTGGGCAGATGCCACTGCCCCCTCCGCCACCACCACCCCTCCGCCACCATGCTGCCATGCCATTATGCCGGTGGTGCTGGTGGTGCGCAGTCCCAGGCCATCCAGTATGCCGGTAGGCAGCTGCCTATGGTGTGGGTTCTCTTTTAGGGGTGCATACATGGACATGCGTGCTTCCCCCCCCCCCCGCACTGCCTGCCAATGTTATGTGCCCTTGGGGGTACCTGCTGGGTAATCTCCCCTGTGACACTGTGGGACACACACTCGTGCCCATGTTGGACCCTTGTAAGTTGTTGTCTTGCTGCTTTACACTTTCAGCATTCCTATGTGCCACCTAGGCATCTGCCTAGTCCGCACTGTGCCCCAGCTGGACCACAGCATGTGCCGCCTGCAGCCCCCTGTATCCCATTTACAGCATCAGTACAGTTGCCCTTGCCTACGTGCCCACTCTGCTGTTGCTGCACATGTGGATGCCATAACAAACCTGCCCAACCTAAATGACAGAAACCCTGATCAGCTCTATTTCAATGTGGGATCATTCACTTTGTAGGGGGACAGAGCATAGACCCTTCCAAACATGATATCTTAATTTATACGCTTTGTCAGTAGTGTTGCTTTATGTTTATCATTAATATCACTATTGGCCAGCTTGGTTATTGGGATGTTAGATGTGGTTCTGGTCCTTTTATATGTTTATTTGCCTTTTTGTTCCCTGCACATGTAACACAACTATCACTTTTCTGGGTTTCCCTGCCTTTGCTGCACATTGCTGACTTAAATGGTTTCTCTTTCCTGCAAATGTGCCTTAACGCGAGGGTTTCACTGGCGTTAGTGTTTAGACCCGGATTTCACAGCATTAGTGCGCCTGGAGGCTCTCACCTCCCACTCTCCGCCCATTGACCCCTTCTCTACGCCCTCTGGGAAGCCTTACTCCGCCCTTCAGACCCGGATTTCACAGCGTTAGTGTGCCTTAATGCCACGGCTGCGTTATCACGCGATAAGTGACGTTATCGCGTGATAATGTTACATTATCACGCGATAACGTCACTTATCTCACGATAATAACACCGCTGCGACGTTAAGACGGTTTAGTAAACATACCCCTATAAGTACTGTGAGGTTGTCTGATGATAGATTTTGAATGTGATTATGTAAGTTTTGTATTTAATATGACTGCACAGGGGTAACAAGTGAAACTCCTTTAGGATAAGAACGTAAGAACATAAGATCTTAAGATATGCCATACTGGGTCAAACCAAGGTCCATCAAGCCCAGTATCCTGTTTCCAACAGTGACCAATCTAGGTCAAAAGTACCTAGCAGTTTCCCAAATGATACAGGTTCCACAATGCTTGTATTGGGGCAAGCAATGGATTTCCCGGGTCCTCTTTAATAATGGTTAATTTTCTTTTCCTCCAGGGACTTTTCCGAACCTTTTTTAAACCCAGCTACATTAACAGCTTTTACTACATCCTCCGGTAATAAATTCCAGAGTTTGATTACACGTTGAGTGAAAAAATATTTTCTTTTATTAGTCTTAAATAGTTTACCATGTAGCTTCATTGCATGTCCCCTAGTCTTTCTATATTTTGATGGCGTAAACAATCGACCTACATTTACCCATTCCACTCCATTCATTAATTTATACACCTCTAACATATCTCCCTTCAGCCGTCTCTTTTCCAGGTTGAAGAGCCCTAACTTTTTTAGCCTCTCTTCATAGGGGAATCTTTCCATCCCCTTTACATTTTGGTGGCTCTTCTCTGTACCTTTTCTAATAACAGTATCTCCTTTTTAAGAGACAGCGACCAGAATTGCACACAATATTCAAGATGCAGTCACACCATGGAATTATACAGAGTCATTATAATATCCTTTGTTTTATTCTCCATTCCTTTCGTTGTGATTCCTAGCATTCTGTTTGCTTTCTTGGCCATCACTGTACACTGGGCGGAGGATTTCAACATGCTATCCACAATGTTATCTAAATCTTTTTCTTGGGTGGTGGAATCTTGCATCGTGTTACCATAGTTTGGGTTGTTCTTTCCTAGGTACATATAGTAACTTTGCACTTGTCCACATTAAATTCCATCTGCCATTTGGATGCCCAGTCTTCCAGTTTATCAGGTCCTCTTGCAATTTTTCACAATTCTCTTGGGTATTAACAACTTTGAATGATGTTGTGTCATCTGCAAATTTGATTATCTCACTCATTATTCCCATTTCCAAGTCATTTGCGAATATGTTAAAAAGCAGCGGACCCAGCACAGATCTCTGGGGTACTCCACTATTCACCTTTCTCCATTGGAAAAATTGGCCATTTAGCCCTACCCTCTGCTTTCTATCTTTTAACCAGTTCCTGATCCACAATAGTACATTGCCTCCTATCCCATGACTTTTTAGTTTCACCAAGAGTCTCTCATCATTCTGCTTCACCATACCAGTTCCCAGTCCCCCAATCTCTCCCCCATGAACTCCTGCTTAGCCAGTATTCACACCTGGCTGTCCACTAACCATCTCCATCTCAACCCCTCAAAGTCTGCTGCTGTCTGGTTTAGCTTTCACACGCCATGTCCTTTACTCACTCCCCAGATTGCCTGCACTCCCATCCTTCTTGTCCACACACTTCGATATCTTGGGGTTTTACTTGACTCTTCCCTTTCTTTCCATGAGCACGTGTTTTCTTTGGTTCAACGTTCTTTCTTCTTCCTTCGTCAGATTTGCACTGTTCACTCCTTCCTCACAGTACCCTCCCTTATGACTCTTCTCCTCTTATTGGTCATGTACAGGCTAGGCTATTGCAATGTTGCACTCGCAGGTCTTCCCTTCTACCAGCTCCATCATTTCCAGCTCCTACAGAATACTGCTACACATGTACTCACTCACTCCTCATGGTGCAATCATGTCACCCCACTTCTCATTCATCTACACTGGCTCCCCCTCAAATTCTGTGTTGACTATAAAATTCTCACCCTTGTTCACAAAGCTGTATACACCAGTACCCCACAGTACATCTTTAACTTGCTCCAGTTTCATACCCCTCACCATCTTCTCAGATCTATTCACTTCAACCACCTAGTTCTCCCCACAGTCACTCAGGCACATCTGGAACAAACCTGGAAATCAGCTGTCTTCTATCTAGGCCCTGCCCTATGGAACTATCTGCCTCCTGCCCTATGCTCCAAAACCTTATTTTCCAAGTTTAAAGCAATGCTAAAAACCCACCTCTTCCATATTGCTTTTGATCTCCCTCGCGCCAACTCCAAGCAGGACATCTTCACCTCTTCCCTCCCCTCCCAGTCCTGATGCATTCCCATATACTCCTACCGCCCAATTTCTGCACTTTCTTTTGTTCTTTCCTTTCCTTGCTGTCCTGTCACAACTCTGGGTTCCTTTTCACTTTTCTTACAGCCATTAGTTTGTTTTATTATTGTAAACCACTCTGATGCCAGGGTTACCTGGGTGGTAAATCAAATACTTAATAAAGATAAAGATGAGGGACTTTGTCAAAGGCTTTCTGAAACTCCAGATATACTATATCAACCGACTCACCTTTGTCTACCTGTTTATTCACACCTTCAAAAAAACATGACAGATTAGTAAGACAAGACCTTCCTTGGCTAAAACCAAGTTGGTTGTCTCCCATTAAGCCATGACTATCCACATGTTCAGTAATTTTGTTTTTCATAATGGTTTCTACCATTTTTCCCGGTACTGATGTCAGGCTCACCAGTCTGTAGTTTCCCAGATCACCCCTTTTTAAAAATTGGCATTACATTGGCCATCCTCCAATCTTCAGATATTACAGATGATTCTGTGAAACGTCAACTGTCTAGTACTATTACATTCTGGTGATGGCCCCCTCCCTTTCTCTGTTAACTTGATTATTGTCCCCCCCCCCCCCCCACTTTTTTTGTTAAACCGCTTTGACCCGGTGAAAAGCGGGGTATAAATGCAGCTAAATAAATAAATAAATGATTTTAATGATAGTTCACAAATTACTAATAGTAGGTCTGCAATCTCATATTTCAGTTCTTTCAACACCCTTGGATGTATACCATCTTATCCAGGTGATTTGCTACTCTTCAATTTATTAAATAGTTGTAATACATCTTCCTGGTGTATCAATATTTCTTTCAATTCTTCTTCAGAATCTCATTTAAATACCATTTCAATCATGGGTAACATCCCTACATCTTCTTCAGTAAAGACCAAAGCAAAGAATTCATTCAGTCTCTCCGCTATGGCTTTGTCCCCTCTTAGTGTCCCTTTTACCCCTCTATCATTTAATGGTCCAACTGATGCTCTCACAGTTTTTTTGCTACAAATATACTTGAAAAAAAATCATTATTATTCATTTTTGCTTCCACAACAAGCTTCTTTTCAAATTCTCTCTTTGCCTGCCTTATCAGTGCCTTGCATCTAATTTGCCGGTGCTTATGTTGTTTCCAGTTTTCATCATTTGGCTCCTTTTTCCTTTTCCTGAAAGATGCTTTTTTGGCAACAACAGCTTCTCTGACCTCACCTTTAAACCATGCATTTCTACCACAAAATGGCTCGCACCATCTCAGCAATAATTTGTGGATACCTCCTCTTAGAGCTGATTAGCAGCACTCTGGCCCTAACCAACACTCACAAACACATACCTATCCTACACAGCAGCGGGAGGAGATGGTCAAGAAGCCCTCCCCTCAAGGCACCAGATGATATGCTACCATCCTATCAGCACCTGCTTCACGTTGCAATTAAACACAACACAACTGCAAAAAAAGGTATCCTACAGCCCTGATATCTAAAGGCCGCCCTCATAAATGCGCGTTCAATACGCAAGAAATGGCCTATCATCACTGACCTGATAATCAAGCACAACCTGGAGATGCTTCTGATCACAGAGACATGGTTATCAAATGAAGACACTGTACTCATTAACCACCTTCTACCTCCCGACTTTACAGTCCATAGCTGCCATAGAAGCAACAAAAGGGGAGGGGGAGTTCTCATACTCACAAAGACAGACCTCAATTTCCACCTCATCAATAGCACCAACTCAACAAACCTTGACATAGTAGTCATAACTAATAATCATTGCTCCATAAATCTAATATACAGAGCCCCGACATCATCCTCTGACGACCTAGCCATGATAATCGAGCTAGCCTGCAATACTCCAAGCCTACTCGCTCCAAACTGGATACTAGGAGACCTCAACCTGCCATCGCTACAAGATTCCCAAGCCTTGGCATTTCTAGACGCACTCAAAGACCTGGGTTATCAACAGCTAATCAGCGAACCAACCCACACAAAGGGAAACATATTGGACTTGATCTTTGCCCCACTATCTACCTGCAGTACTGCCAACTTCACCGCACCAATCTACACCAAAGTACCGTGGTCAGACCATAAGTTAATCCTGTTCCAAATTCCTTTGGATAACAAGTCCATGAAGCCTCCTGAGAGTAAGACGAACCCCACGAGACCGCCCTCACGAAGCTTCCAACCATTCAACAAGGAGTCCATCATAAACCACACGCAACCCCTCCTAAGCCTGACAACAACAGACCCCAACAGATTAGTATCCAGCTGGAATGACAGTCTCAGTACTATCGCGCAATGCACAGTACTCAACAAAACCCCAAGGAAAAGACCCACGGTGCCCTGGTTCTCCAACGAACTGAGGACCTCTCTTCTCAAACTTAGGAAACTCGAAAGGCGATGGAGGCGCTCACGATCCAATAAAGATCAGGAAGCTTACAACCTACAACTCACAATTCACCAAACCGCAATATCCGAGAAAATGAGGCAAGCACACACTAACACTGTAGTGCGATCGCTAAATAAACCACACGACCTATTCACCCTCGTCAAAAACCTAACAAAGGAACCAGGACCAGAGCAAACAACAGAGATTCACGCCCAAGACTATGCCGACTTCCTTCAATCAAAATTACTCCAAACCGACAAGACCGACCTTACCTGCACCAATAAACCAGCATGCATAACGAAGCTAACAACCTTTACCACCCCCTCCACTAAGCAAATCATAGACTTAATCTCAACAACCAACATGACCACTGCCCAGACCGACCCCTGCCCGGCTTTTCGGATAAAAGAACTACGGACAGAGTTTAGCCCTTTCATAGCTAAACTCTTTAACACATCGTTCTCTTCAGGCTCATTCCCCCTAAGTCTCCAACACACATCCATTAGACCTCTGCTAAAAAACTCCAAGCTCGACCCCCAGAAAGTGGAGTCATATAGGCCAATTGCCAGCATTCCACTACTGGCCAAAATAATCAAAAAGGAGGTCCAAGGTCAGCTCCAACAACACATCGACAACGCTGCACCACTTGACCACTGCCAACACGGCTATAGAGAAGCTCATGGTGTGGAGACTCTACTAACCACCCTTTTCAACAACATACTTACCACAATAGATAACATCCATCGGGGAGTTGCCCTAATATTCCTAGACATAGCCGCAGCATTCGACTCAGTATGTCACCAAACCCTCCTGAAACGACTCAAAGAGAAGGGTAACGGCAGCTTAGCACTAACTTGGTGCAAGTCATACCTAGCCGATAGATGGCAGCATGTGAGAACCGAGATCTCCACATCCAAACCATTCCATCAGAAACAAGGTGTCCCGCAAGGATCCTCCCTTTCAGCCCTAATGTTTAATATCTACATGCAGCCCATCTGCGACCTTGTTCGCTCATTCGACATCAAATGCATGATATATGCAGACGACGTCCTGCTCTACATGCCGTTCAAGACTGACCAAACTGACCTCTCACCCCTAACGGAATGTTTCAGTGCAGTAGAAAGGTGGCTCCAAAATCAGAATCTTCGAATACAGCACAAAAAGACTGAAGTGCTGTTCATCACCAGAAACTCTAACTTCTCCCCACCACCCCACCTAAAAGTCGGCGAAGTAGAGCTGAAAACCAAGCCCACAATCCGTTACCTGGGTGTTACTCTAGACCAGAAACTTGACATGAAGACACACATAGGCAACATGGTCAAATCAACCTATCACAAAATCAGGACACTCAAACACCTACGCCCCCTTCTACAACCAGACGACTTCAGAACTATCTTCCAGGCTCTGACCATTCCACACCTTGACTACGCCAACGCGATCCTCCAAGGGCTCCCAAAATCAACCCTGAGCCCGCTCCAGCTTGCCATGAACACTGCAGCCAGAGTTCTGAATGGGGCCTCGAGGCGGGACCATATAACACCCATCCTCAAAAGTCTCCATTGGCTCCCTATCCACTGTAGGATCATCTTCAAAACATTACTACTAACATTCAAGGCCATAAATGGGCTCTCTCCCCCGTCACTCGCTTGCCTCACACACATAACTCCCCCCAATAGGGCCAGATGAACCACAGCAATGAACACCTTGGCAATCCCCAAAACATTGACCCAGTGTACACAGGCAACAGCAAGCAGGGCCTTTAGTATCAGCGCTCCCAGATACTGGAATGCCCTGCCTCCCAACATACGAGCAATCCCAGAACTAACTAAATTCAGAAGGGCATTGAAGCACCACCTTTTCCTCAAATGTTACCCAAATGAAGATGCACCATCTCGACCTACCCGCAAATAAGCTTCATGTCCACTGTAATCATCCCTCAAATATTGTATAATATGTAAATACTACTATGTGTTCAAATATGTGTAAATAGTTAATTATGGTTATCCAAGTTGAGCTACCTGTTATCTGTAATTTACGGTGTAACCCCATCGTAAAACCTAAATGTTCCATGTAAACCACACTGATGTTGAAGAGCGCGGTATATAAGAGAAATAAATAAATAAAATAAATAAATGCTGGTAGTTTTTTTGACTTCCTTCCACTTTTCTTAAAACGTGGAATACAGCTGGTCAGATAGGAGTGATGTGGTGTGATCTAGGCACACCAAGGAGGATTTGCGCAGTTGTGTTTTGAGCAAGTTGCAGAGGGTGTGGAGAGATTTTAGGTAATCCTTGAAAGGTGGCATTGCAATAGTCAAAGTGTGGAAGTATCATGGCTTGGAAGACAGTTCGGAAGTCATGTGTCTTGAGGAGAGGCCATAGGTGTCAAAGGGCCTTTATTTTATTGTAAATGGTTTGAGTTGCTTTTTTAATGTAAGAAACCAGTGTGAGGGGCTGGTCAAAGTCATCTGGTTTTACTGTCAGATCTGCGTTGTCAATCATCAGAGATACTGGTGGGGGCAATGATTGATCTGAAGCTATAGAAACATAGAAATATGACGACAGAAAAAGACCACATGGCCTTTTGGTCTTCTGTCTTCTTATAGTTAATAGTGAGTCAGTATTCAGATAACCAGTGGATGATTGAAGTATGTTACAGCATTTAGACCAGAAGTACATTTGCAGTTTGTGCATGAAAATGGTTGTGTTATTGGGAACAATTTTGTACTATGAGAAAAACAAACAAATATAAACTGTGTCATTTCAGAGAAAGAATGCAAGAACAAAATTAGTGGTTTATGTAAGTACCAAATCGCTCTTTCTTAGAATACAAATTCCGTAAAATCATCAGTAGCTATGCATTCACTGAGTTCTCCATAGGTCATGGCGACATGCACTACTTACTAAAGAATGGGAAAAAAATCAACAGAAGTTGGATCTTAATGGCACCATTTCAGCAAAGGGAGAGAAACAATAGGGGGAAAGAGGCTTACTGATTAAAGGCTCCCATTCTAACTCCTTGTAGTCAATAATGTGGGTTCAATACTTGATGTATTGCATTTTTTCACAAATTTTAATTTATTGATAATTATAAGTAAGATATGCATTAATTAAACAGAAAAATAATCCACGATAATCCAAACAAACTTGAAGTACATAAATAAAAAGAAACTGAATTGCTAACCAGCCTGAAAGAAAAAAGATTAAGCAATTAAGAATCAGAATCCAAGATAAAGGGGTATGTTTACTAAACGGTCCTAATGTTACTGGCACTAGTTGCAGCGATAACATGAGGAATGCCATGTAAGGTAATGGGCGTTCCAGCGTAAAGGAAGCCCTGGCTGTCATCGCGCGGTAACCTTAAGTTTGCGCGCTGAGCTGTGATCAAAGGACTAGAGGTGTAGCACACTGGTTAATACAATGACTACTGATACAGCAGTCATGAGTTCAATTCCTCAGTGGTGATATGTAATTAGGCTCTCCGAGGCCATTCCTGCCTGTAACAGTCAGACACATCTCAACAATCTGTACTGTCCTCCAAAAAAACCCTCATCCCAGTGCTGTAACCTAAAGTACCGTTTAGGGCACATCATAAAGTGCCACATCAACCAAGGCAGGTCAGAATGTGCCCCAGAGGGCAGCACGAACAGGTGGTACCCTCCAAGGCATCATATAAGGCGCCCCAGAAGCTGGCCAAACCTAAGGTGGTGCTAAAGATGCCCCAAGGAAGTTAAGGTGACTAAAGAAATGTTGGCCAAGGGCAGCAAGGTGCACCAACCTCACAAGCATGAAATGTATGGGTCAAACACAGATGTAACCCTAACACTGCATAGAGCAGCAACGAAAGCCAATGAAGAAGTGATGTAAGGAAGTAGATGTCTGAGGTGATGGACCTGCGAAATCTGCGAGCAGCCCATGTGGCAGCTGGTAAAGTGGACAAATATATCAGGGGCAGCTGTACCGATGCACAGGGTGATGGTGCTGTAAAGTGCAACAATGACAGTGTGTGGAAGAGAACGGGAATACGTGTCCAGCAGAGGAGCCAGAGGTGGCAGGAGAAGTGCAATGACAGGAGGACAGAGGAGTAGCAGTGCCATGCAGAGCAGACACAGGAGAGGCAAGAATGAAGAGCCGAAATGCAGAAAAGGGTGCCAGTTCAGGACATGGGGTAGCAGCCTGCACAGTAGGGCATGACGCCACATAGCTGGCAGACACAGATAGATGGACAGAAGGATGGTTGGCAAAAGTGATGAGGGTATAATGTGCCAGCAGCACAGATCATCACAGATAGGACTGGGACAGGAATGAAAAGTACTTGTGTACGAGAGGCATAAAATTATTAGAACAGAGAGGAATCAAACCCATGACCACTAGCATAAATGTCAATGCACAAGCCAGTAGTCTACAACACCAACATGAGTGCCACAGCAAAGGCTGCATACAAGAACACTGCAGGGCACCACACCAAAACCCAGATGGCTGCCAGCATATGGCAACCCCAACAGTAACGGAGATGCAATGCACATGCAGAACCGGTGTGTACAGCTCATATCACAGTCAGTAATTGGGACGAGAGCCACATATAAACACATGCACACACACAATGAAATGTTATGCAGTGGAGACAGCATGCAAAAGAGCAAAGAACCTAAACCCAATGGGCGGCAGGGGATGCTCTGTGGGGCAGGGAAAAATGGGGAACAGAACGGAAAAGGAGCATGTGAGACATGAACCTACAAACAGACATGGACCAGATCAGATCAACAACAGCAATGCCAATCCCCCAAGCCGACATGGACAGTACAAAGAAAGAGCCATATGTAACAGCTAACATGCGACAGATAGGCTGCATACTGTGGTGTACAGTGAAGAGATGGAAGGGTGTGCGGAGAGGTGAGTAATTGTCAGGTAGTCCATGGTCAGGTTAGCACAAAACAAGGACAAAAATAAGGAACATGTGGGACTTGAACCTGCGGTGCTCCAACAAATGTCTGCAACCACTATCCCAAACAACCACAGCAAGCACAATGTAAATATGTCCCCTCAAAGGGAATGTCGGTATGGAAACCCTACGCACCCTGTGATGTGTCAGACTGCTGCCACATAGACAGCTGCCACCATACAAGGATGTGAGCACAGGTGGGCCATGTACATTACCAGAAAATCATGAAATACATGTGTCAGTGTGGTCAAGCAGCAGCAGAGACAAATGTGCATCAAACATATTTTTATTGTGGTCAATCAGTAGACATATCTTATATACCGCGTGTCATCATATCAAGGTGGTTGGTTTACAGTGAACAAACTGAAAACACATTGAGCATGCCAGCTACCCACATGTCACCCAAACGTCACTGGCACGTCTACAGATGATGGGCAGGAGAGATAATGTGCTGTAGCTGCATGGTAGCCCCCCACCCCCCACATGCTGCTCCATGGCCCAAATGCCCTAGTCACATATGTGTGTATGTAGACACTAGGCGGTGCATGATGAGGGACCAACACACATCAGTCATGAATTGTCCCCAAAAACATATCTGTCTGCCAATACAGGAGGCAAAAGCCTGAAAAAGCAAAAGTAGCAACATGTAAGCAAGTGTACACACAGATATAGATATATATGTCACAGCTGCCCCATAATGCCTGATATAGCAATCAAAGCATCACCAATGTAACCCAAAACAAAGGCCAAATGCAAAATGAAGATATGGTAACAGGTACAAGAGGCACATGATCCCAGAGAAGACCAAAAAAGGAACCTCACAGACATGCAGAGATATCACCATGCAGCAGGTCCTCTGCAATGGTTGGTGTGGATACATGAACCGTACACATAGATCACGGTACATGGGATGCACAAATGAAGGACAAAAACGGACAATCACACTGCCACACTGCAAATGTCATGGGCCAATGTGAGTGGCGGAATGTCAGGGGATAAAGAGGACTGTGCAGACATGCAATGCTATGTTTATAAATCAATGTACAGTGGCACGTCTGTACAGTAACCAAACACAATGACCTGTATATGGAGCTTGAAAGAAAGGTCAAACATGGTCCAGTACCCCACACAGAAGCCACACTGCCACATGCTTTGGTGTACCAACATATTCAGTCACATGCACATGCACCATGTACGTTGAACCATGACACAGTGATGCTCCAGAAGCACTGTAACTCCCTTGATGAGGGCAAACATCAATCCAAGATGTTGGCGGTCATTAAACTGGTGTGGTGGTAACAATTGTGTCATGTCCAAGTGCAGGGTAGGCTGACATATACAAGAGTACGTATATAATGTTGCCCCTATGCCACACGCATGGCTGTATGTTCCCGTGACCTCAACAGATGAGGATATCTTACGGTGCATGTTACACACATGGTCAACACACACTAACACAATGTCAGATGGATGTAGAACATACAGCGACTATTTCAATCCATGATGCACACGTAGGGACCAGTACACAGTGTCCACAGTGCAAATGGCATCTGCAACCCAACATGTCACGTTAAGACTGTCCGTGAATCACTGGGCATGCATAGTGAAGTGTGAAATCTCAATGTGCCAAAGTACTCGAAAGGTCATGTGTGTCTCGCGCAATCAACATGACACCTAGCTAGACCATGGTAGCAACGATGTGTTGGACAGGCCTATTATACTCAAAGTAGCAGTCCAACGGTAATGTTCATCATAGGCATGTGTCCCACTCGCAGAGGTCAAACATCCCATGGCACCATCTCCCAGGGATAGTTGCATGGTGTTGTTGTGTCCTCCAACAGGTGGGTGATGTCGCCCGCAGATGCACTTAAGTAGATGTGCTGTGTGTGTCCGCTGCCCTGTGTCAGAATAAGGGGAAACACTGTCTTGGTATGCTGGACGCAACATCAGGGCACATTGCAGGGAGTCAAACATCAATATGTATGTAATTAAACGTCACACAGGCAAACCTAACATGATCACAACACAGAACACTGTGCATGTTGTGGACATTTGGAAATGCAACTGCAGACGAGCATGTCCTATGGATATGGTCATGTCCATGCCCATGTTACACAGGCGTTTCACAGCTGCACCCCATGTCCATCAGTGTTGGTGCACAGAGACCCAACAGGAAAGGTCCATGAAACAAACAGCAAAACACAAAAATATAAAGGCTGATGTCACACCCAAACAATCCAAGGTGCAACCTACTGTGTGTCTGCATCAAATGTCTGTTTGGGATCCTCAGAGGCAGGCAAAGTCCACAACACGTCACAGTGAAGGCAGAAGATGTCATCAAAATGTGTAGAATTACCATGTCCCCATGTCCAGCCATCATTGCTGCATGTCCAAATTATGGTGATATCTGGGATACATAAATTCTGTTACGCAGTGGTCTGTCAACACACATGAGATAGGTCAACCCACAACACACAACACACGTGCACAATGTGCACAAGGTCAACACCAGTAAGCTAGAGATAGCACACTCACCACCGCCCCACAGGTGTACAGGCCCCTCCCACCACATGATAATGCAAACTGCATGCACACTGTATCATTACAGAGCCACCCACAAACACACACACACATAGTATGAGAAGGTGAGCATGCCACCAGTAACATACGGTATGTGCACAATTGGAGAATAGTGGAGATAAAGGTCATGCAAATGCTATGATACACTGCTGTTGGCCGATGCTACAATGTCAGGGAAGGGTGTAAGTGCAGCCCACTACCAGAACACCTAGGACCTGTAGAAACACGCAGCTCTGTTGGATGTGTCCCAGAGACAGTGCTGGAGAAGACAAACAGGGCACAAACACATGTGGATATGTGTGGCCAACATCAACATATGGGGTACGGGTGAGCACGCTAAATAGATCATCCACAACATATGTGCATTAGACAGATAACCTCTGACATGTGCTGCTCCTGACTGTCCACACAGACAAATTACCTATATGTCTACCTACCCCAGTGTCCTGCACGTTGAATGATGTACACAAAGCTGCCACTGCACTACAGCACCAGGAACATCACCAAGCATGTCCTGTGGATTGAGAAATACAAGAGAAACATACATATGTCATGTTGGAGCTGTGCAACAAACACAGCACCTTCACGTCCTCAGCTCTCATACCCCCCTAGATCTGTCACAGTCTGGCAGTTCGTCATGACACTGTACCAAATTGCCCCCACCCAAACTCGACACTGACGTGTCCTTGGCCAAATACAAGGGCTTGTAGCCTGTCCGGCCCCTTTGTGACCTCTCTGCTGCCCTCAATACCATTGACCACAACCATCACCTCGCTACGCTGTCCTTGCTCGGCCCAAAGGCCTTGGTACAATCCTGCTTTCCCCCATAGCTCTCCCATTGCACTTTCAGTGTGTGCTCCTGTGGGTCCACCTCCCCTGCTAACCCGCTCCCAGTTGCTATACCAAAGGGAACATAAGAACATAAGATATGCCATACTGGGTCAGACCAAGGTCAATCAAGCCCAGTATCCTGTTTCCAGCAGTGGTCAATCTAGGTCTACGTACCTAGCAGTTTCCCCAAAAGACACAGGTTCCACAATGATTTATTGGAGTGGATTTCCCGGGTCCTCTTTAATAATGGTTTATGGACCTTTCCTCCAGAAATTGTCCAAACCTTTTTTAAACCCAGCTACACTAACAGCCTTTACTACATCCTCCGGTAACAAAGTCCAGAGTTTGATTACACGTTGAGTGAAAATATATTTTCTTTTATTAGTCTTAAATAGTTTACCCTGTAGCTTCATTGCATGTCCCCTGGTCTTTCTATATTCTGATAACCTAAACAATTGATCTATATTTACCCGTTCCACTCCGTTCATTAATTTATAGACTTCTATCATATCTCTCTCCCCTCAGCCGTCTCTTTTCCAGGTTAAAGAGCCCCAAACCTTTTGAGCCTTTCTTCATAGGGGCATCCTTCCATCCCCTTTACCATTTTGGTAGCTCTTCTCTGAACCTTTTCTAATAAAGTTTATATCCTTTTTAAGATACGGCGACCAGAACTGCACACAATATTCAAGGTGCGGTATCACCATGGAACGATATAGAGGCATTATAATATCCTTTGTCTTATTTTCCATTCTTTCCTTATGATACCTAGCATTCTATTTGCTCTCTTGGCTGCCGCTGCACACTGAGCAAAGAGTTTTAACATGTTATCCACAATGATGCCTACATCTTTTTCCTGGGTGGTGGTTCCTAATGTGGAACCTTGCATCGTGTAACCATAGTTTGGGTTGTTCTTCCCTAGGTGCATAACTTTGCACTTGTCCACCTTAAATTTCATCTGCCATTTTGATGCCCAGTCTTCCAATTTATCAAGATCCTCTTGCAATTTTCCACATCCTCTTGGGTTTTAACAACTTTAAATAGTTTTGTGTCATCTGCAAATTTGATAACCACACTCGTTATTCCACTTTCCAGGTCATTTATGAATATGTCAAAAAGCAGAAGACCCAGCACAGATCCCTGGGGTACACCACTATTCACCTTTCTCCATTGGGAAAATTGGCCATTTAGCCCTACCCTCTGCTTTCTATCTTTTAACCCTGGGAGTACCGATGGGGTCAAAAGTGACCCCATTGCAAGTTTCACAACGCGTATCTTGGAAACTAGTTGTTCAAGAATGCAATCTTTTTATGACTTTTCATATGTCAATATTCTCTTTATATTGTGCCATGAGAGGAATAATTTTCATCCGCTAGGTGACGCTAGTGATGAATTGCAGCACAGAGTACCAGTGGGGTCATTTTTACCCCAGTTGCTTACGTCCGGTTTGGATCGTGATACAATTTGCAGTTTTGTGAATTTTTTGATCTGACAAAGGTATTTATCATTAATTATGTATCATTAATTATGTATCATTAATTATGTATCATTAATTATGTATCATGTAAATTTCCGATTTATATTTGAATACTTAATCCTGTAATCTTTGAAATTTTTCCTTTGTATACTGTAATTGAAGCTCACTTGTATCATTAATTATGTATCATTAATTATGTATCATTAATTATGTATCATCATTATGTATCATTAATTATGTATCATTAATTATGTATCATGTAAATTTCCGATTTATATTTGAATACTTAATCCTGTAATCTTTGAAATTTTTCCTTTGTATACTGTAATTGAAGCTCACTTGATTTGTTGAAAATTTATCACATAACTTTGTTAATCACACTCTAATGCTTAGAAATTTCTGTCATTTGATCTGACTTTTCTGTTTACTTAATCAAACCGCTGCTGATCGCTGGAAGTGGCGGTATACAAAAATGTGCTAAATAAATAAAAATAAATAAAATAAAATTTATTTTTTGTACTCTTATTTTATGAAAATTACACATTTTCTGTAATTGATATCATACGTTCTCTCATTATTTCTGATGAAATCTAAAGGCTTTCAGCTCGTTCATCACAATTATTGTACACCTATAGTAAAACTGCTTTGCGTTTTATTCATCTTTATCTTTGTTTATTTATTTTAGGTTATTGTTTATGATGTCAAAACGAAAGTATTCAGCTGCCCAAGTAAGAGAAATATTGCAACGAGATACTGACAGTGACGGCTCTGAGTCGTCTGATGATGCAGCATATTCAGCAAGCGAAGAAGCATATCAGCCAAGTTTGGACGATAAATCTGATGATGACAGTCATGATTCAGATGGCGACAGCAGTTGGTCGCCAAGTGAATGTGAGACTGATGTTGAGACGGTAACATCGCCTGCAGCAAAGAGTCAAGTTACAGGTTGAGGCAAAGGTCGAGGCTATGCTGGATGGGGAAGAAGGCAGGCGTCCTTTGTGTCAGTATCATCTGTGAGGAATCTTAGTTGTGGTCGTAGGGGAGCTAAGAGGTCATCAACTATAAGCACAAATGTTGCCATTGAAGCCTATGTATCTAAGGATGCCACATCATGGAACAAGAAACCTATAAAGCAAGCTGCTGGAAGATACGCCAGAGCTAATGTCATGCCCGTACAACAAGGTCCTACAAGGTATGCTGTACGGAAATGTTGATGGCCCTCTCGCAGCATTCCACTTGTTCATGAGGAAGATCTTATTGAATGAAATCCTGATGTGGACGAGCAAACAAGGAAGACACATTTATGACGACACTGGAAAGATTTGGACAGACGGAGAATTTCAATGTTTTCTTGGACTTCTGATCCTCTCAGGCGTGGCAAGGTCATGAAATGAATCCATAGTTCAGTTGTGGAACCTTGAAGATGGTCATTCTGCTTTCGGCAAAAATATGGCCCGTAATCGTTTTCAGAAAATTTCTTGTGCTCTCAGATTTGATGATGCAACCAACAGACGTGAACAACAAGGCATGGATAAGCTTGCTCCAATCAGACACGTTTTTGATACCTGGGAAGAAACTATAAGTTGCGCCTTTGTTCCTGGTGAAAATGTTACTGTGGATGAGCAACTGCTTACATTTGTGGCCACTATTCCATTCAGACAATATACTCCCAGCAAACCTGAGAAATATGGCATAAAGCTATGGATGTTGTGTGACATTGCAACGTCATATGTTCTGCATCTTCAAGTATATACAGGGAAGGGAACTTGGACAAAAACATGGAACAGAATCAGGGTGAAAGGGTTGTGCTGCAGCTCACTGAAGGATTAACAGAACATAGTAACATTGTAAATGACGGCAGTTAAAGAGCAGCATGGTCCATCCAGTCGGCCCAGCAATACCGGCAAGAGTAGGTGCACCTGATGCTCTGTGCAGGTCACCCCTCCCTGTCTTTGTTTAGGGGTGGAACCAGGGCAGGATTTACCTTGAGTGAGGCCCTACGCCAACAAAAATTGTGGGCCCCCCAGAAAAGATAAAAACGAGCACGCCGGATCAGCTGTGCGCTGTTGGCCCTGATGTCATAATTAAACTGGGAATCCCAAAAGCCAAACTTGGAATGTACAACACTGTAGAAATAAAACTATACATTAATTTGCTCTTGTACTAAACAAAGCGCAGACGTTAATGATGCACATTTACCAGAGCTGACATTTTCCAATTAATAAATTCAAAATAAAGAGAGATTTTTCTACCTTGTGTGCATTTTTTTTCAGCTGCAATTGCTCCAGCCACTTTCTTCTGGTTTCTTTGTGTCTTCTGCTAACTCTCCATCGTCTGCTGTCCATTTGTCCGTTATTCTATCTATTCTAGGTTTGTTTTCCATTCTCTCTCTACATCTGGCTTTAACATACTAATCTTTCTCCTTTTGCTACTTTCCTCATTCCTATTTCATTCTCCACTCAAATTTTTACCCCTCCATTCCTCAATCCCCACTTACTCTCCCAATACCGGCCAATTGTAGGATTTTTTATGACTCCCCACACAAAAGATTTTCCCTTCTCCATTTTACTCTTCCAGTCACCATTCCCCATTCTAATCCTCCACCCAACAATCAGCTCCCTTCTCGTGCCAGCCTCCACCAGCATCCATTCCCTTCTAGTCCCTGCATCAGCCCATTTACCAGTCCTAGCAACCCCCCAACCCAATACCACAGTCCTAGCCCCCCCATTCAAACCCACTTCCAGTCCTAACCCCCCATCCCCCCCATTTTCAGGTTTAAGCCCCCCCTATAACCCATTACCAGTCCTAACCCCCATCAGCCCACTTGTCCAGTCCTAAACCCCATCAGACCATTTCCAGTCAGCCCCCCATAGGCCATTGCCAAGTCCTAACCTCCCCCCCATCAGGCCCACAGCCCATTACCAGTCCTAAACTCCATCAGCCCACCTCAAGTCCTAACCCCTACCCCATCCAGCCCATTTCCGGTCCTAGCCCCCCATAGCCCATTAATCAGTCCTAACCCCCCCATAGCCCATTACCAGTCCTAACCCCCCATCAGCCCACAGCCCATTACCAGTCCTAACCCCATCAGGCCCACCTCCAGTGTTAGCCCCCCATCAGCCCAATTTCCAGTCCTAGCCCCCCCCCCAAATAGCCCATTACCAGGTTTGCCAAACCCCCTCCCCGAAGCAGCCCAAAGACCCATTACCAGTCTTAACCCCATCAGGCCCACCTCCCAGTCTTAACCCCCCCAGGCCAATTTCCAGGTCCTCAGCCCCCCATAGCCTATTACCAGGACAGCCCCCATCAGCAAAAACGACCATTACCAGGTCTTAACCCCCCATAGCCCATTACCAGTTCTACCCCCCCCCCCCAGCCACAGCCCATTACCAGTCCTAACCCCATCAGCCCACCTCCAATTCTTAAACCCCCCAGCCCATTACCAGTCCTACCCAAACATCGGCTCAAGTAAAATTTAATAATAACAAGTTTAAACGCTGGCTGCTGCCGCTGCCGTTCGCAGCAGCGACAGACATATATAGTCCCCGCTTTTGGGGCCCCCCTCCGACCGACTGAATCCGTCCCCCTCGACCTCCCGCCCCCTGCCAGCTTTGAGAGGTGCGAAGGGAGGAGTGTCTCCCTCGCGTCTCTGTTGTAAGCCCGCAGGGGGGATGGGGAAATTTGAAAAATCTTGGTTAATTCCAGGGTTAAACCAGTTCGGATCCACAATAGTACACTGCTGCCTCCTATCCCATGACTCTTTAGTTGTGCCAAAAGTCTCTGATGAGGGACCTTGTCAAAGGCTTTCTGAAAGTCCAAAATGCACTATATCAACCGACTCACCTTTGCCTACCTGTTGTAATCACACCTTCAAAAAAAAGATAACAGATCAGTAAGACAAGATCTTCCTAATTGGTGACTAAAGCCATGTTGGCTGATTCTCCAATTAAGCCATGACTATCTACATTGTTCAGCAAAGTTTTGTCTCTTTATGATGGTTTCTACCATTTTTCCTGGTACCTGACGTCAGGCTCACCGGTCTGTAGTTTCCCGGATCACCCCTGAGAACACTTTTTAAAAATTGGGCATTACGTTCGTCCATCCTC
Organism: Ichthyophis bannanicus; assembly: GCA_033557465.1. Taxonomy (NCBI): domain Eukaryota; kingdom Metazoa; phylum Chordata; class Amphibia; order Gymnophiona; family Ichthyophiidae; genus Ichthyophis; species Ichthyophis bannanicus. Next base: position 951,585,669 of record CM066033.1, on the reverse strand, counting down.
CAATCTTCAGGTAGTACAGATGATTTTAATGAATAGTTCACAGATTACTAATAGCAGGTCTTGCAATCTCATATTTCAGTTCTTTCAACACCCTTGGATGTATTCATCATAGGGCCCCAGGTGATTTGTACTCTTAACGTTTATCTAATAGTTGTAATACATTCTTCCTGATGTATCGATAGTTTCCTTCAATTCTTCTGCACCTTTTAAATACCACTTCAGTCATGGGATGACATCTCTACATCTTCCTCAGTAAAGAGCGAAAGCAAAGAATTTCATTCAGTCTCTCCGCTGTAGCCTTGTCACTCTCTTAGTGCCCCTACCCTTTAACCCTCTATCATCTAATGCGACCCAACTGACTCTCTCACAGGTTTTTTTGCTACGAATGTACTTGAAAAAAGTCTTTATTACGCGTTTTTTTGCCCTTCCTCAAGCAAGCTTCTTCTCAAATCTACCCTTTGCCTGTATTATCCATGCCTTGCATTTTAACTTGCCAGTGCTGGTGGTGCTTTTTTCCACGGTTTCGTCATTTGGCCCTTTTTTCCATTTCCTGAAAGATGCTTTTTTTGGCAAACAACAGCCTCTCTGACCTTCACCTTTAAACCATTCTGGCAGTTTTTTGGACTTCCTTCCACTTTTCTTAAAAAGCGTGGAATTACAAGGGGCCGGGGGGGGGTCTGTGGCTTCCAATATAGTTTTTTTCAAACAACACCAAGCTTGATGTAAGTCTTTAACCTTTGCAACTGCTCCTGTTAGTTTTTTCTTAAACTATTTCCTCATTTTATCATAGTCTCCCTTTTGAAAGTTAAAAGGTAGTGCTGTGGAATTCCTTACTATCTCTCCTCCACTAATTAAATCAAACGCAATCATGCTATGATCACTATTGCCAAGTGGCCCCAACACCCTTATCTCTTTGCACAAAGATTCTGGTGTTCCACTAAGGACTAGATCCAATACGGCTTCCCCTACTGGTCGGTTCAGGAACCAGCTGCTTCCAAGAAGCAGTCATTTATTTTATCTAGGAACTTTAATCTCCCTAGCATGTCCTGCCGTGACACTGACCCATTCGATGCCTGGGTAATTGAAATCACCCATTATTATTGCTGTGGGCTGTACATGTTTGGGGATATATGCAGGGGCTGCTACTTTCCCCTGGCCCCATACCCAGTTTCCTGGTTTGCAGCAAGACTCATCCCCTGGCTATCAGTAGCAAGACTGTACGCTGATGTGTCCCAAACGATATTTCACCACGCCTGAACTATGTTTGGCAAAGCCATACCCCGATTCTCACGCTTGCTCCCATGACATTGCTGGCTGCATGTTCCCGTGCTGCATGAAATGAGCATGGCCAAGACCAGGACATCTGATCATTTGCCCCTAAAACCCCTCCCAAACTTTACAGTGGTCTGTGTATAGGTTGGTACACCTTCTGTCTACTTGGTCTGCAAAGATTGTAGGCGGTTCTATATGACCCCTCTCATCCCCCTTCCCCACACCATACCCATCATATAGCTAAGGCCCGTGCGGTTTATGTCTTTCTAGATTACATCCAGCAGAGATTCCTGCCGTTTACCCCAGAACACACAAATAAAACGCTAATGCCACCCTTCATCCACCTGCCATCCTGTTTCATTGTAACCATACCACCTTGCTGGTCCTGCCTCGAAATAATCTCTTGTCCACTGCAATGTATGCAAAACACTGCGCTGCATGGCTAATCTACCGGCCAGCCTCATAATGGCAATAATGCTCCACCTGTCAGGACACCTCACAGGCTCCCGATCGGTCGTATGCAGGACAGGGTTCAAGCCGCTACCTGCTGATCTATACATTGCAGTCACACTGTTGCTGCCCTGTACCTGTGGACTCGCATAACTAAAGTTACTACAATATAATACTAACACTGCGCATGTAAAATAGTGCTAACACCTGTATGCATTGCCATACCGAAAACAACATCGTAACACACAGTGCAGTGCTGATCATCAGAAGCATACAATCCAATCAATTCCATCATATCCCCCCAAATGTGAATCACAACATGTCAAGGCAACTGGTCCTTTTCTATGTGCCGCTCCCCTACGGTTAATGCTAGACCACAACACCGGCTCACCTTGGCAGCACCTATATAGCCAGCTGGAACTAACTACCTGTGGCTGCAGGGCAGCCATCTTCTCCAAACCATCCTCAAAAACCATGTGTGACAAGCTTACCATTATCATCTACGCCGAAACCAATCCTGGACTACACTAATCCCCTCCACCCGCCTGCTGTTTCCCCCCCCTTTACTCACCACCTTCTGTGTTCAGAAGTGTTGACTACAGTGTAAGCATCTGGCTGGCCCAGGCATTGTCCTAGCAAATGTCAGTGCAGTGCTCCTGCGTATACGACTGGTAGTGCAATACTGAATGCTCAATAATAGTATATATATATAAATGTGAGCATTTCCAAAATCATCCAATCCCACTTACATGAGAATAGCTCCTCAATCAGCTGCCGCCTGAGTGCTGTGCCCTCACATGTGTCACCACGGGCATGTAAAGGAGGGCACATTGGAATCATTCTTCCAGATCCTCATTAATTTGGGACCATCGTTATATCGTGCCTGAGAGCAATGATTGTGCAGGATGCAACAGGGCAATAATGGCTTCTCTGCCACATTGTCACAGGTTTGTATTTTAAGGCCCTGAAGGTCCTATCAAGACACGTGAAGTGACTCTTCCCCAAAAATGCCAAAAGGTGCGCTCGCATGATGGGAGTGACAGGGTGAGGCATGGGCCTCAGTGTACCTCATCTACTGCACGTGTCCGTGTGGTAGACAGGGTAGCAGCCAGCCAGAGGATGACACCCATATCCTGTATCACCTGCAGACGAGAAATGTTGAACGTTAAACCAAGGAGCTGATGTCCAACACACATGCCCAAAAAGAATGTACGTGAAAAACCAACAGCACAGACAGGTCGAGACAGACAAACATAGGACAACAAAATGATGGGGAAAACACAACAACCTCTGCGCCAGTTTTGGAGGCTGTGAGATACTAGAGCACGGGGGCGAGGGTAGAAGGAGTGCAAAACAACATTATCCAGAACCACAGCAGACACCATGGGCAGACACCAGAGGCTGAAAAGGTATTAGTGCCAGCCCAAAACAACATCATTGACACAGATGCAATGCACCCTGGACAAGGGCAGAGACATGAGATGCACACATGTGCAAGCATGTGCCACAGTCATTGATACTGTCCACACACAAGATGAGTGCGACAGGAACAGGAGGTACCTCACCTTGGCAGATAGGATGGCCGAGGACAACACCACACTGTTGCATAAACATGAACAATACCATGTGTGTTGTACTGTGCCAGCACAAACACACAATGTCAAAATGGCCAGAAACAGCAGACGTCAGTTGTGCCACCAAACACAGCAGCACCGCAGCACAGAAAGGACCCTGGAGATGAAACCCCCCCCCTCGGTGGTCAGCTCTCACACACACAGAATGGACAGCACACACACAAACTAGGGGACACACGTCAAAAGACAGGACATGTGTGCAGAAATGGCTAGTCAGGGGTACACGATGTGCATGATCAGAGATGACAAATACCCACCTAGCAATATACAGTCCTCAAATTGGGCATATAGTGGAAGAGTGCCGCCACAACAATACGTACGCCTCCCACTCAGATAAAACGTAGTCTGCATGCGCATGTGCAGTTCCAGGATCTGTGTATGCACCCTATGCATAAAATCTGCACAATTGGCGCCATTGTGCACCACAGATGCACAGATGGCAAAACATACCATAAATAAAACAGGAAACACCTGGGTACCTGCTGAGGGGTTGGTGCAGCGTGAGGGAGATAGGGAGAATCTGAATGCGTGCATTGGGTTGTGCTGGTTGAAGCGAAGAGAGTGTCAGAGGGGCAGGTTCGGTGAGGAGGAAGTGGCAGGCGGTTGGTATTGTGGTAGGGGAGGTGAATGGCTTTCGGAATTGGTGAGGGGTGGTGGAGGTAAGCGGCTAGAGGTTGTTGAGCGTTAAGGGAGGTGAGTGGCTGGGTTAGTGAGTGGGGGGGAGGAGGGGGCTGTGTTGGAGAAGTGGTGAGGGTGGTACAGACGTCCAGCATGGATGAGGGAGTGGCTGTGGTGGTGAGGGACTGGTGTAGGTGAAAGGGGAAGGAATGGCACAAGGGCCACAGGAGGACAGAAAAAACCCAAGGGGTTTTTTTTTTTTTCCAAGGAAAGCAGAGGGAGGACCCGGTGAGGAGCAGGGACATGTTGTGTCCGGACATGACAGTGGGGGGCAGTCCGTGGAAATGCCAGAGCCGCAAGTCCCCAGAGCCGGGAGGGATGGGTCAGCCAGAGTCCGAGGTTTGCTGGGGGGGGGGGGGGCCCCAATCGGGTATGTCTGACCCCCCCAAGGAGCAGCCTGAGGGGCATCACACAGGTAGGCGTTAGTTGGAAGCCTGTGCTGGATGGGGAGAGGAAGAGGGCCA